>CM019063.1:422960125-423560125 GCA_009667805.1 Leptobrachium leishanense | reverse complement strand
TGTGTTTGTGGGGCGGCTGCATACACTACATCTCCGTATTCAATGGCTGGCATAAGCATTTGTTGTACAATCTGCTTTCTTACCGCGGGGCTCAGGCAGGATTTGTTTCTGTACAGGGCACCTAGTTTGGGGTAGAGTTTAGATGAAAGTTTTTCGATGTGGGGGCCAAAAGATAGATTTGGGTCTAACCACATACCTAGGTATTTGAGAGAAGTGACTGTGGTCAGTGTGCCATTTGATTTTGTCCCAACACATAGATGAGGTGTTTGCAATTTGTGTAGTTTAGGTGCGGTTCCAAAGAGCATTGTAACAGTTTTGTCAGGATTTAGAAAAAGTTTGTTATTTGCGATCCACTTTTCTACCCCTGTGAATTGTTCTTGCAGCACTGCCTCCAGCTGTGGGAGATTTGGTTTGCTGGTATAGATTACAGTGTCGTCTGCGTACATGTGTACAGTTGAAGCTTTGCAGACATTGGGCAGATCGTTTATGAATATTGTGAATAGCAGGGGGCCAAGTTTCGAGCCTTGGGGTACACCGCACGTGACTGGGAGGGGAGGGAAGTGCTGTCAGAAATGGACACAAATTGAGACCTATCAGACACATATGATTGGAACCAGGTTAACGTACTATCACCAATACCAGAGTTCTTAAGTTTTTGTAATAGGATGCCATGGTCTACTGTGTCAAAAGCCTTGGCAAAATCAAGGAAGATGGCTCCAGTTAGATTTCCTTGTTCCATGCCCGCTTGGATATCATTACAAACTTTTAAAAGGGCAGTTGTAGTTGAATGGTTTGGACGAAAGCCTGATTGATCTGGGGTTAAATAGTTCTGATACTGATAATAATCACGTAATTGAGTGTAGACACATTTTTCCAGAATTTTTGACATTACAGGGAGCAGTGATATTGGGCGGTAGTTGGATACCAAAGTATTGTCTCCACTTTTATAGATAGGTACCACCCTTGCAGTCTTCCAGAGTTTGGGTATGTATTTAGTTGCCAGTGATTCATTAATCAGGGTTGCAACAGGTTTTGCAATTGCTGGTGCACTGATTTTCAGCAGCATTGCTGGGATTTGATCAGGTCCAGACTGGTATTTCATTTTTTGGTTACGGAGAAGTTTAGTGATGGCACTGGCCTAAAACTGAATTTCTCTGGGTTACAGGGTCTTTGCACTGTTGGTGGGTCCTGACCTGCGTGCGGCCTTTCTGATTGCGTGTCATTTCCTAGCTTAGCAATCAGGGTTTTGGCGCATCCAACAAAATAATTATTAAAAGCATTTGCTACATCTAGGGGGTGTTGTACAGTTTGGTTGTTTACTTTTAAAGCAGCTGGTTGGGAGTGTATGTTACTTATGATTTTCCAAAAATTTCTGGGGTTTGATATGTTATTGTTTAAATTTTCATTGAAGTATTGGGCTTTAGCCACTTTTGTTTCTTTTGTGCATTCATCCCGGCATTTTCGGTATTCACAGTGATCGTTCATGGATCCAGTACTCTTGAACTTTGACCACAGGGAGTCTCTAAGCTGGTACATATGCGTGAGGTCAGCTGTAACCCAGGGGAGATGGGCCCCTTTTACTCGCACTTTGCGCAGTGGGGTATGGGTGTTCCAGACTTTCAGGAGCTCGGCTTGAAAGTATTCAATTGCACAGTCCAGGTCTGGAATTAGGCTTAGTCTGTACCATGGGAGCTGTTTGAGATAATTTAGGAAGGATTCAAGATTAAATTTCTTGAAAGACCTGGTGATTATTACCTTTGGTGGACATTTTGTGGCCCTTATTTTGCGCACACAGTACACTAGGCAGTGATCACTGAAACTGTTAGCTCTGAAATGAATTCTGGGCCTTTTATCTGCACTGTCACGGTGGCAGTACCACCAGGCACGCACCACCCTATACTTGCCCTCCGATCCTTGGAAGTGGTCGGTCTGTATATATATCCCTATGAATATAACTCGCAGGAAGGTGAGGCCTTGGTTCCTGAGAGAAGCCCCTATATGCAGAGATGCAGGGTAAACTGCAAGGACAGGTGAAAGCAACAAAGGGTTAACAAAAGACCTCTGTACGGCAATACCAAAGATTCCCTGCACTGAAAGACCGGTCTTTAGGATAGCCGGATCTAATCTAAAGGAAAGTATTACCTTGAAGCCGTACAGAGTCTTTTGTTGTATACAGATGACAGGGTTTCCTGGAAACGGTACAGACAAGGAATATACAATAGAGTAGTCATAAAGAGGAAAGCCAAAGGTCATAACCAGAGAGAGTACGTCATACAGAATATAGGAATAGGAACCAGAAGGGAAGTCAGCCAAGCCAAAATCAGTAACCGGGGAATCTGAATGGAACATAAACAGCAAAACAAAATACAGCAATAGACAGAACTAAATACACAGAAGGAACTGACATAAACTGGAACAGAAATAATAGAGACAAAAACTGAACAAGGATGAACAAACGGAGGATATCAGGAACACAGCAAGGAGCTCTCAGGACACAAGTGGCAAGGAGACCAGGCAAAGTAAAATGACCCAGCAATGTCCTATAGGTACATTGCTCTAATATAGTCAAGGGAATCAAGGCAAGGGTCAACAGGTGAGCAGCACACAGAACACCAATTAACCCCTGGGAGGCCACCCAGGAATTGGCAGCAACAGAAACACAAAGGAAAAAACATATATTACAAATACAGAGGGCAGGAAGACAGATTTGCCAGCACAGAACGTGACATGCACATTCTAATTGGGGTAAAGACGGAATATCACACACCCTGGCCATGGAACAGCTGAGAAGCCAATTGTCCCATTACTTTTGGTCCCTTAACAAGTGGGAGGCACATCTGTAAACTGCTGTAAATCCTACACCGTTCACCTGAGTTGGATGTACATACCCTCAAATTAAAGCTGCCAGTCTGCAGTTAAAGCACATTGTGTTTGTTTCATTCCAACTCCATTGTGGTGGTGTATAGAGCTAAAGATGTTAGAATTGTGTCGATGTCCCAATATTTCTGGACCTGACTGTATATTGGCCCCCAACTCACATAGATGTATATAATGCCCCAAGGCAGCTCACATAGATGTATATAATGCCCCATGGCAGCTCACATGGATATATATATTTGCCCCAGCTCACACATGGGTAATATTTGCCCCCAGCTCACACGTGGGTATATTTGCCCATTAGCTCACACATGGGTATATTTGCCCCTTATCTCACACATGGGTATATTTGCCCATTAGCTCACACATGGGTATATTTGTCCCCTGCTCACACATGGGTATATTTGCCCCCTGCTCACACATGGGTATATTTGCCCCTTAGCTCACACATGGGTATATTTGCCCCTGCTCACACATGGGTAATATTTGCCCCTTAGCTCACACATGGGTATTTTTACCCCCAGCTCTCACCTCTGACTGCCGGCATTCTTCAGCTCTCCCGAAGAGGCGAGCGGCCACTGATATGCAGCTTGGTCGCTCGCCGGGAACCACCTGAGCAGCCACGCAGCCGGTCCTCATCCCAGGCGAGCGGCCAAGCTGCATATCAGCGGCCGCTCGCCTCCTCGGGAGAGCTGAAGAACGCCGGCGGTGATTTTCCTTCCTGGATCTACCTCTGGCTGCAGCATGCCTCCCACACTCATAACACGAGTCTGGGAACGGCACGCTGCAGTGGTGCCGCCCCCTCCCGCGCGTCACCTGACCCCTCCTATGTAATGCATCATAGACTCGCAGCACTTACGCTGCGACTGTGCGACGCATCAGATGGGTGGGCAGGTGACCCGTAAATGCGAACCTCACGAGTCGAGCGGGAGGGGGCAGCGCCGATCAGAGACAGCTCCGGATTCGGACTCCAAGAGTCCGATACCGGAGCTGTGAATTAAGGTGGCGGCCCACTGAACCTGGCCTCAGCACGGGTCAGTCCGCCCCACTCGCCCTCAGATAATTTCCACTCGCCAAATGCGAGCAGGCGAGTGGAAATTTTGAGGTCTGCTGTATATATGTATTTTGTACTGGGTTATGTGTTTATGAGACATAAATTAGATCTTAGATACATCGTAGTTTAAAAAGATCCTTTTTTTATTGTCCCCCTATTTTTCTTTCTGCGTCCTGATGGCTTTTTACTATTGCCGGCATGTACGTGATACTAAGCAGGTGGTTTTATTGTTGTGGCTGATCACTACTTGGCTATCTTAGTATCTTAGTCAGCAAACTTGTGGATTATAGATTACGGGCTCTATTACATTATTCACGCAAAAACGCTCGCACAGCGCGTCAATTTGTGCGCAAAGCGTTAAACGTTAACGCGTGTAAATTAATGCTGGTATTACAATCCGAGCGCATTTATTCATCCGTCAAAAAATAACATGCAGAAAAAAGCCGCACAAAAACGTGCGCACATTAACCTCCCTGGCGGTCTGATTCTGACATATTTTATATGTCAGAATCAGTCCTATTTATTTTGGCCCCCTAGCAGTATTAGTGTGGGTAGGGGGTTAACTTTCAATACTGAAAGCGGTATCCCGGAGCCACACTCTGTCCGATACTTACATGTCCTGCGCTCCCTCGCTGTCCCCGCAGTCACACTGCAGCCGATCGCGATGTCACACTTCCTGGTTTCACTCCTCGTGAGAAGAGAACCAGGCAGTGTGACTTTGCGAGCGGCTGGAGGAGACTGCGGGGATCAGCGAGGGAGCGCAGGACATGTAAGTATCCAGCCCGAGTGTGGCTCGGTAATACCGCTTTCGGTGCAAAAAGTTAACCCCGATCCACATTCGGGAATACCGTCAGGGAGACTAGCGTTGTGCGCAGAAATCGGTGTGCAGACTGTTTTTTCACGCGATTCAGCCTATCAGAATGCATTAAAAATGCAATTGCGCTCACAATGTTAAGTATAGGAGGCGCAACGTACATTACGCTCGCGGAACGTTTGCGTATTTTCACCCATGGTAGACGTTAACGCGCATTTTTTCCGCAGACATTGTAATACGGAGTTCAGCGCAAAGGGTTTTGCCCCTCGCGTTAATGCGTTTTTGCGCACGCATTAACATTTGCGCGAAGAATGTAATAGTGCCCTCTGGTTGTGAAATATATGCCTGTTCTATGGCCATATCTATTATTAATTCTTGCACTTGAAACCTCTTGTTCTGTGATGAGACATTGAGACATTCAGTAATCTTACTCAGTAGTCTATTGCCATAAATTGTTTGGTTTACTGCAATATATACTTAGATTTTTCTTTTTCCTTTTTTATTTGTGTTTCCTATATGAATACAGCTTCCTAACATGATTTTTCTATATATTTTGAACCTGTTTGTTTCGTTTGGAAATATTCCTTTTTCCTTCTTACTCGGTCGTACAACTAATGAACTTTTGTTATGAACATCTCGTTACTTTACGTTTAATAATTTTTATGCATTTATTGACTTTCTTTGTTATTTTAACTCAATGGTTTGTTCAATAGCTTCTTTCTAAATGTCAACATTCTATATACTATGATTATAGCAATTTACTTTTCTTCCTTTTTCATGAACGCTTACACTTTTTGATATGGACACTTTTCCTCTGAAGAACGTGAAATATGACCTATGGTTGTTCCTTGTTAATTTTTACCAGAGATTTTACCAGGAAGGATACATTGAGATTTCTCTCATTTTCAAGTATGTCTGGATCGAACCCATGACTCCACAGGCTCTCTCCACGCAGAGCAGTAATGTTACCTCTACTCCACCCAGTGTTGCTTTGCTATTAATGCTTTTTTAGCCTCAGTAAGCTATTGTTTTTAAAATATGTGAAGTTTGTACACTATGTACCATACAAATTGAGCCAATGCATCAGTATATATGAACATGGAGACCCTATGGCTTGCCATTTGAATGAGATGTTTTCTTGTTTTCAGCATTAATTGGATGGATATACCATACTTTTACTATTTTTGGACACCGTCATTTTAATTATGTCTGTAATCCAAAAAGCCCATACAATAACCCTTTGATGAATGATTGCTGATTACAAATAAACTTCTTTCTTGCATATTATATTCCTAGAAGCTTTTTAAATCTGCTATGAAGCTTTTTAAATGCTCAGTAACTCAGTATTCTTCCGAAAATTGACACAATCTGGTCATTCAAAGGTAGCATCCACTAGAGCAGTGGTTCCCAACCGCGGTCTTCAAGTACCCCCAACAGGTCAGGTTTTCCATATATCAGAAGCACAGCACAGGTGTTATGATTTGCTGGTCAGTGATTGCAGGATTCAGTCTGCATTTCCCCAAGGTAATTCTCAAAACCTGGTCTGTTGGGGGTATTTGAGGACCGCGGTTGGGAACCACTGCACTAGTGTTAATTTCACCTCGGCTACGACTGAAAACAAAAGTATAAATATGGCCTCTCGTGGCTTAATCATTCCTTCATTTTTCTACCTATAAATGTCACTGGATTCTTTTTTTTACAATTCACTCTGACCTAGAAGCTGAATTTTTTTATACATACTTTTAATGCAAATTTAGTGTTACTGTACTGCCGGGAACAGAATAAAAACAGTCTACACTGTAAGAAGGTAGCAGTTCCCACCAGAAACTGAACATTTAGGGCATCTTGCATTTACCATCAGTTTAACAAAGTGGGTTCAATGGCATATTGGGACATTGATTGGTCTTATTGTTGCCAATATCAAATGCAGATCCTTGCAGTGGGGGTTAGAGCCAATCAGAATAAGGAAAAGTTCTTCAGAAGAGGTAACCTGAATTTTAGCAAAGACGTACTGCATGGCTTGGGAGCCCACATGGAAGACATCACCATTCAAGGACTGTTACAATAAGATTTGTTAGATGTTCCAGAGCTTCATGAGCCATCACAGCCCAATCTCATGCATCAATCAATGGTCCATTAATTCAAGACAAGAAGGGTTTGTAGTGGATCTACTTTGTGGTACAGATCATAGGATGATGTGGAGTTTGTTCATGCACAGTGAGGGAGTCAGAGTTATCGTAAAAACAGCCATGAAACTGTCCTCAATAAACACAAAAACTGTAGGGGACAAATACATCTTCCCAGCTGAGTGAATGTCAAAATATCGGTGTAACCTTGTCTCCGGAATGTGAAGATTACAACTCATTGTTATCTTAACAAGAAAATGTGCGTATAAGTATTAATCTCAGGCAACAGTTGCTCTCTATGTATTGAGTTTAGCTAACAAATAAATCCGGTCAGAAAAATAAATATTTGTTATAAAAATAAATATACAAATTTGTCATTACATGAAAGGGCCAACTAATCAACAGAGTGAACACCAGAAGTCACTGGTTGTTGGTCTATCAGCAAACTACCTTCCAGGCCCGGACACCTTGACTGTGGATTTCATCACCTTCCCCTGAGAAATGGAGATTGAATACACTGACCTTCCGGTGGCTTTTCAAACGGTGATGTCTTCCAGACAAAGACCTAACGGAATCACAGAGCAACCACCAGACTTTTTTTTTTGCTCGCGAGTATAAATCAGAAAAAGAACATTTCTGTAAATTCTGTTTTTAATTCCCTGTATTTTTTTCAATACGTGGCATTAATTAGATGGTTCTATCATCCAATATTATTTTTGGACACAGTGTTTTATGATTGTATTCCCAAAGGCCTTTGCAGTGCACTTACAGTATGATTGCTCACTAGCACAAAACCTCTTTCATTAGCATTTTATTGCCAGAAGCTTCTTTAAGCTGCCACGCAGATGTTTCCTGATCTGTACTCACAAGCAATTGTGGAAAAACTGCATTTTTTCTCATCCTGCATCACCACAACATGATGTTGGACGCTTCTAAATAGTAATTACTTACCCTGAGAGCTGCAAAGTTTCTTTTAGCTTGGGTTTAGCAGAATTATTGGAGGGTACACGGGAAGTGTTAGCAGGATCATGTACAAACTCCCAAATATATTATTTGTTTCATTGATTAAATGTGGTGAAGTGAAAGAAATGTGAAAATACATTTTTTTAACCCCATTCTGAGGACGAATGTGGGTTTCCTCATGTATTGCTGTATTTGCATTGCCTCTTCTCTGCAGGGTTGGAGCAAGCAGTGCTGAGGCTGACAATCTCCCAAAGCGGTCTGACTTCCTTGAGGTCATACTCCACTGTGAGAATTCCACCAGTGCACTGACATCAAAGTGCAAGGGCGAGATGTTGTCAGAAACAAAGACACCCACAGGACTGCTGGCATAATGCACTTTGAGGAAAGTAGGCACTCACTATCTCCTTATAGGTAAGGGCTATCTCCCTATAAGAGGTATCAGTGGGGGGCATGTCCAGACTGCTGACCAAGATGGCCACACATTGAACCTTCTCTGTCCTCCCCTTCGATATTACGCTCCTAAATAAGCTCCTGCCATAGCATGGTATGCGGCAAGAAGACCTCAACTGATCCCAAGACTCCAGCGAGACCCCTCCGAGCTGCTGTACGCTCCCTGGATGGCTACCTGCTCCATACCTCCCGGCCGGCAGCGTGTTCTCCCACGCCCAAGATGGCAGATGCGGCCTCTTCACCATCCGGGCCTGATCCCACACGGCCATCGCCAGACTTGAGCTCCGACTGGAGTCCATCCTGGCAGGGATGCCAACAAAGGCGGACCTCGCCGATATGCTCAATGATCTTCATGCCTCTGTACGCCGTGACATGGAGGAGGTACGTGGGGAGGTGTCGGCCCTCGACGGTTGCATGTCTCACTTGGAACAAGTGTTGGCTGAGATGCCGCCGTCAGCACCAACGAACCCGGTGGCCTACTCCGAACTCCGCTGGCTGGTGGATGATGTGGATAACCGAGGCCGACGGAATAACCTGTGCATCCGTGGCCTATGGGAACTGGACCCCCCGGAGCACTTAGAAGAGGTACTCTGCCGCTTTTCAATGTGGTCTTAGGCCGCGATTCTGCCTCGGCCATTGAGTTGCATCGCGCACATAGAGCTCTGCGGCCTAGGCCGCAGGATGGAGACCCACCTCGCGACATCGTCTGCTGCTTTGCATTTTACTGCCTTAAGGAATAGATTATTAGGTGCACCCGCAACGCCAGATCGTGGTACTTTGAAGGTCAATCGCTGGAGTTATATCACGACCTGACACCCTTCATGTTGGCAGCTCCACCTACGACTGATTACCCAGGTGCTCACACAGCAACATATCCTTTACTGATGGGGGTTCCCAGTTCCACTCGCCCTCACTGTTCGTCTGGACGGCGCTACCCACTCCGTCCACTGCACCCAAGATGTACCGAATTTTGTGACTGCCCTACAACTCCCGTCGGTGGAAGTGTTGGATTGGGAGCAGAGGGAGTCATGGCGACCGGGCGGTCCAGCTCGAACCCAGCATATGCCACGCCACCGCGGGGCTGAGGAGGCCCAGGCCGCTGTTGATCGCAACCCTACGGATGATGCTGTTTAGGCCCCCGGGATGTCACCAGGCGTGTTACCCGTGCACCTTGGGTTCTGGCACCCGAGGGAAGGACGCTTACCCGCGCCCCAAATACCCGTTCTCACGTCATGACTCCTGAGGGATGGTCGATTAGGCCCGCAGGATGCCTCCGGGTCTACTGCCTGCGCTCCCTATGCCTGTTCCCCTGTCCTGGAACTCGAGAGATGGATGCTTTCTTGCTTCCTCGGTTCGTTGCTCTCGTTCCCTACACGAGTTCTTCTGCACTCGAGGGATGGCCACTTACCCGTTCCCCTATGCCACTCTCCTATTCTGGCACTCGAGGGATGGACGCTTCGACCCGCAGGTTACTAGAGGGCCCACTGCCTGAGCCCGGTGTACTCGCCCTCCTGTTTCGGCAATTGGGGGATGGACGCTTCTATGCACCCCCATATGCCCATTCTCCTGCCCTGACACATGAGGGCTGGATGCGTAGGCCCTTTGGATGCAGCCAGGTTTGTTGCCAGCGTTCCCTATGCCTGCCCTCCTGCACAGGTACCTGAGGGATGGATGCTTGATTGTGCCCCTCATGAGAGGAGATTGTTCTTGTGTTAGTGTGTGTTCTTTACTGCCAGTCTGCCACCAGCTACTGGGGGGGGTCTCATTTCTACAAAATATCTGGGAATTGTTCTAATCTGTGTGTTCTCACTGACACCCAATATTTTGGGGGTCAGTAATTTCTACAAAATATTTGGGAATTGAGGTAATCTGTGTCTTGTCACTGCCACCCAGTATTTTGGGGGTCAGTCATTTCTACAAAATATTTGGGAATTGAGGTAATCTGTGTGTTCTCACTCACTGCCACCCAGTATTTTGGGGGTCAGTAATTTCTACAAAATATCTAGGAATTGAGGTAATCTGTGTCTTGTCACTACCACGCAGTATTTTGGGGGTCAGTAATTTCTCCAAAATATTTGGTAATTCAGGTAATCTGTGTCTTCTCACTGCCAGCTATCAGGGAGTCCCACATACTTCTAGCAGATTTCTGGGAATTGTAATCTGTGTCTTGTCACTGTTGCCAGCTATCAGGGGGTCCTATCGGGAGATCTCACTGACTTGTAGCAGATTTCTGGGAATTGTAATTTGTGTCGTCACTGGCACCCATCAGGGGGTCTCACTGATTTAAAGGAGGTTTCTGGGAATTGTAATCTGTGTCTTGTCACTGGCTGCCAGCTATCAGGGTGTCTCACTAAGTTATACCAGAGTTCTGGAAATCTTTATACCAGAATTGAATCAGAGTTCTGTATATAATTTAATCTATATATCACTCACCATGTCAGAAAGACCAAAAAGGACAGGCAGACGCTCCCAGACACAGATAAGAGGGCAAGCAGCCTCTGTGTCGGGTGGCTGTGCCTCTGGTCGTCGTGGACATGGTGCATCCTCTGCAGGGGCACGCTTGTCCTTTCTAACTGGTGCTGGCCATCTTAAGCACCAGCAACATACAGAGGATTTGGTGGATTTGCTAACCAGGCCATCCTCATCCTCCGAGTCCTCTGCCAGCCAGGCTTCTAGTGCTTTACAGTCCACCTCAGCTGCCAAAGCATCTAATGCAGCCTCCATGTCCACAGCTACTCCTGCCGTAGCCTCGCTATTACACACAGAGGAGTCAGATGAATTGTTTAACTACAGTGACAGTGACATGCTGCTTGAGGATGCGCAGCAAGTACAGTGCTCTCATTCAATCTCTGAGGTTGAGGAAGGGAGTATAATCAACCTAGAGGAAGGGGGTGCCAGTGATGACACACAAATAACTGGCACTCATGTTGCCCCAGCAGCTGCAGCATACTGCCAAGTTGGCTCCAGTGACGAGGAGATAGGGGTGATGACAATGATGAGGTCACTGACTCCACCTGGGTGCCTGATCGAACAGAGGAGTCAAGTGAGGAAGAAGAGGCACAACAAACGTGAGGCACAACATCCTCTATGACCAACTGTAGCACTAGCCAGTCCAAGGCATCAGATGTCAGAGCTGCTTAGGTGTAGAGCACTGTTGTCTCAAAGCACACATCCAGGAACTCTGCTGTCTGGGAGTTAAGAAATGTGCAGCAGACCCCACCGTTGCTATTTGTAATCTAGGTCAGATGAGGCTCAAGCGTGGGAAAGACACCGGACGCTTGGGTACCATGTGCTTGAGGCGATATATATGACCACCTGCCACGCATCCTGTTGGCGCAAAACTTTGCGTAGGTCCTCCTCCTCATCTGTCGGGCACTCTAAAAATAGAACTTTGAGTCCCTTTGACTTGTATTGAGTTTGTGTTCGAGTTCGAATTTGAACTTTTGAAAAGTTCAAGTTCGAATGCGAACTGAACTCGGGGGTGTTCGGTTGATCCCTAGCGAACACGCGGAAATGTTCGTAGTTTGTGAACATACGAACTGGCGATGTTCGAATCAAACTCCGAACGCATCGAACCGGGCAGCTCATCCCTACTTAGGGAAGGTCCACTCTCGCTGACTTTCATTGAAAAACGCCACTATGCAGAGGTGACAGGTCCAACAGTTAGAATTTGCATACCAAAAGGCGAACATGTACCTCCTAAAACTACTGCATTATGTCAGATATTCACAATAAACATCCTTTGGCCTTCAGCTCTAACATCATTTATATAATGAGCATTCGGCTTGTTAGCAAAAACAAAAAAGGGAAGAAACCACTGTGGTACTCTGCAGAAGTGGCTAAAATAGTGAAGAACAAGAAGATAGCATTCAATAATTATAAAAAAACTCAGCGTGAAGAAGATAGGCAAACCTATAAGATTAGGCAGAAAGAGGCAAAGCAATTTATAAGAGCTTCCAAAGCACACGCAGAAGAGAAAATAGCTCAGTCAGTAAAAAAGGGGGACAAAACATTTTTTAGATACATAAACGAGAAAAGAAAAGTAAAACAAGGATTAGTTAGATTAAAAACAAAGGAAGGAAGGTATGTAGAAGAGGATAAAAGTCTCGCTGACTGCCTCAATGAATATTTTTGTTCAGTCTTTGCAGAAGAAAAGGAAGGAAAGGGACCTCAGTTAGGAGAGAACACTAAAGAGACATTTACATATGAGTTTACAGAGGAGGAGGTTCTAAAGCAGCTGTCTAAAGTAAAGATAAATAAGTCAATGGGGCCTGATGGGATCCATCCTAAATTATTAAAAGAGCTCAGTGATGTAATAGCAAAATCGTTAACAGATTTATTTAACCAATCCTTGCTAACGGGAGTCGTCCCAGAAGACTGGAAATTAGCAAATGTTGTGCCCATTTACAAGAAGGGTAGTAGGGAGGAATCGGGAACTATAGGCCAGTTAGTCTTACGTCAGTAGTGGGGAAATTAATGGAAACCATGTTAAAGGAAAGGATTGTTGAACATCTAAAAACACATAGATTACAGGATCAGAAACAACATGGGTTTACCTCAGGGAGATCATGCCAAACTAATCTTATTGATTTTTTTGATTGGGTAACAAAAATAATAGACACAGGTGGTGCAGTAGACATTGCTTATTTAGATTTCAGTAAGGCTTTTGATACTGTTCCGCATAGAAGGCTTATCAATAAATTGCAATCTTTGAGCTTGGATTCCAATATTGTTGAATGGATTAGGCAGTGGCTGAGTGACAGACAACAGAGGGTTGTGGTAAATGGAGTTTATTCGGCACAAGGTCTTGTTACCAGTGGGGTACCTCAGGGGTCAGTACTTGGACCCATTCTTTTTAATATTTTTATTAGTGATATTGCAGAAGGTATTAATGGAAAAGTATGTCTTTTTGCTGATGACACAAAGATTTGCAACAGGGTTGACGTTCCTGGAGGGATCAGCCAAATGACAAATGATTTAGGTAAACTAAAAAAATGGTCGGAGTTGTGGCAATTGAGTTTTAATGTGGATAAGTGCAAGATAATGCACCTGGGACGTAAAAACCCAAGGGCTGAATATAGAATATTTGATACAGTCCTAACCTCAACATCTGAGGAAAGGGATTTAGGGGTCATTATTTCAGAGGATCTAAGGGTAAGTAGTCAATGTAATAGAGCAGCAGGAAATCCTAGCAGAATGCTTGGTTGTGTAGGGAGAGGTATTAGCAGTAGGAAAAGGGAAGTGCTCATGCCACTGTACAGAGCACTGGTGAGACCTCACTTGGAGTACTGTGTGCAGTACTGGAGACCGTATCTCCAGAAGGATATAGACATCTTAGAGAGAGTTCAGAGAAGGGCTACTAAAATGGTGTACGGCTTGAAGGAGAAAAGTTACCAAGAAAGGCTTAATGATCTTAACATGTACAGCTTGGAAAAAAGACGAGACAGAGGAGATATGATAAAAACATTTAAATACGTAAAGGGAATCCACAAGGTAGAGGAAGGGAGTATATTTAAAAGGAAACAAAATAGCAAAACAAGAGGACATAGATTAGAGGGGCAAAGGTTTAAAAGTAACATCAGGAAGCATTATTTTACTGAGCGGGGGGTGGATACATGGAACAGTCTTCCAGTAGAAGTGGTAGAGGCCAAAACAGTAATTGAATTTAAGCAAGCATGGGATAGGCATAAGGCTATCCTAAACAAAAGATAAATCCAGGTTAAGTATCCATGTAATTGGGCAGACTAGATGGGCCGAAAGGTTCTTATCTGCCGACATTTTTCTATGTTTCTATATAATCTATTGAAAAGGGAATCAGATAGTGTGTGGCTGAGACTAGTAGACAAGGG
Organism: Leptobrachium leishanense; assembly: GCA_009667805.1. Classification (NCBI taxonomy): domain Eukaryota; kingdom Metazoa; phylum Chordata; class Amphibia; order Anura; family Megophryidae; genus Leptobrachium; species Leptobrachium leishanense. The sequence goes on along the minus strand of CM019063.1, from coordinate 423,545,992 downwards.
TGACTCACACAACATTAGACTTTTAAACAGACAAAGATAAAACCTTTAGCATAATCCACAAATTACTCGTCTCAAACCTAGTTATCCTATACGAAAGAAAGCATTTGACAATAGTCGCACTCGCAGCCAGGGTTATTCAAAGAGATCTGAATTGTGGCCGAAAGGTAACCGCACAGTGAAATTCAGTGTATGGTTACCTTTCCTGGCTATTCAGAGAGCAGGCAGTTCGCCAAATCTTGGCGAATTGCCTTCACATACGTTGCCTGTTCGTTGTCTGTTCGAGGGCAGTGAAATCCCCATAGAGAAGCAATGCTTTGTCTATTCAGAGAACACAAACCAGCAGGGAAAAGTTGCTGAATTGCCCTGCTCTTCGGTGGTTTCATTCGACAGGTTTATTCAGGCGAATCCCGCAGGCTTCAATGTTAAAAATAGCCCCGTTTTAATTCAATATCTAATAAACCGTTGATTATGATATTCTGCAGTAAAAAGCCTCTTTATTTATAGAATTTTAGGATCTTTTAGGCATTTTTCGGTGAAAAATTCTCTACCTCTTTTTTTTAAATCGTTTTTTCTTTTTTCTGTAACAGCCCTTTTTATTATCATGCATTGGATCTTATATGTAAATTTCAGACATTTTTGTTCTGTAGTTTGTTTGCAAACACCATTTCACGGTTCAAACATTCAAGAGTATGGTTTTGTTTTTTCTCACTTCATTTGTCTGCGGGGTCAGCTTTTTCCGGTGGCTGCTCTGTGCTGTGGTCGGCGGCTGCTCGGGTTTCTACGGCGTGTTCGGCAGGGTTAATCCAAATGTTTTTGCGGGTTTCGGTGTGCGTTCGCCAGGTTTTGTAGTGAGTGTTCGTTGGGTTTGCGGTGGCTTTTCCCTGCACTAGGACGGCCCTGTGGTGCTTGCTGAATACACCGCAGGGTCGCCGAAATCGGTCTATTCACAAAGCACCTTAATTTCAGTGCTTTGAGTTTCGCCTTACTTTGGCGATTCCACTTCTATTCTTCTAATAGGTGTTTAAAATAATAAAATTGCATTAAATAAAAAAAAGGTCCTATAAAAATGGGTCAAATGGAGAATTAAAAAAAAAAAAACAGCCGTTTAAAAGATTGGGAAACAAAACTTTCATCATATAAATACAAAAATATGTTCTAAAAAGGGTTTTTGCTAAAAAATTAAAAGAATAAATGGTCTTCACGTTTTTTTGAAAACAGAGATTACATTTAATCCTATGGGATAAATATATATATCATACATACATGACCGTATGTATTTTTTTCAGGTGGTGGGGATAGTTAAAATCTTGGGTGAGTTCCCTCACTTTTTTTCCCAGGACTTGACCCCTGCCGAAATGGGATCGCCAAATCGCACTGAATTGAAGAGAACGAAAAGTCACCGAACGTGCGGTGACTTTGAATAACCCTGGTAGTTTTACCCTACATTATTTCAAACATGAGTGTACATGTACCTCTTGTTTAGATGATGTTCAACATTATTAAGATTCCTGACATGATACAATGAGGCTGAAAAATATTTATTAGGGAAGCGGTTAAGGTAATGCAATGTAACTGTTCTAAATTAAGCTGCTCCTAAAAAAATTAAGCCATGCAAAGTAAACATCAGTAGGTTGTTAATTTATCACAATTTAAGATTTTTATCCATGCCACTATGTATATATAAATATTTTTGTTTTATACTATTTTCATACATCCTTTTTGATTGCGTTACTACAGTGTTTTGATCACAATGGGATTAGCGACATTTCTATTATGATCTTACAGCACCACCAGTGTATGCATATTTCTAGTATGAACATTTCACTCCTGCTGCTAGAAAGCTACCAGAATGATAGTGTGGCATGGGTAACAACATCATGCTACAGCCGTGCTCATTTACTAGAATGCCATTGCTTAAGTAACAGGTACAGTTAATATACAAACAGCTGTCTGGGAAGGTGACCCTATCACTATGGCGGGAAATTCATGGAATTGGGATATTGTCAAGGGAGGAAACATGAGCATTTTAGGAGGAAGGACATGGCTGTTGGGGGTTGGTTTATTAATGTAGTCTGAAATGTGGGTAAGTTTAGACTGATTTCATTCTCCAGGGAATCCAAAAGTATTTGTTACACTGCATGAAACCAATTTGAGAAGTGGCGCAGCACTCAAAGCCTTCTTGCACCATATCCATTAAATTAGCTGCTGTTGAGATTTCAGTTTAACCTAAGCAGTCTAAAGCATTTTGGCACAGATTAATTTCCTAATTTATCCCTATCAGGTCTGTTCACTAAAAGGTGAAACTCAGGAGAATTGTCAGGAGACGAGAACAATCTAGACCAAATAGCTGATTTGGAAAGGGAGACTAGGGATGATCTGAACACCCTCGTGTTCGGTTCGCATTCGAACAATTTCAAAAGTTCGAGTTCGAACACGAACCGAACTCAATGAAAGTCAATGGGACTCAAAAGTTCGATTTTTAGAGTGTCCTGCAAGAGGGTATATATGCAAGATATTTGCAATAAAAGGTGTATGGGGTCCGGGTAGTGCCCTGGGGGGACAGGAAACAAGGACAAGAAGTTTAAATAAAAACGTTTTTAAAGGAACAGTGAGTTTTCCATGAAATAAGGGTTAAAAATAAAAACGAAAAATTCCTTCAAATATCGTGCCAAGGAGGTCCCCATAACCTGCCCGTGAAGTGGCGGATTTGTAGGATGTATATAAACATTTAAAAACAAAAAAAATGGCGTTTCAAATGACGGTAAACGGTTTTCCTTTAATCTATTCATAAACAACTGCTTGGGGCGGCAGTCTGTATTAAAAAGAGACATTTTAGGACACGCAGCACAAGTTTAGGGATTTTTTTGGCTAAATTATGGTGAAATTTATGCAGGCTTTGGATGAACGTAACAATAGGTGCTTTAAAATTGGGCCTTTAGTGTCGGCAACAGTGCCGTCACACCGTAACCCCTTTGTGGTATTGTGGCAGAGTGCAGGGTTGGACCCTGCGGTCCAATATTAAACTGATATGAATCTGGTAATATAGGCGTCAGTGGCAGTGCACCCAAATATTGTGCCTTTGGTGGCAGCAAGTGCCTTCACACCGTAACCCTTTCGTGGTATTGTGGAAGAGTGCAGTGGTGGAGGTTTTGGGAATGCAGAAGAGATCCCCGATCTATTCCGTTACGTCGGCATCAGGGTATTGATAGCTCCTGATCCAGGACTGATTCATTTATATAAAAGTCAGCCAGTCTACAGAGTCGGTGGACAGACGCACTCTTTTGTCTTTGACAAAACCTCCAGCGGCACTGAACATCCTTTCAGAAAGCACGCTGGATGAAGGGCAACCTAGTAGCTGCATAGCATATTGGCTAAGTTCTGGCCAGTGATCCAATCTCAACACCCAGTAAGCCAGTGGATCATCTGCTGGAAAGGTATCCAGGTCTGCCCTTGCCCCTAGGTAGTCCTGCACCATACGGTGAAGACGCTGGCATTGGGCACCTACATTTGACATCCCTGGGTGTCGTGGACTAAAAATTTTTTAAAAAGGCATCAGTCAAGCGGCCCGGCCTTCACCACTCTTCCTCTGATCATCCGCAGCCTCAGATGCACCTGTGTCATCACTTGGTAACCTACCAGTTCCTGGAAAGGTGTTACACAAGTGTCGCATTAGAGCGTCCTCAAGTTTTTTCATCCTGTGCTCCCTCTGTGCGGGCAGGATGAGCTCTGAAACTTTCCCCTTGTATCGTGGATCAAGAAGGGTTGCCAACCAGTAATGATCCTTCTCCTTGATAGCACGAATCCTAGGGTCCTTTAGCAGACTTTGCATTATTAGGGAGCCAATGCAACATAGGTTGGAGGTGGCATTAGCTTCTGAGTCTTCCTGGTCAATGAGGATGACCCCATCATGCACTTCCTCCTCCCAGCCACGTACTAGTCCTTGGATTTCTGGGCATACAAAACCCTTCCTTGAGGAATCCCCCCACTACTTAAATATTCCTCCTCCTCCTCCTCCTCATCTTCCTCCTGTCTGATCTGAGGAGGACCCGCAGGAATGCTGTCTGCGGAAAGACTGGGGCCTTGAGAGCTAGGGAAGGCCTTCTCTTCCTCCCGCTGCTCGGCCTCTAGAGCCACATCTATAATTCCCTGCAGAGTGTGCTCCAGCAGGAACACTAAAGGAATTGTGTCACTGATGCATGCACTGTCCCTGCTCACCGTTCTCATTGCCTCCTCAAATGGTGACAGTACAGTGCATGCATCCTTGATCATCAGCCACTGCGGGGGGAAAACCAAGTTGACCTGAACCTGTCCTTGTGCCATACTCACACAGGTACTCGTTGATGGCCCTCTGCTGCTTGTGCAGACGCTGCAGCATTGCTAATGTCGAGTTCCACCTGGTGGCCATGTCACAGATCAGACGGTTTGTGGGAAGGTGGAATTCTCTTTGAATTTCTGCCAGGCGAACGCTTGCTGGGAATGACAGTCTGAAGTGGCTGCAGACTTTTCTGGCCTGGCTGAGAAGCTCTGGCAGCCCTGGGTACTTGGTTAGGAAATGCTGTACCACTAGATTTAGGACGTGTGCTAGGCATGGTACATGCATCAATTTACCCTTGCGTAGGGCGGAGAGAAGGTTGCTGCCATTATCACAGATGACCATTGCCAGCTCAAGAAGGCGTGGTGTTTACCATCTCTACACCTGCCCCTGCAGAGCTGACAGAATTTCTGGCACGGTGTGGCTCCTGCTCAAGCACAGTATGGCATCTTTTTGCTTGAGCCATTGCGTAGCCCCTGTCACTTAAACTCGGTTTAACTGCACTTCGAAGGAGAAGGAGAAAAAGGAGGAGGAGGAAGAGGGAGAGGTGGTGGTGGAGCAGACAGACCTCATACAAGCAGCTTTCTGGAGGTGGGGTGGATAAACAAGCTCCAGCTTGCCCCCAACAGAGCCCCATCTTGGATCCCTCCCAACTGCAATCAGAGTTGTCTTCCACGTGCTGGTATAGTGCTTGAATGGCCTTCCGTGAAAAGAAATGGCGTTTTGGAACCTGCCACTGTGGTACAGCACATTCAGCAAATTCACGGAAGGAAGCAGAGTCCACCAGCTGGAAAGGCAGCAGCTGCAATGCGAGTAATTTTGCTAAGCTGGCATTTAGACACTGTGCTTTGGGATGGCTGGGACTATATTTTTTCTTATGCTGCAGCAGCTCGGGCAATGTAATCTGATTGCATAAATCTTCAGCTGATGGGATGCTGTCACATTGTGAGGAAGCACCTGGTACACCCATTACTGTAGCATCATCCCTGTCAGTGGAGGTTGGAGTCAATGACATGGCAGGACATATAGTGGGGGTAGAGACAGGTGAGGAGGAGGAGGACCTACGCATAGTGTTGCGCCAACGGGATGCATGGCAGGTGGTTATATGTCGCCTCAAGCACGTGGTACCCAAGCGTCCGGTGTCTTTCCCACGCTTGATCCTCATCTGACAGATTACAAATAGCAACGGTGCGGTCTGCTGCACATTTCTTAAAGAACTCCCAGACAGCAGAGTTCCTGGATGTGTGCTTTGAGACAACAGTGCTCTACACCTAAGCAGCTCTGACATCTGATGCCTTGGACTGGCTAGTGCTACGGTTGGTCATAGAGGACATTGTGCCTTGTGTTTGTTGTGCCTCCTCCTCCTCCTCACTTGACTCCTCTGTTCGATCAGGCACCCAGGTGGAGTCAGTGACCTCATCATTGTCATCACCCCTATCTCCTCGTCACTGGAGCCAACTTGGCAGTATGCTGCAGCTGCTGGGGCAACATGAGTGCCAGTTATTTGTGTGTCATCACTGGCACCCCCTTCCTCTAGGTTGATTATACTCCCTTCCTCAACCTCAGATTGAATCAGAGCACTGTACTTGCTGCGCATCCTCAAGCAGCATGTCACTCTCATTGTAGTCAAACAATTCAGCTGACTCCTCTGTGTGTGATAGCGAGGCTACGGCAGGAGTAGCTGTGGATATGGAGGCTGCATTAGATGCTTTGGCAGCTGAGGTGGACTGTAAAGCACTAGAAGCCTGGCTGGCAGAGGACTCGGAGGATGAGGATGGCCTGGTTAGCCAATCCAAATCCTCTGTATGTTGCTGGTGCTTAAGATGGCCAGCACCAGTTAGAAAGGACAAGCTGCCCCTGCAGAGGATGCACCATGTCCACGACAACCAGAGGCACAGCCACCCGACACAGAGGCTGCTTGCCCTCTTATCTATGTCTGGGAGCGTCTGCCTGTCCTTTTTGGTCTTTCTGACATGGCGAGTGATATATAGATTAAATATATGCAGAACTCTGGTTCAACTCTGGTATAAAAGATTAAAGATTTCCAGAACTCTGGTATAACTCAGTAAAACACCCTGATAGCTGGCAGCCAGTGACAAGACACAGATTACAATTCCCAGAAACCTATAAATCAGTGAGACCCCCTGATGGGTGCCAGTGAGAACACACAGATTACAACAATTCCCAGATATTTTGTAGAAGTGAGACCCCCCCAATAGCTGGTGGCAGACTGGCAGTGAGAACACACACTAACACAACAATCTCCGCTCAAAAAAAAACACATACTGAAGGCTGTGTGAAGCCTTAAATAGTGTGCTGCGGGACTTAGCTCTGTCAGCCCATGATTGAGCCGTGATTGGCATAGTCTTGAACCTGTCTTGCACCTAACCTGTGGTCAGGTACAAGGCTGTAGCCAATTACAAGCTTCAGGCCAGTGGAAAAATGCATTGTGGTCCATTGTGGGCGAACAAGCGGAAATGTTTGAAATTCGCAAACATACAAACTGGCGATGTTCGAATCGAACTCCGAACTGAACAGCTCATCCCTAAGGGAGATAAATGGGATAATTTTTCTGGTTTGGTTATTTGAATTTTCACTTCTCCTGCCAATTCTCCTGAGTTTCACCTTTAGCGAATAGACCTGTAGGTCTTCTTAATCCTTACGCATGGATGCCCTAATCTGATAAAACTGTCACAGTGTGTTGTGTGGGGCTCCTTTGGCACCGGGGTTCCTGTGAAACAAAGTCAATCCGAAGGGGAGTGTGCAGCTGATATATGGCTTAATTTTTTATCTCTGGTGGGTCAACATTCTATGATGAGGGTAATACAATCCCAGGGCACACATCTTTCATGATACGTGTGTGTACCAGCAAATACGCTCCCCATTTCTTGGCCTGCCAAACCACCATACCATCTGGGAAGAGAACAGAAGTCTTTTGGTTTGGGATGCCATGTTATTGTTTGTATATTTATTTATAAAGGATTTTACCAGGAATATATATGCCTGGATAAGAAGTGAAATTACTTAAAATGTAAAATACACAGTTACATATTATATTTTTTTACATATGCAAGTGCAAACAAACAGATTTTACCCAACCATAGTCAGAGTATTTCTTACTGTAACTCCACAGTTTCCATGTTCAGCTTTTTGTGATTTTGCATGGAATGACTGGCAGGAGTAGAGCAATTTCCTCAGTAGAGCAGCGTGTAGTCATATTTGTGTGCTGCTAAAATGGTCCACAGCTGGAATGAGTTATATGGAATTATGAAAGGAGAACAGCAGAGGAAAAAAAGATTACATGGTGTTATAAACATCTTTAAATCTCTGAGAAGTGCTATTGCTTCAGTAACACTGGCATTTACACAGTGTTCTTTACTCGATAAGGAATTGTTTGTTTTTGAACAAATCTGTGATGTCAGAAACATTATAATATCATAATGTATTACTCTCCCTGCAAGAACCACAGAGAAAGCATTCAAAACCTACATATACAGTATAATAGGTGTTTATACAAGTAGAACAATATTGAAAAGGTAAATAAGTGTATTTACACAAAGAAATGATGTAGCAACAGCGAACACAGACGTATGAAAGAATAAAAGGTTGCATGGGACGCTTCTCACAGTCTCATAGCACTGAATGCTGAAGAATGATGTCATACAATTGTGTACAATACTACCAGGGTTATTCAGAGAGTGGTGAAAACCAGGAGAATGGCTGGAGAAGGGAAAATTCTAGGTCAAACTAGCCAAACCACAAACATTCTCCCATTTATCTCACTTTCCAAATCGGCTATTTTGACCTAGAATTTTCCCTTCTCCAGTCATTCTCCTGCTTTTCACCTCTCTGAATAACCCTGTATATAGAAAACAAGTGATCAGAGCTGTCACGGAGAGGTGTGCATCTTAGGAGAATGTGCTCTAGCTGACATTGTTGTTCTTCGGAAAAAAATGTAAGGGGTTAGTCAAGGTGGACTTTGGTGCGATTTGGTGATTTGCCAACCCTGCTGGGAATTCAGTATTCGCAGCAGGGTCCCCGAAGTGCAATGAACATTGATCAGCTCGCCGAGCATACTGCTGAACGCTGCTGGAGACAGGCAAAGATCTGCCGAACTGACCACCAAACTCCGCCGAATGGGTTAAAAAAAAAAAAAAGCCATTATTAAAAAGGGGTTTAAAACTAAAAATTCAAGAAAAAAATTCATTAAAAAAAATACATAAAAAGGCTTTTTGCTGAAACTGAAAATAAATGGTTGAAGTAAAAAAAATTACCGTTTTTATTATTTTTTTAATCGGATTCTAACAGGGTTATTCAGAGAGCGTGAAAAGCAGGAGAATGACTGGAGAATGAAAAATTCTAGGTCAAAATAGCCAATTTGGAAAGTGAGAATTTTTCTGGTTTGGCTATTTTGACCTAGAATTTTTCATTCTCCAGTCATTCTCCTGCTTTTCACGCTCTCTGAATAACCCTGTATGGAATTTGCCTGTTTAAACACGGCGAACTGAACCACTGAAAATCTGGGCATTTCACCAACTTTTTGGTGCAGTTTGGCATTCTCTTAATAGATTAACCATTACTTCTCTATCGGACAATTTCACTGCTACCGAAGGTTGCCAAATTGCGGTGACGTGTGGTGAACTGCACCTTATTTTGCTGTCAATTTGCCAATATTTGGCACATAGACAGCTTTCTGAATAGACTAACTGCCATGAAAATTGCACCGTACAGTGAATTCACCACTTGTGAAATTCGATGGCAAGTTCAGCTCTTATTGAGTAACCTATCTATACTATAAAAGAGTAAGGCTTGGCGTGTCCGTCGCCAAGCCTCCTCTGCGCATGTGCATGGTGTGAGCGTGCTGCGGCGGTTGGGTGCGCATGCAGCCAACCGCCGCAGCACGCCCACAGGGTGCTGTGGAGGTTGGATGCGCCCGCAGCTGGGTGCGCACGCGCGTCACCCGCCGCAGCACCACCAAAGCGTGTTGCAGAGGTTGGATGTGCGCCCAGCTGAGTGCGCACGCAGCCACCCGCCGCAGCACACCCACCGCGTGCTTGGGCCATTGGAATGCGCGCGGCCAACCGCCTCATCCAGAAATAACTTGAGGCGCGCGAAAACGCCTCAGAGAAAACAGAGCGGAGAGCGGAGAGGAGAGCGGAGAGGAGAGCGGAGAGTGGAGAGTGGAGAGGAGAGCGGAGAGTGGAGAGGAGAGCGGAGAGTGGAGAGGAGAGCGGAGAGTGGAGAGGAGAGGAGCGTGGAGAGTGGAGCGGGGAGGGGAGCGGAGCGGAGAGCGGGGAGGGGAGCGGGGAGCGGAGCGGAGAGCGGAGCAGAGAGCGGGAAGCGGAGCGGAGAGCAGGGAGCGGAGAGGAGAGCAGAGCAGAGCGGGGAGGGGAGCGGAGAGCGGGGAGGGGAGAGGAGAGCGGGGAGGAGCAGAGAGCAGAGAGCGAGGCGGAGCGGAGTGGAGACGGGAGCGGAGAGGGGAGCAGGGAGCGCAGAGTGGGGCGGAGAGCGGAGCGGAGCAGCACAAGAGCAGAGCACACTTATCAATAGACTGCACTCTGGGCAGGCTTTCCACCTAGTAATATATAAATATTTATAGAATATATTGTAGTATATCAACCGCTCGGGATCCTTGGATCCAGCCAAACAACACCGTCTTCTAGGGAACAAACAGCCGCAGACTTGAAGCTTGTGCAGATAGCAGGTCTTTTATTCCAGCATACAGAAGCAAACACCACACTTGGCTTGCTTTTGGAATCACTCTTTCAGAAAAAAAATAAAAATACTAAAGAAAACCTAACTCAAATGCCAGCTGGGTGGAGTAGAGGTAACATCACTGCTCTGCGTGGAGAGAGCCTGTGGAGACATGGGTTCGATCCCAATGAGCACCTCTCCAGTAAGTGTCCTTGGGCAAGACACCTGAAATTCTTTCTCATAAAAAAATAGAGTTCTTACTAAACATCCACCACTCCTAACTATCTTGAAACCATAATCTAATAAACAAAAAAAACACAGCATCTCTTTAGAAGTGCTGCTGCTCCACACCCTGCTCTGAGAAGTCTAATTAATTAATAACACACTTCTATCTAGCAGTCGGCAGCCTGGGACTTTACCTGTGGTTTTAATTGATTAATTGGCAACAAGTGTGTGAGAGGGTAGAGGCTGTGCAGGATTCTGGGTCCTATATACCTTCCCTCAATTACTCTCCCAGACATCCTGTTACCCAACACACACCGTCGCAATATAAATATATGAAAGCCAAAAGAAGATAGCAGCAACCTCACCGGTTGCCACTACAGTGTCTTCTTCTGCAAACTTTAGTGAGACTGTATCCGCTAGAGCAAATTCACTTAAAACTCCCAGGGCTAATAAGAGAGAGGTGAAAACTTTGAGAACTGCCAGGAGAATGAACAATCTGGACAAGTGTTTCCCAAACCTGTCCTCAGGACCCTCCGCCTCGCCAGGTTTGCTAGATATTTGAAGCACAGCACAGGTGATGTGATTTGCTGCTCAGTGATTGCAGGATTCAGTCTGGTTTTCCCCAAGGTGATCTGCAAAATCATGGCCTGGTTGAGGGTCCTGAGGAGAGGTTTGGGAAACTGATCTAGACCAAATAGCCAATTTGGAAAGTTAGATAAATGGGAGAATTTTTGTGGTTTGACTATGTTGACCTAGAATTTTCATTTCTCCAGTCATTCTCAAGGTTTTTACCTCTTTCTGAATAGCCCTGTAGGTTTTTAGCAGCCAGTAACCCAGCATATTTTTCAATACTGTCTGCAAGTGAGAATAATGAGTGACCTTGTCCTCCTGTGCAGTGCTTCTGCCTCTTTGTGTTAAGTGGAACCCTGCTGCTTTGGCGCCCTGTGAATAGTCCACAGGTGTGTTGCAGGACTTTGTTATGCAATGGAAGAATGACATGTTTGATTATCCCCTTCACACCCAAAATTGAGTTATCTTGATTTTGCATTGTAATGCATTGAAAGGCACTCGTTAGCATATCAAAGGTCCATTTTTTTACAGCTTTTTAAAGAAAGATTAGTGTGTCCCTTGTGGAGAAATGAAATCTTTTCTTTTATGTCTCTCCAAGCATCCTCGAGAAACATAAAACCAGCTGCAAATAACAACTCTAAGGCTAGGGTCAGACGAAAGCAGTTTTAACGTGCGTTTAGACGCACGAAATCACGGCCGTGCTAGCAGCAAATGACGTCCAATGCCGGGGAACACGCGAAGTACGGCCGCACGAACGTTCGTCCGCGCAACGCAAGTGGCAAACGAACGCATTTTTTCTAGAACGTCAAACCGCTAGTACGGACGTACAGAGTGCGCTGCGTCCGCTAGAGGTGTGTGTGCGTGATTGGGAGACATCAGACGCTGCTAATGTCCGGCCAACATAACGTCCAGACACAAAAAGTGTTTTATTGATGATCCATACAAAATCACGGACGAAAATGCACATCATATGACCGCTATCGCGTACTCCGTGAAAAAATGCGTCCATTCGTTCGAACGCACTTTTTCACAGACAACGCGAAAAATGCGTTAGTCTGACCCTAGCCTTAACCTCACTGTAACAAAAAGTTAAAAAATATTACTGCTGCATTACAGCTGCCAGGGAGACGGCAGAATACAGGGAAACCTCTGGGGTCACTCACTGCTGTACAGGAATAATATTCAGGGGATTAAAGTGAGTCAGTACAGTACAGATACAAGGAGTTACTGTAATTTCCATATCCAGGCATTATGCCACATACAGATATTATTTTTATATTCTATTGGTATTTTTTTGGAAGCTGCATTAATAATAATCTCATTATGATCACTACAAAACCCCATAAGGAGGAGATCTGGCCATTTTTATAATTTAACTTTATCACGGTTACTGTATCTAACATAAAAGCTATTTCTGGCTGCATGATAATAATACAGACCCCGTTTGAAATTGTGTCCCTTATCTTACACAATCTAGAGCTCAGAATCTTACATTTCAACGATATTTCTGTAAACGATGGGCGAGTATATGAGAGATTAAAAATGAGCAAATTAACATTACATTTTTTAACTCAGAATAAAATATTTAATTGTCATCTTCACATCCCATGTTTCAAATAAATGTTATGATAGCATTTTTTCAACAAAAATAGCTTGATAGTGAAGGGGTTAACAAGACAGAGACAAAACATGTTTGCAATGAAGCAATGGCTCCAAGTCCTCAGTGTAGGGACCCCCTCCCAAAAAAATCTAGCATTCGCAATATTAGGCATAACATAATACCTATGGCCAGTTCCTATGCACATTAGAACTTTAAACACACTCTTAAAATCCTATAAATCTTAATACACATATTTTAAATAGTATAGCATATCTTTTAAAACAATTAGGGCTATATTACATTCTTCACACAAAAATGCAAATTCTTCAACATTCTTCACACAAATGTTCGCGCAGTACTGTTGCTTGCAGAAATCAGTGTGCGCACTGTTTTTTTCTCGCGATTCAGCTAATCAGAATTAAGAACCACAATTATCTCATTTTAAGTTTTTGCACTTGCCAAAGTCAATATGAGCATATATGCTGCAGCAATAATAAATGCTCACACAACTTCTCAATTTTATAGGTTTGGTAGGAGTAGAATGTGTAACTATACTTTGCTGCATTATTTTTTTTATGGGTTGGTGTATTTGGGTTCGGCCAGGTTGTTCAGATTTGCCATTAACACCAGTTTTTAGGAGTTGCTAAAATTATGCATGCAAAGGCTATGCGTTAAATCCTGCGCATAGATTGTAATACCACCCGCTGCCAGCGCGCATTCGCGTTTGCACTCACTATGTTAAGTATAGGACTCGCGCAGTACAGTAAGCTCACGCAGGGTTCACACAGGTTCATCCGCTGTAGACGATTGCGCTCAGTTGTTGCGCTGACAACGTAACTGCAAAGCCGCAAAGGGTTTTATCCATCGCATTAACGTTTTTTTGCGCCAGCGCAAACGTTTGCGCGAAGATTATAATTTAGCCCTAAATGTGGTGTCAGCTATTGGACCAGGGTTGGATTCAACATCATTTGCCAGAGCAAGCAGCAGAATAAAAAGGAATTTGGACATAATTTTCTTTTGAGAAAATTGTGATTGGAGAGTTTTAAAGCTCTGGAGGAGCTGGATTTTAACACTCTCCACCAGCACTCAGCTGATAAGTTAAAGGAGCCGAGCAGGCTATGGAGTATTTGGGTTTCTTTTCCAGCTTGATGCAATTTGTAGGGTGTATAGGGAGGGAGGGTAGATTTAGAGAGAAGGGAGGTAGAAGAAAGCAGCAGCAAGAGAGGGAAAAACATTTCTAGAGAAAGGTGGACTGGGAGAAGGGGGAAAAAAAGCAGAAGACAGGCAGGAAATTGATGCCTCTGTGTATATGTGATTGCAGATCTCATATACAGTGAGGGGAAAAAAATATTTGACTCCTGCTGATTTTGCACGTTTGTCCACTGACAAAGAAATGATCAGTCTATAATTTTAATGGTAGGTTTATTTTAAAGGCAAGAGACATAAATAACAACAGGAACAAGCACTGGCGTCGCTAGGTGGGGGCGGGGGGTGCGGCCCGCACCGGGTGACACCACCCCCTAGGGTGACACCCTAAAAAATAAACTATTACACAAAACTATTTTACCAGGAAGAATACATTGAGAATTCTCTCATTTTCACGTATGTCCTGGGTAGGCAAGGCCTAGGCTGGCACTTTCCAGGGGGCAGCAAAAAAAACCTACCACTAAAGGAGATATTCACAGAGCACCGAAATGACGCAGACATTTCAGTGTTCTGTTGTTCCCTGCACTTCAGGGAATCAATTTTCCCTGGTGAATTCACCGCAGGGTCCCTGAAGTGCAGGCAATCGGCCACCGAATGCCACCACGAACCCATCCCCCGCTGTTTTAAAAAAAAAAAACTACTGAACGAAAATGTCTGGAATTAACCTATAAGATCCTATGAATGATAATAAAAAGGGCTGTTGAAATGATTTTTTTTTTGAAAAGTGCCTAATAGATACTAAGAAAAGAAAATCAACAAATAAAGAGACTAGGGATGTGCACCAATTTTTTTTCGTTTCGGCTCGTTTCGTTCATAATTCGACAATTTTCATTTCGGAGCGTTTCGGCCGATTTCCGTTTCGGTTCATTTTGTTTCGGCTCTTCGTATCGACTTTTTTTCGTGAAATCGGAAATTTTCGTGTTTTCGTATCGGTTCGTTTTTCGTATCGACTTTTTTTTTCGTGATTTCGGACATTTTTGTGTATTCGGTGTGGGAAATGTTTTGCCCCATAGACTTCAATGTTAAAATATTCCCGTTTTAATTCAATATCTAATAAACCGTTTATTATTATATTCTGTAGTAAAGAGTATCTTTATTTTTAGATTTTTTTAGGATCCTTTAAGCATTTTTTGAAAATTACCGAAGTGGAACCGAAATTATGAATTGAACGAAAATGATTTCCGATTCCGAATTTTTTTCGTTTCGGATCGGAAATCGTTTCGTTTCAGACGTTCTCGGATCCAATCCGATTTGGAAAATCGGCCGAATCCGAATCACCGAATCATGAAAAAAACGAATCGGTCTGAAATGAAACGCACATCCCTAAAAGAGACTTTTTACTACAGATTAATGGAATAAACATTTTATTAGATATTGGGTAAAAACAGGAATATTTTTAACATTGAACCCTATGCAGGATTATTCAGAGAAGGGTGAAAACCTTGAGAATGACTGTAGAATTGAAAATTCTAGGGCAAAATTGTCAAACCAGAAAAATTCTCCCATTTATCTCACTTTCCAAATTGGCTATTTGGTCTAGATTGTTCATTCTCCTGGCAATTCTCAAGGTTTTCACCTCTCTCTGAATAGCCCTGATGGTGTTCACCTGAATAAACCTGTCTAATGAAACCACTGAACATCAGGACATTTCTCTGCTGTTCGATGTCTCTGAACAGATTTACCATTACTTCTCTATGGGGACTTTCACTGCCGTCGAACAGGCACTGTACTTGCTGGCAGTTCACCAAAATTTGTGTGTGAGTATATGAGAGAGCTGCACAACAATAAACCTCACAGTAATGTGTGCCGTGTATTATGAGCATTCAGTGTTATATGGGAGTAAGAGTAAGAGTAGTTTAAAAAAAAATGTAAAACTCGGGGGGGGGGGGGACGGTGACACCATGAGTTACCACACTGGGTGACACCAACCCTAGTGACGCCACTGGGAACAAGATACAGATGAATGGACATAGGATGGAAACAAGAGGTGTAAAGGGCCCTGCTCATGGGAGCTTACAGTCAAAAGGGATTGGGGTTGAGGAAGACCAGGGGATTTTTACTGGATGTCAGGAGCATTAGTGCCAGTGGCTCAGGAATGGTAGGACCATGGAAGAGGCTTCAATCATGTTTGAGTAGGTGAGCAGAGGTAGGAGTTGCATCAGTTATGTGGTACACTAATCTGAAGAGATGAGTTTTGAGGAATTTCTTGAAAGCCTGAAGATTAGGGAAGAGTTTGATAAGGCAAGGCAAGTCATTCCACAGGACCGGAGCTGCCCTTGAGAAGTCTTGGACGTGAGAGTTGGCAGCGCGATTTGAACGTGAGCTTCAGTATTTTAAACTGTATCCTGAAAAAGTTTCGGAAGCCAGTGGAGGGACCAGGATAGGGGAAAGGTGTCACGAATATCTATGATCCCTACACTCAGACAATCTACCTATGCTACCATCTTTAGATAGCAGGACAGACAGGCAAAACAAAGGAAGTCAGTAAACCAGGATGAGTAGTAAAACAGAGCCAGGGGTTAAATGCCAAAATGGGTTGACAGATAGAACCAAGGGTTAATGCCAGAACAGGTAGTCAGACAGAGTCAAGGGTTAATGCCAGAATGAGTAGTCAGAACCAAGGTTTAAGTGCAAGAACAGATAGTCAAACAAAGCCAGGATCATACACAGGAGAACTTAACAGCAAGATATCTAGAAACGCAATGAGGATGTTAAACACGGCAGGGCAATGAGCTGGACTCACTTCGTGGTATTTGAGTGTGGCAGGTGCAACGTCATCATGCCACACCCTGCAAAAGTCACAGACCTATGGCAGGATATTTCACTCAGCAGCCAGACAGCAAGCAGCAAGGATGCTGTTGCTGGTCGCCAAATACCAGGAGCAGGGGACATGACAGAAGGTACGTGAGGAACATCTGGTTAGAGAAATAAGTCTGGCACCTGCATTCATTACAGATTGCAAAGGGGCAATACTAGCTTTGGGGAGGCCAATAGGAAGCGTGTTGCAGTAATCAGTCCGTGAAATGACTAGACTTGTGCACCGATTTTTTTTTCGGTTCGATTCGGTTCGGTTCGTTTGTATTTTGTAAATTTTTTTCGTTTTGCTTTTCGTATCGACTTTTTTTCGTAATTTCGGAAATTTTCGTGTTTTTCGGAAAGTCTGTTCTCCTCGTTTCAAAGTGTCTATTCGTTTTGACGTAAACTAATTGTTTTTCGGATCCGATATTTCTGTCGATACGATAATTCTGTCGATACGCTAATTCTGCCATTGAGATTTCTCATGTTTTACAAGAAGGATACATTGAGATTTCTCTGGTTTTCCAGGAAGGATACATTGAGATTTCTTTGGTTTTCCAGGAAGGATACATTGAGATGGGAATGATACAAAATTACAGAATCAGCGATATAACCAAAAAATATGTTGTCCGAAATTACTGAAATGGAACCGAAATCAGGAATGGAGCCGAAATTACGAATGGAACGAAAATGATTTTCGATTTTACACATTTCTAGTCCATTCGAAAATTCCGAACAAATTTTCGTTTCGTTTCGTAGATTTTTCAGATCTGAAAATGTTCGTAAAATTGGCCGAATCCGAATGCACGAATCGGGAAATGTCGTTAAAATTCCGAAATTCCGAAACCCCAAACGCACATCCCTAAATCACAGTTGAAGAGACTGACTGACGACTGACCTCAATATGTCCAAACCTCCGAGTGGTGCACAGAAGCGAAAGAAGAAGCAGGAGTTGGAGGAAAAACGATGTAGAATTCCAAAAATAACTGGTTTTCTTGTACGTGCAAGTGGATCCTCTGCACAGCCTACTGCGTATGGATCTTCTGAAGAACATGCTAGTACATCTTCTCAGGAAGTGATACCTGCTCAAAGTACATCTGAATGTACATCTGACACTGATACTGTTGTGTCTTCTGATCAATTTATGTCACTAGAAACAACACCAGTGCCCATGGAGGTGGAGAAACAGGGCCTATCCAGAAATGTTAGTTTGCTGCCTAACGCTAAAGTGCAAGAGCCTTCTGCTGAAGCAGTTGTCATACTGCCAGAATCTGTTGAGAATTCAGGTTTTATGAGTGACATTCGTTTGTGGCCCAGCAACACAACTGCTGAGATGCGGGAGTACTGGTCCAAAAATGGGAATTTGGCGGTGAGAAAACCTCTGGAACAATTGCGAAATTAAGGGTTTGCTAAAACATTAAAAGACGGACGTTGCTGTACTATAGATATGTTTATTCGTATCTGTCCCAATGGGGATAAGGTTGAACGGAAGTGGCTTTGCTACTCTAACAACACAGGCAGAATCTTCTGTTTTGACTGTAAATTGTTTAGTTCATCACGAAATGCATTTTCCAATGATGGCTTCAGCGACTGGAAACATGCCAGTGAACGAATTTCATCCCATGAGCAGTCTCAAAACCATATTCACGCTGTGATTGATACAGCCAAATATTCAAAACTGGAGGGACAGATTGACTATAAAATGCAAAAACAGATTGAAGAGCTGACAAGCTATGAGCAAAACCTAGTAAAACCTTTGCTTAGTGTCAACATTTTACGTGCTGAAAGAGGATTGGCTTTTAGAGGGGATGATCAAAATATTGGATTCCCACACAATGGCAACTATCTCGGTATTCTGGAAACAGTGTCAGAGTATGATGCTTTCTTAGCACAACACATCCAAACAAAGGCAAACAAGGGCAAAGGATGTACAAGTTACCTATCCGCAAATGTTTGTGAGGCACTTATACAAATAACTGGGAAAAAGATTTTAGAAGTTGTCATCAACCATGTTAAAAGGGCAAAATAATACTCTGTGTCTGTAGATTCATCTGAAGATGCTTCCCATATTGATCAGCTCACAGTGGTTTTGCGATATTTAGAAGGAAATCAACCTGTGAAGCGTTTTTTAACCTTCTTACCCTCAACGTGTCATAAAGGAGAGGAAATGGCAAATGCTCTCCTGACATTTCTTAATGATGTTGGACTAACAATACCAGAATGCCGTGGACAAAGTTACGACAATGCCAGCAATATGTCTGGTCACTACAAGGGTATGCAAGCAAGAATTGTTAGCCTGAATAAATATGCAAAGTACATGCCTTGTTTTGCACACTCGCTAAACCTTGTTGGAAAGGATGCTGCAAATTCGTGTAGTGAGGCTGTAACGTTTTTTGATTTCGTACAAGCTCTGTATGTATTCTTTAGTGGCTCAACCAGGCGCTACAAGAAGCGTAAAGACAAGCTTGACAAAAAAGGCCTTTCTGTGTCCATGCCGAAAAGCCTAAGTGACACACGTTGGTCATGTCGTGCAGATGCTTGTCAGGCACTAGTCCATGGCTATGAAAATATAATGGACATTTTTTTGGAAATTTCAGCCAACTGTGAAGAAAAGTCTGAGTGCCGTAATACTGCAAAAGGACTTCTCAATCAGATGAGCAAGCTTGAGACCGGGATTTTTGCAGAATTCTGGAACCCTGTTCTCCAGCGCTTCAATAGCAGCAGCAAAACTTTGCAGACCACTCAGCTGAACCTAAATTCAGCAGTTGGAGTTTTGAAATCACTGAAAGATTTTATTAATGAACAGCGCAATAAATTTGATGTGTTTGAAGAAGCTGGCAAGTGTCTCACAGAAACTGAAGAATATACCATGGAACACCGTTGTCTTCAACGCAGGAATGTCCGCCAGCAGCCACTTGACTATGGACACAGCAAGGAAGCACAATTAACGCCAAAGGAGACTTTTTATACTAAGGCCTTTCTCCCATGTGTTGACAAACTTTTAGTGTGTCTGGAGCATCGACTGGGAGCCTACAGTGAAGTGTGCGATTTATTTGGTTTCTTTATAAACTTTCCAGCAATGGACTGTGATTCCATTAAAATTGCAGCAGAAAAGTTGTCTGCTTTCTACAAGCATGATCTGGGCACAACATTTGCTGATGAGCTAACTCAGTTTAGACCAGTTTAAACCAGAGGATTGCAGCATAGAGCAATTTATGTACAATACCATTTTTGAAAAGGATGTAAGAGATACTTTCCCCAACACAGAAATTGCTTTAAAAATATATCTGACTCTAATGATCACTAACTGTTCTGGTGAACGATCTTTTTCAAAAATGAAAAGGATCAAAAATTTACAACGCACAACAATGAGCCAAAGTCGTCTCACCAAACTGTCTATGATGTCTGCTGAATCCGATACACTTCGCAGTATTGACTTTACTGACATTGCAAAGATATTTGCTGCTCAAAAAGCACGTAGACTGATTGTATAAATTGCTTTAAAGCAGTGATTCTCAACTCGTATCCTCAGGACCCACTTAGAGGCCTCGTTTGCAGGATATCCGAAGCACAGCACAGGTGATCTAATTAGCTGCTCAGTGATTGCAGTATTCAGTCTGCATTTCCCCAAGGTGATCTGCAAAATCTGGCCTGTAGTGGGTCCCGAGGACTGGAGTCGAGAAACCCTGCTTTAAAGTATTAACTTTTTATGTAAAAAGTTTCTGCACTTGAGATTAATGGTTTATAATTAATAGTTTGCTAAAGTATCTACTATGTTCTTAACATTCATATTAGGCTACAGCTACTGCCTTTTTCGTAGCAACAATTGCCTAAAAGGAGTTTTAATAACATAGCAAATAAGGTTACTCAGCTACCTGATTACCTATTCTCAAAATTGAGTGTAGTGTATGCACTTTATTCCTATCGTTGGATTTTGAAGTTTTCATATAGGTTATTGGATTGATATGTGTTGTTGTTAATTGTATTTTTATTTAATAATATTTTTTGTTCTTACTAGACTATATAGCTATTTGTTTTACAGTTGAAACATAATAATGTTCATTTGCACTTTATTACTGAAAGTTATTAAGATATGTTCTTGGGAGAGAAAGCATGTTAATAACTGTTAATAAAAATATATATGAGAAAGAGCCTAGAAGAGTCTATAATTGGCATGCATGTACAGTTGTGTTCAAAATTATTCAACCCCCACTGAAATTGAGTGTTTTGGCCATTTTGACATTGATTTTGATCATTCAGTCATCTTGCTTACAATTAAATCAAAGAGGCATGTGTAGGTCAGACAAATATAACATAACATTTATAATGAAATAACCACAAATGTCTTTTCTGTGCTCACATCATTATCAGTTTTATTCAACCCCCAAGTGACATTCAATCTTAGTACTTAGTACAACATCCTTTTACAGTTATAACAGCTTTTAAATGTGAAGCATAGCTTGACACAAGTGTCTTGCAGCGATCTACGGGTATCTTCGCCCATTCGTCATGGGCAAAAGCCTCCAGTTCAGTCACATTCTTAGGCTTGCGCACTGCAACTGCTTTCTTTAAGTCCCACCAGAGGTTCTCAATCGGATTTAAGTCAGGTGACTGCGATGGCCACTCCAAAATGTTCCAGCCTTTAATCTGCAACCATGCTCTAGTGGACTTGGAGGTATGCTTGGGATCATTGTCCTGTTGAAAGGTCCAACGTCTCCCAAGCCTCAGGTTTGTGACGGACTGCATCACATTGTCATCCAATATCTCCTGGTACTAAAGAGAATTCATGGTACCTTGCACACGCTGAAGCTTCCCTGTACCTGCAGAAGCAAAACCGCCCCAAAGCATGATTGACCCCCCGCCATGCTTCACAGTAGGCAAGGTGTTCTTTTCTTCATAGGCCTTGTTCTTCCTCCTCCAAACATAGCGTTGATCCATGGGCCCAAACAGTTCTAATTTTGTTTCATCAGTCCACAGAACACTATCCCAAAACTTCTGTGGTTTGTCCACATGACTTTTGGCATACTGCAGTCGACTCTTCTTATTCTTTGGAGACAGCAAGGGGGTGCGCCTGGGAGTTCTGGCATGGAGGCCTTCATTACGCAGTGTGCGCCGTATTGTCTGAGCTGACACTTCAGTACCCACATCTGACAAATCTTTTCTCAGTTCCTCAGCAGTCACACGGGGACTTTTCTCCACTCTACGCTTCAGGTAGCGCACAGCAGTCGAAGTCAGCATCTTCTTTCTGCCACGACCAGGTAGCGTTTCAACAGTGCCCTTTGCCTTGAATTTGCGAATGATGCCTCCTATGGTCTCTCTTGGTATGTTTAACATCTTTGCAATCTTCTTATAGCCATTGCCCTTCCTGTGAAGAGTAATCACCTCTTCTCTTGTCTTCCTGGACCATTCTCTTGACTTCACCATGTTTGTAACCACGCCAGTAAATGTCTAGAAGGAGCTGAGTATCACAGTCATTTTAAAGCTGCCTAATTGGTGCTTATTATGCTTTATTGCTGCTCCGTGACATCCACAGGTGTTTTCAATACCTGATTGAAAACACTTGAATGAACCTCTGTTCTTCAGAGTGGTAGTCTTTAAGGGGTTGAATAATTGTGTCAATGAAGAATTCACAAAAGAAACATTTACTACTGTATTACAAAACCAATTGATGTCATTTTAGTTGCATATGGTTCTTTAAAAAGTCCTTGTAGGATTTCATTCTGAATACAATTACAAATGTACACTAAATTCCCTAAAACCCTTTACAGCATTGGGGGTTGAATAATTTTGAACACAACTGTATGTACTGTTACAGATCAATCTAAGTACTTGTTTGTGAGCCAGTTCTTTGTTTACATTATTAAAGCTTTTTGAGACAAGTCCATGATGTATTTGTGTTTATGTTTTTTTGGGATGTTGAGGAGCAAAATTATATGGTGGTTGGGCTTTCGGGAGAGGGGGGCCCCAAAAAAATGTTTGCCCAGTGTCCAATCAATATAAAGACGGGCCTGCCAAGAGAGCTGAGAGACTGCAGAAGGAGGGGGTGATCGACAGTGTCAAAAGCAGCCGAGAGGTCAAGGAGGATGAGAATAGAATAGTGGCTGTGGTTTTTAGCAGTTAGGAGGTCATTGGTGACTTTGGTGAGGCCAGTTTTGGATGAGTGTAGGGTACAGAAGCCTGATTGCAGGGGGTCGAGTACGGAATTAGAGGACAGGAAGAGGAAGAGCCAACTGAAAACTAGAATGTGACAGTGTGCCTCTGTCAAATGCTAACTTTCTCCAAGCTGGACCCCGAAATCAACCTTTAGCAGCCCCAAACCTTCTCTCTACAAAGCTCTAGGCACGACCAGAGTTGTTGAATAGCAGACAAAAACTGACTCTTTATTTGAAAAAGCACACAGGTTGAACACAGTTGAGACAACCCCCTCTCTTCAAGAATACACTACAGGTTACTTCAGTGCAGAACAATGGATTGTTTACCTATGTATTCTTATCTTGAATAGAGGGTCCTAGCAGGAGGGGGGAGGGGAAATCAAGAAAACAAAGGAATACATTCTACAATATACAGCAAGCAAGAATGCAATATACAGAGAAGTACACTATACAGAGAGAAGGTACACAGAAACAATACTCTACAATAAACACATAAGGGAATATTAATATAAACACAGACATCAGGAAATAGAGCACACAGAGAACACAAACACCCTGCATCTAATATTGTAGATACAGGGTGACTTTAACAAAGGAAACGGCAGGAAAACAATATGAAACACCAGGCCCACACCTCCCAAATACATTTCTATGCCCATGTACTAAAAAAGAAGAGGGCCCAGTACTGAACCTTGGGGCACCCCAGCAGAGACAGGCTGCCGGGAGGAGGTACTTCCAGATAATGAGACACTAAATAATCATTGGGACAGGTAGGAAGCGAACCATGAAAGAACAGTACCTTGATGGCCTATATCACTAAGAGTTTGAAGGAGAAGTGAGTGGTCAATTGTATCAAAGGCGGCACAGAGGTCAAGAAGGATCAGTAGAGAGTAGTCAAGGGGGCACGTGGTGAGATATGAGGAGGACAGTAAGGAATTGACTTACTTGGCTGGGAGGAAGCGCAGAGGGGGCTTCTGGGAGTTGAGGTGGTGGATTACTGGATTACTGGTTTGTGTCAGGATGTTGCTTCTAATAGTCAGAGTTTTATTTAGGAAGTAATCTGCCAAATCCTGAGTGCTAAAGGCAGATGAGGGGAGGTGCGGGTGGGTAGAGGAGGGAGTCAAAAGTGGACCAGAGACTACCTCAACACCCACTCTCTCCTTGACCCTCTGCAATCTGGCTTTTGCTCACTGCACTCAACAGAAATGACTCTTGCAGAACTGACCAATGACCTTGTAACTGCTAAATCAAAAGGATGCTACTCTCTACTGATCCTTCTTGACCTCTGTGCCGCCTTTCATACAATTGACCACTTGCTTCTCCTTCAAACTCTTAGTGATATAGGCCATCAAGGTACTGTTCTTTCATAGTTCGCTTCCTACCTGTCCCAACGATTATTTAGTGTCTCATTATCTGGAAGTACCTCCTCCCGGCAGCCGGTCTCTGCTGGGGTGCCCCAAGGTTCAGTACTGGGCCCTCTTCTTTATTCTATCTACACTGCGTCTCTAGGCAAACTGATCAGCTCCTTTGGAATCCAGTACCACCTATAGGCTGATGACACTCAAATATACCTCTCCTTCCTTGATCTCGCTCCTGCTCTCCTGGATCGAGTCACTGAATGTCTCTCTGTCATCTCGAATGGTCTTCCTGCTTCCTTAAACTCATTCTTACTAAAACTGAAATTCTCGTTGTTCTTCCCTCCAAGAAAAACCCAATGCCATCTATCTCTCTACGAGTAAATGGAACGCTCATTAGCCCTACGTCGCAAGCTCGCTAACTTGGTGTCATTTTGGATTCTGACCTAACGTTCTCTCACCACGTCCAGACAGAAAGCAAATTCTTTTTCTATCAACTCAAGAACATTGCCTGTATCTGACCCTTTCTGACGCAAGATACCGTAAAGCTGCTGGTTCATGTGCTTGTCATTTCTAGGGATGTGCGTTTGGGGTTTCGGAATTTCGGAATTTTAACGAAATTTCCCGATTCGTGCATTCGGATTTGGCCGATGTTACGAAAATTGGCAGATCCGAAAACGGCAGATCTGGAAAATTTACGAAACGAAACGAAAATTTATTCAGAATTTTCGAATGGACTAGAAATGTGTAAAATCGAAAATCATTTTCGTTCCATTCGTAATTTCGGCTCCATTCCTGATTTCGGTTCCATTTCAGTAATTTCGGACAACATATTTTTTGGTTATATCGCTGATTCTGTAATTTTGTATCATTCCCATCTCAATGTATCCTTCCTGGAAAACCAGAGAAATCTCAATGTATCCTTCCTGGAAAACCAGAGAAATCTCAATGTATCCTTCTTGTGAAACCAGAGAAATCTCAATGTATCCTTCTTGTAAAACATGAGAAATCTCAATGGCAGAATTATTGTACCGACAGAATTATCGTATCGACAGAATTATCGTATCGACAGAAATATCGGATCCGAAAAACCATTAGTTTACGTCAAAACGAATAGACACTTTGAAATGAGGAGAACAGACGTTCCGAAAAAAACGAAAATTTCCGAAATTACGAAAAAAAGTCGATGCGAAAAACGAAACGAAAAATTTACAAAATAGGAACGAACCGAACCGAATCGAACCGAAAAAAAAATCGGTGCACAAGTCTACTGTGATTGACACCTGCATTAAATAAATAAATTATTATCTTCCTTTTACTGTTCTTTCTCGCATTGTTTTTGCTTGACTTGTAGCTGTGCTCATGACTGTTATGCTCTGACAAGGAATGACTCTTGTAAATGTGAGTATAATAAATCTAACAAAAAAAATAGAAATTACTGGACGCAAGCAGTTTGCAAGCTTTGTATTAACTCCTAAAGTTTTGTTTTAAAGGCTAAAAACGACTAATGTCTGGTGTGTGGAGTGTATCACAGAGCTCCTCAGCAATAACACTCACAGTAACACACAGGACTTGTGTCCCTTTGATTTTAGTTTTCCCATATTCAAGAGGTTCCTTGCTTGATTATAAAATGGGAATAAGTCCTAAATAAGTGTGGGAGCTCGCCGAGATCTCTGATCCCCAATAAACCATTGACATGTAGTACTTATCCTGTCACTCCACACTAACACATGATATTAAATGTTTAATTAGAAAGATTGGCTGGGTTTTAGGGAATCAATAAAATAATATGGAAAAACGAAATCCTAATTAAAGCGTTACACTTGATGGCCTAATGGGAGGTCAGGTACCTCTGCAAAAACTGAGTGAGAGATCTGTGTCCCCCCCAGCGTTCCCGCATGATGTGATCCCACAAATAAATCAAATTAAGGTTAAATCACTGGGTAATAAAATGTGAAATGACCCCAAGCTGCAGCCTGTTATTGAATAATACTCACCAGAGATTGGGACGGTGTCTGATGGAGATAAGTCGGTGCAGGTGAAGTCGAGCCAAAAGCAGCGCGTGTCTGCAGCGAGAAACCAGGGACAGACGCAGGTTAAACTCAGGAAAACCTGAAACATCTTGCATTCCAGAGCACTTTTCATGTCCTGACCAGCAGCACAGAGAAGGGATAGGCTCTGCAATAGGTGTTTGGCTCCAAAAACATTGACGTTTGAGCTTACAGTAAACATTGATGAACCTTCCCAAAACCAACCACACACCACCAGCAGGGCTGGCCTATGTACCGTGGTAGGGGTTCTAATACATCCATTTTCCAGACAATCCCAATGGTGGGCATTGCCAGGGATACATACAAGTCATGACTGTGATCAGATTGCAGCAAAGCAGCTCACTGTCTGACTCATAGATCAGATTGCAGCAAAGCATTTCTTAATCATAATAGCAGACAGACTCAGTGATCCTTTAATTAAATATATAAATACAGGATTAACCTTCACTGTTCTTAAGATTCTGATTCCCTTTACCCCAACTGCAAAATAATTTAATTCATTATTTTAATGGAGTTAACTTTGCACCATAAATTAATTTACCCTAAGGAGTAGGACCCTTATTAACTGTCGCAGCCCCTACATTCACCCCAAAATTTACCTGACTTTCAGCACTGCACGTCGCATATTAATCTTAAAATGATAATAGATAAGGTGCTGGTATAATTCAGAGTCAGATGGCACATTACTGTGCAAACGCTGAGCAGTGTGTGAAGCTCTGATAATCTCTCACACACTGTACATTACTATGGGGGTTATTCACAAAGCACAAAAATTTAGTTGCTTTGCAATAAGGTGTGCTTTGGTGACTATATTTTGCTGAAATATGGGTCCTACGGTGACCCATACACAGCCTATTACTGTGAGTTTTATTGCTGTGGCGAAGGTCTGCAATACTCTCACACATACACACTATATATTACTGTGACTGTCTTATTCCTGTGCATCTCTGTGATACATGTGCAGGGTCAGCAACCGTGGCTCTACAGATGTTTTGGGCCTATTTCCCATGAGACTCAGGACTCACCCAATCTAATGAGTAGCTGAGCATCATGGGAGATGTAGTTCTAAAACTTCTGTAGAGCCAAGGTTGCTGACCCCTGTAACAGTTCAGGGGATAGGAGAGCGCTGTGATTTTTCATAATAAACCTTTTATGCTTTACTATAAAATTACTCGTTATCTATTTTCCTGCTCTTTTATCATGAATACAATATGAAATGCAGAACACACACACATACACAGAAAGAGTAGGTTTCCTTGTCTGGCTTTGTTCCACATGTTTTTTGATGATTTGTGGCTTTTGTGTCCCTGGATAATTCACTAAGTGTCTCTTGAAAGGGGATGAATTTTAGAGATTGCAAACTCTTGGGTTGGAAGCAAAATCCTATTTTCCCCTCTTAGATTGTAACCTCACAGAAGTGGACTTCTATGTTCCTGTCATTCTCCATATAATCACACTTTGTTGTGTCTGTCACTGGGCAGCGCTGCACTGGATGTGCTGCGGACCAGGATTGGCTGGGAAGAGTCAGCCGCTTCCTCATAGACTAGCAGCCGTCACATAAAGGGGTATAAGGATTGATTTCCCACTAAGCATTTGCAATAAATGTGTTGATTATGTGATCATAACAGAGTTTGTTTAACCCCTTCACTGCTGAGGCATTTCACGCCTGTGTGCTGAGCTCATTTTTACCGCTTTCGCTCATCATGTTTAAACGCGATTTGAAGCCACATTTTAATAAATGACCCAGACATATTATATATCGTTCTTTCCGGCAGACTACGCAGATTCATAATATATCATTTTTATATGTATACGTCATGACCTGCCTGTATATTATAACAAAAAATACAATAGAAATTGAATTTTTAATCATCTGCAGTGTGTAAAGTGTTTTTTTTCACATTTTATCACATGAGCGTTTGCGGTTATGTTTTGTATGGGGTGCATTTGTACAAAAAATTTGAAATGGGGACTTGTTACTTTTTTTGGGGGGAATTACGTGATTTTTAGCAAACGCACCCCATAGAAAAAAATCATTAGTGCAGCATCATTGTTCACATTATAATTGAAATGTGAACAATATTGCTGCATTAATAAAAACAACACACAAAAAAAAAACATGTTTTTTTTTTTTTTTTTTTTTTTTTTATTATTTTTTTTTTTTACTTTTTACCTAGTCATGTTGGGTATCATTCGAAAGGCCATGCTCAGGCCTTTCAAATGACACCCTCCATGACCCCCTAGCTGCCACGGTTCTGGAGATATCGGGGTTCACAAGAACCCCCTATCTCCACCAGGGGATTTCCTTGGGAAATCCCCGGCAGCTAGGGGTTCCCCGGCTATCTGACGTCATCACGCATAGCATGATGACGTCAGACAGTGAGGGGAGTCCCGGGGGCGGAGCCGCCATCCAAGATGGCGGCCCCCACCGGAGATAGGCTGCACTTCGGCGCCGCAAGGCGCTGAAGTGCAACCCAGCACTTGAGGGGTTAAAGCCAGGCATCGCTTAAAAGGGGAGACTCTCCCCTTTTAAGCGGTGCCTGGCTTTTACCGCTGCTCCTTCCCGATCGGGAGGGAGAGGGATCCGAACAGACCCCCCCCCTCCCTTCCAGGCTATCTCCCGGCATTGCCGGGGGGTCGCCTGGAAATGACGTCATCGCGCATGGCGCGATGACGTCATTTACGCCGGGAGGCGCTTGACTTCAGCGTCTGAGGACGCTGAAGTCAGAACGCCGTGGGACCCCGGACAGAGAGGTGAGTATCTCCGCCGGGGGTCCCGCACAGCTGATGACGTGTGGGGCACGTCCTCAGCATGCAACGTGCATCAATGAGGACGTGTCCCACACATCTTCAGCAGTGAAAGGGTTAAGGTTGTCCAAAACGCAAAACCCACACACTCTTCAGTATCAAAGCATTACACCTTCACCTTTATATAAAATATACAGTTTGGAACTGTAAGGTAGGACTGCAATGTTTTTGTCTGTGTAACTTGTGTCACTGTCAGTGTGTTTCATTCTGTGTAGGCTTATCCTGACCTGTGCAGGGAATCCTTCCAGATCCAGTGGCACTGTCAGTTAGTTGGTATGGTACTTGAACTTCGTTCTGACAGCAGTAACTTGGTTCCAGTCGTGTGTGCTGCTGCTGCAACAGGCCTGGTCGCCTGGGGGACGCGTTGGCAGCTAATTTGGGCCCGGGGACAGTGCTGGTGGTGGCTCGTTGGCAGCTAATTTGGGCCCGGGGACAGTGCTGGTGGTGGCTCGTTGGCAGCTAATTTGCGCCTGGCTGGGGTCGCATCGACGACTGTAAACTTCATCCAACAGCTACAGTTGTGTTAATTATTCAACCCCCAATGCTGTAAAGGGTTTTAGGGAATTTAGTGTACATTTGTAATTGTATTCAGAATGAAATCCTACAAGGACTTTTTAAAGAACCATATGCAACTAAAATGACATCAATTGGTTTTGTAATACAGTAGTAAATGTTTCTTTTGTGAATTCATCATTGACACAATTATTCAACCCCTTAAAGACTACCACTCTGAAGAACAGAGGTTCATTCAAGTGTTTTCAATCAGGTATTGAAAACACCTGTGGATGACACGGAGCAGCAATAAAGCATAATAAGCACCAATTAGGCAGCTTTAAAATGACTGTGATACTCAGTTCCTTCTAGACATTTACTGGTGTGGTTACAAACATGGTGAAGTCAAGAGAATGGTCCAGGAAGACAAGAGAAGACATGATTACTCTTCACAGGAAAGGCAATGGCTATAAGAAGATTGCAAAGATGTTAAACATACCAAGAGAGACCATAGGAAGCATCATTCGCAAATTCAAGGCAAAGGGCCCTGTTGAAACGCTACCTGGTCGTGGCAGAAAGAAGATGCTGACTTCGACTGCTGTGCGCTACCTGAAGCGTAGAGTGGAGAAAAGTCCCCGTGTGACTGCTGAGGAACTGAGAAAAGATTTGTCAGATGTGGGTACTGAAGTTTCAGCTCAGACAATACGGCGCACACTACGTAATGAAGGCCTCCATGCCAGAACTCCCAGGCGCACCCCCTTGCTGTCTCCATAGAATAAGAAGAGTCGACTGCAGTATGCCAAAAGTCATGTGGACAAACCACAGAAGTTTTGGGATAGTGTTCTGTGGACTGATGAAACAAAATTAGAACTGTTTGGGCCCATGGATCAACGCTATGTTTGGAGGAGGAAGAACATGGCCTATGAAGAAAAGAACACCTTGCCTACTGTGAAGCATGGCGGGGGGTCAATCATGCTTTGGGGCTGTTTTGCTTCTGCAGGTACAGGGAAGCTTCAGCGTGTGCAAGGTACCATGAATTCTCTTCAGTACCAGGAGATATTGGATGACAATGTGATGCAGTCCGTCACAAACCTGAGGCTTGGGAGACGTTGGACCTTTCAACAGGACAATGATCCCATGCATACCTCCAAGTCCACTAGAGCATGGTTGCAGATTAAAGGCTGGAACATTTTGGAGTGGTCATCGCAGTCACCTGATTTATATCCGATTGAGAACCTCTGGTGGGACTTAAAGAAAGCAGTTGCAGTGCGCAAGAGTAAGAATGTGACTGAACTGGAGGCTTTTGCCCATGACGAATGGACGAAGATACCCGTAGATCGCTGCAAGACACTTGTGTCAAGCTATGCTTCACGTTTAAAAGCTGTTATAACTGTAAAAGGATGTTGTACTAAGTACTAAGATTGAATGTCACTTGGGGGTTGAATAAAACTGATAATGATGTGAGCACAGAAAAGACATTTGTGGTTATTTCATTATAAATGTTATGTTATATTTGTCTGACCTACACGTGCCTCTTTGATTTAATTGTAAACAAGATGACTGAATGATCAAAATCAATGTCAAACTGGCCAAAACACTCAATTTCAGTGGGGGCTGAATAATTTTGAACACAACTGTATATACACTATATTGCCAAAAGTTTTCGCTCACCTGCCCAGCTCCTGATTTGGATGGGTGAGCGAATACATTTTGGCATTGGCAATATAGTTTATATCTAATCAACCATGATGAATGCTAAGCTCCTGCATTTATCCTGAATTTTAACCT
Organism: Leptobrachium leishanense; assembly: GCA_009667805.1. Lineage (NCBI taxonomy): Eukaryota > Metazoa > Chordata > Amphibia > Anura > Megophryidae > Leptobrachium > Leptobrachium leishanense. Next base: position 423,514,943 of record CM019063.1, on the reverse strand, counting down.
TTCTTTGAACTAGCACAGACTGTTAACCTATGTATTGACATATATAAATAAACCGTGATATCACATTGGGTTATGTTCATCACACGCACTCTCAGTGAACGTCTCTTCCTACTGACGTCTCGCTACGTAATAAAAATGAAATTAATGTAAGTTCCCAAGTACATACATACACTGAGGGTGTTATACTATAGAGCGACTAGGTTAGCACTAAGCAGATGGTATATATTTATTTAGTGCACTGCACAGACTGATTAAAAATCGTACCAATGCACTCACACAATTCACAATACAATTATACAATGTGTAGTAGCAGACTGTGACATATAAAGGTTTCTTTTATGTCTGAAATTCGTACCAGTCCAGTTCACTCACAGAATGCTACAGGATGCAGACACATAAAGGTTTGCCTGCATCCTCTAGTATTCTGTGAGTGTGTGAGTGAACTGAACTGGTACGTATTTCAGACACGAAAGAAACCTTTATATATCTGCTACTACACATTGATTGTTTATATTGTGAATTGTTTGTGTGAGTGCATTGGTACGATTTTTAATCAGTCTGTGCAGTGCTGTGCCCTAAATAAATATATATTATTACCATCCAGCTGCTTAGTGCTAGCCTGCCTAGTCGCTCAGCTCTATTGTATAATACACCATCAGAGAGTCATCATCAGTGACAGTGTATGTATGTTAAGTAGGTTGGTACTAGTAAGTTAACTACTTGCCTACCTTGGGGGGTACAGAGTAGTACTAGTGTTTACTACAATAAATAATTTCAGTTTTATAACCTGCTGCTATGTATTGACTTGACCGGACCTGCTGGCTGCCAGCCTGCCGCTGGCCCGTCAGAATTGAACTTTTTAGCTGTAGTGTTGCTGCAGCGTCTGTCTGTGACTGCGAGACACTGACTGACTGACTGTGTGAGTGACCGACCGTGACAACAAGCAACACATGATGACATCACATAAGAGCATGCATCAACCACCATATTATTCAACCACCATATTCAACCACCATATTATTCAACCACTATATTATTTATAATTAGAAGCTTGCTAATAGCCAGTTTAGCCACCCACCCACCCCCCGTAGTATGATGTATCAATTCATTCGAGACAGACAGAGTAGTTACACGCACCCCACACACCATAGTGTACTGCTGGGCTCCTCCTGGCCTGGACTGGTTCGTAACTTCGCTCCGGCTCGGCTCAGCGGCTCTGGACCTGGACCCTGGGGCTGGTAAATAATGGTGGTGGTGTAGTCAGCGAGCAAGTCTCGACACAGTGAGACTACCATGCGGGGATGGTCTGCGCATGCGCGCCGTGCCGCATCACATGGTACGCCAAGAGGGCGGAGCCAACAGCGTGAGTGCCGTTCCCAGCCTTGTGTCGGCTGTAAGGAAGGCACGCACGCTGTCGTGTCGCTGGTGCGGGTGCTGAGCCTGCAGCGGCTCTGTGTTCGTGTGGCTGGCTAGTGGCTGTGGCAGGCTGGCTACCACTACCAGACTCAGCTCCACGCTCCAGTGCCTGCCTGCTGCATCTGCTGCCAGTGCCAGCTCGGGCCGGCCTCCGCACTGAGTCTGCAGAGCAGTCGAGAGTGATACTGTGGGCTGGCACTGAAGCTGCAGACAGTCAGATGGCGGCGCCGCCGGCAGCTGGGCTTCATGAATCACGCGGAGGCGGAGCCGGCCCGGGACTGTCTGTAACAACAAACAAATAGTACACACACTGTCATAACAAGCCGTTTTCGGCGGCGCCGGGCCGCCGGCAGTCTTTACCGCGGGGCCCAAGGGGGCAGCTGCTTTGGGCCCCTCAAATGACACTGGGCCCGGGGCAACTACCCCATTTGCCCCATGTTAAAGACAGCCCTGTCTCTTGTTCTCTGACACTGCGCTCTCTTGGATTAACTCTTATCTGTCTAACAGGTCTTTCTCTTTATCATTTGCTAGAAACTCCTCCTTTTCAATGCCTTTATCAGTTGGTGTACCTCAAGGCTCTGTCCTTGATCCTCTGTTCTTCTCTATCTACATCTCCTCCCTGGGCAGAATCATCAACAACTTTGCCTTTTAATACCACCTCTATGCTGATGATGCTCAGGTCTACCTCTCTACCCCTGATCGCTCTCCTCCTGTCCTTTCCAAAGTCGGCGACTGTGTATCTGGCATCTCCTCCTGGATGGCCTCTCACTAGTCACCACCTAAAGATTAACATGTCCAAGACTGAGCTACTACTAATTCCTCCCTCTAATGCCTCTCTACTCCCTGATTTCTCTATTTTTGTCGATGGTATCACTATCTCACCATCAAGCCTGGTTTGCTGCCTCGGAGTTACATTTGACTCTGCTCTTTCCTTCATCCCCCACATCCAGTCTCTCTCTCCTCCTCCTGCTGCTAGCAATTGCGTAACATCTCCAGAATTCGGCCATTTCTTACCGCTGACACCACAAAGCAACTCATCCATGCTCTTGTAATCTCCCAATTTGACTATTTTAATAATCTTCTAGTTCGCCTCCCTCTCTCCTGCCGCCCCCCTACAATCCATTCTGAATGCTTCCTCCAGGCTTATCTACCTCACCTGCCGCTCTGTCTCTGCCACTCCTCTCTGCGAGTCCCTTCCCTGGCTCCCCATCCACTGCAAAATTAAATTCAAAATCCTTACCCTGACCTGCAAAGCTCTCACTAACTCAGCTCCCCACTACCTGTCCTCACTAATTAACAAATACACCCCAGCCTGCTCCGTAAGATCAAACAGTGACCTGCGCCTAGCTTCTCCCCGCATCACCTCTTCCCACAACAGACTGCAGGATTTCTCATGTGCGGTCCCCAAACTCTGGTAAACTCTTCCTCATACGGACAGACTTTACCCTAGTTTCCCTTCCTTCAAATGCTCTCATTTAGACATTCCTATTTAGGCAAGCCTACCACCCGACTCACTAATTCACTTCACTGCCCTTAACCAATCCATCACTCTCCCCTTGCAGTCCTCTCCTCCTGTTTCCACCACCCAACCCTTCTAGATTGTGAGTTCCCACGGGAATAGGACCCTCGTTTCCTCCTGTGCTGGTTTATCAAAATGTTGTTCAGTCTCAATGTATTGTAACCCTGTCTATATCATGCCCATTGCTCAGTCCTGTGGAATATGCTGGTGATATAGAAAAAAAAAAGTATAATAATAATAATTGTCAATCAGACAGGCATACTCAAGCTTTTCAAGGAGGATGGGGGCAAAATGGAGCAGGGACATTAGGCGGTAGTTGGAGGGAGCAGTCAGATACAGATACGGCTTTTTTAGGATTAGCACAACCATGACATGTTTGAGGGGAGCTGGCATCAAGGTGGATATCTCTTAATAGTCCACCATATATTGTATCTATTATCAGGTCCACCATGATAATCTTTAATTTTAGTGAAAACGCTTGCCAAAGAATGAAATTGTTTTTCTTTTTTGATGAAAAATAGAGATGTGGGTGAAGCTGAACTTTGGTTTCTTTTTCTTTACTAGATAAACTGATATCAAGGGTCTTGCCTTGCACAGGACACCATAAACATCTCACCCATTGCTGCGAACAAGGAAGATAATGAGCAGGAATCTTAGTGTGCAGTATCCTACAGGCTGCTGAATAAACACCTTGTTTAAAATTAAGTAGTTTAATTTGCTAGTATGCTGCTTCTACCAGACTGGATTTATCAAGGCTTATATTACATACCACTAGAATCCTAATTCCTTTAATTGACAAGTTCACTCTAGCATCCCATGGCAACATTCCTCTGTGTGTACTCTATACAAGCTCCTTTTACCTTCCACCATGTGTGCTTCTACTCCATTGGGCTGATAGCCTGGACAGATGATATGCTTTCATGTAAGCAGCAGGATATGCTGAAAGTCACCGGAAATTTGATTAAACACTCCCCCAAATCAGTTTTTAGAAAAATATTTTAAGATGGTCCTGTACTGGACTGTTGGACTGCTGCACTTTAACTGCAATATCCAATCAGAGTATTGGTTTCGGCTGGCCTCCCTGTGTATCTTTTGCAGAGGGCAGATTTTGCTCCACAACCCTTTGATAGTTACTATTGGTAAATAATTGTTATTCATTTGATACCACATTAACAATAAGTAGCTCTTGTCATTCCAAACCAGAGCCTTTTAAATTAGTCTATGAGGGGAATAAAAAAACAAATGCAAGTTATCACTTATGGATATTCCTGAAACCATGCTGCAATTATTAGATCATCTACAAATGTTAGAAAGGATGAGTCCCCCTATTTAAAAGAATTAATTATCTTCTTCTTGCTAGGGATGAGCCGAACACCCCGATGTTCGGTTCGCATTCGAACTCGAACAATTAGAAAAGTTCAAGTTCGAACGTGAACACGAACCGATATCAATGCAAGTCAATGGGACTCGAAAGTTCGAATTTTAGAGTGCCCTCCAAGAGGGCATATATGCAAGATATTTGCCATAAAAGGTGTATGGGGGTTCGGGTAGTGCCCTGGGGGGACAGGAAGCAAGGACAAAAAGTAAAAAAAAAAAAGTTTTTAAAGGAACAGTGAGTTTTCCATGAAATAAGGGTTAAAAATAAAAACAAAAAATTCCTTCAAATATCGTGCCTAGGAGGTCCTCATAACCTGCCCGTGAAGTGGCGGATTTTTCGGATGTATAGAAATATGTATAAACCAAAAAATTACATTTCAAATGACGGTAAATGGTTTTCCTTTAATCTATCCATAAACAACTGCTTGGGGCGGCAGCCTGTATGAAAAGGAGAGACCTTTTAGGACACGCAGAACAAGTTTAGTGATTTTTTTGGGTAAATTATTGTGAAAATTATGCAGGCTTTGGATGAAAGTAACAATAGGTGCTTTAAAATTGGGCCTTTAGCATCGGCAACAGTGCCGTCACACCGTAACCCCTCTGTGGTATTGTGAAAGAGTGCAGGGTTGGACCCTGCGTTCCAATATTAAAATGATATGAATCTGGTATAGGCGTCAGTGGCAGTGCACCCAAATATTTTGCCTTTGTTGGCAGCAAGTGCCTTCACAACCCTTTGTGGTATTGTGGAAGAGTGCAGGGTTGGACCCTGCGATCCAATATTAAAATGATATGAATATGGTACAGGCGTCAGTGCACCCAAATATTGTGCCTTTGGTGGCAGCAAGTGCATTCACACCGTAACCCCTTTGTGGTACTGTGGAAGAGTGCAGGGTTTGTGGTAACCCCTTTGTGGTATTGTGGAAGAGTGCAAATATTTTGCCTTTGTTGGCAGCAAGTGCCTTCACACCCCTTTGTGGTATTGTGGAAGAGTGCAGGGTTTGTGGTAACCCCTTTGTGGTATTGTGGAAGAGTGAAAATATTTTGCCTTTGTTGACAGAAATGCCTTCACACCTCTTTGTGGTATTGTGGAAGAGTGCAGGGTTGGACCCTGCGGTCCAATATTAAAATGATATGAATATGGTACAGGCGTCAGTGCACCCAAATATTGTGCCTTTGGTGGCAGCAAGTGCCTTCACACCATAACCCCTTTGTGGTATTGTGGAAGAGTGCAGGGTTGGACCCTGCAGTCCAATATTAAAATGATATGAATCTGGTAATATATAGGCGTCAGTGGCAGTGCACCCAAATATTGTGCCTTTGGTGGCAGCAAGTTCCTTCACACCGTAACCCCTTTGTGGTATTGTGGAAGAGCGCAGGGTTGGACCCTGTGGTCCAATATTAAAATATGAATATGGTACAGGCATCAGTGCACCCAAATATTGTGCCTTTGGTGGCAGCAAGTGACTTCACACCGTAACCCCTTTGTGGTATTGTGGAAGAGTGCAGGGTTGGACCCTGCGGTCCAATATTAAAATTATATGAATCTGGTAATATAGGCGGCAGTGCACCCAAATATTGTGCCTTTGGTGGCAGCAAGTGCCTTCACACCGTAACCCCTTTGTGGTATTGTGGAAGAGTGCAGGGTTGGACCCTGCGGTCCAATATTAAAATGATATGAATATGGTACAGGCGTCAGTGCACCCAAATATTGTGCCTTTGGTGGCAGCAAGTGCCTTCACACCGTAACCCCTTTGTGGTATTGTGGAAGAGTGCAGGGTTGGACCCTGCGGTCCAATATTAAAATGATAAAAATATGGTAATATAGGCATCAGTGGCAGTGCACCCAAATATTGTGCTTTTGGTGGCAGCAAGTGCATTCATACCGTAAGTAACCCCTCTGTGGTATTGTGGAAGAGTGCAGTGGTGGAGGTTTTGTGAATGCAGAAGAGATCCCCGATCTTTTCAGTTACGTCAGCATCAGGGGATTGATAGCTGCTGATCCAGGACTGATTCATTTTTATAAATGTCAGCCGGTCTACAGAGTCGGTGGACAGACGCACTCTTTTGTCTGTGACAAAACCTCCAGCGGCACTGAACATCCTTTCAGAAAGCACGCTGGATGAAGGGCAACCTAGTAGCTGCATAGCATATTGACTAAGTTCTGGCCAGTGATCCAATCTCAACACCCAGTAAGCCAGTGGATCATCTGCTGTAAAGGTATCCAGGTCTGCCCTTGCCCCTAGGTAGTCCTGCACCATATGGTGAAGACGCTGGCAATGGGTGTCTACATTTGACGTCCCTGGGCGTCGTGGACTAAAAAAATTTAAAAAGGCATCAGTCAAGAGGCCCCGGCCTTCACCGCTCTTCCTCTGATCATCCGCGGCCTCTGAAGCACCTGTGTCATCACTTGGTAACCTACCAGTGCCTGTAAAGGTGTTACACAAGTGTCGCTTTAGAGCGTCCTCAAGTTTTTTCATCCTGTGCTCCCTCTGTGCGGGCAGGATGAGCTCTGCAACTTTACCCTTGTATTGTGGATCAAGAAGGCTTGTCAACCAGTAATGATCCCTCTCCTTGATAGCACGAATCCTGGGGTCCTTTAGCAGGCTTTGCAGGATAAGAGAGCCCATGCAGCGTAGGTTGGAGGTGGCATTAGCTTCCAAGTCTTCCTGGTCAATGAGGATGACCCCATCGTGCACTTCCTTCTCCCAGCCATGTACTAGTCCTTGGGTTTCTGGGTACACAAAACCCTCCCTTGAGGAATCCCCACCTTCAATGCCCCACTACTTAAATATTCCTCCTCCTCCTCATCCTCCTCCTGTCTGATCTGAGGACCCGCAGGAATGCTGTCTGCGTAAAGACTGGAGCCTTGAAAGCTAGGAAAGGCCTCTTCTTCCTCCTGCTGCTCTGCCTCTAGTGCCACATCTATAATTCTCTGCAGAGTGTGCTCCAGCAGGAACACTAAAGGAATTGTGTCCTCGTTGCCTCCTCAAATGGTGACAGTACAGTGCCTGCATCCTTGATCATCAGCCACTGCGGGGGGGGACAAAGTTGACCTGAACCTGTCCTTGTGCCATACTCACACAGGTACTCATTGATGGCCCTCTGCTGCTTGTGCAGACGCTGCAGCATTGCTAATGTTGAGTTCCACCTGGTGGGCATGTCACAGATCAGACGGTTTGTGGGAAGGTGGAATTCTCTTTAAATTTCTGCCAGGCGAACACTTGCTGGGAATGACCGTCTGAAGTGGCTGCAGACTTTTGTGGCCTGGCTGAGAAGCTCTGCCAGTGCTGGGTACCTGGTTAGGAAACGCTGTACCACCAGATTTAGGACGTGTGCTAGGCATGGTACATGCGTCAACTTACCCTGGCGTAGAGTGGAGAGAAGGTTTTTGCCATTATCACAGATGATCATGCCCAGCTGAAGCTGGCGTGGTGTTAACCATCTCTGCACCTGCCCATGCAGAGCTGACAGAATTTCTGGCCCGGTGTGGCTCCTGTCCCCTAAACAAACCAGCTCAAGCACAGTACGGCATCTTTTTGCTTGAGCCATTGCATAGCCCCTGTCACGCGTCGGTTTAACTGCCACTTCGCCAGAGACACATGAGGAGGAGGAGGAAGAGGAAGAGGGAGAGGTGGTGGTGGCGTAGACAGACCTCATACAAGCAGCTTTCTGGAGGCGTGGTGGATGAACAAGCTCCAGCACAGAGCCCCATCTTGGATCCCTCCCAGCTGCAATCAGAGTTACCCAGTGTGCCGTGAAGGAAATGTAACGACCCTGTCCATGTTTGCTGGACCACGTGTCTAAAGTCATGTGCACCTTGCTGCTGACTGCCTTTCTGTAACGGTAACGCTGCCACACGAGTAGTGAAGTTGAGATCCTTGAGGGCAATAATATCTGCTTAAAAAATACAAATGGTTCATAAACAACAGACTGCAACTTAATAGCCAAGGAGACACAAGGGTTAACTGAATTGCCTCTAGGCTCTGAAGGTTTCAAGACCAACAGGTTACCTAGGACACACTCAAAAACATGATACGTGGGACATGAGTCCGTGAAGTATTCAAGGTGCAGGGCAGTCAAAGCAAATGGCAAAAATAAACAATCTTTCTGATTTGCAGTTTTCACATGAACAAAGACAAGAGTAGTACCTTGGGTAACTGTACCTCAAAAGGTCACAAGCGATACCCTAAGACAAAATGGGACAGAACCCAGACAGGGAGCAATAAACCCAGCTGCAAGCATAGGGTTAATTGCCAATGCTCACAAACAGCAATATTCAAACATTCAGGTAGAGTGGTCAAAGTACAAGTCGGGTCAGTCAACAGGAGAAGGATTCGCATACAGAAATGGGTCAGTAACAGTGATCAAAAAGTAATAAACTTAGCGCTGCTGGAAACAAACTCCACGTCAGGGCAATGAGGCCATTCCTCCTTTCCTCTTTTAAACCCGACGGCTCCTTGTGACTACACCAGACCCCCACCCCCTCAGATGCCAGTCTGCCATAAGGGAGTGCTGGCAACCGAGCAGCCAGCGGCACACCACCCTGCCAAGACCCCCCAGGGTGCACAACAGGGGCTGAGGATGTAACACTTTCCCAATGACTCCATAACATTGTGTTCTACGTGCTGGTGTAGTGCTGGAATGGCCTTCCATAAAAAGAAATGGCGTTTTGGAACCTGCCACTGTGGTAAAGCACATTCAGCAAATTCACGGAAGGAAGCAGAGTCCACCAGCTGGAAAGGCAGCAGCTGTAATGCGAGTAATTTTGCTAAGCTGGCATTTAGATGCTGTGCTTGGGGATTTATTTATTTATTTATTTATAAAGGATTTTACCAGGAAGGATACATTGAGATTTCTCTCGTTTTCTTTTTTCTTACGCTGCAGCAGCTGGGGCAACGTAATCTGACTGCATAAATCTTCAGCTGATGGGATGCTGTCACATTGTAAGGAAGGACCTGGTACACCCATTACTGTAGCATCATCCCTGTCAGTGGAGGTTGTAGGCAATGACATGGCAGGACATATAGTGGGGGTAGAGACAGATGAGGAGGAGGACCTATGCAAAGTGTTGTGCCAACGGGATGCATAGCAGGTGGTCATATGTCGCCTCAAGCACGTGGTACCCAAGCGCGGGATGTCTTTCCCACGCTTGATCCTCGTCTGACATAGATTACAAATAGCAACAGCGCGGTCTGCTGCACATTTCTTAAAGAACTCCCAGACAGCATAGTTCCTGGATGTGTGCTTTGAGACAACAGAGCTCTGCACCTGAGCAGCTCTGCCATCTGATGGCTTAGACTGGCTACGGTTGGTCATAGAGGACGTTGTGCCTCGTGTTTGTTGTGCCTCCTCCTCCTTCTCCTCACTTGACTCCTCTGTTCAATCAGGCACCCAGGTGGAGTCAGTGACCTCATCATCATCATCACCCCCTATCTCCTCGTCACTGGAGCCAACTTGTCAGTATGCTGCAGCTGCTGGGGAAACATAAGTGCCAGTTATTTGTGTGTCATCACTGGCACCCCCTTCCTCTAGGTTGATTATACTCCCTTCCTCAACCTCAGAGATTGAATCAGAGCACTGTACTTGCTGCACATCCTCAAGCAGCATGTCACTGTCATTGTAGTCAAACAATTCAGCTGACTCCTCTGTGTGTGATAGTGAGGCTACAGCAGGAGTAGCTGTGGACATGGAGGCTGCATTAGATGCTTTGACAACTGAGGTGGACTGTAAAGCACTACAAGCCTGGCTGGCAGAGGACTTGGAGGATGAGGATGGCCTGGCTAGCCAATCCACCAAATCCTCTGTATGTTGCTGGTGCTTAAGATGGCCAGCACCAGTTAGAAAGGACAAGCGTGCCCCTGCAGAGGATGCACCATGTCCACGATGACCAGAGGCACAGCCTCCCGACACTGAGGCTGCTTGCCCTCTTATCTGTGTCTGGGAGCGTCTGCCTGTACTTTTTGGTCTTTCTGACATGGTGAGTGATATATAGATCAAAGATATACAGAACTCTGATTCAACTCTGTTATAAAAATTGGAGATATGCAGAACTCTGATTCAACTGTGGTATAAAGATTAAAGATTTCCAGAACTCTGGTATAACTCAGTGAGACACCCTGATAGCTGGCAGCCAGTGACAAGACACAGATTAAAATTCCCAGAAACCTCCTATAAATCTGTGAGACCCCCTGATGGGTGGCAGTGACAAGACACAAATTACAATTCCCAGGAACCTCCTATAAATCAGTGAGCCCCCCTGATGGGTGGCAGTGACAAGACACAAATTACAATTCCCAGAAACTTCCTATTAATCAGTGAGACCCCCTGATGGGTGGCAGTGAGAACACACAGATTACAACAATTCCCAGATATCTTCTAGAAGTGAGACCCCCACAATTGCTGTTGGCAGTGAGAACACAAAGATTACAACAATTCCCAGATATTTTGCAGAAATGAGACCCCCAAAATAGTTGCTGGCAGTGAGAACACACACACAGATTAACACAATTCCTAGATTTCTTCTAGAAGTGAGACCCCCACAATTGCTGCTGGCAGTGAGAACACAAAGATTAGAACAAGTCCCAGATATTTTGTAGAAATGAGACCCCCAAAATAGTTGGTGGCAGTGAGAACACAGATTACCACAATTCCCAGATATGTTCTAGAAGTGGACCCCAACAATTGCTGCTGGCAGTGAGAACACACAGATTACAACAATTCCCAGATATTTTGTAGAAGTGAGACCCCCCCCCAATAGCTGGTGGCAGTGAGAACACACACTAACACAACAATCTCCTTTCTAAAAACATGTGCTGAAGGCTGTATGAAGCCTTATATAGTGTATAGACAAGACACAGATTACCTCAATTCCCAAATATTTTGTAGAAATTACTGACACCCAAAATACTGGGTGTCAGTGAGAACACACAGATTAGAACAATTCCCAGATATTTTGTAGAAATGATACCCCCCAGTAGCTGGTGGCAGACTGGCAGTGAGAACACACACTAACACAAGAACAATCTCCTCTCAAATCTCCTCTCAAGCGCGTGCTGAAGCGCTGTGTGAAACCTTATATAGTGTGCTGCGGGACTTAGCTCTGTGAGCCCATGATTGGGCAAAATTTGCCCAATCAGGACTCTGAGCCGTGATTGGCATAGTCTTGCACCTGTCTTGCATCTAAACTGTGGTCAGGTGCAGGCTGTAGCAAATTAAAAGCTTCAGGCCAGTGGAAAAGTGCATTGTGGTCCATTGTGGGCGAACATGCGGCGAACACGCGGAAATGTTCGGAGTTTGCGAACATCCGAATGGGCGATGTTCGAATCTAACTCCGAACATATCGAACCGAACAGCTCATCCCTACTTCTTGCTCACCTTCTTTTGCAGCGGGCACTTGATGACCATGAAAGCTTCTGCTTCCTTCAATTGATAGACTTTGTAAGAAAACCTCCAACTAGCTAGGTAGACCCCAATGTAATTGTTTGAAAGACTTTGTTGTTCAGTACTGGTGACTACTACACTCATAACTATTATTTATAACTAGTCCAATCACGAATCCTGGGAGTATAATGACCTATACAGCTAAGTGGAAAGTTGGCATTAGCTTTTTTTGATAGAAAAACTGTGTAAGATTATAGTTTACAGGCATTCCACAAAGTATTGGAACATATGGCTTGATTAATATACCAAATAATTAATCAACCTTCACAGTGGTTTCTCTCTTTACAGATATTTCGGAGCAACCTCTGGTCTTTTCTTTCCCATTTCACTTTTCATTCTCTTCCAAGTGTTGTGAAATCTTTAATTGCACCTTTTTGTTTTGGACGTTCTATTGCTGGCATATTATGATTTTAGGCAGTGTCCTGTGTTTTGATTGTGCCTTGTATATTGAGGTCAATGACAAATAAAGAATTATAAAAACAAAGTTTTCGGACAGATAAAGAGGGATTAATATTTTAATTACACACTTTTTACAATATGAAAATATGCAATACATAGTGTAAAAATAATTCTGAAGATCAACTTCTCACCATGAAATAATAAACCAAAATTAAAATACAAAATTCTGAAATATGTGTTTGAAAAATCTGGTGAGCAAAGATTTAAAAATCAACTCCTTAATGCAATACTGTATATAGAGAACATAAGTTGTGACAGGTGACAATTTTTATTAAAAATAAAAACCGTTATAATCAACATTTTGCATACGCTTACACTCTGTCAACACAATCATCATATTTACACCAAGACACTTGAGACCATATTTACATACAAATACCAAACCATATAGCAATGTATGGAATTATCTCTAGATAATTACACCATACCAAGTCCTGTGGTTTAGTCCAAATGGTAATTATGGCCCTTTATATGTCTGACTAATCACATCGACCCATGTGTTTAAAATAGCAGCATACTGCCAACAGGAACACCTTCGTCTTCAACAAGAGCACTTATGCATTCTACAGCACTAATTCAGCTGCCTTGCCAGAAAAATAATGTGCACAGCATTAGCAAAAATGTAAAAAAAAGACTGAAATAAAAAATGTTAACTAATGTGTATATACTGCGGATATATTTATATACATACACATTAAATAAAATGAAAAAGTACACCTTGAAGATAATAAAATATACAATATATGACTTTTACTTTGCATTCCCTTAACATTTATTTTCCTGCACACCTGCTTGTGAACATCTGGATGCATATAACCAATAATTATGGTTATTTATGAAGTAATGTTTTAATCCTGTCAGCAATTACAAGTTCATGCAGTATTATAAATGCATGTGGTATACAATAATAGCATAAGAAGAAACAGTATAAACAATATAAAAGACTAAACCAGGATAGCTTTAGGACCTAATCATTAAACAACAAAGTCAGGCAAGCTTTCCACTCGCTTACACAATGAAGGCAAAAATAGCATCTCTAACTCTGAAGTTTGTTTTTTTTTTTTTTACAGTTTTACTATTTTAGCCTAAATTTTATACACCTATTTTCAATTATTCACAAGCCACTGTGTATTGAATATGTCTATGTATGCAATCATGTGTTTTTTAACCATTGCTATGACAAGGATGTACAGTGTGCTGCAATCCAATGTAATACTAAGTCACCTGTGTGGACCTGAAATAGCTTTGCCTATTATATACTCTATCATGCAAGCACTATAATTTTTCTCCAGCACCTTATATGATCAGGTGTTGTTCCCAGTTAGTATAATTAGACGGGCTACACTAGAAGCTGTTGTTCTTAGCATCACTACAGGAAGCATTGATATTGGCAGATCTGTTTTGGAAACAATTATGCCTTGCTCACACCTAGAAATGTGTGTGTGAACTATCAATTGGAATATTATAACAGACATATTGTCTGTAAATATTATTGCGTTGTCACTTGTGGTGACTTGAGAGCTGTTTATCTCAACCTATTTGTCTGTCAATCTAACTATTAGATCACAGATGCATTACCTTTTCTGCAATGCTTAACATAAACTGCCCCTCACAAACATTTTGACGATGAAATAGGAGGAATTCAAGCAACACAATGTTACTGTTGCGTTGGGTTTAACATTTTCTGCAAATGTATAGGCTAAATGATATGTATTGTTGATATTTGGAAACAAATATATGCTGCTGTCCCTAAATCAGTGTGTACAGGGCACATATATGCAGCGTCTCTAAAATAGCGATGAAGAAGTGAAGTTACATTTCTTAAAGCAATAATATTTACCGATAATAAACTAGTATAGTGTACAAATTAGTTGTAACACCATTCAAAAGTTTAGTTTCTAATTGTACATGCATTCAAATGCCCTGATAGCTGCAGTGTCTTTATGTACAAATGCTGAGTATCTGGACATGATTAACGTGAGGGCTGACTGATTATGTTTGTGTAGGAGTTAAGAGCAGGAGTTGAAACTAAGTGCTGCTAATGAGTGAAATTCATAGTTTGTGAGGATTATCATGGTGTAATAGGCAAGTCACTTATACAGGTCTTATTTTTTTATGTTGCTTGACCCCCTCGTATTATCCATATATTAATGTTTGGCAGTCCCTCTTTTAGGCCTTGCAACAGAATTGGGTAGAGTGGGGTAAGTGGTGAATGTGTTTAAAGAACAGTGTAATAGAGACAGTGTTAATTACATGATGATATAAAGAAAATATATTACAGGTATATTAAAGTTATACTATTGTCAGGCTTCAAACCTGAATGGAAAGATTCAAAATACCTGTCATTTTCTAAGAGAATAATCTGTAAACCTGCAGTATTACGTTATAGTAGATATACAGCGAGATTCAATGCAATATTTGATGAAACGCAGTTTCTGAATGTGATCATGAATTTTGTTAATTGAATAGTAGGGAATTTTAGGTGGTTGCATACAAAGACAACATCAATGAGAAGTAAATATCATCTTGAACAAAGGACATTGGCCCCTCAACCTGGACAAGAGAATCGTGTCAACATTCCACCTTATGCATCATGACTAGGTTGAAATACCAGGAGTCAGACCAATGTGCGCTATGCTCAACATAGAACATTCTAAATACAAATTATCTGGAAATTGTATACAATGTTACTCATCCAATGAATCCTCCAGTGATTCACTAAATGTGTTTTGTTTTAAAATAAAGCAAACAATATATCCTTGTTTTTAAAAAGTCACACCATTATATACTCAGTTTACACTTATGTTTACCAAAGTTTTACTAAAAACTTTCCTTTAATAGAAAATACAGCAGGATACATTCTGCAAACCATTAATGTAATAAGCAAAGATATCGTATTTTTTGGAGGTTTGTGTCTGCACTTATGTATAGTAAATTTTAATTTAGAAGAAAATGATTTTATTCCAGCTGATTCTTAGCAAAACTTTGATAAACACAGCTTATACAACAAAGTTTAATCAACACTTAAATATGTATAACCAATATATCTTATATAAATATATTCCAGAAAAGATACATAAATGGCTTCTAAATTCAAACCACATTAACCTTTCGTGTAGACGATTTGAATGCATGAATTACGTGACTGCTTGCTTGCCAAGCATTTGATTTAATATAAATAATGCAAAATGTTAATTATGGAATATATATTGAAACTATCCGTTGAAATTGGATTCATAACTAAATCACTTTATTTTCAAAGCATCCATTGACAATGTGATGTTTTAGAACCCTTTCCAAGGATGCTGATAATGTGGACAATTTTATATAACAAATTGTTTGAGATAAGAAAAGTTAACTCTGGTTCCAGATGATGAAGACTGCGTCTACCATGACCATACCATACGATATCCCGTGTAATGGAAATTAAGTATGGATAGAAAATATTAAATACAAGCTCACCATAAAGAAGATAAAGAGCTTAAGACAGACCAGGGGTTTATTGTCAAAAGGTTAAAGATAAATAAGTCCAACTAAAAGCTCAGAAGCCAATCTAGCTTAACATGAAGGTCTGTAACAAATCTACAAGAACAGGTCCGACCTGGAGGCCTTAAGGAAATCTTGAAAATAGGACAGACTTGGAGGTGGAGAGCAGATCTAGAAAACAAGTCTTACCAGGAGTCCTGGAGTAAATCTAGGAAAAAGTTCTGACCTAAAGGCCTGGAGAAGAGCTAGAAAACAGGCCGCAACATGGAGGTGTAAAGCAAGTTTTAAAAAAATAAATCTAGAATATCCCCAGATGACTCCTAAACTCTGAGTTTATCTGACATGTGAAAAAAACAAAATAAAATACTGCCAACGCTGATATCTGGCTGGAATAAAGGTTAAAGTGGTTGAACAATAGAAACATTTGATAAGAATGATACCAAAAGGAATGAAAATACATCGTAAGAAAATGTCAACTACTTGTTCTTTTTCAACAAAGCATAGAAATATAGCACCAAAATGAAAGTATATACAGCCATTCAGAAGCAACTTCTGTGTAATCTGTCCAAGAAAGATAATGAAAGGGAGATATCACTTATACAAAGGAGAAAATCCATCTATTTGTATCATATGTTTGTTTTATAAGCGCCTTGATATTCACCATTCAGAGTTAATCTGGTGAATGAAAATGTTGTACTATATGTATCTCAGCATACATGTGGTGTGGTGGTCACTAGAAACTCTATTTTTTATGATAACATAAAATAACATTTTTTATTTGTTATAATAAAATGCTGTACTTTCCTTAACCATTAAGTCAATATAACGTGTATTTTAAGCTGGCACAATCTTTTTCTTTTAATATTTTACGCAAAGCATATTTTAGAATGCTACAGCCACTTAATAAAAAAACCTATGACGTCTTTATGACTCTCGCAGCAATGTTCTTGCAGTTTTTCTTTACTGTATATTGACTTTTTAACTGCTATTCACACACCTTACTACACTATACAACAAATAATTTCTGTTCGTGTCAAAATGTATGCACCTATCATTTACTTTTTTTTGATGTACATGTTTATTGTCGCAGATGATTTATTGCTTGATAAAACATGGGGATATATCTAGTAAACAGCTAATTGTGGTGAACTGTGTTCTGCTTGGCTAAATATAAAATAGGGAATTATTTCCAATGTTTTCCCATCTCTAGCATTTAAGCCTTACAATTAATATCTAAATCAATTTTCTGACTTTCATAGGCAGTAATTTTGACCACAACCTTTCTTTTTGGACTTAAGCTTTGGTACCTACTCTCTTGTTTCTCAATCATATTCTCTGTGCAGGGTCCTTTCTCTGTTGTTGAGTGAATTCAACGCAATTCAATATAATATACTGTATATTTAAAAGGATGCATCCACGCCATTTGTCACATTCACTTAAGTACAATTATATTTTTCCTGCAGAAATATAATTTGGATAATGAACAGCATGTAACAAATTACTGACGTGCCAACCATAAAGAGTTCATGACTTCTTTGCATTTACTTTTGGCATATATAAGTTATGACAGATACAAAAAGGGGAAAAAAAATAACAAAAGCAGACACTTAAACTAAGAATAATCTTTTTCTTTCCTTTTTTTGCAAATACTTTTTGTCTCTAACAATGGGACATAGAATTTTGCCTGTAATGAAAATCACACAGACATGTCACAAAACGTTTGTGGCAACTCCCTGAACCATTATTTTTAGTGGATAGAATGGTACCATATATTACAGCGCTTATGGAACAACCATGGTTTTTAGCAATGCACATCTATAGGAGGAGTTTTGCACTAGTTGTGAGAGCTGCGCTGTACAAGAATAATCCATTTACTTTCAATCACTGTTTTTAAGTGAACAAACCCGTAAAAAAGTAAGGCAAAACAAAAAAGGGTTACCATAAAGTGATAGGTCAATTTCACCAACCTTAACAATACATACAGTAGGAACAAAATGTATAATGGTTTGTCATTCATCCATATGGCTGTGGTTAGGCTTTCAAATCACATAACATAAGTCTTCAAAATGATAAGAAGGAACCATAAAACAACAGCATTTTAGGAGGAATAAATGCAATGTATACCAAGATTGTGCTGAGCAGGATCATGGGACTTACTGGTACATTCAGGTTTAATGAACTACAAACATACATACATTAGTTATCTTGTCCTTTTCATACTACTGTAAGAAAAATCTCTTCCTCTATCACGACTCTCTTTCAACAAGGTCATGTGGGTAACTAGAGGTCTCTGGATGAGTCTGAGATATATTTTCTCAAGGGAACTTGACCATCCCTGTATTTATGGTACACCACAGGCCTCAGACAGTTCATCGACCAGCCTCAAACAGTATTATCCCCATGACATATTGTGATTCCAAAATATGTCCACGTTTTCCTTCCTGGTGGCCCATTGTAGCGCAGAATGAAAAATGCTGAAGGCAATCAGAACCAGTAAGCCTCAGTAGGAGGATGGCAGGTCAAATAGGAGATTACAGGCCACCTGCAATGACCAAGTGTCTCCAAATTTTTATAAGATTGGCTGAATCTGCAGCAGTTCTATCTCTTTTTGGCCACAAGCCACGGTGTCACTCCCTTGGAAGGAACAAATGAAATGCATTTAGAAGATGGGGTAAATGTGCTCATCAAGCAAGCATAGGTTCAATCGCACTCCAATGTCGATTCACAGAAGTCATGCATATCAGTCTTTACAAGCAGCTACGAAGACAAGAATTAGTGTTGATTTGGCACAAACACGAATATTGTCCAGGAATAGGCTCAGATGAGAGTCCTATTTTTGAGATTATATTTGGCTGTGGTATTTGAGTTCAACTGTTGAATAGGACATACTGTTTGAATGTCTAAAGTCATACACAATGACGTTCATGGCAAAAAGCAGACATTACACTAAGCTGTCAAAGTTAATGAAGGTATCCTCAGCAGTGTTGGCTACTGCATGTGCAAGTGAACAAAAAATTTACTCGTGAACAAGTAAAAGTTACATGTAAACATTTCTGTTCAAATCTTCCTTTCAGTTTTCAACTATAAATACACAGTTTGGATTATTATTTACAACTTCATGCTTGCATGGTTAGATTCATCACTGCAAAACAAAAGTGAAAAATCACAGTTTAATAGATTGGCAAAACAGAAATCCATTCAGGTGTACTTGGTTTTTGGGAATCCAAATTATAGGCATTGACATGCACACAAGGCACTAATTGATCAAACGCTTCCAATCCAGTGACCTGTTCTGTCCCTTAGGGAAATAAACCTCTAAACTGATACCTAATGTCCAAGTTTAAACTGAGTTTTACTATCCAAGGCCCATGATTCTGGGAGAACTTACAATCAGCCACCGGGGCCTCGCCTCAGCCGTACAGCCAGCTGGGGCCTTGCCTGGGATGCATGGCCTGCTGGGGCCGCACCTAAGCAGCTCAGCTGCCGGAGCCTCGGCTAGGGGCCGGGCCTTGCCTAGGTCGCACGTCTAGGCTGGTTTGGCCATTGGACAAAGAGTAATTCAGCCCAATCCCTGCAAAAAAGTTAGGAATGGTAACAAGTATATATTTTTAATATAAATGATATTAATATATTAATTTTTATATTTATCTTAATTGTATTTAAATAAGCTCAATATTATTATTTTAATATAGTGTTTATTTTAATATTTTTATACTTATTTGTGAGTTTTACTTTGGAGCTCTGTGATACTCATACGCACCGCACATTACTGTGATTTTATTGCTCTGTGATACGCTAATACTCACCGCACATTACTGTGGGTGTTATTGCTGTGGAGATTTGTGATACACTCATATGCAGCGTACAATATTGTGTTTTATTTCTGTGGAGCTCTGTGATTCGCTCATACTCACGACACATTACTGTGAGTTTTAATGCTGTGGAGTTATGTGATATTCTCAAATGCGCTGTACGATACTGTGAGTTTTATTGCTGCGGAGCTCCGTGATTCGATCATACACTCTGCCCATTACTAGGAGTTTTAATGCTGTGGAGCTCTGTTACGCTCATACACACCACACATTACTGTGAGTTTTACTGCTGCGGAGCTCTGTGAAATATACATAGTGCACATTACATTAAAAATGGGATGGACTGAAGGGGTCATAGTGGACCTGGAAAAATGGAACACTGATTGTTTGGGGTTGCCATTGTGGACATGGAGGGGGTCAAAAAAAGGAATTTATGTTTTTGCCTAGGGTGGGATGGGGATTTCTTGTATTCCTGCACCTGGGCTCTGAGGTTTCTAGTTACGCTTTTGCAGTCATCATTTATCATGTACTGCATACATAATACAGTGTACAGAGTTATGCATAATCACTACCAATTAGATATTATTACCATATCCTCATGATGTTGAGTCATAACCACTCTTTATTATGCGTAAATTAATTTTATTTGTAGGAGAGCTTGCCTCGAATTTATGTCCATCTAAAGTTTGTCAATCATTCATCCAAATTATCTCAAAAAATAGAATTAGAAAGCATGCAAATATTATGCACCTGCTTGTGTTGCATGCTGTACATACTTGGCCTGCAGCATGTTCAGATGTCAACATCATGGAAATAATTTGCTTTATGTGATTTAAGTTAGTTTTAATTTGAAGTTTGTCAGTTCTCACCTTTTGCCAACAACCGGGCATTGGAAGTCCGTCTGGTCCCTGTTTGAAGCAAACACAGGTAAAATAACTATTTCACTGAGACAAATTTCTCGCCTTTCTCCCTGCTAAGGGACCGATTTGGCAATATAAAATATGCGATCCTAATGCAAAGCTCTAAAGCACCAAGCAAAAAAATTCCCTTTGGTCTCATGGAATTTTTTTTTTCTTGGTGAATCTAGTTTTATCTAAACACACAGAATTCCCAATAGATCAAACATGAGAGCTTATAAACCCTTCATGGTCCCCGCTCTAGTTTTCAGCTTAGACTGTATAAGACCTCACTCCAAGCCGGCAATTTTTAACATTTCCAAAAGCAAACATTTTCCACCAGCAGTTAAAGCAATGCAATCGATAATTTACACCTGAATTACAAGCCAGGCGATATAAAGAAGAACAGACTTCTAATGGCTTGGAAAGCAATACTAGCTGCATACACAATATACAGCTGCCCCTTTCCATACTGGAGTCCATAGGACATTTATGGAGACATGTGATCTTGCACATATCACAAGGCATTGTGCCATGCTGGTTTAAGGATGATAGAGTTATTTGTTCTCTATGTATTTCAAAGTACAGTAATAGGATGTGATCGATTGAGTCCTCCTCTACATAGAGGGATCTGACGTATTATATATGAATATGTTATATCTGAATATTATAGATATTTTCATTTCTTCCATTTATTTATATACTGCAAAAACTGAAAGCATGTATTTTTGTTTTACTTTAACGTGAGAGCAAGTGGGAATGTCGTGTTGCTCAATGTCTCCCAGGACATTTGTGCTTCTTATACAAACTAGATATACAGTAAAATGCTGGCCAAAGCAACTTGGAATAACAACAGAGCCATTAGCATGTGTGATTGGATCCATAAGAGTTAAAGGCTCACTCAGATATACTATTGGCTCAGCTGGCTTTGAACTCTATGTTTTATATATGTAGCACAAACCACAAACATGTTGTGCAAGGCTTAAGTACCGAACATAGAGTTGGCAAAAAATAGGCCTTATGATTGCTTTGGTGAGTAAACTTAAATATAAAATAAGAAATAAAATGCTTTTTAGAGACAAATAAGCATAAGGAAATGTTGACCGATACAGAAAATGCTTACACTGGCCAAGGTTGATTACATGACTGTGAACGGCCTGCATTGATTCTATAACTTTATTTTCTAGTTTTACAGATGAGTTCATGCAAAATCAAAACTTTCAATTAAAACCATCTTTTTTGTATATTTAAATTATCCATCAGTAAAATGAATATATTTATGATTTGGTAACTAGCAATGATCTGCCAATGTCATTTGAATCTAGAGGTTGCTTTTTCGGAATACAGGTCACAATAAGAGACAAAAACAAATAGATTATTGAGAAAATAACAGTAAATCTCACATGGTCAACACCATCATCATTTAAACTGGCAATCAGGTCGACAAATTTTTAAATTAGTACTGTTTCCATAGGCATTATCAATCAGCCAAGAGCGTCATGTTGAATTATTTTGATTTTATTGGACATAGTTACTGCTTAAAAATTTATAAGCACGAGGCCACAGGCTATTTTCAGTCTCTGCGCTTCAATTAAACATTTGGCTTTCTCTAGATAGAAATGACATTTACATCTTGACAGACCTACAAAACAAGTATGTTTTGTGCAATATGCATGCTTCATTTTTCCCCAGTGTAGTATCGGTCACTTGTCATTTGAAATGTAACGCTGTCATTGAATTTTGTACCCGTGAGAACTCCCAGGTAAACAAAAACGAAAAAGAAAAGAAACTTCACTATGTGTGCGGATATCTTCTACCATTGTTCACTTATGAGCTACATTGTAGCGTTTAAAAGTAACTTTTCTTATACATTTTACAGCTATCTGAGTACTCTGAGCTATGTTTGCCATATTGGTACAAGGAAAGGGATTTGTAGTATACTTTTAGTATGGGCAGGATATTTAGATTCATGCTGAAAAAGGGATAGGAAGCAGTGGAGGTGGCTAAAGGAAAAATGAAGATAAGTTTAAGAGGAATGCTATTAAGCTACACCAGATATGTATATAAAAGAAAGGGAGTAGGCTGCAGGCTATTACTTCACTAGGTATTCTATTACCTACTGGTTCTTATGATCGAAAAAGGGTTTACCTAAACTGCAGGCAACCGCAATATATAGGAGTAAGCTGTCACTGCAGGGTTATGAGTGTCACTGCTTTGCATGTGGGAAGTTCTGAGGAAAAATATAGTGGAAGGACAGACAGTGTGTGAGCATCTGGATGGGTTAGGACTGTGCCGGGAATTATTACGTTAATTAAGAGGAAAAATAGGAAAATAAAAACTATCGATTCATGCAGGAACATGCAGGAGGATAACAATGCAAATGTATGCCGATTCGCCCTTTGCATTTTGTTAATAGAAGACAACAAATCACATGCAGGGATGATAGGAAAGAGAAATACTGTACCAATTGGCAAGGGGCATCCAGCCCATCCAGACCAGGCTGACCTGGTTCCCCTTTTTCCCCCTTTAATCCACGGAAACCCTGTTTGTAAAGATTAACTTGCAATGTTACTCACAATGGTAAACCTTAAGTTCTAACTTTCCTGTAGAAAACCAGAAAATAATAATAAGAGAACGAAGAAAAAAGTCAGGAATAGAGCAAACATTATACATCAGCTTCAAGAAATGGAAATCAAGCCTTTAGGTCTTTCTGTAGAATTAATTTTACTCTATTGTTGAATGTGAACAATGTTTTATCAGTCAACCATAATTTTATCCCGTGAAGGACAAGTCCCACTTTCTTAGAAGTTGCCCTTCCCCTGTAATAAAAAAAGTTATCTGAAGCATAAATGTTTGCTCGCATCCTTTGGCGTTAAGACTTCATTACGAGATGATCGACTTCAGATTGAGACATACCAACGGGCAAGGTGCATCTAATCCAGGGGCACCCTGTTCTCCTTTCTCCCCTTTAGGCCCTTTTTTGCCTTTCTTTCCCTTTTCCCCCTGTGGATACAATGGTTTGAACAAAACAAATGTACTGTATGAAAAAAACTCTGTCATTTAAAGGGTTCAGAGGACATTTACCACGTTGGATTGCAGGAAGACTGGTTGAAGGAGAAGGATAGAACACAGTCTTCAAATGTGTAAAAACACATTCTTCAGGGATAGCAATGAAAAATTACAGATTAGATGAAAGAAACATTGTCATGTTAGACTGTTAAGTGTGTAAAAATGCAAAAGTGTTTCAATCCCTTAAGAATCAATGACATTCTTCGCTCTATCTGCTCCGCGCAAACTGTGTATCAACATTGAATAACCCAGATTAAGCATCAATAAATCTCTCTATGTCTTTTTTGCTAAATAAAAAACATCATCATATACAACCAGACAGGCCCAGATTTTTCTCTGCAGGCCCAAAAATCTGGGCCTGTCTGGTGCTATATGATGTTGTTGGTGACTGCAAGAGGTTAATTACCACAAGTGTGTCCTTATTGGGATTAGGGTACCTCCTGCGGTCGTGCATTATCTACTGTATTGATCCAACAATCTCTGGGCCTGCAGAGGAAAATCTGGACCTTGTGGATGTTACATGTATTTTTTTGACTGCGAGATTGGAGGCTAATCACCATTATTGTATCCTCTTTATTCTTATCAAGGAACTTTCTGCAGTCATGCACCGTTTATATCAAACTGCTACCCTTATTTCTCTGGGTATTCATTATTCATCTTTCATGTTTTTAATCAGTTTGTTGTTTTCTGTGCTGTTGTTATAATTTTTTCATTAAACACTATTTATGTTGTCTGGGACCCAGATCCCAATTTAGCATTCTAGACACACCTGTATCGTGTGCTGGCTGCTTTGTATTTTTGAGGTATTTAGGAGGGTTAGGCCCTTGGGATCTTGTGGTTGTTGCACCACCTAGTGGTTCCCTAGGGGGACTGCTGTTGTGGGCCTTTAGGCACATGCCTACTCTGCCTAATTATAAAGCCGACCCTGGGTGTTAAGCGATTTTGCTATTGATCTCTCCCAACATATCCGTTCAACTAAGATGAATGGAACTGATAAGCAAGCGGAGAACAGTCATCATTATCCGCATAACAGGACTGGTGTCAAGGTTGTGCTGGAGCTGCTGACCACACATGCACACAGCTGGCAGTTCATATCTAGCAGGCATTGTTTGAGAGTTGCAGGAGAGTTGAATGGCCTGAGCTTGCCGAGTGAGTATCCATTGTTAAAGCATTGGACAAACAAAATGTAAAACTTCAAGCATTCACTTATGAGGCCAGAGGGAAAGGAACAGGATTATTACAATTTCTAAAAATTGCGACAGCTGTGATCACTGGTGCATATGTAGTCATGGACACAGAATAACTTTGCACAGTAATCATTGTGACGATTAAAAGTGGTAATGGTGGAGAGAGTGTGATGAATAAGTATAGAATGTCATTGAGTTCTAAGAGTTTAAACACATAATCACAATTGTCAGATTAATTCAAAACAAACTATTGTGAACTACGATGGATATTTGTGCTTAATAAAATTTAATTAAAGGGCTTATTCGAAGAGCACTGAAATTTTGGTGCTCTTTCGTTTGTTGCACTTTGGTGCGATTCCAATGCACAGACCCTGCGGTGAATTCACTATTTACCGCTGGGTCCCTGAAGTGTGCCAAACGTGGAGCCGCCGAACAGACTGCTGAACACCGCCGAAGACAGCCGATAAGGTCGCCGAAGACCGCCAAACTGACTGCCGGCAGAAATCCCCCCCCCCCCAGAACTTTGCTTTTTTTTAAAGCGTTTAACCAATACAAATGCGTGGAAATAATTTAAAAAGTCCTGTAAAAAATACTGTTACAAAATAAAAAATAACGGCATTAAAAAAAATGGGAATCAAAAACTTTGCCTAAAAAAATCCAGAAAAATACCAAAAAATTCTAATAAATAAATTAAAAGGCTTTTGCTGAAACTGAAAGAATAAATGGTTGAATTAAAAAATAAATAGAAATCCTATAGGATTCACCTGTTTAAACCTGTCAAACTGAATCACCAAAAATCAGGACATTTCACTGACATTTCGAAGCAGTTCAGCGTTCTTTGAATAGATTAACCATTACTTCTCTATGGGACAATTTCACTGCTGCCAAAGATCAATGAATTGCAGCGATCTGTGGCGAACTGCACCATATTTCGCTGTCAATTCGCCAGCATTTCGTGAATTGACAGCTTTCTGAATGGACTAACTGCCATGAAATTGCACCGTTCGGTGCAATTCGGTGGCAAGTTCGGCGCTTATTGAAAAACACTTTAACAATTTGACCTAAATGTGAAATAAATGTGAACCTGAATTAATTATTTGGGCAATATACACTATATTGCCAAAAGTATTCGCTCATCTGCCTTGACTCGCATATGAATTTAAGTGACATCCCATTCCTAATCCATAGGGTTCAATATGACGTCGGTCCACCCTTTGCAGGTATAACAGCTTCAACTCTTCTGGGAAGGCTGCCCACAAGGTTTAGGAGTGTGTTTATGGGAATTTTTGACCATTCTTCCAGAAGCGCATTTGTGAGGTCACACACTGATGTTGGACGAGAAGGCCTGGCTCTCAGTCTCTGCTCTAATTCATCCCAAAAGTTGTTCTATCGGGTTGAGGTCAGGACTCTGTGCAGACCAGTCAAGTTCATCCACACCAGAATCTGTCATCCATGTCTTTATGGACCTTGCTTTGTGCACTGTGCACAGTCATGTTGGAAGAGGAAGAGGCCAGCTCCAAACTGTTCCCACAAAGTTGGGAGCATGGAATTATTCAAAATGTCTCAGTATGCTGAAGCATTCAGAGTTCCTTTCACTGGAACTAAGGGGCCAAGCCCAGCTCCTGAAAAGCAACCCCACACCATAATCCCCCCTCCACCAAGCTTTACACTTGGCACAATGCAGTCAGACAAGTACCGTTCTCCTGGCAACGGCCAAACCCAGACTCATCCATCAGATTGCCAGATGGAGAAGTGTGATTCATCACTCCAGAGAATGCGTCTCCACTGCTCTTGTAACGACTGGAGGGGACCTGACTAGACATGACCAGGAGGGTGTGAGCTATTTTGCAGTGACTAGACATGAACAGACATTACTAAAGAGTAAATAAAGGAATTTATTTACAACACTAAGAAACAAAGAGGAACCAATATAAACAGACAGGAGATTCAGAACTAAATACACATGAAACTAGAGACCAAGGAACTTAGTAAAATATAAACAGAAAGGGAAACAGACCTGAACTAAATATACAAAGAATACTAGACTAGTTAAACATAAACAGAACTAGACCAGGGAAAATATAAGCAGGATCAGAATGAGACTAGAACTCAAAGGGATAACAGAACAGACTTGACTAGACTAGAAGATGAATTAACTAGAGGCTAGAATCAGAGACAGTACCTATCAGAATGAGCTCCAGAAATGAAATGAGGCCGCCTCCTTCTTTGGGCGCTGCCTGCTTTTAAGCACATGAGTTCATTGAACAAATA
Organism: Leptobrachium leishanense; assembly: GCA_009667805.1. Lineage (NCBI taxonomy): Eukaryota > Metazoa > Chordata > Amphibia > Anura > Megophryidae > Leptobrachium > Leptobrachium leishanense. The sequence continues at coordinate 423,488,011 of CM019063.1, read as the reverse complement.
GAGTCCAGGTGTTGTTCCATGGCTTGAATCAAAAAGAAACAGAATGACCAGACTAGAATCAAAAATCAAAGAAGCCAGAGGTGGTGCCAGATGCACTGAATGTCCAGATTCTTCACTGGCAAAGTCCACCTCTGCCAGAGGGGGCACAGGACGTCACATATCCCCTCCCCCACGAGCAGACCCCGGACGCTCAAAACAAGAACAGGACAAAGTTCCAGGAGTCAGAGACCCCTCGTGGGATGTGAATTGACACGGACAGGGCCAGAGTCATCTTGATCCAGCGACGACAAAACTGCTAGTATGTCACTCAAGAAACGGCTCTGTGGTGACTTGGACATGGCAGCATGACTCAACTGGGCAGTGCCCTTAGCATGACTCGGAGGGGCAGCACCCTCAGCAAGGCTCGGTGGGGCAGTGCCCATGGCACAGCTCTGTGGGGCAGCATCCCTGGCAAGGCTCTGTGGGGCAGCGCCCCTGGCAAGACCCAGTAGGGCAGCGCCCTTGACAAGACTCGGTGGGGCAGCGCCCATGGAAAGGCTCGGTGGGGCAGTGCCCATTGCAATGCTCGGTGGGGCAGCACCCCTGGCAAGGCTCGGTGGGGCAGCACCCTTTGCAAGGCTCGGTGGGGCAGCACCCATGGCACAGCTCGGTGGGGCAGCGCCCATGGCATGGCTCGGTGGGGCAGTGCCCATGGCACAGCTTGGTGGGGCATCGCCCCTGGCACAGCTCGGTGGGGTAGCACCCCTGGCACGGCTCGGTGGGGCAGCGCCCTCGGCAAGACTCAGTGGGGCAGCGCCCCTGGCAAAGCTCGGAGGGGCAGCGCCCATGGCAAGGCTCGGTGGGGCAGCGCCCCTGGCAAGGCTCGATGGGGCAGCACCCCTGGCAAGCCTTGGTGGGGCTTGGATCTCGGTACAGCACGGGTCTTGAGCGACCTGGGTACAGCACGGCTCTTGAGCGACCTGGGTACAGCACGGCTCTTGAGAGACCTCGTGCCAACATTCTGCTGGGCAGTGACTGGCTTGGCTCTACGGTGGCGGTGTCAGCTCTGAGGCCCCGTGGTGGTGTCAGCTCTGAGGATTCTGCGAGCTGCAGGGCAGTACTCTTGATCTCACCCTGTAGGGCAGTACACTTGACTTCACTCTGTAGGGCAGCGGACTCAGCTTGAAGCTGCTGAGCAGCAATCTAGAATTGTTCTTTCTGCAGGGCAGCACTCTTGACTCACCCTGTAGGGCAGCGGACTCGATCTCACCCCGTAGGGCAGCGGACTTGATCTCACTCCATAGGGCAGCGGACTTGGCTGGAAGCTGGTACACAGCATGCTCGATCTCACCCTGTTGGGTAGTACACGTGGAGTCTTTCTCCTGCTGGGCAGCACTCGTGGATTTATTTTCCTGCTGGACAGCATTCGTGATTTCACCCTGTAGGGCAGTGGACTTGGCTGGGCAAGACTTGACCACGGAGACCTGACACTGCTGGAACCTGGAGGCTTGAGAAGGCCGGAACATGGGGGCCTGGGGAGGCTGGAACCTGAAGGCTTGGGAAGGCCGGAACATGGGGACCTTCCGTGGATGCACTGTGCATTCCTCGATTTTGTGCAGGGGAGAACTGCAAGCACAGATTATTGCTTCTCCTCCAGGCTCTTTCCTTTGGGGTCAGTGGTCCCCTGGGTCTTTTCTCAGGAACAGTAGAGAAGACATCCCTAGACTTGTGCATAATAAGTGCACCCAGGATCTCCAGGTGCTGCTTAATTTGTTCATTAACCCTTCGCAGGTTCGCCAGCAGACTTTGTATCACTGCAAACTCACTTATTACAGGCTGCCTCATTATGTAACGACTGGAGGGGACCTGACTAGACATGACCAGGAGGGTGTGAGCTATTTTGCAGTGACTAGACATGAACAGACATTACTAAAGAGTAAATAAAGGAATTTATTTAGAACATTAAGAAACAAAGAGCAACCAATATAAACATACAGGAGATTCAGAACTAAATACACATGAAACTAGAGACCAGGGAATTTAGCAAAACATAAACAGAAAGGGAAACAGACCTGAACTAAATATACAAAGAATACTAGACTAGATAAACCTAAACAGAACTAGACAAGGGAAAACATAAGCAGGATCATGAGTTCATTGAACAAATAGAGTCCAGGTGTTGTTCCATGGCTTGAATCAAAAAGAAACAGAATGACCAGACTAGAATCAAAAATCAAAGAAGCCAGAGGTGGCGCCAGATTCTTCACTGGCCAAGTCCACCTCTGCCAGAGGGGGCGCAGGACGTCACAGCTCTAGAGTCCAGTGGCGGCGTGCTTTACACCACTGCATCCGACACTTTGCATTGCACTTAGTGATGTATGGCTTGGATGCAGCTGCTCGGCCATGGAAACCCATTCCATGAAGCTCTCTGCGCACTGTTCTTGAGCTAATCTGAAGGCCACATGAAGTTTGGAGGTCTGTAGCGATTGACTCTGCAGAAAGTTGGTGACCTCTTCGCACTATGCGCCTCAGCATCCGCTGACCCGCTCCGTCAGTTTACGTGGCCTACCACTTCATTTCTGAGTTGCTGTCGTTCCCAAACAATTCCAAGTTCTTATACTACAGCTGACAGTTGACTGTGGAATATTTAGGAGCGAGGAAATTCCATGACTGGATTTGTTGCACAGGTGGCATCCTATCACAGTTCCACGCTGGAATTCATTGAGCTCCTGAGAGCGACCCATTCTTTCACAAATGTTTGTAAAAACAGTCTGCATGCCTAGGTGCTTGATTTTATATACCTGTGGCCATGGAAGTGACTGGAACACCTGATTCTGATTATTTGGATGGGTGAGCGAATATTTTTGGCAATATAGTGTAGCTTCTTCTGGAATGTAAAATGCACATGGTAAGACATAGGGGTATAACAGGGGTAAATGTCCAATACAAACCACCAGTAAGCTAGATCAAATTCTACTTCTAGGTTCACTCAATGAAGTAATAAAGGGGAGGGTAAAGCCACAGTATTAGTAAAAAAAAATAAGTAGATAGTCAATGAGAAATTTTGATGGCATATTCAGAGATCACTGCACAGTTTTGATGCAACAATTTAATTTATCAGTGTTCAAGCTGCAGCATACAAATTCATTAGAAACCTCTGATGCTCAACTATGAAACTGTGCAGTTATCTCCAAAATAAACTGCCTCATTTGTTTTAAGGGAACAAAATACAGGAGGAGAAGCTGCAGGAAAGAATTTAGGTTGAAGGAGGAGAAGGGAATGCACCTCTGGAAAAGGAAAATATACATTTAGCAATCACCAGGAATCACATGAACATGATTTGTCAATGGTATATGAGTGTGACATATGAGAAAACAAAATTCAAGGTATGAGTTAGCAAAAACTATAGATTTCAAAATTAATTTAAACAAACAAGAAAAAAAATAGGTTTATTTTTATTAGGAGTTAGATTGTTTGTTAACAAAACCGCTGTGTGCCAAAATGTCCTGGAATATATGCCTGTGTGAATATTCTGCCTATGGGAAGTAAACCTTTAGGCCAGGGTCAGATGAGCGCACAATGTGCGCACGTACTGACATGCCTCCCGGTGTCTGTCGCAGCATTGTGACGCTTAGACAGGAAACGCTGTAGCGCATGCAGGAATTGCTACAGCCGTGCTGAAAGCCTCCCCGTCAAAGTGCTACAATGTATGTTCGAGGCTGCAAAGTGCGAACCTCCATAGGAGGATTGAGCCTTGCAGCGCTGAGCGCACTAAATGTGCTCAGCGACGTGGCCAGACGGGAGTCAGAGTGGAAGGAACGTCCACTCTCACGGACGTTCCTTCCGCTCTTAAAAACGCTTGTCTGACCCCGGCCTTAATGTGAGTTCCATAGCACAAGTCTTATTGGGCATCATCCTACTGGACTTGAAAGGTTAGATAGCTTAAATAAAGGCATTTCCAGGAATGTAGCCTACAATACTGAGGACTGAATAGGCTTGTGCTGTTAGAATGTGGGATAATCATCTGAACAGATTTATTAATGTCTCTCTATCATTGACATTTATTAAGGTTTTGATTTAATGATGAGAAGGTGCACTGCACTGCATTGTTTGGCACACAGGGCTCAGACTATTCTTAAAGCACACAATAAGGTCAAGGCATTTCAAGGATTAGATCATCAAGTTAGTATTCGTTTAGTACTTCAGTCACCTTCTCTCCTCTTTCTCCTGGGTCACCTTTCTCTCCTCGAGGACCAGGAAACCCCTAAAACAATAGACAAGAATATCTTGTCTAACTGCCTACAATGCGTGCATTAGCTTAAACTGTATCATAGTATATTACTATGTAGGAAGCAGAGTAAAATTCAAATTGGCCTAATTTATGCATATATATCTATATATTTTATTAAATGACGGGCGTAGTTTAGTGAAATATGGAATCTGACATATCCATAATGTTTTATTTATAATTGCATCAAAGGAGCCCAGCTAGTAGAACAATATACAGTATATATCAGTGCTGCCCTCCTGGTGTAATATATATATATAACTTTATATATATAAAGAAAGGGATATATATCACCTCATAAAATCATTAATTAACTTATGAATTAAAGAATTCACTGAAATTATGGAAAATTATGAGAAATAAAAAGTGATCAATGATATGTATTTAGTAATGCATAATGACAATGCACAGGCACACATAACAATTCCCTGTTTATGTGTCCCTGAACTTACATCCAAACCAGGCTCGCCATCTTTGCCCTGTGAAAAAATACACAAACACATTATGATAGAATTAAATGCAGAGGATTATCTATGAAAGATATACATGAACCTGCAAATTAGGCAAAAGACAAACCCATACAGAATCATATTGAATAGTGTGGAATGATATCAATTTGTCTGAATTAGGGTCGATCAGCCCAGAACTAGTCTGTATACTCGTATAATCAATTACCAAATGTTTGCTAGGTGAATGTTTAATTACAGGGTAGAACAAAACTGTGGCGTGTAAAAAATTAAAGTAAATTTACCTATATCGTACACCAGAAAAATGTATAATAAAATAAACTTTGTAACTTCATAATAACTCTTATTAAATTACCCTTTTCCAAAAATCTGAAAATATGTTTAACGGATTCAATTTGCTTTCTTAGAAATTTAAATTCCTTATTCTGCCAATTCTAAAGCTATTTTGCAGTGAGTGGTAAATTGATATTTAATTGCATACAAAACACATATTAATGAAATGTCAGCTATGACTTACAGGTAAACCATAAGGTCCTCTAGGCCCAGGATCTCCGACAGCTCCCTTTTCTCCCTGCAAGAGAAGTGTTGTTTATAGCCAAAGCGCTTCTCTGACTCTCAGTTTTAAATAGATAATGGTGTTATTATTTTGAATTTGTCCGCTCTCTTTCTCCTCTCATTGTTCCTTAGTCCTGCCCTTCTCAACCTCCATGGATTGTCCCTGGCAGTCTCGTGGACCATAGCAAACAAGTGCAGGCTTCATGTCTGCCTTCGCACAATGTTCCCCATACCTGCTGGGTTTTCCATCTGGTATTGCCAGTCTATAAGAGAGAAAGCACCCTCCTCACCTGACTTTCCCTGTGGGTGGGAAGCTTTCGGGAACACTTGGTGTGAGTGCAGTTTTTTCGAGGCACAGGACATTTTCTTTATCATTCAAACCCAGCAATTAATACTTAGTTACATAATATGGCCAACTGAAGTCATCTAATCAAGTAATAATATGACCCCCAGACAAGACGATTTGCCTAGAACGTATTTTTGAATGAGACTACAGAGATCATATTAGGATTGAGTTTAGAGTGTATCCTAATTTAATGTGTAATTAAATATAATAATGTAATATTTAATTCAATTTACTTAATATACAACTCCAAGTATCTCCAGTGATTCCCAGTCAATGTCAGTGAAAGCAAAAATCACAATAGGTTTTATTTCCTGGTAAGTGTTGACTTTAAATATGGCAAAGCAGGCTCTTTCAGGGTTATCAAGCTTATATTAATCTACGGTTGCAGTGTGTTTTTCTTAAACAAATAGACGTCAAGGTCCTCATTATGTAAATAATTGTAGGAACATTCTTGTAAATGTAATTAACATCACAAGTCATATTAATATTGCCCTTTTGATCTTTATGTCTGTACTTACTAGCTAACAGATAAACGAATTCCTTACTTTAACAGATTGTGGGATAAATTACAATCTTTGCGTAAAAACGCTCACGCAACGCGTGAATTTGTGTGCCAAACGTTAAACGTTTACGCGTGTAAATCACCGCTGGAATTACAATCCTCACTCATTTTTTCATCCGTCGATCAATAACACCTGTAAACCGGACGCACACAAATGCCCGCGCAGTACCGAGGTGTGCAGAAATCAGTGTGCGGACTGTTTTTTTCACGCGATTCAGCCAATCAGAATTAAGAACCACAATTATCTCACGTTAAGTTTTTGCCAAAGTCAATCTGAGCATATATGCTGCAGCAATAATAAATGCACACACAACTTCTCCATTTTATTGGTTTGGTATGAGTAGAATGTGTAACTATACTTTGATAGATTTTTTTTTTGGGCTGGTGTATTTGGGTTCGGCCAGGTTGTTCAGATTTGCCATTAACACCAGCATTTAGGAGTTGCTAAAATTATGCGCTCAAATTCTATGCGTTCATTCCTGCGCATAGATTGTAATACCATCCGCGTACCCGCGCACATACGCATTTGCGCTCACAATGTTAAGTATAGGACTCGCTACATACAGTAAGCACGTGCAGCGGTTGCGCAGGTTCACCCGCGGTAGACGATTTTGCGCGTTTGTTATGCTGGTAATGTAATACGGCGTACGGAGCAAAGGGTTTTATCCCTCGCATTAATGTTTATTTGCGCCGGCGCAAACGTTTGCGTGAAGATTGTAATTTAGCCCTTAGTGTCCTCTCAATGTGGTGCATTCATTAAACCTCTATACTCAGCTGAGAATGGAGCCACAAGGTCTTGGGATAACCTTATAAAAAATTGATATTCAATAAGAACCTCTATTGAATCTCATATTGCCCAAAGATGCAAACATCTTGACATTTTAGGTTATGGGGAAGAAAATCTGGGTGTGAATGTTTGGATGTGACTTTGAAATACTATCCACGGTTAAACAGTAAAAGTAAAATAGGTATTTTGAAATCATCAAATAACAGTGTTAAAACAACATATGAACAAAACTCATGCAGAATTGTAAAGAAAAACTTGAAATCATTATGTAATAAAATTATATTCAGTATTTGTGATTTCTTGACATTCATTGCAACACATTCTTACATTTCTCAGTATGCAGCAACGTTTTAGGTACTGCATGGCTACTTTGCAAGAATGAGCCAAGAGTTGAAGTCTATAGAATATTGCTGGGTGCAACCCATATCTAAAGTTGCACTTCAGTCTTGAGAAGAACTTGAATGATCTTTGTCTGGGTCCTGGTCAAATATTGTCAGTTAAAAAGACCTTCTCAATAGTACAGAATTCATCATCATTGTGCTGCATATCCTTGGAGTTTTCAGTTGAAACCAGTTAATATATTTAGTTATTTTCTCTTTATCCATGTATTCTTGTCATGTTTCCTTGGGATCGGGTGCTTTCCACGAATGCTCATGATGGTATACCAATGTGTGTTGCATGCTTTGGACCTTGTTGTCCCTAATCCACGTCTGCAACGACACTTTACTAGGGGTGGAGTGGCAACTTCAAGGGCTCCTGGGCAATTAGAGGTCATGGGTCCCCCATTGTGCCTTCCCACATGCAAGTGTTGTAGGGGCCAGCTGAAAGGGCAGGCCCGACCAAGATTTAGGAGGGCTCTCATGGGGAATGGTCAGTCCCCACATGCACCTCAGATCATTCCATAGATGTTACAGAAAATCTGTGACATAACGTACATAAGTAATACAATGTGAACAGGATGTTACTTCGCTGCAGAGGGATTTAGATAGATAGGGAGACTGGGCACTTAAATGGCAGATGAAATTTAATGTAGATAAATGCAAAGTTATGCACTTTGGAGTGAAGAACACACAAGCAACTTATACCCTAAATGGTACAGAGTTAGGGAAATCCAAGCAGTAGAAGGATTTGGGAATAATCATAGACTTCAAACTAAGTAACAATATGTAATGTCAAACAGCAGCCACCAAGGCCAGCAAGGTATTGGCATGCATTAAAAGGGGAGTTCACTCTCAGGATGAAAACATAATTTTGCCTCTGTATAAATCAATGGTAAGACCGCACCTTGAATATGTCGTTCAATTTTGGGCACCTGCCTTAAGAAAGGATATTATAGTGCTAGAAAAAGTCCAGAGACGGACGACTAAATTAATAAGAGGAATGGAAGGTTTAAGTTATGAGGAAAGACTAACAAGCTTAAACCTGTTTAGTTTAGAGAAACGGCGCCTTAGAGGAATCTGATAACCTTATATAAATATATACAGGGCCATTATAAACCATTGTCTGGAAACCTGTTCATTAACAGGACTATACACAGGACACGAGGTCACCCATTTAGACTGGATGTAAGGAAATTCAGCCTAATCCATAGGAAGGGTTATTTTACGGTGAGAACAATAAAGCTGTGGAATTCTCTGCCTGTTGAGGTGGTTGGTCAGAGACTGTACAGACTTTTAAAAAATGACTGGATGACTTCCTGCAGGCACAGAATATTAAGGGTTATAATATTCAAGAAGTAATTTTTCCCCAGTGTGTTGCATATTGGCGAGCGCTTCAGACTGGGTTTTTTGCCTTCTTTTGGATCAACAGCACTAAGTGATGTGTGAGGCTGAACTCGATGGACGCATGTCTTTTTTCAGCCTATGTAACTATGTACTGTATCAATCTGACAAACCAGTGCTGAGTCATTTGAGGAGTAGAATGTTTTGTTCTTCCTCTGCTCTGTCCAATCTTTGTACAACTCAGGGTTTATATAGCTTTTCCCAGTGCATTGTCATATCATGGTATCTAGACTTTCGGTGTGCTACTCTGTACTGGTCTGTTGTTATTGAATTTTGATCATTGACAGAATTAAACTGCAATTAAGAGTGGAGTGACACACTGTGGGGAGGATAAATATCAGAGTAGGTGAAGTATTGAGATGCATGGGGCCTGTGTGGCAGATTGATCAGAAAAGGTACAATGGCAGATTAGGGAGTGAGCCAATAGGCCTCTCTAAATTAACACATATTTGGAGATGTCTCGAAAGACTGGAGGCATGAGGAGAGTCGCATATTGCGAGGGAGGGTGTTCCATAGATATAAGACAGCTTGTGAAAAAACCCGAAGATGAGAGTGAGGGGTAACAATAGTAGATCATTGGCTGAGCAAAGTGATTGGGATGGAACATGGAATCTGCTAATAAGGGAGGAGATGTAGAAAGGTGCACGGTTATGGAGAGTTTTGACATGCAGATCAGTATCTCAATTGGATTCTAAAAGAAATGGGGAACTAGTGTTAGAATTGACAAATGGGTAAGGTATTAGAGGTACGGGATGTAAGGTGGATGAATCTGGCATGGGCGTTTATTACAGATAATTTGGGATTGTATAAAGTCAAAGAGAAGACGGTTACAATAGTCTAGGAGTGAGATAATAAAAGCTTGGATGAGTGTCGTAGTCGAGTTCTGGTTTAAAAAGTGGCAGATTTGTGTGGTATTATGTAGTTGAAAGTGACAAGATTTGGTTAGTGACTGTATGTGAGGAGTGAAGAAAATATTGGTGTCAGGATAGCAAGGCAACGAGTCTGTGAGGTCGAAGTAAAGGTGGCACCATTCACTTGAAGGGAGACAGGTGCAGGATGCTTTGATTTAAAGGGAGAAAAGACAAGGAGTTCAGCTTTGAAGAGATTGAAATTCAAGAAACAAGTCCAGTTAGAGTTTGTCACTGAATGAAAAAATATATAACCTGAATTGGCGCAAATAATGCTTTCTGGGGTCCTGGGATTTCTCGTATATATATGGAAAAAATAATAAACAGTAATAGTGCAGTACAGTTAATATTTTTGTAAGCTGTAAAGATAGTACTGAGATTATCCCACTCACAAGTGTGGAGCCTGGTCACTGGCTCTGAGTGGGTCCAAGCCTGTGGGTATATTGCCTTCAAATGCTTCTCAGGTGACCCCCACCTTATTAGGAATTTGTTATCCGGGATCATGTAGTAAAGAGAAGGAAGAAAAGGAACTCTCCTTGTGCAAATCTGCAAAGGTTCTAAATATGGTATTCCAGAGACTTTATACTCACATTTAGGTTTAAGGATAGGCGCTCATGGGTTTATTCTGGTGGAGGAAAGCCCAAAGGAAAACCGTCCTGAATCCAAGAAATAAACGCAGCAGCAACAGGATCAGGGATAATAAAATAAAATAAAATTTATTATAAATATACAAACAAGCTCCAGAACGCGTTTCGCCGCATGGAGTAGTGGCTTCATCAGCTGGCGAAATGCGTTCTGGAGCTTGTTTGTATATTTTAAATAAATTTTATTTTATTTTATTATCCCTGATCCTGTTGCTGCTGCGTTTATTTCTTGGATTCAGGACGGTTTTCCTTTGGGTTTTCCTCCACCAGAATAAACCCATGAGCGCCTATCCTTAAACCTAAATGTGAGTATAAAATCTCTGGAATACCATATTTAGAACCTTTGCAGATTTGCACAAGGAGAGTTCCTTTTCTTCCTTCTCTTTGCTACATGATCCCGGATAACAAATTCCTAATAAGGTGGGGGTAACCTGAGAAGCATTTGAAGGCAATATACCCGCAGGCTTGGACCCACTCAGAGACAATGACCAGGCCCCACACTTGTGAGTGGGATAATCTCAGTACTATCTTTACAGCTTACAAAAATATTAACTGTACTGCACTATTACTGTTTATTATTTTTTCCATATTTATACGAGAAATCCCAGGACCCCAGAAAGCATTATTTGCACCAATTCAGGTTATATATTTTTCATTCTATGTACATTGGTATAGGGGAAACCACTATAATCGGAATTTTGGCCATCTGGGGTGTTTTGGTGGTGGATACATGTTGTGTGGCGCTGTACCATCTTGTGTGTAGATTTTGTCACTGTCTACAAGCTCTAACACAAGAGGAGAGAGATCAGGAGGGGAGAGATAGATCTGGGTGTCATCAGTGTAAAGGTATGATTGGAAACCATAGGTAGAGTTTAGATTACCATGAGAGATGGTATAGATCGAGCAGAGAAGTCGACTTTGTCAACAGCAGCAGAAAGAACAAGAAAATAAGTAGAGAGTGGTGACTTTTGGATTTAGCAACAACTAAATCATTAGTAACTTTAGTCACAGCATTCTTGGCAGAGTACTCCAATCATCACCGTATAATGTGCTGAGGGAATTTATTACAAGGCATTACTTTACTGCATGTATGTCATGAACAATTTTTTGGTTTTCCTTAAGATTGGACCGTATTGCTTGTTGGTCCCATTGAGGGAGAAAATAAGTCAGTACTTGTACAGCAACTTGCCCCTTTCAATGCCGCTTTCTGGTTTGGCACATTACATTTGGTTTCATTGATGTTTCAGATACCTGGGCATGCTATGGTAAAACCATGCTAACACTGCTATGCAAGGAAGAATAAATGATAGTGTTTTAGGTGATGGAACATACACCCCAACACCATTATGGAGCTCAATAAACTCCACTCAATGTTGCAAAAGCAAAAAACAGTCTCCAATCCTCACTTTCACATAAGAAATAATAAATGTAGAAAATGGTGAGTGAAGTAAACCGTTCAGAAAATAAACAACTGTGTGCAAAACACTTACCCTGTCTCCTTTAGGACCTGCTGGACCATGAGGGCCAATAGGACCATCTGAGCCCTGGTGAGGATAATAAAAATTCATATATTATAAACACAAGTACCGTCTCTACTAGGAAACACAAGGCAATTATTTTCCCACTTTCCATGTTCTGCAGAAAAGAAAGGATTGAAATGATTAATGAACTATGATAAGAATGTATGATATAAGATAGTGTGTATGATATACAGGGGTAGATAGTAAGTTAAGAACTCAGAGAAGACTATGCGCAAACAAGCAGACTAAAAACAGGTGTGACGTGTGAATGCACTTTATTCATATGCCGTATTTATTTTTTCTTAGTATGCTGTGAAGAGTACAATTTGGTGAGAAGACTTCTAAACCTTGTAATCATAAAAAAACAGGAAGCAAAACAGCAACATGCTTCAAAGTCAAAATTCATGCTGTATTCTGATTAGAATATAAAAAAATCCAAAGAAATAAAGGGTAGAACAGGAGGAAAGAGGAATCAAATGCCAAGGAGGACAAATACAAAAACCATAGTGGAATCATGACTAGTTATGCTTCTGAGTAATGACCAATTAACTAGGGCACAAACAGTACTCTCGTGTCATAGATCTACATCATATCTGTTTGCTTTTATACTCAATTGATGGCTTAAGAACAAGTCGACATGTTCCCTCTTCCCAGGAAATCACCAACAATACATCCAAACTCTACCGCCTGCTTTTCTAGTCATAGGTTCACAGATCTACTACAATCTTTACACTTTGGGCAGCCGTGGTATTGTTTGTTAGAACACTGTTTTGTTAGAACACTGTATAACATTATACAGAGGTGGAACCTGTCACAAGAGGAAGCAAAGCTTACTAAATGAATTGTATATGGTCAAAGGTTACTGTCCAGCAGTATGCTCAGCTATTTGTGAGCCGTCGGTTTTAATATAGGAGATATGAAAAAATCCCATTACAGTTTTCAGCAAAAGACATGTGTTTTAACCCCATAGTGACCAGGCGATTTCATCATTGTCAAGGTACGCACTGCGGTTTTTACATTTCTGCGCTGTTTGGACAGTATTATAAAGTTGGTGCTAACTTAACCAGAGCTGTTGTTAACTTAACAGCTCCGTAGGCTATAATGGTTCTGGTAAGTTTACAACAGCTCTGGTTAAGTTAGCACCAGCTTTGTAATATGGCCCTTTGTGTTTAGTACTAATTCTCCTCTTACTCATTTTTGGAACCCACACATATTATATATTGTTTTTCTCCCCATTAAATGGAATTTCTAAAGATAGCATTATTTTCATCATACTATAAATTACTGTAATTTTTTCATGAAAAACGATGAAAAAACTGGAAAAAAACTGTTTTTTGAACTTTAATCCCCAAAATCTACAAGTGCCAAAAAAGACTCCAGCTAAATAGTTTCAAAATTTTGTCCTGAAATTAGAAATACCCAAATTTTACATGTTTTTGCTTTTTAACCCCATCACTGCTGAGCCATTTCACCTCTGTGTGCTAAGCTCATTTTGACCATTTTAAGCTCATCCTGTTTAAGCGTGATTTTAAGTCCTATTTTATTTTACCCCCAGACAATTTTTTTTTTTTAAAAAAAAAACACTCTTTAATTTATTTTTATTTTCCGTTTTTTTATATTTACACCAACCATGGTCTTGTGTGATATCATTGAAAAGGCCATGATAACAAAGGCCTTTCCAATGATACCAAACATGACCCTCTAGCAGCTACGAATCGGGAGATACAGGGGTCCAAAGGACCCCCTATACTTGGCAGCTAGGGGGTTAACTGCCAACTGACGTCATCGCACATATGGCGATGTTGTCAGTGGGTGAGGGGTGACCCCGGAGGCTTGGCTGACATCTAAGATGTCCTCTGGGAGCGGATCGCGATTTGTCAACTAAGGGGTTAAAGAGAGGCACCGCTGGAAAGGGCAGACTGCCCTCTACAGTGGTGCATCTCTTTTTTTAATATCCAGCCATTTGGGAGGGAGAGACCACACCCCTCCCCTTTCAGGTTCTCCCCTGTAGGCGCAAGGGGGTGCCTGAAAATGACATCATCATGCCCGGTGATGACATCATCGCAACAGCCGGGGCCCATAAAACCATTGGGCCAGCTTCAAGGTAGCCAGACCAAGGTGGGACCCCAGCCAGAGAGGTGAGTATAGGGAGGGAGGGGAGTTAAAGGTCCAAGACATACATAGTACGTCCTTGGTCCTTAAGGGGAATTCTCCCCAGGCCATACTACTGTATGTACGTCAGTGGTCCTTATGGGGGTTAAAGTATATGAACAAACATGATGCCATCTATAATAAGGATGAATTAATTTCTTAAGTTTAACATATGTTTGCCTTATATAGCTATGCAATATGACTAACCCATTACTAGTTCCTTTTATTTAGGACTTATAATGCAGGACAAAACAGCTATTTAATGACTAGACGAATGTTCAAGGATACCCAAATCAATATATTAAATGCATTTACAAAATAATAGTTTCTGTAAATTTTAAATGTGATACTGGAGGTGGGGTAAAAAACTTATATAGATTATAAAGTGTCTTTATATTTACAACAAAGTCACAAATGTTCTGTGAATTCACCTGCAACAAATATTTGATTTCTTGCCAAGCCCTCTTCCAATTTGCCATCATTTTCTACCCACCTCAAGCCACATGGTTCAGAGGTCAGCTACATTATGGAGCATTAAATAACAAATCCCCAAAGTCCAGCATTTTTAGTTTTTCTTGTGCAAACACAGTTGCAGATTTTTCCATGTATACAGAAGAGCGGATCTATGTCTGCTACCTTATTTATAAGTGTGGGCCATTCACAGGATCACTGCAGAATGGAATGCTCAGCTATAAAAATATCTAATTTAAGTATAAACTGACTGATGAAATTTTTTGTCCAATGGAAGTCTTTCTATATTGCCTTATTCTCCTCCATTTGAAGGTGTACAGTGCTAAGCATGAGACAGAAACACAAGGGACTCACCCGGGGTCCTGGCTTTCCATCTAAGCCAGATGCTCCCTGTATGATTAGGTGGAAGTGCACACGATGGGAATAACATAGATGACAAGAACATGAGATTAGTGAATGATGTCGATGAGCACATGGAACCGTGGAAAAAAACAAAAGCAACAGCAACACAATACAGGTGGTTACACAGACAGTGAAATGGCTTTATGATGGGCACTCAGGGCTAAGACAATGTGTTAAGGAAACTACACATGTATTAACAAAAAAAACCACTTTGGAAACCCTTACAAAACATGTATTCAATGTTTTTGAAAGTTTTTGAAAACCGAAGTCTCTGATAGAGAGTTATGTAGACTTTTATAAAGACTTTGGAGATCCGTGCCTATATTTAAACCGATGAGGATTCTTTGAGTTGGAGACCAAAGCCAATATCTCATGTCTTGTTTTCGGAGGTTATTAACTTTAACCTCTAGAATATATGGCAGATCTGTTTTCATATATCTTTTATTACTGTTTATGTATGTTTTGTACTTGACATTTTGCCAAATCACCACCTATTGCACAATTACTACATTACGCCATCTCCAGGGAGCAGTGGTGACTAAAGAATAAGCGATTTTTGTCTTGAACACAGTTGTTGCAGGCCAGATCCTGCAAGTCGTCTGTCACCATATTTCTTTAATTAAAACAACCCTTACTTTAAGATTTAATTGCTATTTTCTTGAAGGATTATGGTACAATAACCCATGTACACAGATTATAGATACCGTATAATTAAATTCAATTAATATCATTCAAAAATTAGTTTCATAAGATTGGCTTACACTGGAATTTGGTGTAGACTGAACAATCTGACTCCTTTAGCACTAGAAAACATACTTTTACTATATATACTGTTGCACTGCCCTCTAGAGGAAATAAATTTGATGTGTTCTTGTACCGTAACAGAATAATAATTTTAGAAAATGCATTTACAACGGAGCCAGTAGAATCTGATACTCTAGTTCCCTGGCTTTATAAAAGTTCACTATGTGACTATTTAAAGAAAAACTTTAAAGATAACATTTAAGTGTTTTTTTTCTTCAATAATTAGGATTTTGAAAGAGAATAATTAATATGAAAAAAAAGTCTAATTTAATAAACATAATTCAATATCAATGGTCTATGGCATATAGGTCATTCTATCCAAGGTATATCGTCATATAATCCAATAACTGGTTTAATGAACACTTCTCCAAGGTTTGGTGGTGGTTGTTGTGTAATGTAGTTTGAACAACAATGCAGATGAAAGACATACAGGGTTATTCAGAGAAAGGTGAAAAGCAGGAGAATTGACAGAAGAGAACAATCTAGACCAAATAGCCGATTTGGAAAGTGAGATAAATGGGAGAATTTTTCTGGTTTAGCTATTTTGACCTAGAATTTTCACTACTCCAGTCATTCTCCTGGTTTTCACCTTTCTCTGAATAACCCTGTTAGTTCTGCACAGATCAGGAGATTTTTAGTTTTGACGGTGGATTTTCGGGGAACTGCTACATATGCAATCTTCCTAGTCTTGTTTACAGAGATGTGGATTCTTTGAAGGATTCCTCTAACAGAACAGGACATAACATAAGTCAATAAGCGTGAGCAAGCAAACAGAAAATCCACACATCTGGTATTGTGAGTGAGTTTATGAAATAACATTGCACAGAGCAAAACAAACATGACGAACTCCATCTATAATGTGATATTCATACTTCTATATGATACAATTTAGACATCATTGCTGAACAAGTTGACAAATGACAAGTAACAATATGTTAGCACTGGAGGTGTCGGGGTAAGCACAGACAGACTTTAGGTGGAAGACATATGAAGAATGGCGTTAACTCTGTCTGCTCCAGCACTATGCTAATCTGCAAGTGTTTAAAGATGATATGCCATTCAATGTAATAATCGATTTAGAAATAAAAATAAGAAAGAGAAGAATAATGGATTGAGGTGAAGTTGAATAGATTTTTACTTACTGGAAGACCCAGTGGTCCTCTGTCACCCTTTTGACCTGGCTCACCCCTCAATCCTTTAAGACCATTTAACCCTGGTTCACCCTAAATGTAAAAGTAGATGCCAGTTTTGTTTGTTGGCTGTGTAAGCTGGGACAGAAGAGGTTCAGTAGTAGACATAGCGGAAAATTTGCATCTGGCGCTCAAGCACACAAAACAAGACACAAATAGGAGATGTTCATGTTTCTGATGGATATTTTATGGAGATCCTTGTTTAGCTCATGGAAGGAAAGGTCTAAGTTAACTTCTCAATACACATGAATTTTGATCGGAGATAAAAATAAAGTGGTCTATCCAGTTTTTTTACTGGTCTTCTAAAAAACAGAGACTTTATACTTCTTTTTACCAAGTAAAGCAAAGAGTCTTTCTCCGTTCTATTTGCACAAAATAAAGCCAGGAACCGTAGCCAGAATATATTGATTAACTCTACCGGCTGGGTGGAGTAGAGGTAACATCACTGCTGTGCATGGAGAGAGCCTGTGGAGTCATGGGTTCGATCCCGACGAGCACCTCTCCAGTAAGTATCCTTGGGCAAGACACCCAACGGTACATACTCGCCACCCAGGACATACTTGAAAACGAGAGAAATCTCAATGTATCCTTCCTGGTAAAATCCTTTCTCAAGAAAAAAAAGCTATGCTGATGTTATACTTTACTAATAATATCGCCATCCTTATACTGTTACTAAAATGAGAAATTATGGCTTAAAGGTTCATTCTAGCAAACATGACCATATTAATTTACTTAACTAGTCGTAGTGAACACACTAATTGTCAGAGTGATGGCGGCTGCTGCTTCGTGCAAGAGAAACGTTCAAATCAGAAGACCGCAGAGGGAGAACGTGTCTCTGGAGAAAATATGAGTTTTAATAATAAGATTCTAGTCTAAAAACACCTTTTTTACTCCTTGGGTATTTTTTAAGAACAGTAGGACGTGGGACTGAGATATGCCTGAAAAGACACAGAGGGCTAGATTTTAACAGAGAAGTAAAAATAACCAGAGCTCTGTTTAACCTACTAAACCCACAGACTATAATGAGCTTCGGAAGTTTTACGGAGCTCTGGTTAGGTTTTCCCAAAGTCTTAAAACCTTTTCTATTACTGAATTCTAGTTGGAATCTTAAACTATTAGGGTAATTGAAAGAGATCCGAATGGCTGGAGAAAGGTAACCGAACGCTGAAAATCAGCGTTCGGTTACCTTTCCTAGCCATTCGGCTATCCAGAGAGCAGGCAATTCGCCAAATCCTGGCGAATTGCCTGCACATACGGTGCCTGTTCGGTGCCTGTCGAGGGCAGTGAATCCCCATAAAAAAGCACTGTTTCGGCTATTCAGAGAACACAAACCAGCAGTGAAAGGTTCCCGAAATGCCCTGTCATTCGGTGGTTTAATTCGGCAGGTTTATTCAGGCGAATCCCATAGGCTTAAATGTTAAAAATACTCCAGTTTTAATTCAATATCCAATAAACCATTCATTGTAAAATTCTGCAGTAAAGAGTCTCTTTATCTATAAATTTTTTAGGATATTTTAAGTATTTTCTGGATTATTTTTTTTAAAAAAAAAATACGATTTTTTTATTTATTTTTTAAGTTTACTTATATTTTCTGTAACAGCTCTTTATATTATCATTCCTTGGACCTCATATGTAAATTTCAGTCATTTTCGCTCAGTAGTTTCTTTGCAAACAGCGTTTCACTTTTCAAACATTCAAGCAAACGGTTTTGCTAATTTATTCACTGCATTCGTCTGCAGTGTCGGCTTTTTCCAGCGGCTGCGCTGTGTGTGATCGGCTCCTGCTCGGGTTTTTTCGTGGTTTTCGGTGGGTTAATCCAGATGTTTTTGCAGGTTTTCGGCGTGTATTCGCCGGGTTTTGCGGTTAGTTTTCGTCGGGTTTGCGGCGGCCTTTCCCTGCACTATGACGGCCCTGTGGTGCTTGCTGAATACACCGCAGGGTTGCCGAAATGGGATTGGCAAAACGAACCGAACTGAAGAGAACGAAAAGTCACCGAACGTGCGGTGACTTTTCGAATTCTCTTTGAATTACCCTGTATATCTTAGAAAAAAAATATACCTTTGTACATTTCAACTTCTATAAATAGCAGAAAATGTATTCAGTTTCCCTGTCCCAGAGGCATATTCTTCAAGCTGGATGGACAGGACATTCAATTTCAATGTCAAAGAGGTTCGTTTTGCTAGGATCAGTGGCCACATTATAGATTCAGAAAGTACTGTATAATGACCCAGTATTCTGAAAGTCTGATAGTGGAAGAACTATAAAGTAATACAAATGGATGTGAGGTTCATGGTCTGTGACCAATTTGCATAATACTGTCAAGATAAAAATTTGAATTGCTTCCTATTGTTAGAAGTATAAATATTCTGGGTTGAGAAAGATGGTGATAAATATGTTCCATGGCTTTATGTTGCTATATGCCAAGAATCCATTGCCAAACTATTTCAGAGATCTTCATTCATTTGGAAAGCAGTGCTTTACATTAGAGTCTAGGAGCTATGGAAGCACATATTAATACTCTTGTTTTGTGTACTCTTTACAGATTGCAGATTGTAATAGGCAGCACACGTAAATTAAACCTTTAAAACCTTTACAACCACTGATTACAGAGAAGATTTCCAATAATTATTTGAAATAATAGTCAATCTCAGCTCCCATTCAAAAGGGGAAATCTTAAAAAATGTAATGGACTTATTTATTTAGTATTTATTAAATTAAATCTGGTTGTCCTAAACCAAGAACTAAATGCAAACACAGATCAGGTGCTCTATATGTAATTTGACATTTGTAAATGTCACATATACGTGCATGAGCTTAATATATGATTGTGTCAGACAGTCAGATATTCTTACTGTCTTTATTTGTTTGCTGTAGATTAGACACTCATTTAATGCAAAGCACTACAAATGACTGCAATTGCCTAAAGCGTATCACAGGGCTTTTAAAACAAAGTTTAAAATAAAGCACTTGTTTCTGTATATTTGTGTATTTTACTAATATTCTAGTTCTTCTCATGTAGTATTTTGGTAGCAAGAATTTAAAGGTTTCTACAGACATTGCATTTTAAAAAATACATAGATTTATGCACACAAATGTATGCATGCAACATGGGAGTTAACATGCATTCAACATGGGAATTAGCATGCATTCAGGTTATACTTTATTCATTCCTTTTGCAGATTTGATGCTGAACCTACCTTTGGGCCAAGAGGTCCATGTGGTCCCTAAAAATGAGAATACATTTTTTAAAAAAATGAATGTTTTGCATCAAGAAAGGGGAATATATATTATATATATTCCTCATCAAAAGCCAGTACTCCAAGATCTTCATATAAAGCTTAAAAAATGTATTTGGATCACTAAAAATATCAACAATCATTGCAGCTCATTTCCAATAAGCTTTTATCAGGACCTCCTGATGAGTCCAGATGAAAGCTCATTGGAAACGCGCGGAAACGATCGTTGACATTTTTATATAAATAAAGTTTTGAAGTTTTATATGAAGACCCTTGAGTGCAGGCTTTTGATGCAGAATATGATTACGTTGAGCTGAGCACCGAGCATTGAAAGTGAGAGTGAAAGAGTACAGTATCTCACCAAATTGAACACACCTGCTCCCCAAATTTAACACACCTGCTCCCCATTCACACCTCAGACCTTGTAACATAATGAGTCACATGACCCTAGGGAGGGAAAATTTGGGCCCAATTTGGATATTTTCACTTAGGGGTGTACTCACTTTTGTTGCCAGTGGTTAGACATTAATGGCTGTGTGTTGCGTTATTTTGCGGGGCCAGCAAATTTACACTGTTATACAAGCTGTACACTCACTACTTTACATTGTAGCAAAGTGTCATTTCTTCATTGTTGTCACATGAAACGCTATAATAAAATATTTACAAAAATGTGAGGGTTGTACTCACTTCTGTGAGATACAGTATTTGGCATTATATATATATATGTTACGGGTAAAGCTAGGAGTGCGGTTAGTCCTAGGATCACCCGGGTAATCCTGACATCACCCAAAACCACTGGGTAAAGCTGCAAAAAAAATGAAAATTTCGGACTTTACCCGGGTAATTTTAGGACTAACCAACTGCCCTTGGGTAACAGTCTGGAAGAGCTAAAAATGCGCACTTTACCCTGATAATGTGCAAGTCTGAAGCTTCACACGGGTAATCTGAGGACTATCCACAGCTTCACCTGGGTAATCTGCAGAGCATCCAACCCTGCTTGGGTAACAGTGAATTTTACTATCATTATGTGTTATATATGCTTATATATCATTTATAAAACATAATAACCATCAGGTTACTCTTTATATAATATCTTTATCTTCATAAATTAATTTTCAGACAATTAATGCACAGAGTTACATGACAGTTATTTAGTGTGGTTTGTGACCGTGGTTACAATTTCATTAAAAATAACCAAAAACACAATTTTGTTATCAGTCAGATGACAGTTTGCAGCTTTATCCGGGTAATCCTCGGGATTCAGTCAACTGTAACCTGCTGAAAACCCAAGAAAAGCCGAGTACCCAGAGGCGTTTGGATATTTTGCAGATTACCCGGATAAAGTCTGATGTTTCATTGCACATGACACTTTATCCAACAACACTAGGGTAATGTGCGAATTACCCGGTCAAAATACAGCAGAAAAGCAGGGTACCCAGAGGCCTCTGGATACTTTGCAGATTACCCGGGTAAAGTCCGAAATTTAATTTCACTTCAGATTTTTGCTAATGGAGCCTGGGTAATGTCAGGATTACCTGGGTACTCCTAGGATTAACCGCACTCCTGGCTTTACCCGTAACATATATATATATACAAGCAAATTACTGTTGAATGAACACGTATTTTATAGATTAGTAACGTAGCATGACATTTCTAAATCTGAATACCATGATGGTCATCCAGATGTGAATATACAAATACAGTACATCCATTGTGTACCATATGCCCATATTCTTCAATCATGTACAATAAATACAGTGCGTCCATCATGTAGAATGTCATGATATACTATATATACTGTATAATACAATACATAATAGTAGTCAATGTAATAGAGCAACAGGAAATGCTGGCAGAATGCTTGGTTGTGTAGGGAGAGGTATTAGCAGTAGGAAAAGGGAAGTGCTCATGCCACTGTACAGAGCACTGGTGAGACCTCACTTGGAGTACTGTGTGCAGTACTGGAGACCGTATCTCCAGAAGGATATAGACATCTTAGAGAGAGTTCAGAGAAGGGCTACTAAAATGGTGTACGGCTTGAAGGAGAAAAGTTACCAGGAAAGGCTTAATGATCTTAACATGTATAGCTTGGAAAAAAGACGAGACAGAGGAGATATGATAGAAACATTTAAATACGTAAAGGGAATCCACAAGGTAGAGGAAGGGAGTATATTTAAAAGGAAACAAAGTAGCAAAACAAGAGGACATAGTCTTAGATTAGAGGGGCAAAGGTTTAAAAGTAACATCAGGAAGCATTATTTTACTGAGAGGGTGGTGGATACATGGAACAGCCTTCCAGTAGAAGTGGTAGAGGCCAAAACAGTAATTGAATTTAAGCAGGCATGGGATAGGCATAAGGCTATCCTAAACAAAAGATAAAAGAAAAGATAAAAGAAAGGTTCTTATCTGCCGAAATTTTTCTATGTTTCTATAATGAATAGTAAATAGTGAACAAACCTGTGTTTGGTATCAGCTTATCTAAATAGAATGTCACTGATTGTAAAGTGACACTATGCCAGTGGTAAAAACACACTTTTAAGTAACCTTATTTGATTGCTCATGTAATAAAATGCATACCTAAAGTCAATTTAACGTTCTTTATCATGTCCACCAACAGAAATGTAGGGCTAGTCAATCATTGAGGTGTATATATATATATATATATATATATCTATATATATTGTTCATTATCTTCAACTGACACATTCATCAATCTTACCATTGGTCCTGGAGAACCATGAGGCCCAGCAGGTCCTGGGGGGCCTATAATCTGTAATAATGATATCAATGGCTGTGTTATAAAAACATTATCACCAAACAATTACACTTATGCAAACCAGAAGCTCATTTGCTTTGATACAATAATCGTACATTGTTAAGTGGGCATATTTAAGTTTTCTTCTGTAATCAACAATCATTCGATGTTGCATGGAAAAAATCATTTACAAGTTGTACTACTGAGTACATTTTTCAAAATCTCTACTTTATAGTGTGACTGTGGGGAAAATCACCATTTTTTAACACATGTGTAATTAATATTTTGTAGTTCAGGTTCACAAACTAGTAATCTTGAAGTGTCATTACTGGAGTGTCTATGTGCTCCTATTATGGTAATAGCATTGATCCTTTGAGAGCAAAAAATCTTTTCAGTTTTGCTCCCTTCCATCACTGAGTTGAGAGAAAAGCCAGAACAAATTCTTTTTTGTACTCTGGTTGGGCAGCGATAAAGCCAATTTACACATAAATCTGAAAATATTATGGCAAATATAGGTTTCCACCAAAACACATTGTTCAATGAAAGAACTGTAAAACATGGGTATAGTAGACTAATGTCACAATATTATATGCCCACATTCTTTAGCAAATGTGCAGCATATAAGTGGGCATAAATATTACACTATTTTAGTTTGCAGTCAGACTTTGTCCTATCTTAAATATTCTACAAATTTCTCACGCAAATCCATTTTCAAAAAATATTGTGAAAATATGCAATTTAATGGAGATTAGCTGTGGATCTGCCTTCCATAATAAACTAATCAATTAAATGCACTCACAGATGCGCCATGAGGTCCTGGTGATCCATGGTCTCCCTTTTCACCTTTCATCCCATTTGCACCCTAGAAAACAGAGGTTAAAAAGTTTACTTTTTATGCAAGTTCAGAGGATTTTCATAAATTATAACATCATATTATACCAACTCTTCACAGAGAAATCCAATATTGAAATAATGTTCAGATTGCACTCACTAATGTGTTTGTGTAGATTTTGGAATACAATGTATAATATTATGTGTGAAGTTGCTTAAAGGGACAATACCACCAAAAAAGCGGTAACTAGACTACTTGAGCATTACTAACAAAACCACCTTATGAACCACACAATAGAGTTTTTTTTCTTTGTTCAAAGTAATTGCACATAAAAAGGAAAAGCAAAGATAGGTTTTCCTCTCTTGGTCCCATTATGTGCATATTTTACCATGATTCAACATTTACCAAAATCTGCACTATACTGCTTTGCCCAGATCCTAAATCATGATGTCCTGAGATGCACCTCTGCTCTCTTACTGGCTGCTGTTTGTCACTAGAGGACAGGACCAGGAAGCTCTGCAGACTGTTTTTCCCCCCTTCACATGTCTAACAACAGTGAAAGTACAGGCTGTATATACATTATGGATGCCTATGTGTGATAGGAGATGCATTGTATCTGAAATAGCCCTCACTGCAGCCTACATGCATTAGATACACTGCTGCTCCTATCAATCCCAGGTATACATGAAGGATATGTAGTGATGTCTTGTTTGGCCTGTAAACTGGGAGATATCTGCAGCCTGTGCTGTACTTTGCAGGACGCTGAAGGGATGTGGAGGACTGGGAGAGCAGGACACATTCAGGCTGTGAGTTCTGGCGGTGGGATGTACACTCAGTCTGGGAGAGTTGGATGTGCTGGATGTGGGAGGTGCACTCATTCTGGGAGGGCTGGATGTGAGAGGTACACTCAGTCTGGGAGGGCTGGATGTGGGATGTACACTCGGTCTGGGAGGGCTGGATGTGGGATATACACTCAGTCTGGGAGGGCTGGATGTGGGATGTACACTCAGTCTGGGAGAGCTGAATGTGGGCACTCAGTCTGGGAGGGCTGGATGTGGGATGTACACTCAGTCTGGGAGGGCTGGATGTGAGAGGTACACTCAGTCTGGGAGGGCTGGATGTGGGATGTACACTCAGTCTGGGAGGGCTGGATGTGAGAGGTACGCTCAGTCTGGGAGGGCTGGATGTGGGATGTACACTCAGTCTGGGAGGGCTGGATGTGAGAGGTACACTCAGTCTGGGAGGGCTGGATGTGGGATGTACACTCAGTCTGGGAGGGCTGGATGTGAGAGGTACACTCAGTCTGGGAGGGCTGGATGTGGGATGTACACTCAGTCTGGGAGGGCTGGATGTGAGAGGTACACTCAGTCTGGGAGGGCTGGATGTGGGATGTACACTCAGTCTGGGAGGGCTGGATGTGAGAGGTACACTCAGTCTGGGAGGGCTGGATGTGGGATGTACACTCAGTCTGGGAGGGCTGGATGTGAGAGGTACACTCAGTCTGGGAGGGCTGGATGTGGGATGTACACTCAGTCTGGGAGGGCTGGATGGGAGAGGTACACTCAGTCTGGGAGGGCTGGATGTGAGAGGTACACTCAGTCTGGGAGGGCTGGATGTGGGATGTACACTCAGTCTGGGAGGGCTGGATGGGAGAGGTACACTCAGTCTGGGAGGGCTGGATGTGAGAGGTACACTCAGGCATCCTATTCAGACTGTCAGGCATAGGTGTGGGAGGTCTAACGAGGAAGGAGAGGAGGGAGTGTGTTTGTGACAGAAAGAGGTGGGGACAATTTCCAACAGAGTCCATTCTAATGCAGCTGCCACAAAATAACCAGCAAGCAAGGTAAAGATACTGGAGGGGGGGGGGGGGGAGAGACTACAGCACAAGAGACACATATAGAGTGAACTATTTTCTTAACTAAATCTACAAGAGAAAAACAAAGCACATGTAAGATATCAGCAACATAAAACAAATACAATTATAATTTTAATTTTTTGGTGGTAGTGTCCCTTTAATGAATGCTGCAAACATTTGGCTACAACTCACTTCCAACAGCTTCTAGCAGCAGACTGTCAGCAAGAACAGTGACAAGTGTACTGTACAGAATTGAAGAAAAAGAGTATGTTTCAGAAAGATCTCAGAATCCCCTTATTACTCATAGCTGCAGCCTGTATTTGCTAGCATCTTTACTATAAATATTTTATATGGTTTTGCAAATTTCATAGTGTCAGGCTTGGGAATAAAAAAAACAACAACTTTTTGATAGGGATATGTTTGAAGCAGCCTTTTTTTACCCCAGATCCAATCCCAGTCTTTCAAAAGTCGTGATTGGCCTATACGAGTCCTGATCTGATACAGGAACCTCCCGGTTCCTCAGCTTTCAATCCTAGCGCCAGATTTGATGGATTGGCACAGTTTACTTGCCGATGGGAGCTGCATCTACTTCTAAGCAGCTGCGATGTACTGCTCTAAGCAGGTCTCCTACATCGGTTCCCAATCCTGATCCGTGAGATCAGATTAGGACATTCCTACTGTTTGGACATTGGGAGATAAATAGTGGGAATTTTCAGGTTTGGCAAGATAGAAAATTTGAAAAATAAACAAGACAAAAAAAGACTATTCACGACAATTATTAAACTGCTATTAAACTATTATTTCTGCTCATTAAGCTATTATCCCCAGTGTTATTGAATTGCAATTAGGGTCTTTGACAAGAATCAAGAAATAACAGCATTGTTGCTCACAGTATTGATTAGTTATTTTTTTATTATTATCAATTAACTCTGATATTCAAAACTTTGTGTGCTATAAGTCGTACTGAATATTAATATGGAAGAATTTTAGTAAGATCAGCACCAAAAATAGAGACAAAAACAAAACAAACATTTATTTATTTGTTTCCTTCATCTAACATTCCTCTGTTCTGTTTGAACGTTTTTAACAAAAATGAGAGGATTTGGCATATTTTTTTTAAAAAAATTTCAAGCTTATTGGTTTTTCAATACAGGAAATCAATTGCAGAAGAAAATGCAAAAAAAATATATAACTTCAGTCATGCATAAGTATGTGACAGAAAAGAAAGAAAGACATCCTCTCACAACTCGTAGCTGTGGGCAGCCATATAGTAAGACCTGGACATAGACGAGAACATTGAGAACACTGAGTAAGGCTCAGACTGCGCAGCATACCCAACAGAGCAGGATCTACATACCACGTTAACAGGGAATAGTCCTCATGTGGCTGAGAACAATGCGGTATCACCCCAGAATTCCAATAAAACCATCTCCAGGCGTGCTGCATGTACTGATCACAAGATTCATATATCAAAGCGTAATATGAACGTATTAGGGCAACCTCGCGCAACCATTCCCTAAGTAGGTGGGGAGGGGTGATTGCTTGCTACCAGTACCTAGGGATGGAAGCTTTAGCTGCATTGACAAGCTGGACTGCCGGAGAGCGTTTGTAGGTCTCTAAACCAAATGGCACATGATGTAACAGGTAAGCTTCCATGCTGAAAGTCAGAGGGGGAACAATCAAACGACTCACGGTGTCGTGGACAGCCTGCCAAAAAGGCAGCAGTGTAGGGCACCACCACCAAATGTGCAGGAAGTCCGCCTCCGCAGCCCCACATCTTCAGCAGCTGTCATCCATGACAGGGAACTAACGTTTTAGGCGGTCAAGAGGCCAATACCATCTAGCGAAGACCTTATATGCAGTTTCCTGCATTCTCGATGAAATAGAGCAAGAGTGGGTCAAGCGACACAGCTTATCCAATTCCTCGTCTGAAAATTCCCTTCCCAGGTCCACCTCCCACTTATCCCGAAAAGGAGATCTGAAGCTGCTCCAGGGATTGTACCAAGCTATACAACAGTGAGATAGCGTGCACCGGTACCCGTCGCCTATCCCACAACCTCTCAAATTGAGATAGAGGGCGGGTAAAATCCGATAGCGGGGCTATGCTGCGCAGATACAAGAGCAGGCAATGGTGATGAAATGCCAAAAGGAAGGAGCCTGGACATGAAATGGCAGATCTCCCAGGAGCTTAGCCTCCGAACCTACTATAAAGTGGCAGGGGCGTACGGCCAACTTAGCTCCCTACGGGTCAAATATCTGCAGGCTGATTGAAAATACCGGTAAGCCTGAAATGGGCATTAGAGGAGACGGGAAAGGGGCCACCGAAGTAGTGGACACCAAATGTCTCCACACCCTAAGCGGCGAACCCACAGTGGGATGCAAAAGAGCCCTGGCCACCGATACCGAGTGGGGGAGCCAAGGTAGCGCATCCAGCGGGGTTCCAACGGAGCCACGCTCCACAGCCACCCACAGTTTTTTGGGCAGAGTGGCCCCCATTCCAGAATCCTCAGCAAGTGGCAGGCATAGTAGTAGTTACCTTGTGAGACCTGAGCGGGCACCCACCGTAGACCAGGCCACTAGTGCTGTTGCTCGTCTTCAGGATCCTCACACCCCCCTTTTCTCTCACTATAAGTTTACAGGGTCATCCAGACGTGGACCCCTTGCTTGATGTGCCTAGAGGGGTGTCAGCTATACACTCCTGATGAGGCCTAACAAGGCCGAAACAATTGTCGGGGTTGCTGCACCTCTCGTGCAGGGATGACGTCCTTGGCAGTCAGTACTAGCCACCCTCATTGGGTGAGAGCAGACTGATTTGCATATGGAGCATTCATCCCTGTAATGGCACAAGCAAGCTAAAACCTTGTGAGAGCTGAGCGGGCACCCACCATAGAGCAGGCCACTAGTGCTGTTGCTCGTCCTCAGGATCCTTACACCCCCTTTTCTCTCAATAGTAGTAGTAATAGTTATGCATATGCGGCAGCGCAACCCCCCCTCCTACTTGGGTCTAGTAAGAAGAGGCAACCAGATCCTGGGGGGTCTGCCATTCCAGACATTACGTAGAAACGGTTTCTGTAATGTCTGAAAGAAAACAGTTGGGATTGTTACCAGGACGTTTTGCAAGAGATAAAGAACGCGGGGTAGAATATTCATCTTTATCACCTGGATCCTGCCAAATCACAAAATGTGTGAATACACCCATGCAGTAAGGTCCCTCTCCAACGCCTGTAGAAGTGGGGGGAAATTAACCGAGTATAGCTG
Source organism: Leptobrachium leishanense (assembly GCA_009667805.1). Lineage (NCBI taxonomy): Eukaryota > Metazoa > Chordata > Amphibia > Anura > Megophryidae > Leptobrachium > Leptobrachium leishanense. Next base: position 423,459,220 of record CM019063.1, on the reverse strand, counting down.
TGAACAAGCAGGCGGGAGTTTGATGCCCAGGTACGCCAAAGAATCCGCACTCCAGTGAAAGGGGAACAACACCTCAGCCAAAGAGAGACGTTCAGCGGGGGAAAGCAAAAGAGGCAAAATTTACAATTTGGACATATTCATTTTCAAATTGCTTAACCTACCATGGGCACCGAACTTCGGATTTGGCACATTTTATTTGTTCAGTGATGCTGGCACTGCTGGAAGCATTATTTGCTTGGCAGATGATATATCTCATCAATCCATGAACCTGGAAAACAGGTTTCCCTCCTCCCAAAACTAAACCATATGGATTGCAAATTCTAACAATACTATAAAAACCAAAACAAAATATAGGATTTTAATTATGTCAAATGCGTGTTTGATGTTTTTCTTGTCTAGCAATAGGAATAGTATTGTCTAATATTCTTCAAAAGCACAGCATACACAAGTTAGATGTGTGACACAAAATCATTTTACTCTATTTCCTTTAGAACCAGTAGCATAAACTTTGTCAAGATGCTCAGCATGTGTTGTGTACATGTAACTGTTCGGAAGCGATAAAAGAGGGCTATATTCTGAGCTTAGTGTATGTCCCAAACCAAGGTTTTGAAAAAATTACTAACTTCATAGACTTTAGGCTAGGGTCAAACGAAAGCATTTTTACACGCGAACGTAAAAAAAAGTGCGTCCGAACGCATTGATGTATTTTTTCATGGAATATACGAAAACGGTCATACGATGCGCATGTTCGTGCGTATGTTTTACGAATCCAAACCAGGAAACTTTTTGCGTCTGGACGTTATGTTGGCCGGACACGAGCAGGGTCTGACGTCTCCAAATCACACACACACACCGCTAGCGGGTGCAGCGCACTCTGTACGTCCGTACTAGCAGTTCTGTGTTCTCGAAAAAATGCGTTCATTTTCCACTTGCGTTGCGCGGCCAGACTTTCGTGCGACCGTACTTCGTATATTGGCTGTCATTGCCCGTCATTTGCTGCTAGTGCGGCCGTGATTAAGTGCGCCAGAACGCACGTTAAAAATGCGCTCGTCTGACCCCAGCCTTAATGGCTTTGGTAAGCTTACATTCTGACTCAAAGCTAGATTTATATTCATTTTTTGTTGATTTATTTATATGCACAACACATGATAAACATCAGTAATAACGACACATGACATTAATACCATGGCATCCTAACCCCAAATACTGCTTGTGATGTGCATCACTTTGAACTTGGGGTGCATGGGCCTAGAGATGTATTTGGGAGGTGCAGGTCTGATGTTCTACATTAATTCCCTGCCCTGTCCTATGTTGAAGTTATCCTGTGCCTGTAGGGTGCAGGGTGTTTGTGTAATCTATGTTATGTATGAATAATGTTATTGTCTATTTGTGTATCTGTTACTATCTGCTGATAGGATACTGGCTGGGTTATTTTAGCCTTTTCCAGCTTCTCCTCTCTGTAATGTGTTATTCTATTATCTTTTATATGTTTGAGCGGTCTTTTGTTGATCTTGACTGTCAGACAAACACTGCAACATTATCTGATGCCTTAGACTGTAATCCTGTTTAACATTCATGACTGTCTTTGTTTTGTCTTGTCTAGAAATGTGGAGCAATGTTTATCTGATTGTCTGTACAGGTCTGATTATGTCTCACACTCTAAAAAGCATACTGCAGAAACGTTCGAACATGGGAAACACGCAACATTTTCCTAGGAGAGGGATTATGAGGGGCAGTGGGAGGCAGGGTATCGGTTTCCATTAGGGATGTGCGTTTCGGGTTTCGGAATATTCACGAAATTTCCCGATTCGTGTTTTCGGATGCGGCCGATTTTCCGAAAATTTTTAGATCCGAAAATGGCAGATCCGAAAAGTTTTCCGAGCCGAAACGAAATATTTTCCGAATTTTCGAATGTACTTGAAATGTGTCAAATCGAAATTTATTGCTTTGAAACGAGGAGAACAGACGTTCCGAAAAAACGAAAATTTTCGAAAATACGAAAAGTCGATACAAAAAACGAACTAAGTGACACGAAAATACGAAAAATAGTCAAAATTCCGAAACCATTTACAATTCCGAAAAACGAAAATTTCCGAAAATACGAAAAGTCGATACAAAAAGCGTGCTAAGTGACACGAAAATACGAAAAATGGTCGAAATTCCGAGAAAAAAAATGTACCCGAAAAACGAGTCGAGTCGAACCGAATCGAAACAGAAATCAGTCGAAACGAGCCGAATCGAAAAGTTTAAAAATCCGAAAATTTGAATCGAATCGAACCGAAAAAAAAATCAGTGCACAAGCCTAGTTTCCATTGGCCATCAGCATTGGGCTCCACCTGGCACTCTATCAGGGTTATCCAAAGAGATCCGAATTGCTTGAGAAAGGTAACCGAACGCTGATTTTCAGTGTTCGGTTACCTTTCCTGGCCATTCGGCTATCCAGAGAGCAGGCAATTCGCCAAATCCTGGCGAATTGCCTGCACATACGGTGCCTGTTCGGTTCCTGTTCGAGGACAGTGAAATCCCCATGAAAAAGCACTGCTTCGGCTATTCAGAGAACACAAACCAGCAGTGAAAGGTTCCCCTAATGCCCTGCCATTCGGTGGTTTAATTCGGCAAATTTATTCAGGAGAATCCCATAGACTTCAATGTTAAAAATATTCCCGTTTTAATTCAATATCTAATAAACCGTTCATTATAAAATTCTGCAGCAAAAAGTCTCTTTATTCATTGATTTTTTAGGATACTTTAAGCATTTTTCAGATTTTTTTTTTTTTTTTTAAAAGTCCGATTTTTTTTTTTTTTTTCAGTTTACTTATTTTTTGTGTAACAGCCCTCTTTATTATCATTCCCTGGACCTCCTGTGAAAATTTCAGACATTTTCGCTCAGTAGTTTCTTTGCAAACAGCGTTTCATTTTCACAGATTCATACAAATGGTTTTTCTAATTTATTCACTGCCTCCTCTACGTCACAGCTGCTTCGGCTCTGTGTGATTCGGCTCCCTTTTGCTCCTGTTCGGCTTTTCAAAGGTTAATCCAGATGTTTTTGCTTGTTTTCAGCGTGCATTCGGTTAGTTTTCGTCAGGTTTGCGGCAGCTTTTCCTGCAATTCGGGGACCCTGTGGTACTTGCTGAATACACCGCAGGGTCACCGAAATGGGATCGGCAAAAAGAACCGAATTGAAGAGAACGAAAAGTCACCGAACGTGCGGTGACTTTTCGAATCTCTTTGGATAACCCTGTATATATTATTCCATTAAAGGTGGAGCAAGCTGTTGCTGTTCTAAAACTCCCAGATGTACACGTCATCTTATTTCTGGGAGATTCTAGAAACACTCTTTACATGTACCCATCCCTAAGCTTCATCTAAGGACTGGAGAAAGGCATGAAACCCTGCTGGTGAGAGAATGGGGACCTGCCAAGGAAGCGGCATCAACAGATGTGACCCAGTCGGGGTACTGAGATCTGTTAGGCATTCACAGAATGAAACAGAATAAAACCTCATATTTATATTTAAAAAACATTTCTTGATAGTTGCCTTTAGTCGGCTTACATGTGAAGATATTTAAAAATTTGCCCATGTAACTGAGCATCCTGCCTCTTTATTATACTTACAGGCAAACCAGGAAGGCCAATTCCTCCTTTTTCTCCAGCCATCCCTGCATCACCGTGATCTCCTTTAGAACCTTTAGGACCCTGTTGGACATAACATTAATTTCCTTTAATATTATGATAATGAACTTACTCTATATCTAAATGTGATTTATAAATAAAAAAATAAGTAAAAATAAATATCTTAATCTACATTATGTCTCCATTAAGCATGTTTAGATGAAGAGAATTCATTGCATATTGTTAAGTTTCCCCTTAAATAAAATCTGAAAACAAAACACAATATGGCAGCTCTGAGAAGGAATTTCTTATCTATATGTGGTAATATTTGCATAACTTTCAATGCAAATTTAGTGTTCTCCCTCTGAGACTTCACTCCTGTCATGTTGTATTACTGTAAAGAAACTACAAGGACCAGGCCCCACCCTCACTGTAACAAAGTTTACTGCTGAAATTACAACAGCCAGAGAGAGAGCAGATTACAGGGAGAGCTCTGTGGTCGCTGAGTCCAGTATAGGGATAACATACAGGGGCATATAATGATTGAGAATCCCTGTACACAGTGGCGTAGCGTGGGGGGGGCCTTGGGGCCGGTCGCCCCGGGCGCAATTTTCTTAGAGGGCGCAAAATTTCAAAAGATCTGGTCTCCACTAAGCCTCCTGTACAGCTCCCCCCAGGCCACCAGCAACTCTACGAAGGGAGGCGACACTGTGTGACACCAGAGCAGCGTGACCAACACACAATGATGGGATACAGGGAGAGGTGACTGGAGGTTCAGGGAGAGGGTGACGATAGAGAGAGAGAGAGACTGGGGGTACTGGGAGAAAGTGGGGGTACTTGGAGAGAGAAAAAGTGACTGGAGGTACATGGAGAGAGAAAGAGTGACTAGGGGATACTGGGAGAGAAAGATTGACAGGGTACTACTGGGAGAGAGAGAGTGACTGGGGTACTGAGAGAAAGTGGGGGTAATGAGGGAGTGACGGGTACTGGGAGAGTGAGTGTCTGGGGGTACTTGGAGAGCGAGTGTCTGGGGTACTGGGAGAGGGTGACTGGTGGTACTGGGAGATTGGAACTATGCTAGGGTATGCTGGGACAGGGTGACTGGTAGCAGTGGCTTAGCGTGGGGGGCATGTGTGTTTAATTTTTTATTATATCAGTATTTTGTTAAAATACAATACATGTGCTTGTGGGGTAAGTGGGTCAATACTCTACTGGTAGAAGGGAATCAGGGTGTGTTATGGTGTCCACAGGTTGGGGGGGCGCACAATTCTTGCCTTGCCCCGGGCGCTGACAACCCACGCTACGCCGCTGCCTGTACAATACAGATACAAGGTGTTACTGTAATTTCCATATACAGGCATTATACCACATACAGGCCCCTATTACACATTTTGTGCAAATGCGCTCGCGCAGCGCATTTTTTTTGTGCACGGAAAAAAACGTTATCGCACGAAAATTAACGCGGCATTCCAATCTGAGCGCATTTTTTCAGCCTTCATGTTTTTTCGTGCGCAAGTCTGAGGTGCAAATTCGTGCGCAAATGAACGCTGTGCGCAGGAATCGGTGGGCAGATTGTTTTTTCACGGGATTCAGCCAATCAGAATTAAGAGCCACCATTTTCTAAAGTTAGGTTGTTGTGCCTGTCAAAGTCAATCTGCGTATATGTGCTGCAGCAAAATAATTTTTTGACAAATTATTAATTTTTTTATGTCTGGGTATGTGTAGAAGGTGTAACTGTACTGTACTGTATTTTTTTTATTGCTGAGTTATTTCATTTCGGCCACAACTATCATATTTGCAGTTAACACCAAGTTTTCAAAGACGTTATGAAAATTCGCGCAAAAACGTCGCTCGTACGACTTTGCGCGAAGATTGTAATACCATCCGCACTAACGCATTTGCGCTCACAATGTTAAGTATAGGATGCGCGCACGAACTTGCGCTCGCGCTAGGTTCGCGCAGGGTCAATCGCGGTAGACTATAACGCGCATCGTTTGCGCTAACATCGTACTACGATGTTCCGCGCAAATGGTTTTGTCCTCGCGCAAAAGCGCATTTGCATGCACGCAAATGCGCTGCACAAAGCATGTAATAGGGGCCATAGATTTTATTTGTAAATTCTATATTCTATTTTTGGAAGCTACATTGCTAATAATCTCATTATGAGCACTACATGTGCCATTAAGCAGGAGCTCTGACAATTCCTATCATATATCTTTGTCACATTTACTATATTTGACACAAAAGCCATTTCTGCATATTTATAATAATGCAGACCCCATTTGAAATTGTGCAAGTTAGTGGACACCCTCTAGTGTTTAAAATGTTTCATCGCAGAAATATTTCTGTGAAGGATAAGAAATACAATGAAAATTAAGAAAATTATTTTAACCCTTTAAATATAATTCAATAAATAAATTGAATTCAATAAATAATATTCTCTACCAGATCAACCTTGAAAACACATTTTATTGTAGGCACTGGGCGTTCTGTGGCACGGTGCTTTCCACGTAGAATAGTTCCATGTTCAAGTTCATAGGTGGGTGTGATAATGTGTAATTGGTGCATCCATCATTTTTCCACATTACTGATATATGGAAACCCTACTGATCGGCTAGTTCTGGAGTCATCAATGTTGACTCCCTGATGTTTTGGGAACTATATCTCCCACGATGCTCAGTCACCTATTAGGTTGACTGAGCCACGTGGGAAATGTAGTTCCCAAAACATCAGGGAGCCAAGGTTGCGGACCCCTGGGCTAGTTCAAGGAACCAATTCAAAAACCAGGGAAAAACATGCTATCTTCTTTTGATACGTTTTAGTTAATTTTCAACATATTACGTATATGTTGCAAAATGTTGTTGTAATGTTAGGGTCAACTTTTATATATTGATGGTTTCAGTACCCAGGCAACTCTGACGTTTTCTTTTGAGAAGTTACTTTAAAAAATACTTTTAGGTAGTATAACTGATAGAGTCTAAGCTTGCTTGCCATGAATGACCACTTAAAGTGTAAAGTCATAAAATGCTGAAATGCTTATAGCAGTCATTAAAAAAAGCCTGTGATTTTCTTTACTGATTAGGAAATGCTATAGAATAAAAATCGAAATATGATTTACGTCTATGGCTTGAAAATCTATGAATCACCTTTCATGTAATCATTGGATAAATCAGGCAATCGCTCATGCAATTATTTTATATTGATGCATGCTTGTATTGCACTCATAGACGTGTCTTCTGAAAATGAATTACAGGGTCTTTCAAGCTGCAACAGAAAGAACCTGATGAACTTTTGGTCGAGACACATCTGTCTGTAGAAGTATGAATTATCTCTGTGAATGCAGGGAGACATTGATCAAGATATTGATTTCCAAGAACTCGGTACCATGCTGTCACGTTTCGTCGTTCCAGCCCTGCCCTCTGTATTCTTGTATATCATGTGCTGGCATCACCCCAGGCTGCTAGTCCTAGGTTGCAGCTTAGGGGTTAATTGCTTCCCGTCTGCTGCAGCTCACCTGTTGGTCCTTGTGTGCTGATCTCCTCCCTATTTAGAGCAGTGAGCCCATAACCCATTGCTCTGTCATTGTTCCAGTCTGCCTGTATATCCAGTCTGTGTTCTAGAGCTCCCTACTGTTATTTCCAGTCCTTGTCGGTATTTTCCTGCTTAGTTTATTTCTTTGGTTTTGTCTCCTTGTCTGTCTGCTGTTTCCTCAGGTATTTCATGTTCTGGTTCATGTCTAGTTATTCCTGTGTATTCAGTTCTAGAGTTTCTCCCTTGCTGTGTTTTGGTTTTCTGTTTCTGTTATATGTTTGACTGATTCCCTGGTTTCAATCCTTTTGCCTGGCTGACTTCCCTCCTGGTTCTGGATCCTTGGCATACGTATTTCTTACTCTGGTTCTGACTCTTGACTTTTTCCTCTTGACCACGTCCCTGCATCATCCTAGTCTGTTTTGTTTATATTCATATATTCTGCCTCTCCTGCATTTTCCCAGACTCTGCACAGTGCTATGTTTTTATTTCTTCTATAGTATAGATCCGGCTATCTCTAAAGACCAGTCTTTCAGAATAGGGCTGCTGTGTTATTGTGCAGAGGTCTCTGGTCTAGATTGTGTTTCTCAGTGTTGTGCTGTATTGGTTGTCTGCATATTGGGGTTTTCCTATGAACCAGGGCCTCCACCTTGGCGCGTGCCAGGTGCCCCCTTTGTGACATTTGTGACACATGCTGAATCGTGGCTTCCTAACAGAAATGCAGCTGGATTCTGGGAGATGCATCTACTACTACTAAAATTAGTTGTTTTGCCAGTTGTGATAAATAAATGCAACATAAGGTGTATATCATAGTAAGGCAATAAAAGATGGAGATGAAAGGATTTGTTGATCTAACAGTAAAAATGCTCATCAGATGCCAAGAACATGGTTTGAAACCACATTAAAGATACGTAGCCTAAAGGATTAGGTATGTTATTTTATTTTGTGATGACACTGACATGACCATAAAACTTGCTGACATAACAATAAAGCTTCCTATTTTGGAAATTCTGAGAAGGAAAGTTGGAAAATACTAAACTATTTTATTCAGACATTCAGCTGATATTGTAAAATCCAACTCTTTCCTTCCTTTGTTTCACATGGTTGGTTTTAGTAAAAGCCATTACAAAAAAATTTGCATTGCAAGGAAAGCACTACTGGATTAGGGGCTTCATCAGTTTAATGTTAAAGATTTTGGTGTGCTTCTGCTCCACCATTCAACTCTTCCTTTGTGTCTTTAGACAGGTTTCACTAAAGGTCGATGTGGCCTTGATAAAGATCTACACCCTTGTGAGAAAATACATCCAAACCACTATACATTTAAATTTGACAAGAAGATGACTAGATGGCAGAACAGCCAGAGAAAAACGATGTGAAAACTATTACGGTTCATCATAAATTCAGGCCTCCCCAATGTGCATAGTATATTACTATTACAGAATATTTGGGACCTGCTGGCGGGATTCTATTGTACAGTATAGTACAAAGGATTACTATATCAATGCTTGAAACCTGTCAGTGTGATTTTAATCTACAGGAGGTATGCAGTGGGTGATAGAACATTCCCGTGAATTTAATTATAGAAATGTAATACAAATTGTAATATAAAAAACAAAATAGACACACAAAGCTGCTCACCAGTGACAAATCTTTGTATGTTCATGGGTAAAAATATTTAGTAAGTATACTAATATGTAATGTAAATGTTACTCCATAACTGTCCTATTCATATTTCAATACCTACTGTACATTAAAATTGCATTGACAGGTTTCCGATATAAATATATAGCACCTCTGTACTATATAACAGAATCCTACTGGTGAGTCTACAATAGCAATATTGTGGATCAACCCAATGGGTTTCTCACATCCATTTACTGTCAGGTTCCTGATCTGTGCCTGCACTTGAGGGCAGCTTTATTCTTGTGCTGCTCTTCACCAGCAGTGAGATCCAACACATATTCAGTTAATCACACACTCACAACACATGACCTGACCTTAATTTTTATACCTATGGACATTATTGGACACTGAATTACCGACTGTGGAAGGCTCTAGTTAGCCGAAACGCGTCTCGGTAGACTGCATGTCTGTTTTATTGCTTTAATAAATTGTCGGGGGTTGCTGCACCTCTCGTGCAGGTATGATGTCCTTGGCAGTCAGCACTGGCCACCTTTTTGGGTGAGAGCAGGCTGATTTGCATATGGAACATTCATCCCTGTAATGGCACATACAAGCTAAAACCTTGTGAGATCTGAGCGGGCCCCTACCACAGAGCAAGCCACTAGTGCTTTTGCTCGTTCTCAGGACCCTCACACCCTCCCCTTTCTCTCACTATAAGTATACAGGGTCATCCAGACGTGGACCCCTTGCTTGGTGTGCCTAGAGTGGTGTCAGCTATACCCTCCTGACGAGGCCTAACAAGGCCGAAACGATCGTCGGGGGTTGCTGCACCTCTCGTGCAGGGATGATGTTCTTGGCAGTCAGCACTGGCCACCCTTTTTGGGTGAAAGCAGGCTGATTTGCATATGGAACATTCATCCCTGTAATGGCACATACAAGCTAAAAGTTTGTGAGACCTGAGCGGGCCCCTACCGCAGAGCAAGCCACTAGTGCTTTTGCTCGTTCTTAGGACCCTCACACACCCCCTTTCTCTCACTTTAATAAATCCCTACTGAAAATTTAACCACATTACTGGCCATTCTCTCCTAATTCTACACCATCACTACATAGAAGACCAAAGACCCAGATCCTAGACTGCTGATAAAGAGGTCTTGGCTCTTGGGCACCTACCAAAGAGTGCCTAATGCTGTATTGACTGAGCCTATACCTATGGGGCTCTTGGATTGGTGAGTGTATTTTAAAATACATTTTATCCCTTGTATTTGCAGTATTATGCTATGGGAGCGCTGTCTCCTGCCTCTTTCTGATTTATTTAGTCACCATTGGGAACCAAAGACGGGAAGCGCCACTCTCTATATGGCCACAGGCATTTCTACCTAGAGCCGGGATTCTTTGGCTCCCACATATGTGAGTGGCCTATACTTTCCTAGTATAACATCTTTGGCCCACTTTTTATGATAATCTGCACTATTATCCTTGTGTTTTCCTTCTCTTTCTGAGAGACGTCGAGGACGACAACCCCATTGCTAACACATTAAGGAGGCCCAAACTGATCATTTTTGAGTATCATTCCTTTTTATTTGGACATACATGCACTATTGCCTTTTCTGAGCATATCCACGATTATATATTTCTTCATTTTGCATTGGACTTTTATGCACTATTTCCTCTCGCTATTTTTGCACTATTAGGATCAAAGTGGCAATAAGCACCATTGCACTTTATTGATTATCTACAAGATTTTCCGTTATATATTGGACTTTTTAAGCACTCTTGCACTTTGTTATTTATAGGATTGTTCCCAGTATATTGGATCTTTATGCACCACTGCACTTAGCTGCTCTTCTATCACTGTTTGGATAAAGTGACAATAAGCACTGTGGCACTTTATCAATTATTAACACTAATAAGTTCACATTGTATTTATTTGTTTAGATGCGCTAGATGGGAGTTTTTCTATATTTCTATCCATTGTTTGGCACATATTTTGGTTGTTTTATATGTGTTTTTATCTATCCTTTCGGCAGCATCGCACTATTTACTAGCTCTCATTGTAACATCTACTAATTCTTAGTCCCCCAGTGAAACAATTATTTACGCGCCTACATTATAGTATATATCTATTATATATATATATATATACCTCATTCTTGTGCTGCTCTTTGCCAGCACTGAGATCCAGCACATATTCAGTTAATCACACACTCACACCACATGACCTGACCTTAATAAAGAGCTATGCCTCCTCTCCTCCTTGCTTCAGTATTGCCAACCTCCAGCTCAGAGAGAGAGAGGACCTAAATACTGTGGCTCTCCTGATATACCTGGAAGCTCTACCTTACCATGTTTCCCAGCCTGTCCCGTTTCTTCATAATCCCCTGTATCCAGCATGTCCTTGGTTTCATTATTCTGGTTAGTAACCCCAGCTAAGCCGACTCCCAGGAGGTCCCCTGCGCCTAAATATGCTCTCCAGGAAACCAGCTCAGAAGAGGAGGAGAGGGGGGCGTAGCCCTTTATTCAGGTCAGGTCATGTGGCGTGAGTGTGTGATTAATTGAATGTGTGCTGACCTCAGTGCTAGCGATGAGCAGCACAAGAATGAAGCTGCACTGAAGTGTAGGCACGGATCAGAACTGTAACATTTAAATTTTTTCTGTGTCTCACTCACTGTGAGACACAAATGAAAGTGTGCCGTTGGGTGCTCCAGCAGAATATCACAGCAGGTGATCGAGAAAGCGCGTCAGTAACTAAAGTGTGTATATTTGCAGCAAAGGGTTTATCCTTCTGTTGATCCTCACCACTTTGTGACGAGTTGCTCCTGAATTTATAAAATGCCATATATTCAGCTATTTTATAATATTGCAGGTGTTGGCAGAGATGTTTGGGGCACATTGGCATTTTTTTCATGATTTTTAATCTTAATTCCCTCGTCAACGTTTTAACTGGTGCCTCTGTCTGCTCGCACAGTCTACATCTGCGAGTTCTAAAATTTACAATGGATGATATCTCATGGCTCTGCTGGGCGGACTTAAACCATGGTGAATTTTCTTACTTTCTTGTGTTGAGGAACTTGCAGTACATTGTGGTTTGCATTAAAAAAATACGATTAAGTCTTATTTCCCTCATCCACATTGCTCTTTTATCCTACCCCTTTCACTCTCATTGTGCCTATCCTATCTGCATATCTGAAAATAGCTATCTTTTTACTGGGCCTTTGGAATTTCAAGCATCTTTATCTCCAATTTGTTAATTTGCCCCTATTAGTCCCTGAAATTCGCAACAGTGTCTATAGAAAGGTTGCACGCAGCAGATTTTTTTAAAACAAGTTATATAACTCTTAATACAGATTCTTTATTTCTTTAAAGTTCTGGCGCTCTAGAGCATATATCCTAAAACAACCATATAAAATAATATGAAAATATAAAAAAAAATGCAATATATATGATTATTAAATAATATATAAAAAAGGGAACAGTCTCAGTTATAGTCATTATACTCTTTCTCCAGTATCCTTACAAATTCAACACACTCAGGGTTATTCAAAGAGAATCAAAAAAAGCCACCGCACGTTCGTTGACTTTTCGTTCTCTTCAATTCGGTGCGATTTGGCAATCCCATTTCGACGACCCTGTGGTGTATTCAGCAAGCACCACAGGGCCGTCGTAGTGCAGGGAAAAGCTGCCGCAAACCCGACCAACACTCACCGCAAAACCTGGGGAACGCTCACCGAAACCTGCAAAAACATCTGGATTAACCCCGCCGAACACGCCAGAGAAATCCGAGCAGCCGCCGATCACAGCGCAGAGCAGCCATCGGAAAAAAACAACACCGCAGACGAATGGAGTGAGAAAAAAAAACAGTACACTTGAATGTTTGAAAAGTGAAACGCTGTTTGCAAAGAAACTACAGAACGGAAATGTCCGAAATTTACATATAAGGTCCAATGAATGATAATAAAAAGGGCTGTTACAGAAAAAAGAAAAAATGATTTTTTAAAAAAAACGGAGATTTTTTTTTGCAAAAAAATCCCGAAAAATGCCTAAAAGATCCTAAAAAAATCTATAAATGAAGAGACTTTTTCTTGCAGAATATTATAATCAATGGTTTATTAGATATTGGATTAAACGGGAATATTTTAACATTGAAGCCTATTGGATTCGCCTGAATAAACCTGTTGAATGAAACCACCGAACAGCAGGACAATTCGGCAACTTTTCCCTGCTGGTTTTTGTTCTCTGAATAGATGAAGCATTGCTTCTCTATGGGGATTTCACTGCCCTCGAACAGGCAACGACCAGGCACCGTATGTGCAGGCAATTCGCCAACATTTGGCGAACTGCTTGCTCGCTGGATAGCCGAATGGTCAGGAAAGGTAACCGTATGCTAAATTTCACTGTTCGGTTACCTTTTGACCACAATTCGGATCTCTTTGAATTACCCTGACTGTTTATTTTGATGAATCATTGTCCAGGGGGTCTCTGGATACGTATCTCGTATGTTTCGATCCTCAAAATAAGAAATTCAAAACATAGCATAACATCGAAGAAATGTGATCCACACACCATTAAATCATGATTTTGCACTTTTTACATATGGTCTCAAAATAGTGTATCGGCTCAATTCAGTTTGCCTTTAGTGCTTTTATTTCGGGGGCACCTCTCCCTTCTTTAGTCAGTTAGACTCTTCCAATAGTGCCTCCAAAACAAAAAACATAGATACAATGGTGCAGTACAGGTTTGGATGCTAAAGAAATTTTATGTCGATTCCATTAATTCACAATAAATGCCTCATTACATTCAGAGGAGCCTTTAAATATCAGCTCTATTATTTTCACCTTAGGTGCATATTAGTGGGGACCGGATTCTCTCCTTCACAAGGAGTAGTTCAGCTGCCGCCTTCCTTAATTATAGTTCTTCTAATTTATTTACAATTACACATAAAAAAAAACACAATGATTAATTATTAAAAAGATAATACTTAACGTGTCCTATATTGCATTATTTTGGGTCCGAAATGTGTTTCACTACTGACAAAAGCTTCCTCAGTTGGTGAATGTGTCACTCTATTTTCTGTCTAGTTTATATAGTCTTAATTGGTCATTAAAAATCACCTGACTGGCTGACCGTAGTTAGTTTGGCCAGCCCTAGACGGCTGTCTTTTTCGACGTTTGATTTAGTGAATTTCTTGTTATGTATAATTCTCTAAATAAAGAATTAAAAAAAAATAAAAAATAAATCATCAGGTGAAGCTACTCCTTCCCTTGCTGCATCTCTTTACTTCTTGTGGAGTCCCAATATGGTTTCTGTGCATGTGTCTAGGAGTTCCAAGAGGGAGTCTGTATATTGAAACATGCATGAGTTATTGGGGTACCAATATAAACTTTAGATATAAAAGTGAAGTTTTTATAATTTATCAAATTTAGTGTACCAGTGGCGTAGCATGGGTTGTCAGCGCCTGGGGCAAGGCAACAATTGCGCGCCCCCCAACCTGTGGACATGGTGACACACCCTGATTCCCTTCCACCAGTAGAGTATTGACCCCCTTATCCCACAAGCACATGTATTGCATATTAACAAAAAACGATATAATTAAAAAATGAAACACACATGCCCCCTATGCTACGCCACTGCTACCAGTCACCCTGTCCCAGTATACCCTAACATAGTTCCACTCTCACGCTATACCCAGTCATCCGCTCCCTCCAAGTACCCCCAGTCACTCTCTCTCCATTTACTCACAGTCACTCTCTCCCAGCACCCCAGTCACTCTCTCTCCCAGTACCCCCATTTTCTCCCTGTACCCCCAGTCACTCTCTCCCTCCATGTACCCTCCAGTCGCTCCCTCCCTCCAAGTACCCCCACTTTCTCCCAGTATCCCCAGTCACTCTCTCCCAGTATCCCCAGTCATTCTCTCCCCGAACCTCCACTCACCCTCTCCCTGTACCCCCTCTCACTGTGTGTTGGTCACACTGCTCTGGTGTCACACAGTGTCGCCTACCTGCATGGAGTTGCTGGTGGCCCGGGGGGAGCTCTCCAGGGGGCTTAGTGGGGAATGGATTTTAACTGTGCTGCAAGGCAGGCACCTCCCTCCCTCTTACCTGTTCAGCATCTGCAGGGCTGCCAGCGGCGCGGGGCCGGCACACGGATTCAAGGGGGGCTGACAAGCATGGTACAGGGTGTTTCGTCGATTAATGCTGCGCTGCTTCACGTGACTCATGTCAGCATTAAGAAGGAGTCAGGACAGGACCATAATTTTCTGTCCTGTCCTCCGTTCCGGATGCTGAGTGCCAAGTCACTGCTGGCGCTGCAAAACTGGCGACTGCCCGTGCAAGGGCCTCTCACGGACACCAGTGCTGATCCCTGCTGGAAAATATTAGTGGTTAAAATTTCTTTTGAAATTTTGCACCCCATAGAAAATTGCGCCCGGGGCGACC
Source organism: Leptobrachium leishanense (assembly GCA_009667805.1). Lineage (NCBI taxonomy): Eukaryota > Metazoa > Chordata > Amphibia > Anura > Megophryidae > Leptobrachium > Leptobrachium leishanense. The sequence continues at coordinate 423,444,027 of CM019063.1, read as the reverse complement.
GCCCCCGAGGCCCCCCCACGCTACGCCAGAGTAGTGTACACATACTATAATAATAGATTCCTCATTATTAAATATCATAATTCTAATATTATTTCACTGATCCCCTACCCATTTCATCTCAAGATCGGATGCCATCTTACGACTCTTGGTATCTGAATGCACGCGCGATGGATTGTTTGGAGGTCATACTGGTAGCCCGATAAGGGATGTGTTTTTCAAATCAAGGATGCCATATTGGAACTCCTAGACGCATTTGTGGAAACTATATTGGGACTCCTGAAGACAGAAATAGAAGCAGCAAGGCAAAGAGTAGCCACAGCCGATGTTTTTTTAATGACCAATTAAGACTGAATATATAAAATAGGCAAAACATAGACTGCCACATTCACCAACTGAGGAAGCTGCTGGCAGACAGTGAAACACATTTATGGACCCAAAACAAGTGTGGTGCCCCTGAAATAGGAGCACTAAAGGTGAACTAAATTGAGTCAATATACATATGAGCTCAAAATAGAGTAAATGCAAAAATATTCTTTAATGGTGTGGGATCACTTTTCATGGATGTTATGCTATGTTTTGAATTTCCCTTTTTGAGGATCAAAACATACGAGATACGAATTACGAATCATCAAACTAAACAGTGTTGAATTTTTAAGGAGACTGTAGAAAGAAGTAGAAGGACTATAAGTGAGACTTTTCCCCTTTCTTATATGTTTATATATATATATATATATATATATATATATATATATATATATATATATATATATATATATAGTATTTCTTATAATTTTACTTTTTTATTTTCATGTTATTATATATGGTTGTTAAGGATATATGCTCTAGAGCGCCAGACCTATAAGGAAATAAATAATGATCTGTTTGTGTGCCCCAGGGAAGAAGGGGGGGGGTGTTTAAGTTCCAGGGCGGCTCAACCATATATTAACATAGTTTATATGCAGTGAAATTTGGTGGGCATATTCCATTTTGGTGGTACCATTTTTGCATTTATTTGTAACTGTGAAATCTAGCTTCTGCTTCATAGTTTGCTATGAAAGTGAGGTCATGTTAGTAATGGATTGCTTTTGTTCAGTTTCATACTATTTCAGCACATAAGAAATGTATTAGTCAGGTGGCAGAAGGCATTGCATATTAGCATATGATCAGCATGTCATGTATGAGGGAACATGACATAATCATCCCACAAATGGAGAAGATGTTTGCTTCGTATATGAATGGTAGCACAAAGAGTACCACAACATCCTTTCCAATTCCTTGCTATCACTGGGTTCTTTTTTTTACCACCTTCAAAAGTGTATAAAGTAAGAGCATAGCATTGTAGCAATTTCCAGAAAACTCAATGGATACACAATGAGCCTCTAAAACAATTTCAATTTTCAATTTTCTTGGATAAAACCAAACTACAGGAAGACGTTTGGGTCTACCTTATAAAACGGAATGAATATGAAAAAGCAGTATCACTGTCTGGATAGAAATGTTCATATTTTTCTGCTCCAAAATTTGGTAATCTTCAAATGTTAGAATAGGGGTTTACATAATTATTCCCCAACATTATTTATGGAAGGGTTGCATTTATTTGATTCATGTGTAACGATGTTGCTTGCCGACCAGTTAGCAATAGTTCAGCCCATAAAAAAGGCACAGCTGTGCTGCCATTGGCTTATATAATATATATATATTAAATTTATTTACTAAAGAGGAAAAATAATACACTGGTATGGGTGTTTTTGATGGTGTAATTTACTAAAAAATCCCAAACAGCCATACTGCTCTGTAGAGGTGATTTTTACATAAAAAGTAGTGTATTTTTCCCATCCTCATGACCATTGTACAGTAATACATTAAGATACACTTTACCTGCTCCCCATCAACTCCTGGAGGACCAACAGGGCCCCTCTCACCCTGTGGAAACATTATAAATAACTATGAGCTTCACTGCTTTTAAGGCACCTTAAGGATTTTGTGGGATGATTTCTCTAGACCCAAAGATACACAACTGGGTCTGTATCAGTACAGCATGTTCACATCCAGCATAATGTAATATATATGAAGCGTTAATAAGTTCCATTTCACATCTTTTCCTGAACACAAAACAAACCTTTTATGCTCTTGAACAGAAAAAAAGATTTTAGTTTAATCTTATTCTGATATGATGTAAGCTTTGAAATTACAGTATAGTTCCAGTTACAAGTACTTATACAGCGCCAACAGGTTCTGTAGCGCTTAAAGTAACTGGAATCTGGTTGGACACATGTGTCTGAATATATGTTTTATGTCCTCTTGCAGATTATTTGATCTGTTAATATGTTTTATTAAAAAAAATATATACATATATATGCTGTGATGTTGCCTATTAATGAATTTCTTTACACAAGTAGGATCATACTTCATTCTAACAATGAACTTCCAAGTAGAGCCGAAGATTCATGAATCGCATCATCACTTTAAATAAGCAAATAGCAAATATGTCTCTTAAAAGTTAATTTTGGGAATATTTTTTCTCACTAGCATCTAATGCAAATTGTTTGTGCAGTGACAAGGAGGGACTGGTTCCATATAGCTATATTTGGTAGAACGTCATAATTTCTGGTCGTTTTCTTCCATACTGTAGCACGACTAGCTCAAATTAGCCAAGTATCATTAATTTAATAACATGGAACAGTCAATAATGAAACTTTCAGGGTTGAAAACTTGAGGGTTAAAATTTTGGTATGGTATGATGACACAGGTTTTCATGAGGATCACCACAGGTTAGCCTGTATGCTCTTTTGAAAGCTACAAACTATCTCCCAAGGCAAGGTGGTTGAGAGAGCATGGTAGGTATTCTGGTGTGGCAGCACATTGCAATTTGGGCCAAAATCATCTATAAAAAGTATGGGGAACTTCACAAATTTAAGATTTATGGTACCACCTATGGTATTTCTCTGAGTTGCAGAAAAGGTGAAGAAGTTTCTAAACATAAAGGAGGAGGTATTATGATATGAGGGTACTTTCTTTGTGACTGCAGACTGCATAGTTGGATTGTATGGCTCACTTTACCAGCATGGTTACCATAGCACTCTAAATAAACATGCATCCCATGTGACTTGTGCTTTTCTGGGTGTTGTTTTTTTTTTTTTTAAAGGACAAAATGACCAAAAACACTTCAAGTTGTCTTGCAACCAGTGACCTGGCCTCCTTTGTCATCGGACCCAAATCCAAAAGAAATTATTTTGAACAGAGAGTGAAATAAAAATGGCCAGTATACATGGCAACTCTTTCAGGAACTTTGGCAAAGCATTCCAGGTGGCTCCTCATTAAGTGGGTCAAGAGAATGCAAAGAAAAATATGGTGCTGTTATCAATGCATAGGTTGATCTTTGAGTCATACAAAATATCTAATAGTTTTGATCTGTTCAGCGTTTTCGCTGCTGCACAATATTAATTGTGTGCATTAATTGTTTTGATGAATTTAATTGTAAGCATGAAAATTAATAAAAAAAAATAAAGAATAGCCTTTCTTTAAGCAGGTAGAACTGGATTTTTAGTTTGCATAGTAAGTACAATCTCAGAAGGCGGTTTGCTCTCCAACACTGCCGTAACACTGTATACATCAAAACAAATATGTTTTGATGAAATGAATCACCATTACAAAAAGAATATCAAAGCTTTCATCCGAATAAAATTAAAATAATATGGGATAAGGACACGTACCTGTGATTTAACAAAATGCTAAGCGTTGACCTCTGAAGTTAGGATGAGTCAGTGGCCAAAATGCTAGAACCTTTTTATTATTATTTATTTTATTATCTTGTACAGCTGCAAATAATTTTAGTAAAGCAAAGCTGGGATCATGCAATAATAAAATGCTCCCCGTGTAGTTTGCAATACTGCTATGTGGCTTTATGGCTTATAGATTTCTGCTGGAACTTACATTCATAAAGCAGAATGTTTGTGGGTTTGGCTATTTTTACCTAGAATTTTCACTTCTCCAGTCATTCTCCTGAGTTTCACCTTTCTTTGAATAGACCCTTATATTTTTTTATTATAACCTTTCCCAAGTTTTGCTCAGCTATTGTAGAAATTTTACATTCCCAGAATGCATTTTAAATTAGATAACATTTGTTGCATCTTTATGCAATACATACATTTTCTACTGTAAATCTTTGATGTAGCCACACATACAGAAATCATCCTAAACATAAACATATCATACATAGGCCACCAACATTTCCAAATAGTCTATTGCATGTGCTGTATAACATTCACGTTTCATTTCAGACATTTTTAAATATAAGCAGTAAATGAGGTCATGTCCTAAATACACTGTAAAGGTTCGTAAATAAAATAAATATTAAAAAGAACACCTTTGTTCCTGGCAAACCAGGTGGTCCGGGATGTCCTGGGGGTCCCTGTTGAAAATCACAATCAGATTTAGTAAAATAACACAAATTTCAGTCCAGAGAGGCACTTGTCTTTTGAAGGAGCAGTATGAATTGGGACATCGAGCCGGTGAAAGTATGTAAGTGATTGTAAAACGTAGATCATCCAACATGTATTAAAATCTATAACGAAATCTAACACTGGAACATGGATACAGCAGTTGGAGAATAATACTGAATTCATGCCTGTGATGTTCGTCACTTTGGACTTGAAGTACATGGGCTTAGAAATGTATTTGGGAGTTGCGGGCCTGATGTTTTATATTGTTTTCCTGCTCTTTCCTTTGTTAAAGTCACCCTGTATCTACAATTCTAGATGCAGGGTGTTTGTGTTTCTTTGTGCCTTTTCTCTGTATAGTGTGATCTCTGTATTAGTACCTGCTCTCTCTATTGTGTAAGTTCTCTCTGTAAGAAATTCTTTTTGTTTACCCTTCCTTTCTCCTTCCCCCATTCTCTATTGTTTGAAGGTCCTGTGTAGTTATCTGACCTGTGCAGCTATCTGCTTGATTGTATGCAAATGTAGTTGGTGGTTGAGTGTATCTCTGTGCCTTTGTAATAAACAGTTCTATTCTGACCAAGCTTGAAGTCACGACTCATGATTTGGGGTATCAGGAATCTTCTGCCCGCTGTGCCAAGGAAAGGCTCAAGGTCTACAGCTTTGGCTTATTTCTGGGGGTGCTAGTCCGGCTCTCTACATGCAACGGGCCTTAAGCTGTGGCTTAGGTACTAGAGAAAGGTGTGAGAGTCACGAGTAGAAACTTGGTGTCCAGCGAGGAAGCAGCATTTGGAAGATCTGACCCTGTCCGGGCACAGAGATCTGTTACAATGCCCTTTTATTACTTTCTGCTTTTTCTTCAAAATTGTTTTACTCTACAGCAGTGTTTCCCAAACCAGTAATCAGGACCCGCTGACATGCCAGGTTTGCCAGAAATCTGAAGCACAGCACAGGTGGTATAATTTGCTGCTCAGTAATTGCAGGATTCAGTCTGCATTTCCCTAAAGTGATCTGCAAAGTCTGGCCTGTTAGAGGGTCCCAAGGACAGGTTTGGGAAACGCTGCTCTAAGGAGAACTACATTTTCTGGTGGGACTGAAAAAAATTACATCACTTCCACCAATTCATTGTAGTAAACTGTGAGTGACAACATTTATGACTACATTTAAGCATCCAGGGAATGTCGAAAGAGAGGGCTCTGAATTTAATATAATGAAAAAGAATTCCCCGCACGCGAGTCTTCACAAGTGGAAAGACACCTTTACTTTGGCATCACCAGCAACCTTTCTGCTGTTTGAACATTCTTTCTCAAGCTTGTCTTCCCCTTGTGAAGACAAGCTTGAGAAAGAATGTTCAAACAGCAGAAAGGTTGCTGGTGATGCCAAAGTAAAGGTGTCTTTCCACTTGTGAAGACTCGGGTGCGGGGAATTCTTTTTCATTATATTAAATTCAGAGCCCTCTCTTTCGACATTCCCTGGATGCTTAAATTACATCATTTTAAATCATTTTTGGGAGTGTTTTGGTTTTAAATGGGCTCTAGACTGAGATTGGCCACTAAAGGGTGTCTTGCAAAGTCCTGAATAGTATAAATGGTTAGTGTAACCATTACAGGATATCGATGATGGTAGATGGAAAAAAATGCAGTTTTGTGTAAACATATTCAAGGACCTCAAATGACTTTTTAACATCTTTTCTACAGCTGCAAGAGGCTAACATGTGATTGTCAGATTCACCAGTCCAAGAGATTAAAATAAGAAAAGGCCCCAATGTCTATATATTCTGATGGCTATAAATGTAAAAATACTTTTAAATCCCTTAGATGTGGTTAGGTTCAAGGAATTCTTTGTGCATAGGATACTGGCTGTGAAGACAGAAAAAACGAAGACCTATGCCAGACGTATTACAGGATGCTGCTACATTAGTTAGTGAACTTACAGTGATGGATAATATTAATATTTTATCTGTTGTTGTACATATGTTTTAGATTTTCAAAAAGGTTTGAGGTTCTAATATTTTCCAAAAGAAGAAGCAAATAATACTCGTGCTACTCCTTAGCTTACTTTTCCACTGATTTTATATATTTTATTTAAAAGCAAATTATCTGGGTGCTATCTAGGTAGTAAACCTAGAATAGCACAGCTGATTAGCCTTATGTGCCAGAATCCCTAAAATAAATAAATTATGTAAATTCAGACCATTTTAATTTGAAATGTATTTGTTCAAATTATTCAGGAATAAATGGTTAGTTTTATGAAATTTATTTGACATCGTATTTTACTGTATATGAGTGAGTGTCAGCTATAATACATTTGTAACATTTAGGTTCTGGTGCTAGGAAAAGTGTTGGATTAACGGTTTCAAGGGCAAGGAGTTGAAGATTTGGGTGTTTTTCTGTTGTATCCCGCTCGGCGCCTTTGCAACATTTTCACCTCTCATTCCTCTGCCCTATTTTTCTCACCTCTCATCGTGCCAATACCCTGCCCCTTTTAATCTCATTGTGTAGATGACATTTGATGCTGACATATGTAACTTTTCTCTGGATACATTTTTGGGAAAGCCTCTATGCTAATCAGGCCCTGGATAGGAATGGATCAACAGGCACGGTCAAATGAAGGTCTTAGGCTTAAGACATCTGATAGGATTTTTTTCTTAACAGACTCCTATAATAGTTTATTAACAGACTCCTACAATTGTACATAAATGGTGTCTGTAAGTAGGTTTATATATACAAAATATGTAGTTATCCCAGGAACCTGTATTATATATTCTGTTACTACAGCTTGCAAAGGACGACTGTACTGTGCTCACGTAATGTTAGGGTGACTTTTATTTAACGTTATTGAGGCTATCTGGAACAATAAATAAGATACCCAAAGGTGTGGCATTTGGTAGTGTGATGGTCAGTATTGGTAACTGAAAGATCCATATAAGTGTTTAGTCGGGGACACTAACTGCAGTGGAGGTAAATTAAATGTATGGGAAGATGCTTTGATTCTTTCTCAGTAACAAGAAGAATCCCCAATGCATAAGCAATTAATACTGCTGCATAATGACTGACATACAAGTGAAGGAAATATCCAAATGATTGTGTGGGATCGAGAATAAATAACAGGGAGACACAGGAGTAAGGGAGGTGTGTTTACCTTTGTGGTAGGCTGCACAGGAGGAAGACGTGCACAGAAGCAAAACACTAACATAAATAGGTTTGTAGCAGTGATAGACATTTGTGGACAGATTTGCTGTATTGTATTAATTTTAAGGTAGGAGTCCTTTTATAACCCATGTTACCTTTGAAACACTTGTTCTGTTGCCTTCTAAACACTCGCAAGCAGTCCTTCTACCATTGTCTTTACTTTCCTTTTGTAATAATTCTCATAATCATTCTTAGTTCTTCTCTACCATTCCAGGTCAGTTTGCTATTTTCAGCATTCCATTTGATTTTCACAATCCCCTATTCGCTCTTAGCTTTGAAATCCCTTTATCAGATTTCCCCTCTGTCCATAAAAAGTGGTTATCCAGGCCAGGGTCCCTGGTCTGAAGAGTTCAGAACAACACTGTGACTTAGAAGGGACTGTAATTATATTATTACCCCACATGATTGTCCTACCAATACCTGTTCTACTTTGTGATTACCTACTTTGCTATACAGAAAAACTCATTATGGAGTTTATCACTTTTTACATTGTGCATTTGAAATGGTCTACATGTGTTCTCTAAACCATATATAAAGGAAAAGACGGCATTATGTTAATATGATGTATACATGGTATGTGCATGCTGCGCTATTGGGATCACTAAGCCATGACCAATAAAACAAGCTCACAGCACTTCAAACACATAATGTTAGGATTGATCATTTTTCTTTGTATTTTGTTATAAAACAGTTCTTAACCCTTTAACGCCGTGGGACATTCCATGACGTCCTCATGGCAGGTGGGCCTTGAAGATGCAGGTAAGGTACAGGTAAGGTACGGTACAGGTAAGCTCCGCTGATTTCAATGGGCTTCCTCGGCCCCTCCCCACAGCCTGGGCGCGCGCGTGCGCCATTGGCTGCAGTGAGACGGCCTGAACGTAGGCCGTCTCCTGCAGCCAATTATGTGCGCCGTGCGTCGGCTGCTTGGGCGGGCCAAGTTAGTGGCCTGCGACAGCACTTGGCAGTGAGGCGTACAGGTACCCCCAACATGCATCGCGCCCATTAAGGGGTTAAATGTGGTGTTTTTATTATTGTTTGCAGTTAATAGATAATTTCACATTCTTTTCTACTATGCATATATACTATTGAATGATCATTTCTATTAGAAGAAACTTTCAGAGTATTTTGGTTATGAATCACTAAAAATATTTCTTATACTACATCAATACCTTTTACAACCCTTATATCCCTTATTTGCGCAAACATAAGCATCTTACAAAATCATAAAAAGATTTCCTGCCCTTCTAGGTAGTCTATAATAAAACTGCCCTTCTCTTCCAGGAATTGTCGTCATTTAATGTATTTTTATTCAAATTATTAATTTGTCTAAAGGTATTCATGGTGTAATATATATATTGTCCAAAATGCGGAGATGATCACTGTTTATTCAACTCACATTAGGATGGGCCTTAGGCTTTAGTGCGAAAGTAAAAATTTTTACAGGCAGACACAGGAATTTTTTAAATCATAAGGCCAAGAAATTGGTGTTCTTGGAACCAAAACAGCCATGCCAGTATAAGAGAATATGCAGATCTCAAAACAAAGCAGTATGTGCCAATAATAGCACAATGTATCGCAACAAATGAGTTTATTTAACAAATATCACACACTCACATAAAAACTTTTCTTCCCAGTAGAGGTCTCCCTTGCTGCTAGAGTTCCTATATGTGGATCAAACCTATGCTATTTTAGTCACTACCTCTAAGAGACTAAAACAGAGGTGTGTAGTGAATGTATGTATGTCTGAAGCTTTATCCATGGATGCTGAAGTTTCCAAAAGGTTGTCAGAGCTATTTAAGATATATATATATATATATATATAAGATATTATTATTGGCACTTTCTACTTTGTTTTGAGATCTGCATATACCATTATACTGGCATTTGCTGTTGTGAATCCTATATATCAGTTTGATGGTATCATGGTTTGAATCATCCCTGTGTCGTCTTAGCAAGCATTTTACCTTAGACCCAAGGCAACGGCTCATCCTGTTGTGAGTTGAATAAATACGTATATTGCAATATATTGTGTCGAAAATGTGGAGAACAGGTAGTCAGTTTCTCCCTTCTAGGTTATATATGTAATTCTAATTTAAAGTTCAACTCTGTGAAGGTTAAGTAGGGTGCATGGCATTTTGTTTTTATTGCTTTATTTTATGTTTTATCTAATGTATATTAACTGAAAGCAGTTATTGTTAAGGAATGGGCCATTAAGTGCAAAGTCCCCATCAGCTAATCAGAACAGTTCCTGTCCTATTCCAGATGAGCTGCAAACTTCTGTCATGGCTCGGCTGTTAGGTATGTAAATTATTGCTTCATATACTATCTATAGGAAGTGCTAATGAGTAGGCAGTCAGAGAATAAAGAATAATTCCAACAGAAAATGTTACCGATTGCAATTTGGCTTTAGCAAATTGCTTAACACACACCAAAAGAAAACCAAGCAAACATACACATAAAAAGATTCTATAGTTGCTTCTGGTCCTACGGATTCCACGGGATGACACAAGATACAGCATGTGCTCTGTTTCTGGTACCTATTAGCAGCTGCCTAGTATTACGAGTCAAGGCGCTAATATAGTGCTGCACTTCTCCGGTAACAGGGAGAAACAAATTAATGGCTCACACCACAGTTTTCCATTAGCAGGTCCTTATTTAGGGATCTGGATTTCGTGATTTGCGCTCGGATTGAAGCTGGGAGTAGAAAACACAATATGGCACACTTCCACCATGCATTGCTATGTATATAAATAAGATCTAGAGGAAAAGCATAAATGTTTCACTATTTGAAATGACATATAAAGACTGAAGTATATTCTTCAGAGGGGAGAAATTGTGAGATAACGGGTATTGAAGCAGAGAGATTGAAAATGTCATTTACTTGCTAAACTAATTTTAATATATTTTAGTGTAACGTGGTTGTCATTATAAGCTTTACAGAACGATGTTATTTTAAGATGACTGGTCCTATTGATACTGGTGTGAAAAAAGCCATGCGCGTGAATGTTAGAAGAGCTCGGCACGAAGGCTTGTGTGTTAGTGTAAACAGATCGTCTGCAGCCATGCACAGCAAGAAAGTATTAAGCGGCCACACAGAACACCATGCATGTAGCATTACCGTAACAGTAATGGCGGTAATCCTCTGATGACAAGACATTGCGACAAGAAATAAGAGTGGACTTATTATTACATTATACTGTAGTGCCAAAACATCTCTTTTCCACAGTAAACCAATAAATAGCATATTATTTTAAATATATATATATATATATTTTCTCTGTTGTTTTATTATGGGCCCAAGATCCCTCATGCGTTTATTTTCCCATTTTGAACATACCATTTGACTCTCACTTTTTACGACATCTAAATCCCCCACCCATGTGACCCTTAATATCCTAATGTTCAATTCTAGGAACTGATCAGTATAGCTTCCAGACCTGATGAAGAGAGGAATCCTCTCGAAAGCTTGTCTTTTGAATGTAACGTTAGTCCAATAAAAAAGGTATCACTACGTACTGCTATACTCATGATTTTGGCATCTGGACTAAGACGGCCTATCGAATATATATATATATATCCATAACATTTTATCCATAATTAAAAAAGGATAATTAATGGTTACTGGATAGGTTTCCACTCCTTTGTTTACATAATTTTCATAAAAACCAGAGGAAAGATGTATGTGTCACAAATTAAAAGATCAAGGCTTCCTTGTTTTAACACTCTGATCTCAACATAAATCATTGATATCCTCAACAGATGATTATTTCAGACAGTCAGGATATGAGTATACTGGAGCCAGCAAAGAGTATTTAAAAGGACATTAAGACAGACAGAATGGCTCAAAGATTGCCGGAGAGTTACCGTGATTGATGAACTCTTTAAAACATAGCAGTCACTATAGAGTACAGCTTATTCCCTAAGTACCACTGTTGCTATAAACAAAAAAACCCACAAGCAACACAAAAACATTGCAGTTTAATAGAGTTTGACAACATTTCTTCTCATACCTGCAAGGCTTCTTGTATATTTCCATTGTAATCTATTATTTCCGTTGCACCTTGATCCCCCTTTTGCCCTGGAGGCCCCTGTAATATAAAATACAAAAAATACAAAATACTAATCTTTGTAATTCTTTAAGGACACACCACATATAAATGTTCGTGATACAATCTTTAGTGGTGGCATGGGAGGGAAATTACTTATCTTCATTTGTAAAGAACAGGCAGTGTATAATATGATGTTTTACAAACAGATATTACTTACACGGGGACCAGCGGGACCAGTGTCTCCTTTGTTTCCGGCATCTCCCTAAAATAAAATATAATATATCCATAACAAATGTTAGTAATAAAATAAAAAAGGATAGTTGTGATCTTTTCAATACTTACATCTTAGATATAAATGCAAACAAGTAAATTCTAATAAGCAGCAAAGGTGGGAAAGCCTCAGGAAACTAATGCAATTAAGACACTATAGAACTTGGCTCAGCTGGTTCCTGGCCCCCGTTCCATACCTGCTGTAGAGATGCTTGCCATCAGGTAGATGAGGAAGTAGACAAATGGTGAAGTTCTTTTAAAAATGGGCTTTATTTTGGATTTAAACCATTGACTTTAAACACGTATTACTATATTTTACACATATCTTAGGGTTATTTGAAGAGGCAAATACTGTAACTGGCCATATAGAGGGAGAACACCCTAAGGTTTTTTGTCTCTCTTGGACTGGAGACACGATCTGCTGAACCTAATTTGATTTTGTAGTGCACTGTAATTTATTTTTATAAATTTGTAAAATAAACAAAGGCACCATCACATAAATGAGACTGAATCGGAGAAAGACAAACATAATGGCCTTTTTTAATGCAGGAAGCTCATACTTCCTCCAAAGAAAAAAACACCGTATCCGTGTTCTTTTTCACCCGTGGACAGTGCAATGGATGGGAGTGTGTGGACTCTCATCATCGGACTCCTTAACCCACAGGAATAAAAGAGAAAAAAATTGGGCTATTAAAAGGTATATTTTGGATTTTATAGAAAAAATTGGCAGAACAATGAAAAGAGAAGTAGAGTGCATTGAGAGGTACACTGTAGGAAGAGAGGGATGAAATGAAATGAGGAAAGGCATAAAGGCCAGTGTATATTCTTGCACTGCCTAAATAGGCTTGGGCCTTCAGCAGGAGATTGGATGGCGTAGAATTTTTTCCTAACGACCTTTCTTTTCGAAGTCCTGTATGTTTAATGTGTGAGGGAGTATAACACAGTGCAAAGAAATATAACTCCCAGAAATGGGTTTCTCAACCATAACAAAATGTTGTTAGAAATTACTTGGTGTAATCACTTGGCTCTTGTTCTAAATTACCTTTTTAACAACATAAATATCCCAGGGAATTAATATTTCTCTTAGTTTCATGGTCACATTCATTTGATACTAGGTGTGTGTAGGGTGGTGCATCTGAATTTAGAGTGCAGTGTGACACTAAACCCAAATATACCTCTGCATAAAGGGATAGAATAATGACATAGTGAAAGAGAATAAAGGGTAATAACAAGCATACATGAAAGGTGGTGACAGCGATGTAAAGTTATGTATAAGAGAGATCTGTAAGAAAACTGAAGACCTTGGATTGTGTGGTAGAACAAAGGCAATAGCTGCAGGTAAAAAAAAGCACAGAATAGAGATGGAGAGAGTGAAAGCAGAGTCCATAACTGTAGGAGAGGATGAAACTACATGCAATATAAGAGCACAAAGGCCAGAGATAACGTAGGGAAATTAGGTTGAAGGATGAGATCCTCTAAAAACGAATGTTACACTAATGTGTACACTCTGTGAATGTCCTTGTTATAGAGGTAAATGCAGTATACAGACATTTACTTTCTCTTATAAAAATTTATAATTGTGTAATTGTTTTCAACATTTGTTTAACCATTAGTGAGTATTAGTCACAGAATTAAAACACTCCAAGTACCACTGCGTGCAGTTAATAATTTATACCAGTAGATGGAGACACAGAAAGAAGAAAATGTTGCTTACAAATCAAATATATAATGAACTATTAGTAAAACTTGAGAACGCAGTAAGCGGCAATGCAGTGAAAGGTGGATGGAGAAAGCACTACTAACCTTTGACCCTTTTGAGCCTCTAGATCCAGATTCACCTGGCTCCCCCTGTTAGATGTCCATTTATGAAAAGGAAACATGGACAGAGTTTCAGAAGAGAAGCATAGAGATAAGCACGGCCAGATAGAGAATAGGAACCCCTTTCATACAGGGAAAGATTAGTTACATCCATAAACCACTTATTTAATAAGAGTGATACAGAGTTTCATGCAAGACATTCATCTATAATGCAATACAAATGTATCGACAGCTCATTCAATGGCAAATAAATATCGTAGTTAGAAGAAGGATGTACCAAAAAACCTTTATTTATGAGGCTAAAAATTCATTGGAAATTGTTTATAAGCTTTTTTCAGCAGTCCTTTCAGTGTTTTCTCTGACTTTGCTACAAAGTCTGGACTCAAAAATTACCCAATTGTCTTCTGAACACAAACATGAGTTGCTCAGTTTGTTAATTATATTGTGCTGTCAAAAGTTTCATGATTATTAGCAGTACCACCCATGAGAACACGTGTGTTGCTTAGACTCAGGGCTACTAAGGAACAACGTTGACAGGTATTACTGTTGGCACGTGCTCAGGCAAAAAAAACAGACACAGTCCCCAGCCACAGGATGGTGCCAGTGCAACCCCACAGCTCCATATGAGCTCAAAACATTTAAGGCCTTATTCCACTGGAGCCTTTACTCTAACAACTGGGGCCATTATATTTAACGATTCTAGTCATTAGCTTAACCCCTTAAGGATCAATGATGTAACAGTTACGTCATAAATGCATTGACTTTAAAGAACCTTGGTCCTTAAGGGGTTGATTGCTTGAGCCGCTGTTTCCAATCCAAGCACTTTGCTACTGGCTAGATGTTTTATCCCCTTACAGTGAAATGCTGGGTCATATAACTTGTGTAGGAGCCTTTTATTTGCAGTTAGCTGGAGAAGAATGAGTTATTCCAACCTTACTTGTTTATCTTGGCTTAAGCCGGTATTTTGCATAGCCTGCATTAAAGGGTTGACTAGTCTCATCACACCTCAACATAGGACTGTGTGTCAAATGACTCAAGTGATAATTAAAGTATTGTATTTGACTACACAAGAGGTCACCATACTTATGTGTACATAAAACGTGCGATATGATGATAACCGTGGAGTTATAAATCTTAAATAGGTCTCAGAATTACCAGCTGGGCAAAATATACATCACATGGGTTAACATCCATTAACATTTCATGAGATAAATATGAATACAGCCCCTCTATAGCTCTGGTACAGGTAAGTAAGGACTGTGAACCATTAACTATGTTTTATTACATTTCCTATACAATTTAGGAATGGAAACGGTTTCAACAGCTAGTCTACATCTGGCCCATCCTTGTTTCTTACAAGTGGCCATCTTTAAATTGGCTTAAAAGGCATGGCTTATCTGATCAAAGATCATGTAGTTGAGTACTCTTTCATGATCATACACAAGTCCCTGGCATCTCAGGTTTCAGTTATTCAAATCGTGCATAGACTTTAGACATAAGTGTTGCACTTCCAGCCACAGAGAACTTAAAGATGGCACCTTCCACAGATCAAGAGTAAACTTGGAGATGCATCGAGAAATATTGTTAATATACTGTGGGCCATATTACAATGTTGGTGCTAACTTAACCAGTTGTTGTAAACTTAACAACCCCATTGATTTTAATGGCTCTGGTAAGTTTACAACAGCTCTGGTTAAGTTAGCACCAACTATGTAATATGGCCCTGTATGTATTAAAATAATATATAATTTCAATAAGAAGAAAAGGAAAGGTTTGATTTAATTATGTAATCCAAAGATACCTCCACTCACCCGTTGGGGGGAATGTAGGTATAACAATCAATGATCCCGCTCAGTACCTCCACTCCCCCGTTGGTGGGAATGTAGGTATAACAATCAATGATCCCGCTCAGAATGATACTAGTGTATGATGGGTGAACCACCAATTTCTGCCATTAACCCATCCACCTTGAATGTTGGTTATCATACCATACTGGTTCCAGTCAAATTAACTTCTTATCGGGCAAAGTGCATAAACAAATAATTTGTGAAAGTGTTTTTTATAGTTCACTGTGATGAACCTGTATACTGTATAATGGTACAGTATATAAATCAGGAACGTTGCCAGTAAGCAAATAATATTTATTCTATTCAATTTATAAACAAATTTTGAAGAGCCAACATTGTGTCAAGATTTGATCCTCTACCATCTAGTATAGCGGGATATTTTTGCACAACGAGAATGTATTGAACTTGGGCTCACAGCACAATGCTTTCTAATAAATCCGGTTAATAAGAACTTCTCCTATTATTAATTATGCCCTGAAGCCCCTTATCAGTGATACGTTGGCAATAACAGGTGGATGAGTTGCCACCAAACAAAATCTCTTTGCACGAGTCGCATTCCGAATATTTTTAATGTTCTCTGTATGTTTTTTTTACAAGTGTGTGATTCATGCTATGACACAATTTTTAATTGAAATAAATAAAAGTTATATCTTATCAGATTGCAGTGTCCATGTACCAGGCCAACGTTAATCTCCAAGAGTTGTCTTTGATTAGGTGACTGCTAATTGGGTCCATTTTGTATTCCACAGTAAATTGGGAGATAAGAGCTTGAATGAGCATTTTAGTAGAGTTCTGATTAGGAAAGGGGCGGACACATGCAATGTTTTTTTAGGTGGAAGTAGCAGGATTTGGTTAGTGACTGAATGTAAGGAGTAAAGGAGAGATCAGAGTCGAAGAGGACACTAAGGCAACGAGTCTGTAAGGTAGAACTAAAGGTGGCACCATTCACCTGAAAGGAAATAGATGCAGGAATGTTAGCTTCAGAGGGAGGGAAGACGAGAATTTCAGTTTTAGAGAGGTTGAGCTTTAGGAAATGGGAAGTTATCCAGTTGGAAACTGCTGATAGGCAGGCAGTAACACCATCCAACGCAGGAGGAGAGAGATCAGGAGATTTGGGTGTCGACAGCAGATATATATTTATATAAAACATGACACAGAAAGGATGCAGATTAACAAGTCCTGCAGTAAGAGTACATATTGAAAAACGAAATGCCAAAATGACTGCGAAAGATTATATATTCAAAGAAGTAGTCAGAATACCAACATCACAAGGGATACCATGCAATGAATCGTAACGGCCATTGATTCATTGATTTGATACTTAGCCAAAATGATTCATCTATAAGCTTCTAGTGTTTCAATATATCCCCATATACAATGTGGATAATCTGTGGAGTATCCAGTATGTTTTATGGAAATCCACAAATACTGTCTCAATTATAGAAAATGGATTTATTTGAGATTTAATTCAAAGCAAAAGCTTGAAGTACAGACAGCAGACTATTGGTTTGTAACTATAAACTTAAAATATGATTACTGTGTGGTTAAAGCCTTTTCAGGTATCTCAATAAACATATGGCAAGCAGGTTTGCCAGTCTGTTAAATAATTTACAGAGGTACATGCAGAAATAAGAACTTTTATGATGTTAAGCTTCAGTTTCCATATCCCCCCAAAAAAGGATTTTGTTGTGTTATGGGGAAATTAACTGCTGTCTGGAATATCTCTGATTGGCTTTAAATAAGTAGGAAACTAATACTGCATTTGATGAGTTTCTCTCTAATCAGCTTGCAGCCAATTGAGAGAGGCGTTCGGCAAAAACGACATGAACATTTGGCTGCATTAACTTAATACTCCTGCTAGTCTGGCCAGGCTTAACCCCTACACTACCAAGTGGTTTGAAGAAAAAAACATTGTCAGAAACCAGTGGTTTTTTGAAAAATCATTTTTAATAAATTGTACAGTAATACATAAAACCCTATTGGGCCAATAGATGGCACCATCTACTGCAAAACTGAGTTACAGAAGTTTTGACTTTCTTCTATTTCTCCTGCATCGGCTGCTGACAGCGTCTGAAAGCTAGATATTTCAGAGCTTTCAGCTGCCGATTTTACCGTTTTAGCTCTTTGGACATTATGCCCACAGGGCAAAAACTTTGGGGGGCACCTTTTGCAGCCCAAAAGCTAATGAAATTCCTTTGCAGCAAACAAATTTCATTTACTTTTGGGCTGCAGATCAGCATACCGAGATATCTCGATATCGGGGCACCAGATGGTGCCTTTGAAGCCGGAGATATCTCGATATTGGTAGCGAAGGGGTTAAGGTCTCCTGTGGTCACATGACACACATTTGGGTTTCTCTTTGCTGTTGCAGCAAATATTGGTAGCATGCCACAGAGTTACATATCTATATATGCAAAACTGGGTGAGACTGCATTAAATCTTAACAGGCATATTGCGACATATATAGTTTATATATGCTTATAATGTTTATATTAAACTGGTAGCGGAATTTATAAGTGATGAAAAACTGTACATACAGTAGGTGTATTGATCTTCATAATAGGATTTGATCATTTTAAAAATTACCATAACAACTTTTTCATAAGAAAAAATATTCCTATCCTGTTGCCATTTGTTACTGATTGCAAAATATGAATCTGCAAAGCAAACAACATTTTCTTCTTGCTGCAGCAGTGAAATAGATTCATTTTCATGTGACATTTTTACAGGAGCCTAGTCAGACTCCCACCTATCAATTACATGTCTTGTTTTTTTGTAACATATGTTGACTGTGACTCGCTTTATTCTTCTCTTCAAAACATGGAAATTTTAAAATGAATGGCTTGTGTTTGTAAAGTATGCATTGCTTTACCTTCAGAATAAATGAATATCTTTACCATTTGTTTCTATTGAGCACAACAAAATAGCATTTCTACAGAAATAAAATGTATAAAACCAAGACAATCCTTTGTTTCTCTTTTAAAATACCCAACTTATATATGGTTTCACATCTAAGTGATTGAGTTCTTTCCTTGGGACAATCAGTCTAGAAACAAACACCTTTCATGTTTTCTCTATAATTTATCGGAACAAATGTAACTAAATTAGTATAAAAGGTTGTATTTTCAAATATAAAATTGTAGTTTTCTGAGTTCTGATTACTATAAAATTATGTTAAATCTCAAACATTACTTCCAGGGGTGGACTGAAAAGACTTGGGGCCCCCAAGCAATAGGAGACCATGCAGGCCCCCTCATTGTGTGACTCTGTCATGCAAGGGGGCCCTTCACCTTGCCTCCACATGCAGGAGCACATTGCCAGTGTGGGGCCCCACCAGCACTCACAGTCATTCCCATGAATTGTGAAGGGTAGTGTGGCCACTGGCCAAGTGTTCTTTTGAATCTGTCATTCCCTATGCATTCACAAGTATTATGGGCACAGGGGTGGAGCACCAGCCCTCTGCATCTCTCTTCACCGTTAAAGAGTGGCTAGCATTAAACCCAGCTTCTGTTACTATTTACCCATGATTTTACCTGCAGTATCGTGGGGCCCCTCTGAAAGATCAGGCCTAACCAAGACTTAGGTGGGTCATTATGGGGCCCCCTCCTTTGCCAGGGCCCTTAAGCAGTGCACTATCGCCCTAATGGTCAGTCTGCCCATGATTACTTCTATAATGCGGATATCGCAGTTTCATTTTTGAACGCCACAAATACATCTTTGAGTTTACCTGCATAGATAATATCAGTGCAGACAGGAAAAGTGAAGTAATCATATAAGACCAGAAGATTTGTTAACATGTTATTCATTATAAATAATCTGTACAATCATTCACTACATAGAATAAGTAGGTACTTTTCTTAATAGGACTTACCTTGGGACCTAGCAGACCCTGTACACCTCTTTCACCTCTTCCAGGAGGTCCTAACTCTCCTCGCTCTCCCTAAAGCCACAAATAAATGCATTTTCACTATTGTATACCCTTTAACTGTTGTTTAAAGGGTATATTCATCATCAAATACGTTTAACATGTCTAATTTCTTGACCATAGATGAGGAAATCATTAGGCATGCATTGTCATTAATGACTAACTCACTTCCAAATGGATATAGTTATTATCTATAAGAAACCTAAAGAGAATAGAAATGTGGCACTGGCAACCTAGATAAGAAAAAACACATGTCACCTGACATGAAAATGTTACTGCATGATTAAGCTTGATTAAGGCCATGTGAGGCCGAAACATCGCTGTTTTGTTGGTTTTGTCTCCTTTGTTGATTCAATAAAGACCCACGTTATTGCTAGCACTGGATTGCCCACTGACCTGTATTTTATATCATTAAAATGCTACTATACATATACAGTACATATCAAATGTTATATATTTAATCATAAATGTTCAATATTCTGCAGGATAGCTAAGAGAGGGGAGCAGAACAGATTATAAAGTGTTTTAATATTGGGTGTAGATGTAGAGTATGTTCTAGCGGTATCGTCCACTCCATATATTGCCATTCTGTACACGACATCCCAGCTCACTGCCCAATGATAAGTACAGCAATTTAATATACAGATCACTTCTAAAAGAGAGTTTCCCTATCTGTCCAGTTTATATTATTTTTATAGTGTTTATTTATCTTTCATTATCATCTGCCATAACAGTTGAGAAATCCAATGCATAAAAGCAAATATCAGAAAATCCACAGATGGTTAAATCATTTTGGAAAAATAAACATGGGAAATGAACATTAAAAAAAGAGAAAATGTGAGAAAATAACTGATCCTTTGACATCTGACCTAGAAATGGATGTGAATTGATAATGATCTGAAAGGTGCCACATAAACGGACTTTTCCTCAAAATAATAAAAATAAAATAACTGAACCCATGGCAGAAGAATTTTCCTTAAACTATTCCAAACATTTTTCTTCATTGTTTTTTTAAGAAGGGTGCGTTAAATATTACGTAATTAAAGCACTTATTAATCTTTTTGATTTACAATTTTTAAGTCATTTTTTTCTCGCTAATATAATATTAATATAAATATAGCTATTTATAGTTAGAAAAAATATACCGTATTTTCTGGAGTATAAGACGACCGGGTGTATAAGACGACCCCCTAATTTTCCAGTTAAAAAATAGGTTTTGGGCTATACTCGTCATATTGTATTGTATATCCCGCGTATAAGACGACCCCCAATACTGTAATTAGGATTATTTTTAAATAATATGGTTTATGTTTGGTTTCAACTAAAGGAAGTTTGCAGAAATGGTGGATTCAGTGCTCATAACCCCCTATAAAAATAAAACATAATCTATGAAACAGTCTTATTGTAACAGAGGTTGAGAAGAAAAGTAATTTATATGAAATAACCTAGCAGTGCCTACTTGGACATTGTTATTATACCTAATTATACTAATAGCAATAAATTCTAACAATAAGAAATAAATACATATATACACCCACACCATAGTTTATTGTTACATATAGAATAAATTAAGTTTTTATCTACTGAATACATTTTTTATGTTAATTTATTCAGTTTATCATTTCTGGTTTAGCCCCTTCTCTACCAAGATTGAGTATCAAATGGAGCAATGCTAATAAATTTTGATTATTGCAATTGCAATTCGTTTGCAAATGGGCTCAGAATGGGCCCCTAAA
This sequence comes from Leptobrachium leishanense, assembly GCA_009667805.1. NCBI lineage: Eukaryota > Metazoa > Chordata > Amphibia > Anura > Megophryidae > Leptobrachium > Leptobrachium leishanense. The sequence continues at coordinate 423,422,755 of CM019063.1, read as the reverse complement.
ATTACAAGATATCAGACATGACATTTGATGTGTTAAAATGATTTTAAATTATTTTTTCCATCACAGAAACAGAGTCCACGCTTTAATGTAAACGTAGTAGCACTTTTTTTGGCCAGTGTGATCTCTCTCCCTTTTTAAACAGGGCTTACCTACAGTGAACACCTCTGTATATATTTACTGCATGGGTAATGGAAAGCCATTATAAATAAAACCACTGGATTCTGACAGTGGTTTTATGGACAATCACTTTGTGGTGGAGGGGTTAGGAAATAAAGTCGAGTGTTAGAACTAGGGTCTACTCTCACCCCGCCACAAAAGCCACATATTAAAAGTTTCCTTTTTTCACTGATGAATAACTATAAAAGTGACTTGTCATTTTTTAATTGCCCTGTTTTCTGAATTTTGCAAAGGAATACACTTTACCATAATCCCAGAGCGTTCATGAACAGAAGAACATTGTTATGTTTCTAGGACAATATGTGTAGTTAACAACTACAAAATTCCTTGTTCTTACCTTAGTTCCGGGTAGACCTGGTAAACCAGGCTCTCCCTGAGGACCTAAGAATCCCGGCTCTCCCTTAGAAGGAAATACAGTGAGATTATTATATATATGTAGTCACTTTCCATAGCAGATTTACGTGCCGTAAGGTAGTATATGTATACAGTTGTGTTCAAAATTATTCAACCCCCAATGCTGTAAAGGGTTTTAGGGAATTTAGTGTACATTTGTAATTGTATTCAGAATGAAATCCTACAAGGACTTTTTAAAGAACCATATGCAACTAAAATGACATCAATTGGTTTTGTAATACAGTAGTAAATGTTTCTTTTGTGAATTCTTCATTGACACAATTATTCAACCCCTTAAAGACTACCACTCTGAAGAACAGAGGTTCATTCAAGTGTTTTCAATCAGGTATTGAAAACACCTGTGGATGTCACGGAGCAGCAATAAAGCATAATAAGCACCAATTAGGCAGCTTTAAAATGACTGTGATACTCAGCTCCTTCTAGACATTTACTGGTGTGGTTACAAACTTGGTGAAGTCAAGAGAATGGTCCAGGAAGACAAGGGAAGAGGTGATTACTCTTCACAGGAAGGGCAATGGCTATAAGAAGATTGCAAAGATGTTAAACATACCAAGAGAGACCATAGGAAGCATCATTCGCAAATTCAAGGCAAAGGGCACTGTTGAAACGCTACCTGGTCGTGGCAGAAAAAAGATGCTGACTTCGACTGCTGTGCGCTACCTGAAGCGTAGAGTGGAGAAAAGTCCCCGTGTGACTGCTGAGGAACTGAGAAAAGATTTGTCAGATGTGGGTACTGAAGTTTCAGCTCAGACAATACGGCGCACACTGCGTAATGAAGGCCTCCATGCCAGAACTCCCAGGCGCACCACCTTGCTGTCTCCAAAGAATAAGAAGAGTCGACTGCAGTATGCCAAAAGTCATGTGGACAAACCACAGAAGTTTTGGGATAGTGTTCTGTGGACTGATGAAACAAAATTAGAACTGTTTGGGCCCATGGATCCACGCTATGTTTTGAGGAGGAAGAACAAGGCCTATGAAGAAAAGTACACCTTGCCTACTGTGAAGCATGGCGGGGGGTCAATCATGCTTTGGGGCTGTTTTGCTTCTGCAGGTACAGGGAAGCTTCAGCGTGTGCAAGGTACCATGAATTCTCTTCAGTACCAGGAGATATTGGATGACAATGTGATGCAGTCCGTCACAAAACCTGAGGCTTGGGAGACGTTGGACCTTTCAACAGGACAATGATCCCAAGCATACCTCCAAGTCCACTAGAGCATGGTTGCAGATTAAAGGCTGGAACATTTTGGACTGGCCATCGCAGTCACCTGACATAAATCTGATTGAGAACCTCTGGTGGGACTTAAAGAAAGCAGTTGCAGTGCGCAAGCCTAAGAATGTGACTGAACTGGAGGCTTTTGCCCATGACAAATGGGCAAAGATACCCGTAGATCGCTGCAAGACACTTGTGTCAAGCTATGCTTCACGTTTAAAAGCTGTTATAACTGTAAAAGGATGTTGTGTACTAAGTACTAAGATTGAATGTCACTTGGGGGTTGAATAAAACTGATAATGATGTGAGCACAGAAAAGACATTTGTGGTTATTTCATTATAAATGTTATGTTATATTTGTCTGACCTACACGTGCCTCTTTGATTTAATTGTAAGCAAGATGACTGAATGATAAATCAATGTCAAACTGGCCAAAACACTCAATTTCAGTGGGGGTTGAATAATTTTGAACACAACTGTATATATATATATATATATATGCATTTTTATATATTTGAAAATAAATAAATTATAAAATCATGAAGGTTTAGGCTAAAAGCTCATTTCACCAAACAAGTGCACTTTGATATGCTCAGAAATATATATTTCTGGGTAAAATTAGAAGGTAGGGATTATTTTAAAACTTATGTCCAGCAGGCTAGATTTTATTTTCAAACAACCCTGAAGAATGTAAGCTATTCTATATGTTTCCCTAGTAAAACATGAGCTATAGACACATTACTACTTTTAGGAGCTGCAAAAGATATACTACCAGGTAGTAAGAAACAGTAGGGGGGAATACAGAGGAAGAAACTGGAAAGAGGAACAGAAGGATCAAAGGAGGAATATGAGACACAAAATGATAAGTATATGACAGGAGTTGAATTTGGACAAGCATGAGCAATGAGACAGGTGCAAAAAGGACCAGAGAAACAAGACTGTGTTCAATGGAACTGGAGGAAAAATGCAGAAATTGGAGAGAGACAATAAAAAGTATAATGAGAGGGAATTTGGACAAGAAGCAAAGAAATACTATGAGAAACTAATATCCAGATCTGGTTGAATGTGAACCACTTAAAAGATGTAGGTGGTTGGATCCTGAAAGTGAAATGGTTCATTCTAGTGTTGACAGCTGACTGGAGGGAATTGAGACATCATTTTAATAGAGCTAGAAAATTCACGTATGCAGGAAACTGTAGCTAAAAAATCAATACTATTATTACAAATCTACAAATGCATTCTAACTAATCTGCCTCTGACCTATTCTCCAAAGAACAAGATGCACAGTGCTTGAAAATAAACATAATGTGACTTTTATAAACGGTCATATCAACAGTCAACAGAAAAGAACAACGCAAAGCCCATTCCAAAGCACAAGCCACAGAAATGAAAAGATTTTTTTTCTTTTTCAAACATAGCACATGCATGATGCAAAATATGCAGTAAATTATGTATGTAGCTGTTTATCTGGAAAACACTGGGTTAATATAACTTCTATATATCCATACTTTATGATATATATGATTTTTAAAGTATAGAGTCAGTTGAGATGCTGAAGGGAATACAGAGCACAATACAGAAACAAACACATGTGTTTCAAATTCTTGTTAGTAAAAGAAGGAATATTTACGTAAAAATTGTGTCAACAGAAAAAAAAAAACATTATATGTTTGACGGCTACATTCCTGAAGTAATAATCTCCATGTGGCAATGTTTACAATCTTTATCTTTCTGTTCATTCTCCATAATGTCTCAATGTTCTTGTTACCTTCTCCTGTAAACCAACAGTGCAGATGTTCCAAGTCTTGGTCTTCCAGGTACTGTAGTCCAGTTGCTGTTGGGGAGCTGCAAAGACATAACGGTTTACACCGAATTAATGTCTTTGCAGCTCCCTAGCATGGCTCAATTATGAACCAGATATTATAATAGCAACTGACCACATAATTGTCCTGGCTGTCAAAAGAATACTAGAGGAGGTACCCCATGTCACCACTGGTATTCTTTCCTGGAGTCCATAAGACTTCAAGGAGGAGCTTAGTCTGACATCCCATGAATTTGAACTGGTGGGACCGCACTTTACAGCTCTTTACGATGGAAGAATATGATCCCTGTTCTTCACCGAGGGGCCAAAGGAAAGTTGTAGATTTAAAGATTTTTTTTACAATTACTTTTGGTAAAGCAGTAAGTTTTTCTGGCAACAGTCTTTAATAATAAGCAATGGTCATGCTATTTTTTGGATATGCTTAGTTTACTATACAAGTATGGAGCTTAGCTATACAAAATATGGACTTTACATTACGCTACTCTATATAGCAAAGAAGCTGGCACTACATAGTTACATAGATCGAAAAAAGACCTACGCCCATCAAGTTCAGCCTTTCACACATCACCTACTGTGGTTGATCAAAAAGAAGGCAAAAAACCCAGTCTGAAGCGCTCGCCAATATGCAACAAAGAAGGAAAAAATTCCTTTTTGACTCCAGAATGGGTGTCAGATTTCTCCTTGGTTCAAGCAGACATTATCATCTATTACATTTTATAACCCTTAATATTTTATTTTTGCAGGAAGTCATCCAGTCGTTGTTTAAAAGTCTGTGCAGACCCTGATCCAACCACCTCAACAGGCAGAAAATTTCACAGCTTTATTATTCTCACCGTAAAATAATCCTTCCTATGCTTTAGACTGAATTTCCTTTCATCCAGTCTAAATGGGTGACCTTGTGTCTGGTGTACAGTCCTATTAATGAATAAATTTCCAGACAATGGTTTATAATGGCCACGTATATTGGCAGTATTACAAAGCTGTTGCTAACTTAACCAGAGCTGTTGTAAACTTAACAACTTCATAGACTATAATGGGTCTGGTAAGTATACAACAGCTCTGGTTAAGTTAGCACCAGATTTGTAATAGTGCCCTATATATTTATACAGTGGCAAGAAAAAGTATGTGAACCCTTTGGGATTACGTGGAGTTTTGCATGAATTGGTCATAAAATGTGCTCTGATCTTCATCTAAGTCACAACAATTTGAAAAACACAGTCTGCTTAAAATAATACAACACAAACATTATATGTTTTCATGTGTTTATTGAACATAACATGTAAGGCTAGGGTCAGACGAACGCATTTTTCACGTAGTCCGTGAAAAAGTGCATTCGAACGAATGGACGTATTTTTTCACGGAATACGCGATAGCGGTCATATGATGCGCATTTGCGTCCGTGATTTTGTATGGATCATCAATAAAACCCTTTTTGCGTCTGGACGTTAAGTAGGCCGGACATTAGCAGCGTCTGATGTCTCCTAAACACGCACACACGCCACTAGCGGACGCAGCGCACTCTGTACGTCAGTACTAGCGGTATCACGTTCTCGAAAAAATGTGTTTGTTTGCCGCTTGCGTTGCGCAGCCGCACTTTTGTGCGGCCGTACTTCGTATATTGCCCGTCATTGGCCATCATCTGCTGCTGCTACGGCCGTGATAAAGTGCGGCTGCACCTGCGTTCACACTCCGTTCGTCTGACCCTAGCCTAAACATTCACAGTGCAGGGTGGAAAAAGTATGTGAACCCCTAGCCTAATGACTTTTCCAAGAGCTAATTGGAGCCAGGAGTGAGCCAACCTTTAATCCAATCATGGTGATATTATTGGATGTGTTGCTGAAAGCTGTCCTGCCCTTTAAAAACACACACCAGTTTTGGGTTTACTGGTTTCAAGAAGCACTGCCTGATGTGAACCATGCCTTGCAGAAAAGAGCTCTCGGAAGATCTACGATCAAGAATTGTTGACTTGCATGAAGCTGGAAAGGGTTACAAAAGTATCTCCAAAAGCCTTGATGTTCATGTGTCCACGGTAAGACAGGCTGTCTACAAATGGAGAAAGTTCAGCATTGTTGCTACTCTCCCTAGACGTGGTCGTCCTGTAAAGATGGCTGCAAGAGCACAGCGCATAATGCTTAATGAGGTAAATAAGAATCCTAGAGTGTCAGCTAAAGACTTACAGAAATCTCTGGCACATGCTAACATTTTTGTTGACACATCTACAATAAGGAAAACATTAAACAAGAATGGAGTACATGGGAGGACACCACGGAGGAAGCCATTACTGTCCAAAAAGAATAATGCAGCACGTTTGAAGTTTGCAGAAGAGCACCTGGATGTTCCACAGCACTACTGGCAAAATATTCTGTGGACAGATGAAACAAAAATTGAGTTGTTTGGAAAAAAAGCACAACACTATGTGTGGTGAAAAAAGGCACAGCACACCAACATCGAAACCTCATCCCCACTGTAAAACATGGCGGAGGGAGCATCATGGTTTGGGGCTGCTTTGCTGCCTCAGGGCCTGGACGGATTGTTGTCATTGATGGAAAAATGAATTGCAGAGTTTATCAAGACATTTTGCAGGAAAACGTAAGACCATCTGTCTGCCAACTGAAGCTCCGCAGAGGATGGTTGATGCAACAGGACAATGACCCAAAGCATACAAGTAATTCAACAAAAGAATGGCTTCAACAAAACAAAATACGCCTTCTGCAGTGGCCCAGTCAGAGTCCTGACCTCAACCCGATTGAAATGCTGTGGCATGACCTTAAGAGAGCGATTCACACCAGACATCCCAAGAATATTGCTACACTGAAACAGTTTTGTGAAGAGAGGGTGGTCTAAAATTACTCCAGATCGTTGTGCAGGTCTGATCTGCAACTACAGGAAACGTTTGGTTGAGGTTATTGCTGCCAAGGGAGGGTCAACCAGTTATTAAGTCCAAAGGTTCACATACAGTTGTGTTCAAAATTATTTAACCCCCAATGCTGTAAAGGGTTTTAGGGAATTTAGTGTACATTTGTAATTGTATTCAGAATGAAATCCTACAAGGACGTTTTAAAGAACCATATGCAACTAAAATGACATCAATTGGTTTTGTAATACAGTAGTAAATATTTATTTTGTGAATTCTTCATTGACACAATTATTCAACCCCTTAAAGACAACCACTCTGAAGAACAGAGGTTCATTCAAGTGTTTTCAATCAGGTATTGAAAACATCTGTGGATGTCACGGAGCAGCAATAAAGCATAATAAGCACCAATTAGGCAGCTTTAAAATGACTGTGATACTCAGCTCCTTCTAGACATTTACTGGTGTGGTTACAAACATGGTGAAGTCAAGAGAATGGTCAAGGAATACAAGAGAAGAGGTGATTACTCTTCACAGGAAGGGCAATGGCTATAAGAAGATTGCAAAGATGTTAAACATACCAAGAGAGACCATAGGAAGCATCATTCGCAAATTCAAGGCAAAGGGCACTGTTGAAACGCTACCTGGTCATGGCAGAAAGAAGATGCTGACTTCGACTGCTGTGCGCTACCTGAAGCGTAGAGTGGAGAAAAGTCCCCGTGTGACTGCTGAGGAACTGAGAAAAGATTTGTCAGATGTGGGTACTGAAGTTTCAGCTCAGACAATACGGCGCACACTGCATAATGAAGGCCTCCATGCCAGAACTCCCAGGCGCACCCCCTTGCTGTCTCCAAAAAATAAGAAGAGTCGACTGCAGTATGCCAAAAGTCATGTGGACAAACCACAGACATTTTGGGATAGTGTTCTGTGGACTGATGAAACAAAATTAGAACTGTTTGGGCCCATGGATCAACGCTAAGTTTGGAGGAGGAAGAACAAGGCCTATGAAGAAAAGAACACCTTGCCTACTGTGAAGCATGGCGGGGCGTCAATCATGCTTTGGGGCTGTTTTGCTTCTGCAGGGACAGGGAAGCTTCAGCGTGTGCAAGGTACCATGAATTCTCTTCTGTACCAGGAGATATTGGATGACAATGTGATGCAGTCTGTCACAAACCTGAGGCTTGGGAGACGTTGGACCTTTCAACAGGACAATGATCCCAAGCATACCTCCAAGTCCACTAGAGCATGGTTGCAGATTAAAGGCTGGAACATTTTGGAGTGGCCATCACAGTCGCCTGACTTAAATCCGATTGAGAACCTCTGGTGGGACTTAAAGAAAGCAGTTGCAGTGCGCAAGCCTAAGAATGTGACTGAACTGGAGGCTTTTGCCCATGACGAATGGGCGAAGATACCCTTAGATCGCTGCAAGACACTTGTGTCAAGCTATGCTTCACGTTTAAAAGCTGTTATAACTGTAAAAGGATGTTGTACTAAGTACTAAGATTGAATGTCACTTGGGGGTTGAATAAAACTGATAATGATGTGAGCACAGAAAAGACATTTGTGGTTATTTCATTATAAATGTTATGTTATATTTGTCTGACCTACACGTGCCTCTTTGATTTAATTGTAAGCAAGATGACTGAATGATCAAAATCAATGTCAAACTGGCCAAAACACTCAATTTCAGTGGGGGTTGAATAATTTTGAACACAACTGTACTTTTTCCACTCTGCACTGTGAATGTTTACATGTTATGTTCAATAAACACATGAAAACATCTAATGTTTGTGTTGTATTATTTTAAGCAGACTGTGTTTTTCAAATTGTTGTGACTTAGATGAAGATCAGAGCACATTTTATGACCAATTCATGCAAAACTCCACGTAATCCCAAAGGGTTCACATACTTTTTCTTGCCACTGTATAAAGTTATCAGAGTCCCTCCAAGATGATTTTTTTAAAACTAAACAGGTTTAAGCTTGTTCACCTTTCCTCATGACTTAAATCTTCCATTCCCCTTATTAATTTAGTTGCCATCTCTGAACTTTTTCTAGTGCCATAATATCTTTTTTTTTTAAACGGTTTCCCAAAATTGAACAGCATATTCGAGGTCTGGTCTTACCATTGATTTATAAAGAGGCAAAGTTATGTTTTGAATTCCCCTTTTAATGCATGTCAATACCTTGCTGGTCTTGGCGGTTGCTGTTTGACATTGGACAGTGTTGCTGAGTTTGGAGTCTATGATTATTCCCAAATCATTTTCTTGCTTTGATTTCCATAACTCGTACCATATAGGGAATAAGTTGCTTGTATGTTTTCCACTCCAAAGTGCATAACCTTGCATTTATCTATATTCAATTTCATCTACCATTTAGGTGCCCAGTCCCCCAATTTATCCAAATTCCTCTGCAGCGAAGCAACATCTTGCTCACATTGTATTACTTTTCCTAGTTATAGGTCATCTGCAAACACTGATACATGACTTTAGATGCCTAGTTCAAGATCATTTATAAATAGATTTAATAGGAATGGTCCTATAACAGACCCCTGAGGGACACCACTTACCAATAGTGTCCATCTTAAAAATGTACATCAAGTTGAGCTGTAAGTGGAGCTGTGGCTTGATATGAAATTACAGTGGAGTCACTGACATTTGTAAGTGTGACCAATATACTTAACTCTTCACTCCTGAATGTCCATGGTTTGACTAAAATCAACAGCCACATCTTTCAATCCTTGCTTCCCTAGGTCTTTAAAATGAGACATGACAGATTTCTCTATGACAAATTACCTGTGTAACCATTAAACCAGTGTTTACCAACACTATCGTCAAGTCCCCCTAACATGAAATGAAACATTGTGAATGTGAATAAAGCCCCAGGGCCAGATGGAATTCACCCGCGAGTACTGAGAGAGTTATGTGTTGAAATATGTAAACCTCTGTTCTTAATCTTTCAAGATTCTTTTCTTTCAGGAATAGTACCAGAGGATTGGAGAAAAGCTGACGTGGTCCCTATATTTAAGAAAGGTTTAAAATTCGTGCCTGGGAATTATAGACCTTTGAGCTTAACATCTGTGGCTGGGAAAGTATTTGAGGGGTTACTAAGGGATAATATTCAGGAATTTATTGGGAGGTATAACGTAATTGGCAAAAAACAGCATGGTTTCATGAAACACAGATCATGTCAAACTAACCTAATTACGTTCTATGAGGAAGTAAGTAGAAGTATAGATCAGGGGGTCGCAGTGGATGTGATTTACTTAGATTTTGCCAAAGCTTTCGACACAGTTCCACACAAAAGGTTACTATTTAAATTGAGAAAAATTGGTCTAGATGAAAATACTTGTTTTGGATAGAAAACTGGCTAAAAGATAGGGTACAGAGAGTGGTCATAAATGGTACATTTTCAAGATGGACACCAGTGGTAAGCGGTGTCCCTCAGGTGTCTGTTATAGGACCAATACTATTCAATTTATTTATAAATGACCTTGAGATAGGCATTGAAAGTCATGTATCAGTGTTTGCAGATGACACAAAACTAGGAAAAGCAATACAATGTGAGCAGGATGTTACTTCGCTGCAGAGGGATTTAGATAAATTGGGGGACTGGGCACTTAAATGGCAGATGAGATTTAATCTAGATAAATGCAAAGTTATGCACTTTGGAGTGAAGAACACACAAGTAATTTATACCCTAAATGGTACGGAGTTAGGGAAATCCAAGCAGGAGAAGGATTAGGGAAATAATCATAGACTTCAAACTAAGTAACAATGTGCAATGTCAAACAGCAGCCGCCAAGGCCAGCAAAGTATTGGCATGCATTAAAAGGGGAGTTCACTCACGGGATGAAAACATAATTTTGCCTCTGTATAAATCAATGGTCAGGCCGCACCTTGAATATGCCGTGCAATTTTGGGCACCTGTCTTAAAAAATATTATAGCGTTAGAAAAAGTGCAGAGACGGGCAACTAAATTAATAAGGGGAATGGAAGGGTTAAGTTATGAGGCAAGACTAACAAGCTTAAACCTGTTTAGTTTAGAGAAACGGCGCCTTAGAGGGGATCTGATAACCTTATATAAATATATACGGGTCCATTATCAACCATTGTCTGATAACATATTCATTAACAGGTCTATACATAGGACAAGGGGTCATCCAGTTAGACTGGAAGAAAGAAAATTTAGCTTAAAGCATAGGAAGGGTTATTTATTTTACGGTGAGAACAATAAAGCTGTGGAATTCTCTGCCTGTTGAGGTGGTTGGGTCAGAGTCTGTACAGACTTTTAAAAAACGACTGGATGACTTCCTGCAGACACAGAATAATAAGGGTTATAATATTTAATATGTGGGTAAAAGCTTCTTGATCCAAGGAGAAATCTGACTGCCATTCTGGGGTCAAGAAGGAATTTTTTCCCGGTATGTTGCATATTTCAGACTGGGTTTTTGCCTTCTTTTGGATCAACAGCAGTAGGTTATGTGGGAGAGGCTGAACCCGATGGACGCATGTCTTTTTTCAGCCTATATAACTATGTAACTATGTACTATGTAACTATGCCAGGCTTACAAGATAACTGAAGCACAGCACATGTGATATGATTTGCTGCTCAGTGTTTGCAGGATTCAGTCTGCATTTCCCCAAGGCGATCCTTAAAATCTGACCTGTTAGGGGTACTTGAGGATCAGGGTTGGGAAACACTTCCCTAAACATCTCTTTTTGTGACTACAGTTTGCTACTCATCGCCATGCATTATATGGACACATTCTTGCAACTCAAGAGATAAAATGTTTGGTATTAAAGCCAAGTCTACCAGCAGAGTTAATTAATACATTTATAAAATTAACAAAGCTATTGCTTTTGCTCAGTCAGCTAAATAATTATGGGCACATAGATAATGATACACTTTTTTGCCCATGATAGTTTACCTTCTATGATTGGCAGAGGATACACTGTTTATAAGAGGAAATAACATACTCCAGTAGTCATGATGATTACACAGAAGCCGAAATAACATCATTGGTTTGTTCACAGGGTGGTTGGCTATAACTAATTAGGAAGGTAATATCCCTTTGCAGTTTCAACAATTTATTTCAGCCATTATAGCGCTGCAAATTGCCATTTGGAGTGTTCCTTTTATATCACAGAAAGAACAAAGCACTCGAACACTCTGCATTTGTTATGAGTTTTATATCGGTGATAAGTCAGATTAAATATTGCAACCCATAACAATGTTCTCTGTAAACATTCCGAATTGTGCTTGGAGGTTTGCAATAAATTTTTAATTCGGTAGCGATGTACCTAATTAAACGGTGATATTATTCTTCTGGGTTTATATAAAAATATATAATTTGCGATGATTGCACAGAATGTATTGTCGTAAAAAATACTTCTAAAAACTTCAATTATTCAAACATAGCTAATATATTTCAGTCCGCCAACAGTTATACCTTGCTGTAAGCCCCGCTAACTTTGATAGGAGGACGGTAATAAATGTGGAAAAAGAAGCGGGTGGGAGTTACAGTTGGAAAAAAGGGCAGTTAAAAGCATAAGGTAATTGCAGAATAAATACAATCCTGTGGAATGCAAATGAGAACAGCAGCAACATCTAAATGGTGAGGATAAGACGGTCATGGGAAAGAGAGCGAAAGGTCTTGTATTCATCAAGTCTCTGCCTGGCCCACTGAAAACGAGGTTAAATCTAAAAAAATAAGTCTGTTGGATCTGATTGATTATTCATATGGGGCATTAGGCCGTTATTTAAGGGAAGCACGACCATCTCTCAACTTGCATAACAATTCTGGTCTAAATTAAAAGCTGCATTTGTTCTGGTTTCTCTACTCTCCATGTTTGAATTCATACCCAAAAGCACATCTGATACTTTAGTGCTGTAAATCAAACAAAAGCAGAAAAAGGACTGCACTTGATGCACAAAATGCACTTGAAGATAACATAACTAAAAACGTCTTATATCTACATGGAGGTTTGACATGGTTACAACAGACGAACCAATGCAAGAAATGAAAAATTTATATATACTTCAAACTACAGATGATTTAATCACTAAATTCAGTGTTCTGGTGAATTTGAAACCAATATAAACATTTATTCTGGCTGAACCAATAATAGGGAACTTATTACTGGCTCTATTATGAGTGAGCTGCTATACAAGTTCTTTGACTCGCAATTTACAAGGTCAGCTAACATCTACTGGCAGAAGCTCTAGGCACTACTGCTGGTACCTTATACTGTAGTCAGTGGAGACCAGAGAGACCCCTCCGCAAGATCGCATATTTGCAATCCTGTAGGGCCATCAGAAAGCTACTGGGAACTATTTGTTCCCATTTTCATTTTGCTACAAGCAAGACAAGGTGGTAGATTGTGCCATCCAATGCACACTAGAGCTGAGTATGATTTTTAAATGCAATTTTTATTTAGTGTTAGGGGATGTGCCAGTATAAAATCACTTAACACCAGGTCATGAAAGCTGGTAAATCATTCAATACTGGCTCAAACTGAGAATAACAAGCAACATTGGAATCATTCATAATTGTACAAATGCTAGTAAATTAACACTTCCTAAACATTGTACAGGAAGTACGCACTTACAATTGGCTGGCAAATAGCACTTGAGAGGGAAGTTTGTGGCTTGGCTGGAATATATTAACAAGCTATTCATAACAGCTGATGTGGAATAGAGCCAATAGTGTAGTAATCAAACCTAAATGTGGCCTAAGTATTGCACTTTTTTGCTGACTACACATTGATTAGCTGCATAGTGGTTACACTCCAAATTCATTTCCAGGCACGTCATTGTGGGGATTTCTTTCATTCGTAGAAAAACTATCAACCTGGAGTTTTAGGAGATTTTGATTTAGACACGACCTTCAAAGAATTAAATGAGTAAGATGAAAAACCAATGATATATGTTCTTCATCACCATACATTCCTCACTCCATCTTCATCTTCCTACAGTTTTTCTTCATCCTAATGTTGCAATCCACATTCAAATTTATGAAGAGATATATTTTAACAAATATATGACAACACACACACCGCCGTTCCCCCGTGTAAAAGCTGCAATGGAAGGCTCAAACAGTGGAGCAGCGCAAGGTGTGTGCTTCTTGGGGGGGTTGGGGTGCGGGCAGGCTCTAAGAGTAGTGATGGGGAGTCTGGATCAGTGAAGTGATTCGGTTCATTATAAGTGATCCATTTAAGTGAATCGGATCATGAACTGGATCATTTGAGTTACTGTGTAAGAATTGCAGAGGGGAGGGGAAGTGACTGACTAGTAACTGCTACTTTGGCTCTGGGTCACTCCCCGTGCTGCTGATTGCCTGTTGGTTCGTTCAGCTCCTTCCGTGCTACTCGTTCGTGTAATGTATCAATTTGTTTAGAAGAGGAGGGATCATTTTCAGGAGTAAATTAACCCTCAGTGGTCCAAAACCATGGAATGCCATGGGAGAATAATCTGCAGACACTGCGTAGATACACATGAGCATAAACATACACAGAAACACGCACAGACACAAGTTACAGACAAAAACACACAACACACGGCAGTCCTTACAGCCCCAAAGAGAGTATGTTTTATATAAAGCTGTAATGCATTGTTACTCAAACGTGTGTGCTTTGCGTTTTGGACAACCTTAAACAAACTCTGTCATGATCACATAATCAACACATTTATTGCAAATGCTTAGTGGAAAATCACTCCTTATGCCCCTTTATGTGACTGCTGCTAGTCTATGAGAGGAAGCAGCAGGTGGCTGACGTGTCCCAGCCAATCCTGGTCCTCTGGTCCCAATGAGAATACTCAGCACATCCAACGCAGCGCTGCCCATTGACAGACACAGCAAAGTGTGATTATATGGAGAATGACAGGAATATAGGAGCCCACTTCTGTGAGGTTACAATCTCTAAAAGGGGAAAATGGGAGCCTGCTCCCAACCCAAGAGCTTACAATCTCTAAATTTCATCTCCTTTCAAGAGGCACTTAGTGAATTATCCTGTTGCAATCTGATATATGAGTCTGTGAGCTGCTCTGTCTGAATACAGTTCTTTAAATCATTCAATTAACTATTATTGTACTTTATTTATATAGTGCCAGCATATTCCGCAGCCGCTGAACAATGGGCACAATAATGACAGGGTTACAAGTTATTGAGACTGAACAACAGTTTAATAAACCAGTACAGGAGGAACGAGAGCCCTATTCTCGTGGGAATTTACAAGACTCAAGGAATGGCTCTAAAGGGATCTCTGAGTCATTGTATTGTTTACATTGTAAAGCATTGCAGGGCAGAGCTGGCAGAAGCCACTCATTCACTCTAGGATCAGATTACACATGCAGTTATGAATTCACAAACTGAACCCTTACAAACGGATCATTCAGTGTGATGAACTGAATCACTCAGTTCACTGAAAAGATCCAGATCAAAAGAAGATTTGTTCAAAAGCTTGTATAGGAGAACGGACTAGGAAAAGAGAAGGGCCCCTAAAGGCTGGGAGGGTGAGGGAGAGAAGACAGGGCCCTGAAAGGATGGGGGACAGAAGGGGTCTTGAAATGCTGGGTGGAGGGGACCCTTAAAGGCTAGGGAAGGGGAAAGTGTGGTGTTAACACCTTCAGGGATACTCAGAGAGAACCAAAATGTCACTGACAATATATTGACAGCTTTTTGAATAGCCAAACTATTATTATTATTTATTAAGCACAACACATTCCACAGCGCTGGGGCCACGAAATAGCACCGTACTGGGAAATTAACTGTTCGGTGCAATTTCGAGGCCAATTTGGTTCTCTCTGAATAACACCTCTTGTCTGCTGAAACACTTCACCCTTGTGCGATGAGCTCAATTTGACAACTTAAAACTGAAAGACACTCCTAAACGAGCAATATAAGTGATAATTGTACAAAAAAACCACCTCAGGAATTAAAAATATAAACGAATAAAAATCTAATAAAAACTTTTGGTGCAATAGTACAATGGATTACGTTAATGTTCACTCTGGTGTGTAAAAACATGCTTAGTGTAAGAGGATGTTAATGCTTATATTCTTTTCTGCATTTGTTGCTTGGTTCAGTAAAACTTGATGCAGAAACGAGCACAGGAATGAAAGAAACACTATTACAAAATAGAGTTCCCCTTTTTTGCCATTAAATAATGGGGCAGATGCTGCTGACAGTCTCTACCCAATTATTATATATATTTTTGTCCCTTTGGTTTCTTAAAGTAAAGAAACTCCCTTTTGGTCGGTGCTCCTCCTTTTCAGCTCAGGCATTCCCAAAACCGGTAGTTCCTGAAGCTTTTCTGCGCAATTTGCACTCCTATACAACTTGACTAGAAACCGCAAATTGTGCAGTACTATGGGACTCACACATTTTTACGTACGCATGTTCTGAAGCGCCTGCGCAGAGTGATGGATTGGAGCTGCTTGTGCATGCACAGATCTGATCCGTCGTTGCCTCTCTGAGAACGCTCACTACAGCGATGGGTTTCAGATGGTGATGTTGGCTGCTCTGTGAGCGTGACATCACTAGTGACCGATCTGGTGACCAGCAGCTGGGAAATTTAAAATCCCGGCTGCTATTTGCGCTGGCTGGGGTGGATTAAGTTCCTCCACTTCACCCAGCATTTACTCCAGATCAGGGAAGCTGGGGGGAGGGGGGCGATAACTCTACAAATCCTTTAATATCACTTTATTTTACTCCATTTTTATTTAAATTTCTTGAGTTTTTTATTTGCTAACTTTAACGTATTATTAATATTATGTCTTTGGGAGTTTTTCCATTTTGTCCTGCATTAATACAGCTGCACATTCTCACATTCTAGCCACTGTTATTAGTAAGTATATTTTTCATTTTGAAAACTTATTGCTGATAACGTATAAACGCTATTTGAAGTCACGTTACAAAAAGTAAATTTGCATTTGGATTTCAAAGGTTTGTTTCATTTTAGCATCCTTACCTTTCTTGTTAAAAAAAATATAATCAGAAATGGAGACCCTGTTACAATTGTTTTTGGAGGAAACGTGCAAATTTAATAAAATTGGGGTAAAAAACCCCTAAATTTCTCATTGCTATTTTTTATTTCAGGGGAGTAAAATAAGGGGCACTTAGGAGCATTGGGGGAGGTGGGATATTAATGGTATGGGGAGGTAGAAGATAAGGGGGCCCTTAAAGGCAGGGGCTTCAGTAAGAGGCTCCAAGATTTCTGATAGCTGCCCTGGCTTTAGTTCCTCATTGGACTTTAAACACTGCTTTCACTATGGTCTCATGTCCATAGCTGCATGAGGTAAAGAGATGCCACCTAAGGTCATATGACTGCCAATAAAGCCCATTTAAAGCCAATACATTTCTCTAATAAAGAACCTTTTAAAAACATCAGCAATCAATTTGCTTTATGTTGGCTTTGACCTCACAGACTGGTCAAAGTGAAATAATGTTCGAACTTGGAAAGTTTCACATCGACTTTCCAACACACATTGCATTGTGCGTTCCTATTTATTTAAAGGTCTGCATTTTCTAACCTGCAGAGCTCCAGCTGCGAGTAAAATTGTAGCCACTGGTAATTTATTTGAGGATTTACACAACCGTTGGCCTGAAACGCAGGCTTTCTAACTCTGCTAGTTATGTGTGTCTCAGTCCTGTGGTTATGTTTTTAAAACACACAGAGCACATGAGTATTTTATACAGGTCTATTCTGCTTCCTGTGCCTGGAATAAATTAGCACAAAACGGACGGCTAATAAAACTGCTTTACAGTTGTGCCACATACAAGTAGGTCTCACAAAGCAGCAGATGGTTGATTTTTGTTAAGTAACATAATGTATTTTCAGGCACTAAACATTGTTAAACTCTATAGTCCGATTCTTGTAATATCAAGATATTAATGAGCTGGTGATTTATATTCAATGTCAAGTTTTATTACGAAAGAAAGGTGTCGTGTGAGCGACCATTAGACAGCTTGCTAAAGGCATCAAATAACCAGCTATTCTACAAAAACTAAACAAGAAAAAAAGTGTCATATCCCTAGAACACCGCGCTTATCCCTATAACACCATGTGAAACAAAACACAATTAGAGGTTTTGGTTTACTTGAATGGCCATTGAAGTGGAAGCTCACCTGCCATGCCAAAGCACCTCTGGTGAGATGAGTCCTACCTAATGAAGCCAAAAGCTACTTTCTAAGCAAGCCACATATGCTCATGCTGCTTCTCAGTCAGGAAGACTGGTGTGTTTTCATTTATACCCTCGCCAGAAAAATTCCACTTTGGGATTAAAATCAAAAACGCGGAACGGGACAGCGGTAAGGATGACCTGGCTGGAGACATGTCAAAATATACATACAAACAGAACAAAAACGGCATTGCGCCTATTCCCTACCAGGGCGGCTGCAACTACCAGATGAATCCAGCCCAGTAAAATGTATAAAACATAAGAAAAAAAGTGTCATCTGTGCTTATCCCTATAACATCACTGTGTGTATGCATTCTACAAAAACTGTCCGACTCATACCAAATATTAGCCGGGGATTAGCAAGCAGTATAAACAGATATCACCAGCCTAGTTGGACCAATTTGCCAGACACAAAAAGCATGGTTAGATGCAGCAGAAAACAGCATCTGAGAATTTTCATTTATAGACAGTAATGAGGCACACAACCTGTATGAAACCGGAAAATGACATGCATTGCGATTTTATATGAGCAAAGAGACAGCAGAAGTGCAAAACTAATTCAACCACACCTTGGGACATTGGACGCATTCATAAGAAGAGCAAAAACTGCCACAAGTTGTTTGGCAAGACAGAATTCATCTATGACCTTGTTTGTAGCCCAACACATTGCCAGGATACTAGAGAATCTTGCCAACTTTGTCAACTCCTCTAAAGTTAAGATATAAACAAATGATATGTACCTATGAGTACCATACACTGAAAGGTCTTCAATAAATTGTAGCAGATGTGGAACTTGGGGTATCCTTAATATATGCCTTGTTGGATTCATCAACACGAGGTCAACTGCTCTGCTTGATCTTCCAGTCTTTGTCCTAGGCAAACTTTAGATGCTGAGGCATCTCATAGTAGGCTTGTGCACTGATTTTTTTTTCGGTTCGATTCGATTTGTTCGGATGTTTAAAATTTTAGATTCGGCTCGTTTCGACCGATTTCTGTTTCGATTCGGTTTGGTTCGGCTCGTTTTTCGTGTACATTTTTTTTTCGGAATATCGACCATTTTTCGTGTTTTCGGGTCACTTTGCTCATTTTTTTGTATCGACTTTTCGTGATTTCGGAAAATTTCGTTTTTTCGGAACGTCTGTTCTCCTCGTTTCAAAGTGTCTAACTCTATTCGTTTTGACATAAACTACTATGGTTTACTTTTTTTAGACTTTATATATTTTTTTATAATAAATTTTTGGTTTGTTTTTCGGATCCGATAATTCATTCTGTCGATACGATAATTCTGGCGATTCTATCGTGTTTTTTTTTATTAAATAAAGATCTTTTCTTATGAATATACATTTCACAACTTTATTTAATCATATTAAAATGGTATGAAAGCCAAGGAACAAAAAAAATTAACAAAACGATTTAAAAAACGCTAAACTGACCCGAATGCAACAAGAAACAAGTGATACGCATTTACAAATCCAAAATTTACAGAATCAGCGATATAACCGATAATAGTTAAATATACGATGTCCAGAATTACCGAAATGGAACCGAAATCACGAATGGAACCGAAATCATGAATAGAGCAAAAATAAATTTCGATTTGACACATTTCAAGTCCATTCGAAAAATCCGAAAATTTTTCGTTTCTTCTCGGAAAACTTTTCGGATCTGTCGGTTTTCGGGTCCGATCCGATTCGGAAATTTGGCTGAATCCGAAGACACGAATCGGGAAATTTCGTGAAAATTCCAAAACCCGAAACGCACATCCCTATCTCATTGTTAATAGATAAGGTAAGGCAGATAGTTATGGTAACTTGTAACATTTTTTATGCCTTGTAGGTCTTTCACATAGTAACCTGAATGTGTTCCTAAAGAACTAATGTAATGACCATCTAGAATAATCGATCACTGCTTAAAAGCTCTGCGTCAGAATAAGAGGTCAAATAATATTTTTAAAGAACCTATGAGTCAGCTCTGTTTTATAAATCCTATAACTCTTTGCAGAAGATATTATGATATAAGGTTTTATTCATTTTAACTAATGAGAATAAATGATTCCTGCAATAAACACTGAATGTCAGAATTAAATACACAGAACATACAAGGTATGACTAGAAAATGTTAAATGAAAATTAAAAACGACCTTTCTTAATTGGAACCATAAGAATTAAAATCACTTTAACTT
The DNA here is from genome assembly GCA_009667805.1 of Leptobrachium leishanense. NCBI lineage: Eukaryota > Metazoa > Chordata > Amphibia > Anura > Megophryidae > Leptobrachium > Leptobrachium leishanense. Next base: position 423,402,918 of record CM019063.1, on the reverse strand, counting down.
TCTTTTATGTGCCTTGCATGTAAGTCCAGATGGGCAGAGTGTTTATGGTTCTTTCCATAATTACATATATTTGTTAAATCAGGATTATATAGAATATACAAATCAACCAAAAAAGGAACAAATTGGAAAAAACAATTCAAAAGGTTAAACTTTTCACTGTAGCATTTTCTGTAGATGCTTCACAGTGTCACATAATGAAGTTAAAGTTGTTGCAGCAGGGCAGAGACACTTAAATATAAACTAGTAACAACATTTTTGTATGAATGCACTTTACTCGATGTGCGGGCTCCGCTTTGTCTGACAAAAAAAGTAGTTTGAAGGTAGCAAAACTCAGAGATTGCTGAGCATATAATAAATGCTCACCACTTGGACCAACTTCAATTAACTCATACCATACCATATACCCAGATCTAAATAGTAGAAATAATACCAACACAGTTATCCATTTCTGATAACTGTATCTTCTTTATCCTATCTCGTAAAGGGACAATACCACGTACTTAAGCTGTAACGTGATTGCATGTGCAATACAAATAAAAGAACTTTATAAAACACATGCTGCTTTTTTTTCTCTTTAATTTCATGTAAAAAGGAAACATATAATAAGATTTGTGTATCTTCTGATTCCATTGTGTTGATTTTTTTCCCATGATGCAACATTTACCAAAATCTGTGCAAAAGTTTTACTTCCCTGCTGTGGTTTATCTTCTACATTATTTAACAAGCAATGAGGTGGAGGAGGGAATGTTTAGGTAAGGCTATTGTGATCCAGGCTATCCAAGTTAAGATATGGCAGCTGAATGAGATAAAACAGGGAGCTTAAAAGGCTTCAAATCTACCCCCTGGGAATGTCTTTCAAATACATTCCACACAATACTATGATGTGAGTCAGTGAATGATCCATACAGGATTATTCAGAGAGCACCTTTCCCATTCCACGCACTTCGACTAGTACAATTTGCCGACCAACAGGGTCCCTGAAATGCAGGGGACAAGCTGACGAACGCATTGGAAAAACTGCTGCAAAACTGTCGAGTGAATTCAAAAAACCTCAGAAAAAATACCAAATCGATCCAAAAAAACACGGAACGCATCTGACGCAAAACCACCGATTCGATCTGAAAAAAGCCAAACAGAGTGCCGACCAACCACCAGAAAAAGTCGACAAGCTGACAAACGGGTAGAAAAAACCCTGCAACTTTTAAAAGGTGTTTGCAACAAAAATACTGCACGAAAATGCTTGAAAATAACATAAGATCCTCTGAATAATAATAAAAAGGTCTGTTACAGAAAGAAAATGTCATTTTTTTTAAAAAAAGAATATTTTTTGCCGAATAAATCCCAAAAAATGCCCAAAAAATGTATAAAGAAACTTTTTGCTTCATGTGTTGAATAAATATTTAATAAAACCAGGGAAACATGTCAAATGAAACCACAGAAAATCAGGGCATTTCACTGACATTTTAGTGCTGTTTGGTGTTCTCTGAATAGATTAACCATTACTTCTCTGTGGGGAAATCACTGCCATTGAAGATCACCTTATTTCGCTAGCTATAAAAAGTGCCGGCTGGGTGGAGTAGAGGTAACATCAAACATCACTGCTCTGTGTGGAAAGAGCCTGTGGAGTCATGGGTCCGATCCCAGCGAGCACCTCTCCAGTAAGTGTCCTTGGGCAAGACACCCAATGGTACATACTCGCCACCTAGGACATACTTGAAAACGAGAGAAATCTCAATGTATCCTTCCTGGTAAAATCCTTTCACAAGAATTTGCCAATATTTGGCATACTGCCAGTGTTTTGAATAGCCGAATGGCCATGAAATTGCACTGTATGGGGAAATTCACCAGCCAATTCGGCTCTCTTTGAATAACCCTGATAGACTCCATTCTATGGCCAAAGTCACACAGTGAGAAGCACTAAAGATGCTGGGGGGGGAGTTTACAACATAAAAGATCACAAAATGGATGCACTCATTGAGTGACACGTATAGAGTAAAATATATTCTTAACAAAACATGCAAGGGAAAAACAAAGGACATATAAGCAGGGCTGCCTTCAGAAATCATGGGGCCCCTTACTGAACCACTGGCCGGGCCACCCTTCCCTCAGCTGGCTATTTCCATAAACTAATTAAAAATAAAACATTTTGCCTCGTTTTCTTTTCAGCTTATTTTATAGGGTGGATAAAATGTGTTTCCTGGTAGGAGAATATTCGCTCTACACCTCTACTGGGAGTAGACCATACTAATCGCTCCATCAGCAATTAGCAAGAGTGCTTTTACTGGCCCCAGTTGCCCCTGCCCACCAGGAAATTTCCTGGTATCTCGATGGCCCAGGTCAGTTTGGCATGGAGGGGCCCTTACATCTAAGGCACTTCGACAAGTGACACAGTGTTTGGAAAGAGCGCCACTAAGCCACTGGGCCCGTGAACAAATCATAGGATGTCACCCCGTGATGGTTGCTCTGCATGCCCTATTGACACAGCCCATCCAGCTTCAGGTGTTTACCTTTTAACTGCCTGAATGCAATCAGTCTATATAACTAACTGACTGGCTCCATTGAGCCTTAGCTCTTGTGACCTCCCCAAGTGGCATCCTAAGTGGACGTTCAGAGTTGATTTCCTGGAGTTGCGGGACTGGAGGAAGGAATTGCAAGGCCCACTTTTTACTCCGGGTAAAACACACGTCTATATCATGCTTTCTCTCACGCTTCTGCTCTTTACTTCTACCTTTCTCGTTAAAAATGGAACTCCTGCCCCTCTACCACCGACCCCTACACTATCTGCATCTCTCCCTCCCTCCTCTCGTCCCACATGATGGCCTCGCATGAGCTCCTTTGTTTCCTCAGAACATGGTCTCCCTCTATCTCTCGTGCTGCCAATCACTCCACCTCCCACAAATCCCATTCCCACCTTCTCTTTCTCACCCTCCTGCTGTTACTCTATTCAGGTGACATATCCCCTAACCCTGGCCCCACAACACATCCAATACTTCCCTCTCATCCTATCTCCATCGCACATAAATCACCTCCCTGCAAGCCCAGCAACCTCATTCCCATAATCCCTCAGCGCCTGTCCTCTTTCTCCTGCGCCCTCTGGAACGCTCGCTCTGTGTGCAATGACCATTGACCTCTTCCTTTCAAACTCCTTCAACCTCCTAGCTTTACTGAAACCTGGCTAACTCCCTCTGACACGGCCTCCATTGCTGCTCTCTCACATGGCAGTCTACACTTGAGCCATACCCCAAGACCGGGTGAGAGAAATGGTGGCAGGGTCGGAATCCTGCTCTCTCCCACCTGCACCTACCAGCATCTCCCTCCACCCCCATCCCTCTCCTTCTCCTCCTTCGAGACACACTGCATCCGCCTGTTCTCTCCTCTGGCTCTCAGGGTGGCAGTCATCTACCGCCCACCGGGACCAACCTCTCAGTTCTTTGACCACTTTGCTACCTGGCTTTCTCACTTCCTGTCTTCTAATCTTCCATGCCTAATTCTCGGGGACTTCAACATTCCCATAGACGATCCTTCCGCCTCTGCTGCCTCCAAACTTCTTTCACTCACGTCCTCCCTTGGACTCACACAATCCTCCCTCCTCCCTACCCAACGCGATGGTCACGCTATTGACCTTGTCTTTTCCAACCTCTGCTCCATTTCTGAGTTCAAATGTCGCCCTTTCCCCATCTCTGACCACCACCTTCTCTCTTTCAACCTATCTGGACTTCCTAAACACCCTGCTCCCCCACCCCGCACACACACTCGCAGAAATCTACATGCTGTGGACCCCCATCAGTTCTTCAACCTACTTCACCACCTCCCTCATACCTCATCCTTCACCTGCCCTGATGCTGCCACTAATCACTACAACACTACGCTTATCTCTGCTCTAGACACTCTTGCTCCTCTTCGACTCTGTAAGGCCCCACGCCGCCAGCTTCAGCCCTGGCACACCCTCCAGACTCGCTACCTGCAAAGATGCTCCCGCACTGCAGAGCGTGCCTGGAGGAAATCCCGCTCTGAAGCTGATTTTGTTCACTTCAAGTTTATTCTCTGGTCATACACCTCTGCCCTCCACTTGGCCAAACAATCCCTCTTCTCATTTCTTATATCTATGCTGTCCTCCAACCCTAAACAGCTCTGGTCCGCCTTCAACACCCTCCTCTACCCACCTGCACCTCCCCCCACAGCTGCCTTCAGCGCTCAAGACCTGGCAGACTACTTCCTCAGTAAAACTCTAACTATCAGAAGCAACATCCCAACACAAGATAGTTATCTGCCACCTCCACTCTCAGAGGTCCCCTCTGCCACCCTCTGCCGCTTCCTCCCAGCCACTGAGGAGGAAGTCAATTCCTTATTGTCCTCCTCACATCTCACCACGTGCCCGCTCGACCCCATTACCTCACATCTAACTCCCTCACCCCTGCTCTCACACACATCTTCAACCTATCTCTCTCTACGGGCTCCTTTCCATCCACCTTCAAACACGCGCTAGTTACCCCTTTACTAAAGAAACCATCCCTAGATCCCAACTCTCCATCCAACTACCGCCCTGTATCCCTGCTTCCCTTCACATCAAAGCTCTTAGAAAAACTAGTCTTCAACCGCCTCTCCCTCTTCCTGTCCTCCAATTCCCTACTTGACCCCCTGCAATCTGGCTTCCGTCCCCTACACTCAACTGAAACTTCCCTCACCAAAGTCACCAACGATCTCCTAACTGCTAAAAAACGCGGCCACTTTTCTATTCTCATCCTGCTTGACCTCTCGGCTGCTTTTGACAATGTTGACCACCCCCTCCTTCTACAGACCCTCAACTCTCTGGGTCTCGGTGACACTGCACTTGCTTGGGTTGACTCCAATTTATCCAACAGGTCCTTCTGTGTGTCCTTTGCTGGTAACTCCTCCTCTTCATTGCCTCTATCTGTTGGTGTACCTCAAGGCTCTGTCCTTGGTCCTCTGCTCTTTTCCATCTACACCTCCTCCCTGGGCAAAATCATCAACAGCTTTGGCTTTAATTACCACCTCTACGCTGATGACACTCAGATCTACCTCTCTACCCCTGATCTCTCTCCCCCTGTCCTTTCAAAAGTCAGTGACTGTTTATCTGTCATCTCCTCCTGGATGGCCTCCCACCACCTAAAGATTAACATGTCAAAGACTGAACTCCTACTTATTCCTCCCTCCAATGACTCCCCACCTCCTGACTTCTCTATCACGGTGGAGGGTATCACCATCTCCCCATCAAACCAAGTTCGCTGTCTTGGAGTGACACTTGACTCTGCTCTTTCCTTCATCCCCCACATCAAGTCTCTTTCCTCCTCCTGCCGATACCAACTGCGTAATATTTCCAGAATTCGGCCATTTCTTACCGCTGTCACCAGAAAACAACTCATACACGCCCTGGTAATCTCCCGACTCGACTATTGCAATAATCTCTTATCTGGCCTCCCTCTGTCCCGCCTCTCCCGCCTACAATCCATCCTGAACGCCTCCGCCAGGCTAATTCACCTCACCCGCCGCTCTGTCTCTGCCGCTCCCCTCTGCGAGTCCCTTCACTGGCTCCCCATCCACTGCAGAATTAAGTTCAAAATCCTTATCCTTACCTACAAAACCCTCACTAACTCAGCTCCCCACTACCTGTCCTCACTAATCACCAAATACACCCCAGCCCGCTCCCTAAGGTCAAACAGTGACCTGCGCCTAGCTTCTCCCCGCATCACCTCTTCCCATGATAGACTGCAGGATTTCTCACGCGCAGCCCCCACTCTCTGGAACGCTCTCCCTCGTACTGTCAGACTTTCCCCTAACTTCACTCCCTTCAAACGCTCCCTTAAAACATTCCTATTTAGGGAAGCCTACCACCCAACTCACTGACGCAACCATCAATCACTCTCACCTTACAGTCCTCTCCTCCTGTTTCCAACCCCAACCCTACCAGATTGTGAGTTCCTACGGGAATAGGGCCCTCATCTCCTCCTGTACTGTTTGTCAAATGTTGTTCAATGTATTGTAACCCTGTCTATACTGTGCTTATTGTACAGCGCTGCGGAATATGCTGGCGCTTTATAAATAAAGAATAATAATAATAATGGAAGACATCAGCAACATAAAATAAACAAAATCAGAACATTTTATTTTTTGTTGGTAGTGTCCCTTTAACACTGTATCCAGTATCCATCTCCCCAATCTGGTCTGCTTCCTTGGTCAGTGTTCTCGCTTTACAAGCCCATGTCTCTCCCAACTAACACAGTGTAGGTTTTAGTAACTATTTTATATCAGGTTTGCAAAAGCCATGTACTTTGTATAGTCTCGTATGGCCTGCTTTTTAGTGTGATAGGTCTTTGTGTTACAAAACAATTGTGCATGTGAGTGGACTGTCAATATGCGTTAGCATAGGCTGCTGTTTTAAACGTTGGTAGTACATGTGAGTTTAGGCTTCTGTTGAAATTTTGCAGGTCTTTGTGTTTTATTAAAAAACTTTATTTGTGCACAGTAAGGAGATGAAGTAGCATATTATACAGTATGTGACAGAAAGTTACACAAGTCATACGTTGCTTCTGTGATATTCAAAGAAACCAGAAGAGAGAAAATGATGGAAGGACCGGGGTGGCGAGAGAGAAAAAAAGGGGAAAGAATCTCCTTTTCTATCCAATGAAACCTACAGGTGAAACTCAGGAGAAGTGAAAATTCTAGGTCAAAATAGCCAAACCAGAAAAAGTCTCACTTATCTCGCTTTCCAAATCGGCTATTTTGACCTAGAATTTTCACTTCTCCAAAAATTCTCCAGAGTTTCACCTTTAGTGAATAGACCTGTATGTGTATAGTGAAAGTATGGCCATTAATTCTCATTACTCTATTTAAACACACACACACACACGCACATGCAGGCAGACACACACACGACTTAAAAGTGAATCCAGTAATAACTAACTTGGGAATTTCAGGATATGGGAATATGCCTATGAAATTTATACTTCTAAATATTCTCTCGAAGACTGATCCTTATTCTAACAGGGCTATTCAGAGAAAGGTGAAAACCTTGAGAATTGCCAGGAGTATGAACAATCTAGACCAAATAGCTGATTTGGAAATGAGATAAATGGGAGAATGTTTCTGGTTTGGCTATTTTGACCTAGAATTTTCACTTCTCCAGTCATTCTCAAGGTTTTCACCTCTTTCTAAATAGCCCTGTCTATGTATATGTTTAGCTCAGCTAAAATAAGACTGCAATTATGTGCAATTCAGTATGTCTTCATTTTAGAAGAAAGCGTGCTGTATGTTTTGTGGTGGGTTTAGATGTTTTCTAAAGAATGTATTTTGATTCCTTGTGCTTAGATTTCACATCTCTTCCACTACTTCAAGAAACATTTTAAGGAGAAAATGACTGGTTTGGTATGCACATGCCAGAGTTACAGCCTACAATTAAATGACGGGTTACAGCCCTTAGTTGTTCAGTATTCACTATTAATGGAGATTGTAAATAGAGACAGGTACAATGTCCCTTATTTCTTGCATAATAAATGTTATTTGCTAGTGTCCATCATTTAGAGACACAGCTCCTCTCTGAGACATTGTGTCACTCATCTCTGTCAGCTCAGAACGTTCGACATCACAAAATTTCAGTCAGAAAACGACCTCACATAATTGTGTATTCTAAAGTAGTGGTTTTACTTGACTGATCCAAGTTGTATGTACTTTTTAAAAATTTACCTACAACTATTGAAACCTAACATTATTTTCCACATTTTCATTTATGTGACATTACTAATTACACTAACAATTGTGCGCAAATTACAGGTATGCCACGTTCAGCTGTGATTTCACACAACCAATGAAGTTCCTAAATTGGCTCACCAATGCATCCAACTCCCAATGGCCCGTGTACCTAGTAAACAGGAACGACACTCTGATCATAGAAAGGGATTTCGGTAGAAACTGAAGTTTGAAGTGTGCAATCTTACTAACAAATGCTTTTAAATTTGTTGAGTTACGCTATATGGCTTTTATGACATTAAAATAGCACTACTGGGCACTGAAAAGAGTGGAAGAAGCAGGATGGGAGAGATTTACATTGCACAAGGGAAATTCAGCTGGTTTGTGTTCTCTTTGTAATCCTTCAGATAGCAGCCCCAATGAATCATTATAAAGTTCTGAAATGCGTGCAATATGTGGAATTACAATTATGTGTTTGGGAACACAAAGGCATTAAGGACAATCTAAAAGCCAAGACCTGAAAGTAGAGCAATCACCCGGAAACCATCAGGATGTTACTGCTGATTGCTCCACTTTTGGAACATTTTGCAGGTTTGTCCCTTACACAGAAATTCTGTAATATCGAGCCTTTATCAAACACTTGACTTGACGTTACACTTTCACACTATGAACAAAATGCGACACCGCTCCTGGTCATCATTATGTTCAGACAATAGAAGTTCACAAAGAAAATGATGTACTCATTATGTCTGGGAGAAGGGACGCTGGAGGCTAACAAAAAAGAATGCAAAATTGTACGAGATGGGGTCATAGAAAGGAGGAGATAATGTGCATTCCAAACAGAATCACCAGTCGAGCGAGAGACTAAATATAACCTCCATAATGCATGTTTTATTCATAGATTTTCTCTAGGTCGGTGAACGAAGATACAATTTATTTACTTGTATCTTGCTTTCAAATTGTATGCACTGATTATACGATTATACAGTTCTAGTCAGTGGCAGCATTCATGTGAACCGGTAGATACAATCCACCGGACAGGTCTGCCCGGAGCTGTTCCTTCGATAATAGTGCAGTTGTGGGAAAATGGTTCCTTGCCTTCTGATGCAGACCAAGCAGTCATAGTCCTAAGCACTACCACAAGCCACCCACCCTCAGTGCACACTGATCGCGATATAGAGAGGTGGTGCCATCGTTTGTTAACCGTGTGCGCACATGCAGAGTTTTCCCTCACTGCACTGGGACATCCAGGAAGCAGAGAGACAGCCACAGTTCTGCACAGGAGTGGCAGATGCATGTTTGTGTGTGAGACGGTTTGTCAAGGTGTTTGTGTGTCTTTGATTGTAGTTAACTGTGACTGTGTGTGCCTGTGGAGGTCAAGGTCCCTTTGTGTCAGTTTTTCGTATAGGAGTATTTGTCATTGTCTGTAAGTTTATGTGCCCTAAACTAAAAAGGCCGGTCCGTAAGATGGCCGGATCTAGCCTACACGAAAGACATGAACACTAGCAGGGTTGACAGAATAACCGGGTTTGGTACACTTAAGAATGATATCTATATTACACAGTATCGAAAAGGTAAAAGCGACATATATACATATCACAGTATCAGAAGTGTTAAAGCGATAGCAAGGTCAATACAAGAGCTGGGTTCGGTATACTTAAGGTCAGTATATATATATCACAGTATCACAAGGGTTATGTAACAGACAACCAAAAAAACTAAAATAAAACAAGGCAATTCATAAGCTATTATGAAAGAAGGAAATAAGCAGGGCTAGGGACGACACCGCAATTCGAGATCCAAGGAATTGGGAACCACTACAGGGCACCTAGAAGTGTTGCTGGCCGATTTTAAATGCGTGTCGCAGTTGTGATTGGCCGCCTGCGTGGGCCGGAAAAAGCCATGGTATGGAGAGCAGAGAACTCCTCGGCGCTCCTCGGCTGTCGGTGGTGGAAGGACGATTGCACATGTGCGTTGAAATTCACTCCCAGATGCTCGGCGCCTGGCAGAGATGCCGTGGGCTCTGCCGGGCATAACAGCAAGTGTCTTTGTATGTCTTTCAGTGTCTGTGTCTCTGTCAGAGTTTCTGTATTTTTTTCTGCCATTCTGTGTTTGTGTCTTTTTCAGCATCTGTGTCCATCTCTGTGTTTCTGTATATGTCCTTGTCAGTGTCTTTGCCATCCCTGTGTTTCCTTATCAGTGTCTATGGCTTTGACAGGGTGTGTCTGTCAGTAGCCATGTTTGTCTTTCAGGGTCATTGTATCTCTGTTAGTATCTATGTGGAATAAATAAAGAGATGCCAGATAATCCAATAAAAGAGCTTACTCATTAACCTCCGAAATGGCCCAGAATTGCACCGAAGAAGTGAATTTCCCCATTCGGCGCAATGTCGGGTCAATTCAGCTATCCACTAAGCTGTAAATTCACTAAATCCAGGCATATTGACAGTATTTACAGTGCATGTCTTCTATTCATAGGATGCCAAATTGCAGCGAAATTGCTGCGAAATGCCCTGATTTTCAGTGTTACAATTCAACAGGCTTAAACAGACAAGTCCCATAGGTTTCAATGTAAAAAAAAGTAATATCTTTTTTAAAAAAAATTAAAGGCCGTTTATTCTTTAAATTTTTTACAAAAGCATTTTTTATTTTTTAGATGACTTTAGACAACTTTTTTATTTTGTAACAAACCTTTGTATTATTTTTTTAAAGGACCTTTTTTAATATTTGGGCACTTTTTACTAAAGTTTTACTGATTGCAACTCCTATTAGGAGAAAAGGAGATTTCCTTTTTTTCCAGTTCGCTGGACTTTGCCGATACAAATTTGGTGCAATTCGGTGGTTATCGGCACAATTTGCCACAGCCAAATATGGTGTCCATTTACTAAATAGTGAATTCACTTTATTTTTGCCGAAGTGCGCTGAAATGGGCTGGATCACTAAGCACCAAAATTGCACGCAATTTCGCTGCTTTGTGAATAGACCATATAATGTGTGACTTTTTTGTAGAAACGTTTAACACAACATTTTGAACAATGCAATGACCTTCCTCAAGCATCTGTCAGTGTCTTTATCAACCTCGGTGTACCTTTCTTAATGTCTCTGTATTTATTTATTTATTAATTTTATTTATAAAGGATTTTACCAGGAAGGATACATTGAGATTTCTCTCGTTTTCAAGTATGTCCTGGGTTCAAGAACATTGAAGTGTTACAGTTACAGAAATACAAAGTAATACAATGCAAGATATATATTAAAAAAAAAAAACACAAATATACAGATTAACAGAAAATAAATATGTAGGAAATATAGTCATTATGTTACAGGTTTACAGGTGCATTCTGTATTGAGGTATGTTAGTAAGGAGCTCTTGAGTGACTTAAGACTGGGGGAAGATTTGATGGTGTCTGGGAGGTTATTCCATAATTGTGGTGCTCTGTAGGAAAATGAGGACCGAGCCACTGTCTTTTTGTATTGTGGTATTGCAAGATTTGTCTTTAAGTGTATATGTCCCTGTATTTGTAATAGTGTATGTGTCTTTCAGTGTCTGTCAGCATGTTTGCTATTGTTCCTTTGTGTTTGCCAGTGTCTGTCGGTTGAAACTGAAAAACCAGACCAGGAAGTCAGACAGTGTCTATGTCATTTTCTAGGAGTCTCTGTTAGTGTCTGTGTCTGTCAGTGTCTTTGTCCATGTTTCTGAGTGTCTGCCACTGTTTGTCCATGCCGTTGTTTGTATGTTTTTCACGTTCTCTATGTGCATCATCTGTGTGTTAAGATGAAACCTGTTCTTAAAATGTTTTAATCCCACCACAGATTATTGTTTTAACCTAGCCACCAAAAACGTTGGACCCTATTCTAGTCTAATTTAAAACAAAAAACATTTCCTGGCTCTGGATCTGTAATGGCATATCCTTTGGCACTTTTACTATGTATCACTAGAGGGCGCTCACTATAAAGACATGGTAATGGAAGTTAGACTCTTTTCATGGGTTAAATATGTAATACAAAGAATCTAGGGTAAAAGCGTTAAGCAGACACATTGTTGCACTTGATCCTCAACATACAGCTACATTGTGCACGGGATACAGTGCAGCATTGCAATGTTACTATTGATCTCTCATTGTATGGTACAGGTAGAATAGCTCCCCAGTGTACTGTGCCTTAGGGAAGCGAGCTGCATTTAGTGGAAGCTATGTATAATCCACATTTTTGGAGAAGTGTTAAATGATTTGCATTTGTAAAATCATTTAGCACCAGCTTTTAGGAGTTGCTAAAATTTTGGCTTGCGTGTCCTGACTTCGTAATACCTCACTTGTCGAGACGCTAAAAATAGACTGCGATCCACATGTTAAATATAAGGGGTTATTCAGAAAGCATTGAAATCTTTCTAGAATTCGCTATTCACTGCAGGTCTCCTAAGCGTGCCAAAGATGGAGTCGTTGAAGACTGCCAAACCAAACGCCGCTGAAGACCACCGAACTGATCGCCGTACACCGCTGGACTGCAAACAAAGAACAAACAAAAAAACTGAACTCTGCTATTCTTCTTATAGTAATTCAAACCAATTACATGCATTAAATGTGTCTAAATAATAAAATAGGTCCTATAAAAATAATAAAAAGGTCTGTTCCAGAATGAAAAAGTCTTTTAGAAAATGAAATAAAATTTTTTGTCTAAAAAATATATAAAGGTGTTCCAAAAAATAAATAAATAAATGGTTTGCTGAAAATGAAAAGAATAAACGGTTGAATTAAAAAAAACTACAAAACCGATAATATTTTTTTACCATTGAAATGTATGGGATTCACCGTTTTAAACCTGTCAAACTGAATCACCATAAATTTCACTGGCACTTCAGTGCAGGTCGGCATTCTCTGGATAGAATACCATTACTTCTATATGGGACAATTTTCCTGCTGCTGAAGAATGCCGAATTGCGGCGTTCTGCACTGTACAATTACTGTCGAATTGACAGCTTTCTGAATAGGTGAACAGCCACAAAATTGTATCCTACAGTAAAATTTACCATTCCGTGCAATTTGGTGACAAGTTCAGCGCTTTCTGAATAACCTCTATAGGAGATGCTTAAGTACAGTAAGCTCGCGCAAGCTGTACTCAGCTCTACTCAGTCCTTTGAGTGTGGGGGATTTGCTCTCTAAAGAAAACTGAGATCAAGTAGCAATGATCTGCTTACTATAAATGTCAGGAATGAGCATCTTTTCATCTTTTGGATCTAGCATCGAATTAACCAACTTCCCTTGGTCAGGTGACAGCTGCAGCTTGAGTAGAAGATGAAGCTTGTCAGTTCCAGACAAGTGCCAAAGAAAATATTCAGAAAAAGCGATTCAGATGAAACATACAGGGTTATTCAAAGGGATCCGAAAAGTCACCGTAGGTTCGCACTTCGGGGCGATTCCTAGTTCGCCGATCCTGTGGTGTATTCAGCAAGCAGGGTCCCCGTAGTGCAGGGAATACTTGCCGCAAACCCGCAGAACACTCGCTGAACACTCACTGAAAACCCACAGAAACCGCTGCAAAAACCAAGCCGAACACGCCGGAAAAATCCGAGCAGCCGGCGATCACAGTGCAGAGCAGCTGCTGGAAAAAAGCCAACTAGCTGACGAACGGGGTTTAAAAAAAACAGTTTGCTTGAAAATTTGAAACGCTGTTTGCAAAAAAACTACTGAACGAAAATGTCTGGAATTTACATATAAGATCCAATGAATGATAATAAAAAGGTCTGTTACAGAAAGATGAAAAGAAAAAATTGACATAAAAATCCCCAAAAATGTCTACAAGATCCAAAAAAAATCTAAAAATAAAGAGACTTTTTACTAAAGAATAAAATAATAAACGGTTTATTAGATATTGTATTAAAACTGGAATGTTTTTAACATTGAAGCCTATGGGATACGCCTGAATAAACCTGTTGATTAAAAACATCGAACAGCATGGCATTTCGGCAACTTTTCTCTGCTGTTCTGTGTTCTCTGAATAGACGAAGCATTGCTTCTCTATGGGGGATTTCACTGCCCTTGAACAGACACTGTATGTGCAGGCAACTAGCCAGCATTTGGCGAACTGCCTGCTCTCAGAGTAGCCGAATGGCCAGGAAATGTAACCGTACGCTAAATTTCAGTGTCCGGTTACATTTCGGGGCCAGATCGGCTCTCTTTGAATAATCCTGATAAATGTTCACTGTTTACAAGTTTATTGGTTACCCTGAGCAAATGCATGGTGGGCGATTGATGGTGAATAGTCAAGGAACGACTACTCAGGGTTATTAATATATTGTTTTGATTTATATAGCACCATTGGGGAATTAACGTATTAAAGGAATTTAGCAACTGTAGAAAACAAAAGCAGGAGGTAAAGAGGACACTACTCAGAAGAGCTTACTAAGTTAAATAAATAAAAGTACCAGTCAACAACCAGTCCATACGTCAACCATTTGTAACCCATAAGTATGGATGTCTAGTTAATGCAAAGGTATGTTAAAGCAATGATTCTAAGGAAGCCGAATTCATGCAAAAAAAAAAATCAATTACAGCAAACCTCCAGATACACCATACTCAGTGGTCTTCAACCACAGACCAAAACAAACAAGGAACAGAACAAAGAATAACATGATTGAGTTATGCTCTGGTTTTTATCTATACATATAGCCTATTTCATAGTCGCATGCATATACATGATGGGAACACAATGATACAGACAATTTCACCTACTTTACATATTTTAACCTCCCTAGCTTTCCGATTCTGACATATTTTATATGTCAGAATCGGAACAATTTCTTTGGCCCCCTAGCGGTATCAGAGTGTGGCTCGGGGTTAAATGCATTGCAGAACGTGTTAACCCCGAGCCACACTTGGGATGCCGCTGGATACATACCTGTCCCTGCGCTCCCTCGCTGTCCCCATTCTACTCAAGTGATCGCGACATCCTATTTCCTTATTCCCTTCTCGCGAGAAGGAAACCAGAAAGCAAAACGCCACGATCGCCGGAGGAGAATGCGGTTCCGGAGGTCAGCAACGGAGGTATGTATGCAGCCCGAGTGTGGCTCGGGGTTACTGCTTTCGGCAGTGAAAGTTAACCCCGAGCGACACTCGGGAATACCGTCATGGGGCTAATTTAAAGCAAACTGAAAAAATACATATGGGCTATTCTATAAGCACTGGCATCTGACATTTGCATAAACCAGCTAAAACAGCCATTGTTGCAGACAAAACAGAGAAAAATTAAAAATCTGTCAGAAGCTTCTTTAATGAATCTTCTCCTGCCACTGTTTGAATTTCCCTTTTGTGAAACGTTGGTTTCGCCGTTGTTTGCAACTATAGCAATCACCAGTGCTCATTGATTAACCCACAAGGCTTTCAAAAATATTGCTCTATGTAAATTAAATTAATGAAAATGAATTATGTACATAATTCCACCACCTTGAATGTTTTGCAGGAGGTATGGTTATCTTTAATAAGGGCTTATAATGCATCAAGATGTAACCTGTCAACAAAAGCTTTGACAGGGTGTAAACTGCTGATATCATCATCAGCTTAACCCATTTACTACTAAGAACAAGTATGCTCTATATTCAAAGCACCTGCTGGTGCCCCAATATTGAGTTTACTCGATCTGGTCTAATTCTGGAGCAATGCACAAGAATTTCTTTTATTGCATACAAAATTCCTTTGCAATTGGGCTCCAGAATGTGCCTCAAATGTCTTAGTACCTCAGGCATAACACCTGTGGTGCTAAAACAGTATAAACAGCTGGGACAGTATGAACAGCTGTTTGAAACACAGATCTCCAGCTGCTTCCGCATAGAGCCCCAGTTGCAGTAGCACTTTTTGGCCAGCGTATGGCGATATCTGCCTGTCAAATGAGTCTAGTACAATAAGAAATACATTACGAAAACTCCCAGATATTTCTCTTTGTAAAATTCATGAAACATAATTCATGAGAAGTTTTTTTAAAGAACATCTAAAAAAACAAACATTGGTCCCTGACAATCAGGGTTATTCAGAGAGATCCGGAAAGTCACCGCACGTTTGGTGACTTTTTGTTCCCTGCACTTCTGGGCGAGTCAGCGATTCCTAGTTTGCCGACCCTGCGGTGTATTCAGCAAGCACCGTAGGGCCCCCGTAGTGCAGGGAATACTCGCCGCAAACCGCAGAACACTCGCCGAACACTCACCTAATATTCACCGAAAACCCGCAGGCACCACCGCAAAAACCAAGCCGAACACACCAGAAAAGTCTGATCAGCCGGCAATCACAGCGCAGAGCAGCCGCAGGAAAAAGCCGACACGCAGGCGAGCGAGGTGAAAAAAACACAAAAAAACAGTTTGCTTGAAAGTTTGACATTTGAAACGCTGTTTGCAAAAAAAACTACTGAACGAAAATGTCTGTAATTTACATATAAGATCAAATGAATGATAATAAAAAGGTCTGTTATAGAAAAGAAAACGCTATAAAAAAAAATAACGGAAAAAGAATTTTCACAAAAAAATCCCGAAAAATGCCTAAAAGATCCTACAAAATCTATAAATAAAGAGACTTTTTACTGCAGAATAAAATAATAAATTGTTTATTAGATGCTGAATTAAAACTGGAATATTTTTAACATTGAAGTCTATGGGATTCGCCTGAATAAACCTGAAGAATGAAACCATCGAACGGCAGGGCACTTCACTGACATTCCTCAGCTGTTCAGTGCTCTCTGAATAGATGAACCATTGATTCGCTATGGGGGATTTCACTGCCCTCGAACAGGCACCGTACGTGCAGGCAATTCGCCAGAATTTGGTGAATTGCCTGCACTCTGAATAGCCGAATGGCCCCGAAATGTCTCCATTCGCTGAAATTCAGTGTCCGGTTACATTTCGGCCACATTTCGGACCTCTCTGAATAGAAACATAGAAACATAGAAAAATGTCGGCAGATAAGAACCTTTCGGCCCATCTAGTCTGCCCAATTACATGGATACTTTACCTGGATTTATCTTTTGTTTAGGATAGCCTTATGCCTATCCCATGCTTGCTTAAATTCAATCACTGTTTTGGCCTCTACCACTTCAACTGGAAGACTGTTCCATGTATCCACCACCCTCTCAGTAAAATAATGCTTCCTGATGTTACTTTTAAACCTTTGCCCCTCTAATCTAAGACTATGTCCTCTTGTTTTGCTATTTTGTTTCCTTTTAAATATACTCCCTTCCTCTACCTTGTGGATTCCCTTTACGTATTTAAATGTTTCTATCATATCTCCTCTGTCTCGTCTTTTTTCCAAGCTGTACATGTTAAGATCATTAAGCCTTTCCTGGTAACTTTTCTCCTTCAAGCCGTACACCATTTTAGTAGCCCTACTCTGAACTCTCTCTAAGATGTCTATATCCTTCTGGAGATACGGTCTCCAATACTGCACACAGTACTCCAAGTGAGGTCTCACCAGTGCTCTGTACAGTGGCATGAGCACTTCCCTTTTCCTACTGCTAATACCTCTCCCTACACAACCAAGCATTCTGCTAGCATTTCCTGCTGCTCTATTACATTGACTACTTACCCTTAGATCCTCTGAAATAATGACCCCTAAATCCCTTTCCTCAGATGTTGAGGTTAGGACTGTATCAAATATTCTATATTCAGCCCTTGGGTTTTTACGTCCCAGGTGCATTATCTTGCACTTATCCACATTAAAACTCAATTGCCACAACTCCGACCATTTTTTTAGTTTACCTAAATCATTTGTCATTTGGCTGATCCCTCCAGGAACGTCAACCCTGTTGCAAATCTTTGAGAATACTCCTGGATGGGTTTATGGAGAATCACTTGGTAGTGAAGGGGTTAATGGCAACTCAAGGATAGCTCGTGAGTACACCAGGATATAGTTCCCTGCCAAAAAACCTCATTGTTGCTGTCATAAGCGTTACTATTTTTGCCATGTCTTGGACAGAAAACGTCTCGGATTGCTACCTTTCACCTGATCATCAACAATGCCACTCGCAAAGTACATGGGAAAGGCTCGCACCCTCCACAAAAGACATTTCGACTATTAATTATAGACGTAATTATTAGGTCATTGGCTTAATTGTGATATAGTGGACTTTTAGGGGTTTTCATTTGGAGGTGACTGTTTTGTCTTGTTATTATTTATTTATATATTTTTGAGTTTTTTAAATTACTTTTTTAAAATAATTTTCCACTTTGTGATAACAGTTAAAAGTCCTCTTACATTTTTTTATTTTCAGAATATGGTTTCTTCAATGTCTTCATTTGTCCATTAATTAATTCTTTTTGGTCAGAGTGTCTATCCTCTGCTAATGAGCATTGTGTGACAAGGAAAGATTGCACAGATCGTTGTGTACAATAACAAGAATCAACACACAAAGGTACATTGTTTATAAACTATTCTGTGCAGAAACCAAATCATTATTCTGATCAGGCATGACTATGATAGAAGAGTACAACACAGCAAACATGATTAATAACCATCGTTTCTGTTTACTTTGTAACTTCTGCATTCTTTTTTGTATTTACACGCATCTAAACTGCAATCGTTTTCTCCCAGGGTATTTCTGGCAGGAGTTAGACGAAGAAATTCATCTTATGAACACTTCATCAAGTCAAATGGAATACACAATGTTTTACAGAAAGCACGTAAACACCTGAAAGCATCTATATGCTGATTTTTTTTTTTTAAATTACAACTTCTTTGTCGATTTTATTTTGTTTCAAGCTAATTTTTTCAGCACAGTAGTCACTGCACAGCGGAGCAGGATTACACACTGACTAATTTAATGTCAATGCGTACCATCTAACCCAACACGACTGAATAGAAAATAAAGAACACTTTAGTCACTCTTCACACATACATTAGGCACAACCTACACAAACCTGTATTTGTCTTTTTTTCACTGAATCACTACTGGATTTTTTTTTTAAAGTTTTTAATTCCAATGCCCTTTCCATAATAGATGTCAGTAAAATTGTATCCATTACCTCACACCCCATGGTAGACACTATAAGAGAAACGTAAAGTGATCTCATGGGCAAGGCCACTTAGTCAAAATTATAAGCCTCTAAATTATAAGTAAGCATGCTCTGCCATGTTTCAATCAATTCTTTGATGTCAAAATCTATAATAATGGCAAACTTGCGACAGGAATTAAGTGTCATGAAAATGCTACGGAATATAGCTTCTTGGTCTTTCAGTTGTTGGCACTAATGCCAGCATCTTGCTATTACGTGGGGTTTGCCCTGCTTGTACATATGCTCTTTAAAAGCGTATTCAGATGACAGGGGAAAGGTTTGGAGGAATTGGAGTTGAACAATCGAAGTGCTAGTATGGTTCATACTGGAATCAAGGCAAGTATAACATCATTAAATTGATACTATAGGGTTAAACAGGAGGGGTTGGGAAACAGAAGGATTAAACACTAACCTCTCATGGCCCCTTTCACACTACCCTCTCCTGTTTTATCCCTTTTGATTCCTGAAAAAAGCTCACCTGAATCCAGTGCTGATTTCCCTCTGATCTCTGCAGGATATGCCATGCTTCCAGGTCAGCATATCACATGACTGTAGGTGGGCTTGGCATGCCAGTCAATCCAGTGGCTCTCAATGCAGGAAGGCTTGATACCATTGGATGGGACTAGTATCTGAAGTACTCCAAGCCAAGGAAACCTGAGCGGAGGTATCCCTGTATTGAGGGTCTGAGTGGAGCTAAGCCCTTGCATTTGGATGGTTGAATCAGCCCTCCGAGCACCCTTCAGGGGGGAGGAGGGAGTAGGTAGTGGCGGTCTGATTTTTTACTAAAATCAGAGTTGAAAAGAGTTTCAATTTTTTTTTTGCCCCCTAGCGGTATTCTCGAGTGTGGCTCGGGGTTAAATCCCTATGCTGGAAGCGGTAACCCCGAGCCACACTCGGGATGCCTCTGGATACGTCACCTGTCCCTGCAATCTCTCGCTGTCCCCCGCAGTCTCCTCAGTCAATTGCGACCTCATTCTTCCTGGTTCCCTCCTCACGAGAAGGGAATCCAGGAAGTAAAACGCCGCGATCGCCAGAGGAGACTGCGGGGATCAACGAGGGAGCGCAGGGAGAGGGGATGTATGCAGTCCAAGTGTGGCTCGGGGTTACCGCTTTCAGTGGTTAAATTTAACCCCTTGCCACACTCGGGATAACCATCAGGGAGGCTAAGTAGAGATGACATTAATACTGTATATATACTATATTCATTGGTTAATGAGATATTGACTGAAACATCATACGTTTATGTTATACCTTTGCATCCAAATGGCGGGGCAAAGACCATAGTTATGTAATCACTGATTCCTAAGATTACGTTTGGTGGGTACGTACATTCAAGCAAGTATAGTTTTAAAAAATCTGGCAGAAAATATCAGGAGTAAACCTATATTTTCTATTCCAATGCACATGAAACAAGCAATAGTTAAAGATGATGGCATAAAAACCAAACCAAGGTGGATTTTCACTGACCAGAGCTGGATAATGGTGAACATATACAGAGTGTAATATTACCTTTATCCCGGGAAGTCCAGGAAGCCCGGGTAAGCCAGGTTCACCCTATACAGGAAAATTATATCATATCACAGGGAAGAAAAGTTATTCATAACAGCAAATCATTTAAAATTGTACCATATTAGAGTAATGAAAAAATCCAGTATTTTTAATGCCATTATAAACTGTTAGTCATCTTATCCAGTCATTGAATCACATAAATATCAATACCACCAATGTTTGGTATTAATTTATAATGTACATACCCAGTATGGGTGTCACAGCTTATTTCACATCTAAAACATTGCAAACTTCTTAAAAATATACAGAAGGAAGGGATTTTTTAATGCAGAGGATTTAAACTAATGAAATTTGCAGTGTTGCCTTATTAACATCCGTGGCTCTTGGAGATCTTCTTCCATAAATTCTTTATCAAAATAACCCAGTGAAAATCTGAAGCTAAAGTTAAAAGATAGTGAAACTGACAGTGTTCACAGCTTAAAAAAATCAGTCTCCCACACACATAAAAAAATGAATACTTTGACCTGGAAAATCACGCCTGGTTTAGGATATGGAACATCCGTGTCAATGCAACCGACTTTTCAAATAGGTTGTATAAATGTCATGTTAAAGAAAATAAATGTGAAATAAAACTTAATCTATATATCTCTTTGACTTTAATACCTAAGTATTTCTGTTGCCTAGCATTGTGTTTGAAATTTTGCACTCGTGTCATTGATGCAATGGTGAGCTTGACATAGCTTCCAAAATTTCACTATTTAGATTTTTTACATTGCCTGTAGCGTGAATATTTTGTGGGTGTGATGATTTCTTGATGCGTCTTTTGTGGAAGCAGTGGTCATGTCAGCAGCATCACCGATAAATCATATGTGTTCTTGGTTGTGCTTCCCAATATTTAAATGTCTTAAATTTTAACCATATCTGACAATAACACTGCCTCTCTATCTACTCTACAGGTGTAGGACTCTAGGCATGCTCTAGGAGTTTTCAGTGTAACAAAAGGGATAGAGTATTCACAAATAATATCATACTCTCAAAACCCAGAGGACTTGTGTCTAAAAGGATGACACTGGTGTGCTGGTAAAATGATTTGTCTATAAAGAGATATGTCAACCAATCATCTTTCAGTCTGGCAAAAATTATTAAAAGAAAAAAAACATATTGAATATCATACCAGACTTTTCAACGGTGAGAGGACATTAGTAAGGTATCTTTTTTGTGTACAAAAAGCAAAGATGATACACCCATCCAGTCTGAATTTGCATATCAAGATCCAGAGATTCTGCTCTGCCGCTAAACTGCTCTCAGGACTCAGACGCATATATAGTGGCATGTACAAATATTTTGTACAAACTAGTTTTTTAATTGTAACATTTCAGTGTTTCTGATGTTAATTGGGAATATAATCCACCATTTCTTATTATAAAACACATGTTTATTACATGCAAGAGCAACATTTGAAACATATATTAGCTAAACTTGAATGCTATGGTGATGCTACAGTGTAAATATTCAGCTCTCATTATAGCGTCATTTATAGCAGCTAACATAAAACAGAGTGGGGTGCATATAGCACCACATTCTGTAATGATGTAAGTTATAGAGGTGTAGCCAAAACTGTAGTCCTCGGGAAGAGGACGGGCAGACTTTGCGTTTAGGTTAGAGAAGTTGAGGATTAGGGGTATTCTCTTCTTACTCATCCTTTTAGAGTTCTCAACACTAAAACAAAGGCATTTTATTGCTACAAGTCAGCAAGTTCTGCTAAAATCAAACTTCAACTCCATGTTGACGTCGAGCAGTGCTACATTGTCGTCCATTGCAATTTGCATTGTCGGCTTGGTCAAATGGAAAATGAAACATTGGCTGAATCTGCCGACTTTGCTGGGTGTCCTACTTGTGATAAACAGAGCCAACTCCTTTGAATGCAACCAGTGCGGGATAAAGGGTCTCATGGTCCTGGAGCCATAGACTTTGGTTTCCCTCTCCCACAACTCTCTCAGCTCTCATTGTCCTTCTGCGATATTGTTCTCATCATTCGTTCTACTTCTTCTCCACTCATCTCACTTCCCAATGTAACGGTTCCCATTTTTTCTCACCCTTCCATTAATCATCTGCTACATTCTTCTCAACTTCCATTTTGCTACTAAACCATTCCTCTTAATCTTATTTGTATTGGTGGCAACAGGTGATGACATATCAACTTTTCTCAGATGTTGAGTTGCTAGCCCAATATTAATACACCCCTTAGAGCAGCTCAAAGATACCAGCTAAGTAATACTACACAGCATCAACCCCTATCTCTAACTATTCCATGCTCTTACGAATGAGGAGATATTTCTCAGCCATTGTATACCCTCTCACATTGAGGGGTCCAGTATAACAGTAATTAAACGTTCACACTACTTATCAATTAAAAAATTTCCCACTGTAGATGAAACTTGACTTAGTTGAGTAACAAGTAGGGGTTATTCATAGATACATCTATTCTGGGTTTCAAAAATATTATTAGGTAAACTGTGACGTAATTTTAGGTAGTAACAGTTTTATACCAAATGGAATGTCTAACCACCGGTACAAAGTAAGATCACTAGCGTTTTGTATAAAAATGCTGTTAAACAGAGAGGGTTAATAAGCTGCTGTGTGACAGCACAGAGCATGTTAATATTCAAGCATGATAAAGCCAGGATAGCAGTCATCTAGTAACTGCTCAAAAGCAGTGCGAGCAGAAAGTTAATAAAACCCATGCTATTCTCTCTCAGAAAGTGTAAACAGGCAACAATAAACGTAACACATTTATAATAAAATAAAATGAAAACTAGAAATAATCAAAACCTTAAATAATCATTTTTACAAATTATTATTTAAAACAGCACTATTCTGCTGGTAAAATAACTTTATTTCTTCATAGAATTATGTGTGTGAAACAATACTGCCTTGAGAAATCCAGCATAGTCTTATAGAAATTTTACCTTCTGTCCTGAACGGCCAGATTCTCCTGGTTCTCCCTGTAAAAGATACATAGTGATAAGCATCCTGAAATGTAATGTAAATTAGTAATTTGTGCTACTTTGCTTAGCAGGGGCATGTTTCTGGGAAAGAGACACTCTTAGCCTGAATTAAAGGTTAGGTATTAGAGGCAGTATTCCAAATACATTGGTATTGATTGCATGAGGCTTGGTAATTACTTTGGGCAATATTCCGTGCCGTTCGATAAAACGTTGCCACTAATAGGGAAAACCTGTGCCTGCAGGTTTCCTCATAGCATCCCAGTTATAGCACCATATTACGAGGCAGCGCTGATTCAGCAGCCTGTCACATAACGCAGGGCTAAACTCCTGGATACTCGTGGCCCCGCTAACACGCCGCTGTGAGTATCACCTCCTAGAGTCCGTAGGACTCCATGGAGGCTTGTGATGCCAGGCCGCTAGCTCTCATGAAATTGAGCAAGGCCACAGAGTGATACGCGGAGGGAGACTGGGAACTATTTGTCCCCAGTCTCACTCTGTTCCCGGTGGCCAGAAGCGCAGGATCATTCCACAGTTCACAATGCGGGATGAGAGATGAGTATCTGTTTTTTTGGTGGAGAAGGGAGCAGAATCAGTTAGCACCAGCTTCCTAGCTGTGGTTAAGTTTTTAGTTTTCACAGCAGTGCGGTAATTAGCGTTAGGACTTTGTAATCCTAACGCTAATTACTGATTGCGCACCCCATGATATGTATAGGGATCACAAAGTACAGTAAGCTCACGCAAATGTGTGCAAACACCGATGCGCCTATGGATTTTTTAACCCGATAGTGTTCGAAAAGTAATATGGGGGGCATGCGTTACAGTCACTTAACCTAGCGCTAACATAGCTGAGTGCTAACGCTAGCGTTAAGAAGGTATTAGGGCCCTATGTGTCTTCCAACAATTGTTATTGCTCCACTGGCAATTCTCAAGCTGAGTGATAACATGTAATATTAGGACTCAACAGTCATATATGCACATTATTTTTATACAGAGACTTCGATTAACTTCCTTGAATAAGCATATTAAGTTGATTACAACAATCTGTTAAGATATATAAATGTAGTGTGCACTAAGATAGGACACAGGTATTATTAATCTCTTCAATACCGAATGTTTTCCATACAACCACTGGCAGGAACAAATGGTTTTACAGAAAACCACTTTACATTACCTCTTATCACTATCACCACACAGACACAAACACACTCTAAAAGCACTGTAGTATCATTACAGTGCATTTAGAGACTATAAGCAGAGTGCTCTGTCTGCTGGTAAATCATGGAAATGCAGCTTGGACTGCCACAAATCTCCAAAGGAGACTCAGAAGTACCAGCGCTTCCAAAAGCTAAGCTACTGTACATTGGCTGTCATGTCAAATGTAATGGATCCATAATAGATGTATCCTTGCTCATTTGAAAATTTAATTAATTTGCAATAAACAAATTCCAGAATATGTCCAGATTGAGTTAACTCGCTCTCCGGTCAGTGATAGTGCTTCTAAAGTCTGAGTTATTTTGATTGTGGCCGTGAAGGGTTTAAGAAAGGACTGCTTGGATTTGTAGTCAGAGAACAGTTTGTGACCATGGCTACACTCCATAGCGACAACAAACAGGAGACATTGTTTCTAGACAAGTCTCTTCTCTGAAAGTGGACAGATTGGCCTGAGATGCTGCATTCACCTAGAATTCACATTTATTTATTTATGATGATTTTTGAAATAGTAAATGTAAAAATGTAATTTGAGTGTGTGTTGTTTTGCTTATATTTCTATAAATAAAACTAATTATGATACAAATGCCATACTACATCATCTTCAGAATTAAGCCCTCTACTATACCAGATGAAGAAATGAGTACCATGTTTTTGTGCAATTAACATGGAAATGTTTACCTTAATGCCAGCAGCAGAAGATCCTGGATCACCCTAGAAACATAATGGGAGTTAAATTATGGATAACTTATCGTAATGAAGATTTTTTTGTTCCTTACAATCAGAAATATAAAAAAACAATAAGGTTAGAATTTATGAGCCTAAACAAAAGAAAAACAATATGCACATATACAACATTTGTGTGTAACCATACATGCAAAAGGTTGAACTTTTAATTCATATACTGGTTTAGAACAGGAAACACATCAACAAATTAACTATGTTTCATGTCGGAGTTGAAAATTATAGGGCACAAAATGCAAATGGCCCTATTTACTTCCTAGCACTGAAATGGGGACGCTAACAAGAAAAACTGGATTTTTGATAGGTTTAGCGTCAGGAATGTAATATGGGGGGCATTCGTTAGAGTCACTTATTCTTCCGTTAACGCTTATGCATCCAAATGCTACTGTTGGCATTCACAATGGAATAGGGCGCAAAGTTGAGAAACTGCCTATATATTAAGTTTAAACATAATCATCAAAGTGTCCTCACTAGTTTATCAATTCAATATAGCGTTTTTCCCCCAAATAGTGAATTGATGTAGAATTGCAAAGTTTAGGTTCACAGAATGAACTCTAGATTTGGGGGGACAACAATCAACGATTTTGGACTAAAATTTGCAATTCATTGGCAATTCTCCACCAAATTAATTGTTTGACAATTACACCTTAAGTCTCATTGTTTAGTCAATATACACCAAGGGCAATATCAGCTGCCCTGAGCTAAAACCGCTATGCTAAGGGGAAAAAGTAGCATTCGCTAACTTCCCCAGCAGATCACAAGTCTGGCAGCCTGCCCCTTAGCGATCGCTAAGTTTGCAGATGCTGGGGCAGCGCAAAAGTGCCATCGCCAGCATCCCCCCCATGGCGTTCATAGGACTCCATGGAGGATCATGCTGCCGGGTAACATGAATGTCGGGATCTCGCAAGATACATAGTTATACATAGTTATATAGGCTGAAAAAAGACATGCGTCCATCGGGTTCAGCCTCTCCAAGATCTTGCTGGTTGGCGGAGTGATCGCGGAGGGAGACAGGGGACTTTCTTCCCCCAGTCTCCCTCTGCTCCCGACAGCCAGAAGCAGCGGATCTGGACGCCATTCTTGCTCGGGATGAGAGGTGAGTATGTGATTTTTGGTGAGTTTTGAGCTGCAGGTAACGGATTCTGCAGCAGTGCAATCCTTTACCTACACCTCTGAACTGGTGGTAACTTTTTCATTAGCGCCAGCTCTTAGTAATTAGTGTTAGAACCAAGTGATCATAACGCTAGTTAATCTGTGCTTTCACTTTGCGCTCCCCATGGACATATATAGGATATGTATAGGGAGCACCAAGTACAGTAAACTCACGCTACAAATTGCTAATTAGCGAGCACTAATGGGTTTTTTAACTCGTAGCGATTCAAAGGCATTCTTGCTGTAGTGCTATGACCTCCATTAAGCTAGCACTAACGCTGACACTAGTGCTAGCTTGAAGGAGGTGATAGTTCACACTTTATCACATTGTGCAGTGCTGTAAAATATGTTGGCGCTTTATAAATAATTGTAACTAGTAAACCCATTTCAATATCAATCGGATTGATAAAGCCTACAGAAGTAGGCGAAATGCGTCTCGGTGTTTTTTGTACCCATTTTTATGTTAATAAATACCTTTTTATGCCATCATTAGTAAAGTTGGTCCAACACCTATTTGAAACCTTCCATAATTAAGATGGGATCCAGCGGGAGAGACGAGGTGGGACCCCCCTCTTGCAAGAGGTCCTAGGCGTTTATACAGAGCCACCATATCTGGAGGCTCTTAAACACGTGAGTGCATTTCCCCTCGTTTTTCTATTTCAAATGATATACAGAATCACACTATGTCTGTTTCTATTTGAGATTATATTTCACATCGTGGTCCAAAGTGCCCACCCTGGTCTGAAGCAACCAAGTTCCTGATTTGTGTTGATGGGAGGAGCCCCCCTGAATATATTTGGCGTCTCTCAGAGTCCTTCCTTGTGAGTGAAACTTTTATTCCATACTCGTTTTTGGTATAACCAAATACTGCGCAATGAGGTTTCCTTTCTGTTTTTACAGATATT
The DNA here is from genome assembly GCA_009667805.1 of Leptobrachium leishanense. NCBI lineage: Eukaryota > Metazoa > Chordata > Amphibia > Anura > Megophryidae > Leptobrachium > Leptobrachium leishanense. The sequence continues at coordinate 423,375,662 of CM019063.1, read as the reverse complement.
GATGGTCTAAACAACCGCTTTGGGACAGTACTTAAGGAACAAGAATTATCGCTTATTGTGTTTCCTTTATAATATTTGTGCTATTGTTAATTTCTCTATGCGCTCCTATACACCGCAAGGTGTTTTTTTCTAAAGATCCATTTTTGAGTGAAGGATACACTTTTTTAGTGAGCTGCTTTAAAGTATATCACCTTTTCACTAACTATCTATAGCGCCTATCACACTAACCCTTTGGGGTTTTTCTATCTATTCGTATTTGATAACACTCAAAGCATATACTGTAAATGTTTTTTTTGAGTGTGTCACGAGTCTCAACCTCATCCAATACCCCTTAAATTAGCATATTAATAGCATAGTTTCCCAAATACTGATCCTACAAGGTCTATCATAGCTTGACTTTTATGTTTTTGTAATCCAATTCAGAAAATCTAATAGACACTGATAGCATAAAAATAGCAAGTAGTTGAGTGAACAGAATTGCAACATGCGCAGAAATGGCCAAAAAGAAGTTCAGCAGTGCGTTCTTCTTATTTATTTACTGTTCTCCAAAATCATTATTTATTTAAAAAAATATGCAAAACTCTAAGGATAACTTTGTCCAGGGTAGTTTTCATAAGCAACCGATCCTGTGCTTTCCTGCAAAGTTTGGATTGTAAGAGGCTGTTTCAGACTTTCTGCTAGATGGCTATTTAGTGAGAAGTCAGGATCGACATTCCAGGAAGAAAAAAAAGAAACATCATCTCTGAGGCCATAAAAATCAGATTAGCAGAAACACATATACACCACAGAGTACAAATCAACTCCATATGTAAGGGCTGAGTCCTTCTCTATCACAGTTTCTAAGGTAATAACCTCTGTTGTCCCTAATGCACAACGGTAGTGATTTCAACAAATGGGTCAGCGGTATGCGCCGAGTACTAGATGTATTTAAGTCTTGTGCATTTGAGACAGATAATCAGGGTCAGCAGCTCTTACAACTGAACACTCTAATAAGGGTAGAAAATATTTATTGCCATATCGCACCTTGTCACCATTAAGCGAAGAGAGGAAGGAAATATGGAGAAGTAATTAAGGAAGATCCTACAGGGATGAAACTAAATCTCATAAACTGTCATCAGTTAACAACTTACTTAAAGCTTGGTTCGAAGACTTCTCGGCCAATGTGTCTGCTGTGTGTTTAAGCGGCAGACCATGAAAAGCCAAAAATGGGATGCTGAAAGTCAACCCAACCACAGATGGTCATTTAGACAAGTAGAGTAATGGTGATTATGTTTTTGAGTCCCAGTTGGACACAACTAATTTTGGACAATATGGCTGAGGATGGGGATAGACATAGACACTCCCTCCAATGGAAGCACATTTCTGTGGCTTGTATATGTTTTACAGTCTTCATAATTGTATAGTAATTAGAACAGTTATTGTGATCACTGGATGGACCATAAAATATTAAAATCCATATTCACTTCTTAAAATGAGTTTTAATGACCAGAAATTAAGAAACGGACATTTATTGTGTGATCTTTTTATCAAGTATGAAGAAGGACCTACATAGCATCTACAAACAAAGCCTTGAGAAAAGATCATGATGATCCGAACCATTGCACTATATTTGCGGTCAATAAATATGCGCAAGAAGGAAAAAGATTGTGTATCCCCCCATTTTTGTTTGTATGCTGTTGCCTCTCTGGGTTCATGTTGGAACCAATTGTCTTTTCCATTGCTGAGTGTTTGTTGCCTTGTGGGAGTCCCACTCTTCTTGTGGTCCTACCATGCACCACCTACAGCACAAGACCAACATTGTATTTGATAAAATTTGATAATACTTATGGGTTACATTAATCACAATCTGTAGCCAGCTTAAAAGCTATCCACAAACTACAAAACTAGATCATATTATATCATCTCTCAGAAGCTGGCAAGCAACTTAAAGGCATGTAATTAAATTAAGCTATGGTCTACAGCAAGGTTTTCAAACTCTGACACTCTAGATGTTGCTTAACTACAACTTGCTTGATTCTCTAGTCATCTATTGCATTCAAAGATAACTGAAAATTACCCCCCCCCCAGATGTTGCTCGCCTACAGAGTTTGACATCCCTGATCTATATTGCCTATAATTGTTATAAGGTTCAGCAGAAATATTGCACTATATGAATACTAAAAATAATTATGATAATATTACAAACGTGATGGTGTAGGTCATTTTTTGTATGGAAATTAGAAAAGGAAAATAAGAATTATCAGGAGACAAGGCAACGTAACCAAACAGGTTGAAATGACCTGTTATAGTAGCACCTATTCTGTTATCATGTATTGGATTTATTGTGCAAAAACCTCATCATATCAAAATCTTATGCACATAAAAACAGAGTCATTGTTGTCTTTTTTAAGATGCCAAAATAGCATGTGACCAGTTTTTGTTTTAATTGGGGGTACTGAGTCACAAGAAGCGCACAAATAATAGGCGAATAGGGTGCTGCGAAGGTCTCTCAAACTATAGTGATTTCTTAGTGATGAGTGGTAATATGATACCTGTAATATGGACGCCCCCTGACAGACTGTGAGTTACAATAAAATAATAAATAAAGCAAACACAAAATGATAAATTGTCTCTGGTTGAGACGGCGTTCAGGACCATTAGTATTCTGGGGATGCATATAACAATATCCCTGTATCTGCTTCATTGGCATTGCAGAGATTAATGTTTAGTTGCAGTTGAAAAAGCAATGATCTATCAAAACCCTACGGTCCATTTCTTTATCATCACAACAGCGCATTGGGCTTTCAATGCCACAAGGCAGCAAACAAAAGTATTCCCGGCATGTCATGCTTAACGCTGTGTAGAGGACGTACAGAAAGTGACACGGTGCAGCGTATGTTTATTTGTACGAGCAGTAGGGAAAATCTAAGCAATCAAACATAATTTCCTTTGAACATTAATTGGCCTTAATGCGTTTCTGAAGAAGAAGAAAAAAATGGAACCACACACGCTGTGAGACTATTAGCGGGTGTTTCAGAGCGCAGGAAAGGGACATGTCATGTTAATCAGTGGAAGACAGCATAACAAAGATGGAATCCTAGCAAGAAAAAAAGGTGTCATCTGCGCTTATTCCTATAACATCATGTGAAACAAAACACAATTAAAGGCTTTGGTTTACTCAAATGGCCATTTGAGTGCAAGCTCATCTGCCGAACGTCAAGGCACCGCTAGTGAAGGCGAGTCCTAACCAATGAACCACAGGCTGTTTTGTGGCGAACCATATATGCTCATGCTGCTTTTCAGTCATGAGGAAGGCTGGTGGGCTTTTATTTATGCCCTCCCAGTTGGTATCCGTCAAACTGCATATTGTTTTCTCCGTACTTTTTCTCATTTAAAATCAGTAGAAGCTATAACAATTCTTTTTTATTACACACAGAGAAGTAGCATGCACAGCACATTGCTGCTCCAGGGGTTTCTTCCACCCCGGTGATACTATATGGAGCTTTCCACGGGAACATGATGCATTATTACAACATGTTGTTTTTGGGTCAAGCACAAATAAGTGCATCATTTGGAAATAAACCTGGATTATCAATTAAATATATTGAGAAGGCGCAGCATTTAATAATCTTCCCTTGCTTTTTTCATACTGACCCATGACTAATTTTCAGAACCTCTTTATGAGAACACTACAAAACCCAATACTACTTATACTTCCTTAGATTACGGGTCATAAGGTTCCTGTCCTGGCCTTCCTATACATGGGGGGTTATTCAGAGAGCACAGAAATGTGTTTCGCTTGAATAAACCTGCCAAATGAAAACATTGAACAGCAGAGCATTTCGGCAACTTTTCTCTGCTGTTCGGTGTTCTCTGAATAGATTAACCATTGCTTCTCTATGGGGGATTTCACTGCCTCCGAACAGGCACCATACTTGCTGGCAGTTTGCCAAAATTTGGCAAACTGCCTGCTCTATGAATAGACAAATGGCCCCAAAAATGTCACCGTAAGGGGGTATTCCCTGTTACGGTGACATTTGGGGGCCAGATCAGCTGTCTCTGAATAACCCCTCTATTGTAGCTGAAGAAGTTCACAAAAATCCAGGCCACTTCACAATGATGTCAAAAGCGATTGAACTCGATACGTGCTCAAGCAGGCTTGATGCGAGAGCCTGAGCCTCCAACTCCATACATGCCAAACCAACGTCCACGATTTTTGTTGTGTGTGTAAGTTTGCAATTCCTTTCTTTCAACATGATGAATGTACCTGTTGTTGAGCCTGAGGTACACAACTCCTCTCCTACTTGGAAGAAATTTAAAGGGACATGCTCACTCTTTAAAGCAGTGGTTCCCAACCTGCGGTCCTCAAGTCCCCCTAACAGGCCAGATTTTAAGGATTACCTTGGGGATATACAGACTGAATCCTGCAATCACTGAGCAGCAAATCATGTCACCTGTGCTGTACTTCAGATATCTGGAAAACCTGATCTGTTTGGGGTACTTGAGGACCGCAGTTGGGAACCACTGCTTTAAAGTATAGAATAAATGGCACCACATTTAATTTAATCCTAGTGTCGGCATTGCTCTGCTCCATGCTTTACAATGGTGACTAAACATACATTCACATTAATTACATTGTCTATACATGTTTATTTTTGTTTATTCCTTTTAGTATAGTTTTTGCAATTTCTAATCTACAAATTGGATTAAAGAGGACATTTTTCCAGTCCCCATCAGTTTGTTTTAACTTACAACATGCGATAATATATAAAATTATGCTCTGTAACTGTACATTAGACAGACCAGTCATAGAATTCATATATTCTTTCTTGTTTTTTTTTTTTCAGTAATGTAGTTAATTGTATTATGTGTCCCTCTTCTGAGTAAACAATTCACAGAGTATTTTAGAATATCATTCTGTATTTTTGTTTGTCTGTACAATATATACTCTTAGAGGATTGTAGAATACGCATACAAGCAACCAAAAATGCAAGCTTTTCAGACCAGATTTCATGAGGGAATATAAAACATATATAAAACATTTTGATTGTTAGTTAAACCAATTCATTTCACTGGTCACTCTGAAATGTCTGATGCAACAATGCTTAGTTCCTGTGGGTTTATTATAAGCAGAAAGGATTAGTTGCAAATGTCTTCAACATTTGTTAGGTTTTGTTTCCATCTATAAACAATGTAGTTTGAACTTAGAAACCTTCAAGTGGATTTATACTGTTCAAAGCAATTATGCAAAATGCATATTAGACTTTCCAAGATAATGTATCTAGGAAATAAAAACTATATATACTGCATTAAAACGACCTTAATCCTTCCTGAAAAACATACATTCCATATGATATACATCAGATAAACTCAAGGGAGTAAACGCAAGGTATGACATTGTGAGAGTTCAGCCAAGTCATGACGCAAAATATTTTTCACCATTACATATAGTGATTTTTTTTTTCTTGATTTTTTTTGTTTGGAGGATTTGTCATAAACCCATTTTTTCATTCCAAGAATATAACATAATACTAATTTATGGCTCTTAAGCTGTTACTCTCCCCTTGCTTCTGTTGGTAGAAAGTCAATATGGAAAGTACAGTAACGCACAACCTGAGAATACAAGGGGTCAGATCACAACTGCACTGTTAGGCTATCGAAGGGAGCTGACAGACATTTCAACTCTAACCGATAGCAGAACATATCCTTCCAATACAGCCAATCTGCAAACTCTGCTTACTGTAAATTAATGGCTCTTATACTTGGTATTGGAGCCCTTAATTGAAATAAAGAGAGAAGAAGCTATTCATTCTACTCGCCCAGAGTTGATATTGTTGAAACGCTAGTGTTAAGTGATTCTGCTTTTGCAAAATCACTTAACACATCAGTTACAGGATTGAAAAATCCCTTACCTGAGAATTCATGTTGCAGAGGGCAGTGCGATCCACCACATTGTCTGAAAATCATGAGCAGTGAAAGACTGACAACAAATAGTGCATGGTGTTCTTCCATGGTTCCTGCACAATCCTACAGGGACATCCTGTGCTCCATGGAGTCCTAAAACTCCATGATGACACATAGCACTGCAGGGAAAGGGTTGACCAGCCTTTTCCTATTTGTGGCCCCCCCATTGAACCTAATAAATTTACATGACCAGTCATTGATGGAGATGTGACCAAGCATACCTCAACAAACGGACCGCAGCACTTTCTCAAGAAAATACTTCAAAGAAAGCGTTGGGTTGCATAATTTATATGCTGCTTGCGTGAACATGTCCAGATCTACACTCTTTTCAAACCCAAATAATTCACTCTTTAAATTGTTTCTGAGTTGATGTCAACAGTAAAACAAAGTGGGCCCTATCAGCTGGTGTGAGCTAAAATGCCAACGCTACAAGAAAAATCTAGCATGATCGCTAAAAAGTAGCGCCTATCGACCCACCAACAGATCAGCTTTTCCGCTGTAGTCCGTGTACAAGATCGTTTAGCGCACGCTAGGGAAACACTAAGACCCAGGCTGAGACCCAGCACTAATGCGGTTGTGTAGATCTGTTTTTTCCAGTACAGAGTGCCGGGCCATACCTATCCTCTGCCCTCACAAGCTTGTATTATTATTATTCTTTATTTATATACCGCCAACATACTCCACAGTGCTGTACAATGGGCGCAATATAGACATGATTACAATACATTGAACAACAATTGACAAACCAGTACAGGAGGAAACGAAGGCTTTTGTCCCGTGGGAACTCACAAGTATGAGCACATCCAACTAAGAGCCCTCACACCCCTGAATTATTAAAATCCTCCAAGGTGGACATATTATCCATATTTTGATGCACACCTATATTAAGGCTGATGGGCATTCCATGATAAATGCCACCAACAGCATGTAGAATCATTACTTTGCATTTAATAGATCCGAAAGGAAGGCCAGGTGAGCGACAATAATTTCCCTGCTGCAGCATTTAAATAATACATGTTTTAGGGCAAGACTTATCCATTTGAACCTTTAAACATGGTCTACACAGTCACCCTAATAATCAACCGCTTAAAAACTATGAATAACCCCCAGCATAAAATGTGTAAATTAGCCAATATATTAGAATTAGGATATATGTCAATAAAGGATACATATATATCATAATAGAGGTGACTGCAACAGCAGCAACATTGCTGAACAGATCCATTACTTTGGTGTATGGGGCCAAGAGAACACCTGTGCTGCACTCCTTTCAATTGCCTGTTAATTGCCTGTTAATTTTCAGCAAGGACCTTTGACTTTGTCCCCTTATTTCTCCTTTTTCGTCAGTTAACACCAGGGTGGAGCAAATAGGTAAATATTTGCGATTTGCACCCATAAAAAACTTAGATTTGGCACCAAATGATCTGTTGGCTACAATAGCACAAGTGATCTCTAGTGCTCCCTATGTTAAGTATAGGATGTGGTAAGTACAGTAAGCTCGCGCTACGAATCGCAAATTACCACTAATGATTTTTCCTACTATGCGTAGGTTTGGAAGATCTGAGGGGCCTTCAGACCTGCAATTAACAAGGAAGATAGGCACACAGAACTTCTCAAATCACCACAAACTAACACATTTGCTAAGTTAAACAGTTAAAATAATACACCTGGTTCACTACAAAGTAGGATAGGACCTCCAATCAAACCATGAAGGCACTAATTGATTCCAAGGTTGTTAGTCAAACACTACATGTAGTTCACAGTCAATGTAGCTGAAATCTGTGCACCCAGGCTCCATATATAAAAAATAAAAGCATATTTAGTTCCATATATATTACCTTGTTTCCCGGATCACCTTTAGGGCCACTTTCACCACCATCACCCTGAAAAAAAATATATATTGATCTTATTCTTGACCTTGTATACTAGAAATGAGAGTGAGATAAAGAGATAGTGTGTATCTTCATGCTGTCATTTTAGAGAGAAAAAAAAATAGAATTCTATTTCAAAGGGTCTACCATTTCCCTGCTGCCTGATCGTTCAGTTCTTCATGTAATATATCAGTATAGCAACATCCGCTACATTAATGCCCTGCAGTGTGTGCTAGAGAGCTCCCATTGAGAAGGGAAATAGCCTGATCCAGTAATGATTCACGTTTGCCCTTCTCATATCACTGATCAGTACTCCCAGTGTTCTGTGCTGTAGTATAAAACACAATATTAACTGATTGTGATATTACACTTGAGCTTTTTTGTATTTTGAACCTATGTCCGTTGCTAATCTTTCCAAAACATAAACATCCATCACAAGTGAAATAGTGGCCACAAGTGATTTATGTAATATAGAGTATCAAAAGTACTATGGTACGATTGTTCTATGTCTGGCTTGTGGCCACCACATGGCTCAGCTTGAAGGGTGATGAACATAGACCAGAGCATCTGATGCTTCCAGCCTCTACAATATGATCTCAACGCATTAGTATGGCTGCAATGACATTGTGTTAATCAAAGCTTTTGTACAACTTCAAATTGGTTTATCTTTTGTTTGTGGAATAGTTTGCTACATCCATATTTATTATAAGTTATATATTACCATAAACCATTAGTGATATTCAATCCTATATTTAAGACTTTTTCCAACAATATCATTTGGATTTTTTTTTATAAACGTTAGGAGTTTCAATCTAATAACTGATTTTATTATAATAATTCTAGGTTGTTAAAGAATGTGTTTATGCTATAGGGAGACTTTTTTTAAAGGTTTACTCTCGGATACATCTTTTTCTAGAGATTTACATGGAAAATTTGGAACCATTATTCACTAACAGGTCTATTCAAAGAAAGGTGAAACTCAGGAGAATGACTGGAGAAGGGAAAATTCTAGGTCAAAATAGCCAAACCAGAAAAATTGTCCCATTTATCTCACTTTCCAAATCGGCTATTTGGTCTAGATTGTTCTCTTCTCCTGCCAATTCTCCTGATTTTCACCTTTCTGTGAATAACCCTGTAAGTTTTGAATTGGTGGAGAACTAAAATGGAATTCTTCTACAGCAAAACCATTTAACTCCTGCTTTTTATCAGCCAGTAGATCCTTTTTTTTCCATTACTGCAAGTAAGAATAACTATACCTTGGCATCACATCTTTATTCCTCCAGCTGCGTCTACATTAACATTTCCTATATAAAGTATAGGAAGTGTTATTGTACAGAATGCAGCCATAATAGGTGAGCTGCAGTTTGTGGGCTGGCAGCTAATGTTAACGAGCGTGGTCTTATGCTTAACGGCTCAGTTACTGCTAGTAGTTTGGCTGGGATAGGGCCACTATCTGGGGCAGAACTATGAGAACAAACAAATTCAGTGAAGCATCACTGTTTATTTTAGGAGAAGTATCTAAATGCTAGTAGCAAGAAGTTGATATTGAGACGCCATATGCAAAGGAAATTACTGTAATACCACTGTCAGATAGAGGGAATCACTAGAATACCACTGTCAGATCAAGCACTTCACTGGAATGCTTCTCTAGTCTAGAAGAAATTCCTGGAATGGGTCTACAAGAAGAAGTAAAGCTCCATATGCCCTTCTAGTTAGTGGAAATGATTGAAAGTATACCAGTAGCCATGGGATGTAACTACAAACATGAAACTCATATTGTTGTCCAAGATGTGAACCCTGTCCTGAAGATCCCTGTAGTGAAATCTGTAAATAAGAACTATCACTAACCAGATTATCAGGTTTGTAGTCATATTCTATTAATGTTAGTGTAGCCAGATCCTCCATGTTTTCCTTGACTCATAATTTCTACATGTTGACAGAAAACACACAAAAAATGCAGCCATGCAGTATGAAAATCGAAGAGGAATACCATTTACACTGTCTTGATTAAGCAACTGGTTTCCCTCCCGAAGGATATGAAATATACATTTTGCAGGGCGACACACTGTTTGAGCTCTCCCTCTGCATGAACTACTGACATGTGTCAAAGAAAAAATGGCAGACCTGGCAACCCTAACTGGTCCTCACCAGCTTACTTCTGAAATGGCTTAAAGACTCATTATTATCTAGTAAAAAAAGCACCCGTACGTCCCATAGGTCCAATGAATTACAGCTGAGTCAATAGTATTCAGAGTGGAACACCTGGGAGTAAACATATTCTTATGACTTTGAATAGAAACACACCAATGAAACCCATAAAAAGATAGGTATAGGAAGAAATCTTTAGTTGTAATATTTCAATGAAGTCAATAGCTGTGCAAAATTCTAAAATATATGATTGAGTGTCAACACGTCACTTCGATGTAACATACCTTTTCTCCGAGTTCTCCGGGTTCACCCTGGTTAAAAATAAAAAAAATTAGTACTCTATGCTAGCATGATAAAGCTATTTGTTGGGTAGAATACTCGCTTAAAACACCTGCCTTGATTAATTGAATGAATATTAATGAGCCATAACTGATTACCTGATTATTTACACAAGAGCTGTGTAGGGCGCAATCGTGCACAATTTAACTTAATGACAGCCACAGGGGTTGTGTAACACACATACATTATAAAGTAGTATTCAGGCTTCCTACTGGTAGACTTGTATAAGGAGTACTAGTACTAAAATGTGATTTCTGTATGTATCCCACAAATGGATAACTAGAAGCCATTTAAAAAAAATAATTGAACCATACAGTTGAAGTAGTTATTTTATATTCAAAATCAAATGCTATATTGATGTTGAAACATGTATAATTCAGGGATAAAATACAAAAAACCCCAAATTAAATGTTTCCCTATATATAGCACTTTACTCAAAGTCACCACTTGTTAAACGTGACTATTCAAAATAGTATCTCAATTCAGATTTATCACATTATCTGAAGTTGAACTCAAATCCTGATGAAGATGCATCCCATGTATAAATTATACCATATATACTGGGTAAGCAAAACAAAAGAAATTGGTTTAACTTGTCCCTGATATTGTGCCTGTGCAATACCTTTCCATTTTGGGAGATTATTACACGAAATGTTCATAAAAAATCAAGTGCATTATCCAGAATTATTCACCTTCATTCCTGGTTCTCCAGCTAAGCCAGGTGCACCGACATCTCCTTGGTCACCCTGAAATGAGAACAAGAACCAAGGATTAGTAATTATTGTAATGAATAATAATAATGGCAAAATATTCCTTCTCTAGGTTGTAAAATTTGCAGATTTGATGGGAAAAAACAATGACACTACATGATTTCTATATTATAGCTATAATAAAAAAAATTAGGGCACTATCTCCTTGATAACACTAGCGCTCACATTAATGAGTGGGAGTGCTAGGTTAATTGAGGTGATAGCGTGCCGCACAGATCACCTGCCGTTAAAAACCCGTTAGCGAAACGATATTAGTGTCACGTTCCCTACCAGAACTCTGTATATGATCCACGTACGCAGCACAACTATCCACTCCCTCCGATCCGTAGAAGAGTTCGGTAAATGTTTTAGCCCTACGCTGGTAACAGAACTGAATACACAAATAAGGATTGATAATGGAACGAAAAAAGGGGTCAATATACCAGAGAGTGTCAGGAAGCCGTATGTCAGGGGTCAGTACGCCAGAGAATGTCAGGAAGCCGTTTGCCAGGGGTCAGTATACCAGAGAACGTCAGTCAGAAATAAGAATGCACTAATGGGAATGGGAAACTACATTAGGGCAATGCGTGTATGCATTGCCTGTGGTTTTAAACCCAGCAAAGCCGCGTCAGCGTGCCTGGCTCCGCTCCCTGGCGTCTCACGTGACGGCCGTGGTGCCCCACTTCACTCAGCACCTGGCCAGCGAGCAGCAAGTATGATGCTGCCGGGCACCTGGGGACACCACGGTATGTAACAATTAGTGCTTTTTAGCGCCAGCTTACTGTACTTTGTGCTTCCTATACTTAACATGGAGAGTGCAAAGAGTGGGCAGAGAGTAAAATAAAATTTTGCAGAATCAGTTAGCTGCAGCTGTAAAACCACCCAAAAAAACAAATACTCCCTTCTTATCCTGGGGCGAGAATGGCGGTCTGATCTGCTGCTTCTGGTCACCAAGAGCAGAGTGAGACTGGGGGAAAAAATCCCCTGATCGAACCCAGAGCACAGGCCATAGGCAGGGTTCATCTAGAGGTGGGAAGTTTGGGCAGACTTTCATTGATCACGTCCGTGGTTTTGTGCTCACGATGGCATCTTCCCCTAATGGTGAGTCAAATGGCCAATCTGGGTCTGGTTAACACATGCATTCAAAGTCAAGCACTGGCAAATTAAAACTAAGTGATAATAACAGGCCATGCCATTCATTAGGGTATGCATCCTTAGGACATTTTTTATTACATAGTAATTGCACTAAACCCTTTGCAGACAATACACAATTTTGCTCTGCAATAACACATGTCTATACTACATACTTGGTGCTAACTTAACCAGAGCAGTTGTAAACTTAAAACCTCCGTAGGCTATAATGGCTCTGGGAAGTTTATAACAGCTCTGGTTAAGTTGGCACCAACTATGTAATATGGCCCAAAGGGTTTACAGAGATACAGTGAATTCATACTTTTAAAATGAATCTGATAAAAAAATTAACATTAAAACTAGTACAGGTAGGCATTCCAAGGGGGTCAAGCAGGATCAATCCAACCCTTCGCCTGCCTGTGGATGCCAGAGGACTTTGTACTATTTATTTACTGCACATCATGCATTTTTTACTACCTGACTTGGGGGAAAGGTGCCTTATCTATTTGTAAGATTACTCTTAAGGGATGCGATGGGTAAGGTTGCGATTATGGAATATTTTTTGTACCATCAGTAATCTGACAGCTAGGGTAGAACAACACATTTTACACATTAGTTTATTTTATTAAGCCAATTCTCATGAATGAGACGACAAGGACCAGTTTGAGTATGCTAAAAATAATTATTTAATGCACACGCTTTATCGTTTCTGAATGCGTTTTGTGCTTTGTACTTTACCTTAAAATATTAAAAGGAAGCTTTATTTCTATGGGAATCATAAATCATTGTCAGGAAGCAATAATGTGAGATTGTGCAGGGTGCGTTGTAAAAACTATTTTGCATTATGTTAGATGATAGAACCGCGATTCCATCATATTCCCTCGACTAGTATAGAAGAAAAAAAATAGCCCAGGGAAAGGGTCATTCTTTTGTGTTTCTTGGTAAATCAAATCAACATGGAGAATGTGTTAATTCTTTGGCTGGGAAGTGATTATTCTGATTGTTTGTCAGAATCTAACAGAATCCTTTTTCCTGTTTCAGAAAATAAAAGGCACGCGGCTTAATGTACAAGATGCAAATTTTATTCAACCTCATTAAATTAAAAACATGACTAAGTTTCTGCTACAATGTGTTTTGAAGTTCAATGTGTTTTGCGGTGCTCAGAAACAGTTGAACTCTAAAGAGGAAATGTCACCTGTCGGATGTACATGTTAAACTGCATGTACATTTTTTTCTGTGTGATCACACAGTTTTATTTTTTTTAAAGAGACACTCTAGCCACCATGACAATTAAATATATCTTAAGTAATCATGGCTACATTAGTGTCCCTCTTCGCCCAGTGAATCTGAGACTTCAGAAATCTACTGATGGTGCACTCGGTATATGTGTACAGCACGCAAAGACAGTGCAGAGTTAAATCACGACCTGCTCAGTTGTTATTGTTGCTTTTGTCCATTGCTATCAATCAGGGAGGGGGAACAATCCAACAGTATCTTGTAAGAATAATTGTCTTATTTTACTACTAGAACTCCTTCAGTATTGTGGTTGTGTGTACACACGATCAGCAGAAGCAGACACAGCAGCCTGAAATAATATTAATATGATCTGGAGCTATGCTGTATCATTGCAAATGAAATTAGTTTGTTGCAAACGGGCTCCAGAACATGGTTTTGAACCATTAGAACCCTGGTCACAATGCCAGAGTTGTTTAAAACCAGCTGAGAATGAGAACGTCTCTAATCAACTTTGCCCCAGCTGATCATACCTTAAATGAGTATATTTATATATGTATGTATATATACAGATAAAGGATTTCTTAGTGGGGTTCTTTTCATAGGCATGGAAAATTACCGGTCGGCTGTGGTGGGGAGAAGACCTGCCTTGGTGGAGCTCTGTACTCTTAGGCCCTGTTAGAAGTGTTTTTTGGTACCTTTCCTCTACGGATCTCCCTGCTAAGTGTCCCCTCTGTAGCTGCACGGAGCCCTGAGATGCAGTAACTACATTTGGTGGCAGATGGCGGCCAAATAGATTATTACGGTAAGAAATACATTGGGACTAGTCCCACATATTTCACACTTTATAAATGAACTAAATTTAAAAAAATATATAAAAAATAAAATAAAACTTTGGTTCCTTAAAGAGTTTTTTTTGGAAAATTGTATAAAATAATAATATATAGTTCCCTGACGCCTTACAACGCCACATATTTCTTGGACATAATGAACTTCCAGTGGCAAAAATGGGTAATTTTCCATGCCTATGAAAAGAACCCCACTAAGAAATCCTTTATCTGTATATATACATACATATATAAATATACTCATTTAAGGTATGATGGAGGGCAAAAAGTAAGATTAAGGCTAGGGTCAGACGAGCGCATTTTGTACGGACTGTGCGTCTGTGCAGTACGGACGTACTTTCTGACTGAGGACAAGGTAATGGCCACACAGTCCGTTTTTTTCACTGATGTATTTTTTGACTGATGGAGCAGGGAAAATAAATTACAATGAAAAAACATTCTGTCCGTCAAAAATGCTGGACGTATAAATGCAGTCCATCTGACCACGCTCCATCACTCACACACAAAGCTATGCGGATGTTGTGGACGTGACGCACTCCGCACGTCCGTTCTAGCAGTATTACGTTCTTGCCTAACCTGAGTCCGTTTGCAGCGTCCATCAGCCTCCGCACTTCTGTGCGGACGTACTTTGTGTGTGGGGCTCCATTTAACACAATTGTATGCTATCACGGACGTACTTATGTGCAGCAACACGGACGTTAACACTGCGTTAGTCTGACCCCAGCCTAAAAGCCTCCACATCACTAACTCAGCTCCCCACTACCTGTACTCACTAATCACTAAATACACCCCAGCCCGCTCCCTAAGGTCAAACAGTGATCTGTGCCTAGCTTCCCTCCGCATCACCTCTTCCCATGATAGACTGCAGGATTGCTCACACGCAGCTCCCATCCTCTGGAACACTCTCCCTCGTACGGTCAGACTTCCCCTAGTTTCCGTTCCTTCAAACGCTCCCTTAAGACATTCCTATTTAGGGAAGCCTACCACCCGACTCACTAATACACCTCACTGCCCCAACCAGTCCATCCCTCTCACCTTGTAGTCCTTCACTCTCACCTTGCAGTCCTCTCCTCCTCTCTCCACCACCAACCCTTCTAGATTGTGAGTTCCCACAGGAATAGGGAGTAGCTGTGGCTCGTTGCATAACCTGACCTGTGCTAAAAAAAAGCCATCTAGTATGGCATGGCAGTGGCAAGGAGGGTTCTGTGTTAAAACAGACCCAGGATGCTAAAAAATGGGAAATTGTGGACTTTATTTGCATGTCCTTCCCAGAGGTCCTTGCTGCATATGGGGAATGTCGCACATGATCTCTGTAAAGCAGTTCTCTGAATTGCTGGTAGGTGTAAATGTCTTCCACAGTTATAAACTTGATTATATATATTTATATATATATATATATATATATATGGAAATCAAACGATGTGAGACGCACTCAGGGACTTACAATAAAAAAAAATTATTAAGAAATTATTAAAATTTACATAGTTCTGACGTTTCGGCTCAATCTGAGCATTTTTCAAAATACATATTTTCTTGGGCCTTGCACCACATTTTGCATTGGTTTTGCACTTTTGTATTTTTAGGAAGGAGCTGCTGGTATCCTGTATACTTTATATATATATATAGCCTTCTCTTTTGTGGACTGAATCTTAATTAGTAGCTAAAATTCACTGAATGAGTTATGACAAGCACACCATGGCGGGCATGTGAAATTCATCTGGCAGCCATTTTGTTAGTGCTGAACATATTCTCTCATGTTTCTAGCACTCTGCTCCAATCTTTTTGATAGATAGATCTGGAGAGGCCTAAACCAGGTTACCTCTAGAGTGAAGAGGGTAGGATTACACAGGCACATTTCATTCCTCAGAAGTCATATTATTAGCCGAGGTGGCATTAACATACTTGTTGAACTCCTGATTTGGCTTTTGTCCTTCTGCTGATAAAAATTAAGTATCGTTTTGAGGCTTTACAGCAATTCTCGGTGGAAAATCACACTTTTAATAAAACATTTGTAAGTGATAGCTACGTCCTGTATTTTTCTATTTTTCTACAGCTCCAAGCTGATTAAGGCTTGTCATATTATTCAGTCTCCACTAACGTTTCATTTTCAGGAAGATGAAACACAAGACTCGGCTTGCGGAGAGCCTCACACTCAAGCTACGCCTCATAACGCCATATGAGACAAGAGCTATGACTGTTATTTCCTTCCTTTGTACGCTCGCTGGCCCCATTTTGGGATACATGTTTTTTTTTTTTCTTAATAGCCTGGATAAATTTGAAGGTTTATTTTCAGTGATTAGTCCTTTCCTACCTTTCAAATAAAATTTTTCAGGGTAGTAACCTAATACGCGGCAGTCAGATATTATTCATGTGGGAAAAGCAAGGCCGTAGCACTTCAATATGTTTGACCTTGGAAAACAAAGCCGTTTCACAGAATGTATAGATTCTGTATGTTTAGAGATGATGCCAGAAAAGTGGTAAAAAGAGAAGCAAAGAAACGGAAGGCAGTTAGGATTATTTACTAAATGCGCGCATTGGATTCTTTAGATCTTAGTAAATAGCCATAATTATGAGAGGTAGCTTTCATAAAATAAAGAAAAACACATTGCGGGATGCCTGGAGCCATGCGAAGGCCCTAGGAGAGGATTGAATCATCCCATTTTCTCTGCACTACATACTTTTAAATTACAAATTGCATGAAATAATACTTTAGGGCAGTATAAGCGTTACATATATAGGAAAGGAAAGCTAGAAGACAAAGAAATGTGACCTTTATAGGTAATAATATCCTTGCTTCATACCATATATATTAAGCAGCAGAGTTAAAGAGAATATAGGCAATATGCAGATTTACTGCTAAACATATCTTAATTTCACAATACTCAGTTGCATTAAGCTTGTATTTCAAGTTAATATTTTATTATACAGTAGATGAAAAATAAAAGTCCTTTGCTTTAGTATGCCCGGATAGGCTATTGGAACAAGATTAAGTAACACAATGGCATGTGATAACTATACTTTCAATAATAGTATGACTAAAGATGAGGCTAGTTGACAATGCAGTAGTACATTTTAACACTGACTGAATGAATCATATCAGGTATTCTCTCATACAGTCCATATGACTCAATGGAGACTTGTAGGAGTTCACGTGTACGCCATTTTGAGGGATTACACAGTGCCAGCGGCAGGAACTGGAGCAATGTTTGTTCTCTCTGTCCTTCAG
Source organism: Leptobrachium leishanense (assembly GCA_009667805.1). Lineage (NCBI taxonomy): Eukaryota > Metazoa > Chordata > Amphibia > Anura > Megophryidae > Leptobrachium > Leptobrachium leishanense. Next base: position 423,358,174 of record CM019063.1, on the reverse strand, counting down.
TTTGCGTTGAGAGATAGCAATGGACCACACCCTCCTCTTCATGGAGGGACCAGGGTAATGCATTTTTATAGGTATTTTTATGGTGTTAAAGTCATTTTGGATTTGCAGGTTTCTTCGCTCTGCCAATGATCTGATGCTATGAGTTCCATGTAACCGCACCCCCAACTCCCACCTTCAGGACTTCTCCCAAGCTGTCCCCTTTCTGTGGAGCGCCCTCTCCGCAACATTCGACTCTCCACGTCTCTCCAGTCCTTCAAAAAGTCTCTGAAAACACATTACTTTAACCCCCTTAGTGACCGGGCAGTTTTACGCAAATCCGTCCTTTAGTGCCCGCTGCTGTTTTTACGTTTCTGCGCTGTTAGTGTTTAGGTCAAATTTTCCTCTTACTTGTTTATTCAACTCACACATATTATTTTGCCGCCATTAAATGGACTTTCTAAAAATACCATTATTTCCATCATATCATATAATTTACTATAAATAAAATATGAAATATGATGAAAAAATTGTAAAAACACACTTTTTCATAATTTAATCCCCAAAATCTACAACCTCCATAAAAGACCCCGGCTAAATGGTTTCAAACTTTTGTCCCGAGAATAGAAAAACACAATTTTTACATGCTTTTGCTTTTTAACCCCTTCACTGCTGAGCCAGTTCACTTATGTGCGTTGAGCTTATTCTGACCATTTTATGCTAATTATTTTTAGATGACAACCTAGGTACTATTTAACTAACCCCCCCCCAGACTATTTTTTTTTATTTATTTATCTTTAAAATTTTATTTTTACACCAAACCTGGTCATGTTTGGTATCATTGGAAAGGCCATGATTAGGCCTTTCCAATGATGTCAACTATGACCCTCTAGCTGCACGGATCGGGAGATAAGGGGATCCAAAGGATTCCCCTATCTCCACATGGCAGCTAGAGGGTTAACTGGCCCACTGACATACTCATACATATGGTGAGGATGTCAGTGGGTAGGGGGTGACCTGGAGGCTTGGCTTACATCCATGATGTCAGCTCCCTCCAGGTTTGAATCGTGATTCGGCACAAATTTGCGCCGAATCGCGATCCGGCAGCAAAACAGTTAATGCCGAGACTCTCCCCTTTCCAGCGGTGCAACTTGCATCACACTAGCTTAAACAGTCGGGGAGATAGTGGACTCCAAATGAGCCCCCCCTCCCCTTCCTGATTTCTGCCCACCGGCCGATGACGTCATCACGCAGCGTGATGACGTCATCGGATTGGCCGACCCCCAGGAAATGGCAAGGCAAGCTTCACGCTTGCTATAGACTCCAAGGAAGCCGGCGAGGGAGGTAAGTATCGGCGGGAGGGAGATTAGGAGCCCGCTGACATACTATGTACGTCCGCGGGTCTAAGGGAGACCCGTGGGCAGGATGTACATGGTACATCAGCAGTCGGGAAGGGGTTAAAGAAGCCTATCAGCTCACTCCATAATCTCCCTCTGTTGATTTCTTACACCATCTTCCCACACAGCCCACATGCCCCCCGCTACTTCAGGTTCTCGATTTACCCTCACCTAGTGTGTCACCCATCTCCTCTTAGATTGTAAGCTCTTGAGCAGCGTCCTCTTTCCTACTGTTCTGTGTGTGTATGTATATTGTTATTCTGTTTTACCTATTGTACAGAGCTACAGAACTTGTTAGCACTTTATAAAAAATTGTAACTGAGAGCCTGTACATTTTTGTTAGTTGGAAGATACAAATGAGAATAATGAGCGACTGTTATTCTCTGGCTCCCTCTGTATTTGCACCTCCTTTAAAAAGTATGTGAAGTACAAATGTACATTAATCTGCAGCCAAGCTTAGATAATGTTAATGGATCGACTACAATAGGGCACTATATTTATTAGAAAATTAAGTTTTTTAGACAGTAGAACAGTGGTTCCCAACCCTGGTCCTTAAGTACCCCTAACAGGCCAGAATGCATTGGGGAAATGCAGGCTGAATCTTGCAATCACCGAGCAGCAAATCATATCACCTGTGCATTAGATATCTGGCACACCTGTCCTGTTAGGGTGACTTGAGGACCAGGGTTGAATGCAACTACAGTAGAAGATCACAACTGGTGCTGGATTAAGGCCTTCATGGGCCTAAAGCAGAAGAGTTGGGTGTGCCTCTGCCCAGGGCCGGCCCGACAATGGAGCAGGGTGGATCGCTTGTGCCAAGCGGCACAAAATTAGGGCGGCAAATTTTTGTGCCGACGCTGCACTATTTTTTCATCAGTGCCGGCGGCAGCATCTAAATTGAAGGTGAGAGCAGTGAGTGAATGTGACACGCATGCACCTAGATGGGCCAGCGTGGGATTGAGACACGTGTGGTGTGGGCGGCGGATCCTCAGCCTGCAGGAGCGTGTTATTGTCTCTTCTCCGACTCCCGCTGTGCCCTGGAAACACACGCCACTAGGTATGTGCCTGCCTGTCCCAGACATCACCAGGTGCCTCCAGCGCCGCTGCCCCACACCGATCAGCAAGAGCACTTGCAGACAGGAACTCGGAGATTTAAGATCCTTGGTATCTCCAGAGACTAACGAGTTCTAATCTACAGAGAGTGAAACTCCCACGGCAAATTACTACTCAGAAGTAACTTGCCGTGGGAGTTTTAGTCTCTGGAGATTAGAACTCATTGAAGTCGTTGCTGGGCACTGTGGACATGGAGCAGGGGTGAGTGTACATCTCTCTCCCAGGAGATGCGGAGCAGAGGAGGCTGTGGGAGCTCTGTGCAAGATTCCCTGCTGCTTGGAGCCTGCTGTTTGGGGCAATGGGGGTTGTAAATTTCCTTTTTTTTAAAGGGGGATCAAACGGCAATGAAACACGCTGCTGCAGCCTGGGTATGTGATGTGAAACACACTGCTGGGTATGTGAAGCACACTGCTAGGTATGTGATGTGAAACAAACTGCTGGGTATGTGATGTGAAACACACTGCTGGGTATGTGATGTAAAACACACTGCTGGGTATGTGATGTGAAACACACTGCTGGGTATGTGAAGCACACTGCTGGGTATGTGAAGCACACTGCTGGGTATGGGAAACACACTGCTAAGTATGTGAAGCACACTGCTGGGTATGTGAACCACACTGGGTATGTGAAGCACACTGCTGGGTATGTGAAACACACTGCTGGTATGTGAAGCACACTGCTGGGTATGTGAAGCACACTGCTGGGTATGTGAAACACACTGCTGGGTATGTGAAACACACTGCTGGGTATGTGAAGCACACTGCTGGGTATGTGAAGCACACTGCTGGGTATGTGAAACACACTGCTGGGTATGTGATGTGAAACACTGCTGGGTATGTGATGTGAAGCACACTGCTGGGTATGTGATGTGAAACACACTGCTGGGTATGTGAAGCACACTGCTGGGTATGTGAAGCACACTGCTGGGTATGTGAAACACACTGCTAGGTATGTGAAGCACCCTGCTGGGTATGTGAAGCACACTGGGTATGTAAAGCACACTGCTGGGTATGTGAAGCACACTGCTGGGTATGTGAAACACACTGCTGGGTATGTGAAGCACACTGCTGGGTATGTGAAGCACACTGCTGGGTATGTGAAACACACTGCTGGGTATGTGAAACACACTGCTGGGTATGTGATGTGAAACACTGCTGGGTATGTGATGTGAAGCACACTGCTGGGTATGTGAAACACACTGCTGGGTATGTGAAGCACACTGCTGTGTATGTGAAGCACACTGGGTATGTGAAGCACACTGCTGGGTATGTGAAACACACCACTGGGTATGTGAAGCACACTGTTGGGTATGTGAAGCACACTGTTGGGTATGTGAAACACACTGCTGGGTATGTGAAGCACACTGCTGGGTATGTGATGTGAAACACACTGCTGGGTATGTGAAGCACACTGCTGGGTATGTGAAACACACTGCTGGGTATGTGAAGCACACTGCTGGGTATATCGGATTCTGGACTCTGCTGGGTATGTCAAATTCTGTGAGTTTAACTTACAATTGTCAGTACAACTATGAGTATAAAAATTTAAATCTTAACACTATGCAGCGCTGTTGTTCACTGGCGCCCGGTTGTCTGATTTACTAGCTCAGTTATACACTTATACACACCTCACATTACTGTATCACTGAGCTCCACAGCAATAAAATTCTAATGTATGGTGTGTATGAGTGTTTGAATTTTATTGCTGTGGCGCACTGTGATACGCTCATACACACTGCGTGTTTTTTTGGGGGGGGCAGCATTTCATCCTTTGCTCCAGGCAGCACAATGTCTTGGGCCAGCCCTGCCTCTGCCCCCTTCTTCTCACCTACCCATTAACAGTGGCTGACTGGAAACGTTTGGCCTGGGGGCCAGTATAACCAAGAGGCCCACAGTACAGCCAGGGTCAGATCTACCAGGGGTAGAGTGAGTGCCACTACTCCCAGGCCCTTGAATCCAAGGGGGCCCACAATCAGCTGCCAGGGGCTCACCTGACTTACACGGCCAGCTGGGGCTTGCCTAGGTGACTTGGCTGCTGATACCTCGGCTAGGGGCCATGGCCTCACCTGGCCCATGAGGCTAGCCGGGGTATAGCCTAGGCCACTCGACAGGCCAGGGCCTCGCCTGAGCCGCATGGCCGAACGGTGCCACACCTGGCCTGCATGGCCAGAAGGGGACTCACCAGGGCTGCACGGCCAGACGAGGCCTCACCTGGCCTGTATGGCTGGCCGAGGCTCTGTGATACGATCATACACACCACACATTACTGTCAGCTGCTCATATCTGATGGTACTCACAGACTCAGCACTGATATTCTTCACGGCAGTAAGCTGCAGCTGCGAGTAGTTGCAGGCCACATAGGTAATGAGATTGTGGTTAGTACAGCATCATTGTTTACTTTATAATTGAAAAATTAACAGTAGCACTGTGTTAGAAAAAAAATATTTTTCCACATAAAACCTGGTCATGTTTACAATCCTTGGAAAAGGCATGTTCTGGCCTTTTCCTTGATAACACAAGATCCTGTATCTGCTACGGGATCCAGAGATACAGTGGTCCAAACAGCCATCAGTGCAAACATAGTTATACGATCACTGAGCCTATTATGGGGCATGGGCTTCAATAGCCCCTATGTTAATCCGGCCCTGATTGCAACCAAATGATACTCAACAGGGGATAGCACATTTAGGTATACAGCAGTAGCATGAGGCATGATTTATTGGAAAACCTGTTAGACGAATAGTACATGATTTCAGGTCTGCCACCTGGCTTGGTGAAGCAGGACACAGGCCTTGGGCTTCACACTCCTAAAGGACCTGCACTGACCTAAATTAATCCTTTTTCTGCGGATGACGTGTGGGGCACGTCCTGATTGACTCCCGCTATATGCGGAGGACGTGCCCCACACGTCATCCGCCAGCGAGAGCCCCGGCGGAGATACTTACCTCTCTGTCCAGGGGCCCGCAGCTTTCTGGCTTCAGGGAAGCCGGTGCCGAAGATAGGCTGGCCCCCGACATAAGTGACGTCATGGCACTTGCGCAATGACGTCATTTCCAGGCGACCCCCGGCAATGCCGGGAGATTGCCTGGAAGGGAGGGGGGATCCTTTTGGATCCATCTCCCTCCCAATCGGGAGGGTTTTCCGCCAAAAACCAGGCACCACTTTGAAGGGCAGTGTCTGCCCTATAAAACGGTGCCTGGTTTTTAACCCTGTAATTGCCAGATCGCGATCGGCGCCGCTCGGCAGCCGATCATAATCTGGCTCCGGTGGGGGCCGCCATCCTGGATGGCGACTCCACCTCTGGGTTTCCCCTCGGCTCCTGACGTGTCGTGCATAGCACGATGACGTCAGGTAGCCGGGGAACCCCTAGCTGCCCGGGGAATTCCCAAGGTACATTTGAACCCCGATATCTCCAGAACCGTGGCAGCTAGGGAGTTATGCATGGTGTCATTCGAAAGGCCTGAACATGTTCAAAGTAAAAAGAAACTAAAAAAATTTAAATAAATAAAAAATAAAAATGTTTTTTTTTGTGTGTTCTTTTTATTAATGCAGCAATATTGTTCACATTTCAATTATAAAGTGAACAATGATGCTGCACTAATGATTTTTTCTATGTGTGCGTTCGCAAAAAATCACGTAATTCCCCCAAAAAATGTAACTAGTCCCCATTTCTAATTTTTGTACAAGCGCACCCCATAGAAAATATAACCACAAACGCTCATGTGAAAAAATGTCATTTTTGTTAGAATATACAGGCAGAACATGACGTATACATATAAAAATAATATATTATGAATCTGCAGAGTCTGCCGGAAAGAACTATATATAATATGTCTTGGTCATGTAATAAAACGTGGCTTCTAAACGCGTTTAAACATGATGAGAAAAAGCGGTAAAAATGAGCTCAGCACACAGCGGTGAAATGGCTCAGCAGTGAAGGGGTTAAAAAGCGAAGGTACAACTCGCATAGTTATTGATTATTTTCTATGCTGGTTTGATCCAACTGTGTATCAAGGGTAGGTGTGCATGCTTGCTGGTGCATACACCTTTTACAAGTACACCAATGGAATGCACTGACACCTACATTGTGGACCACCAGAGGAAAAGGTAGATTTGTGAATCCCACAAATGCCATCTGCTACAGATACACAGACCCTGTGATGGCTGGGAATGGACCAGAATGGTCTATAAGGTGGCATGAGCTCAAATGGTTAACTAATGACCTACAAGTCAGTAGTCAGAATATTCATATGTAGTTCAGTAGTAGTTTGGCTAGCTCCTACACTTTGAGCGCCTTCCTCTTTAGCCTGTCAGTAATAGGAACTCTTTGCTCCCGGAATCAGATTTCGAGAATAAGAACTTGGCATGCGACAACACACTTCAGGAGATGCCGGATTTTAAAGAACCTTCAGCTGACAGATATTAAAAGGACCACAAATGTCTTTTCTGTCACCATATTTCTTTGACAGAGAACACATGCATCTGGATTTCATTTTACCTGACTTCATTTGCTATTTGCAATTCAACCCAAACTCTTCCACTGTTTTAAAAAAATTGCTTCCTATCGTATGGTGAATCAGTATAAAAGCTGACAGACAATCAAACAGTTAGTCATTCACAGCACATTTTAAACCGGAAACATTATTACATCAGTTTTGCGACTTTCAACAGAAAAAGCACAGTCAATGATTTTTCCACTATCCAAAGATGGGCTTTATTCCATAGTTGGTGCTAACTTAACCAGAGCTGTTGTAAACTTACCAGAGCCATTATAGTCTATGGGGTTGTTAAGTTTTCAACAGCTCTGGTTAAGTTAGCTCCAACATTGGAACGTTGCCCTATGACAGTTACATTTGGCCAGTATACCCAAACTAGGCAATATACCAAAGTTGGTGTTAACTTAACCAGAGCTCAAGTAAATATAACAACTCCATAGTCTATAATGGCTTTGAGAAGTTTACAACAGCTCTGGTTAAGATAATAACACCACCTATGGAATAGAGCCCCTAGTGTCCAGTCGCCCACAATGAACCTGACCTTACTGGAGTCTGCATTGGATGGACAAGAGATGTGTTTAGGCTTGGTCCTGCACCAAGCACTCCCAATTCTGCTTCCCATCCCCACATTCATAAATATGAACAGGTAATTACACCAAAGTCACAACTGATCAGAGCATTTCATGCTATTAAAAGTGGAACTATTGAACAAATTCAAAGCAACTTATTTACAGAAAGTGATCTCTTACAACATTAATTATGGTCCAGAGACTCATTGTTGGTAGTTTTATTGATTTGCAGCTCAGTTATACATCTGCACAACCCAAATATATTGGATCTCGAAAAAGGACATTAGGCAAAAATCCTGCTCCCTCATTCTCCTGCTATAGGATGAATCCTTGTTGGTCTATGCAAGAATAAACACCTGGGATTAAGCTATAAAATATAAGATTAGGGTTTTTGGAAACTTTGTTTACGTTCTCATATGGTTCTGTACAAATGAGGTCATCAGTTCAGCTCACAAGGACAGCCAACAGATAAATCTGATCAATATCGCTATTAGAGCAGAACAAATTCAAGATTTTGGGCAAGTGACAAGTCTTGACAACTGGGTTAGGTACCATTGACGTGCATCATATACTAATCAGAGGAATAAAATAATAATAATAATAATAGCACCAGTTCTACTTTCTAATACAGCTTTCCCTATTTTAAGAAGAGCTTTCTTACCTTTTGTCCATCCATTCCTGGTACCCCGGGCACACCAGTAGAACCCTGAATGAAATAAAATTCGGAAAATTGTATTTTATTGTGATGCAATAACTCTGAGTAGGCAACATTTACTGTCATAACATACCTGTGGGGAAAAGTTTAAAAAGTATCAGTCCACTGGAACATGTCTGGTTTCCCAGGGGATTGCACAATACACTCTACCTCTTACTCTTCTAACACAAATGCAGATGCACAGATGTCGGCACAAAGAAGCACACTGACATCAGTATTTCCCAAAGGTCTCAACAGGTGGGAGATTCAAACCACTGTAAATGATTGATAGCAGTGTAGGTTGAGGAAACCCCTCAACTTTACGAAGTGGATCAAGACAGTGATGGGGGCAGGAAGGGGAGAACATACTCTTCTCTCTCTAATCACCTAAATAAGCGAAGATGGTCAGGATGCATACAGTGTCCCTTTAAGCAGGAAAAACATAACATCTGCAGAGCTTGGTGACTTCTCCTCAACATAGTATGCAAAAAGAGAAAAAATATTTCTAAACGACAATTTTGGGGTAATATTTATGGAGAAGAGCAAACAAACACATTTCGATAATTTGCTTGTAGAATTTCGAATGGGCTGTGTTTGCTTGTTTTTTTTATAAATAGTCTCCTGGGTGTCCATATTCATACATTTTGCTACCTTGATACCCCATACAATCATAGGCAGAGATTGAATAACTTGTTTACACTATGAAACCTAGAGCTCTGTATCACCGAGGACGTGCAACTGATCTTTCCAGGTGAGCAATAAAACATATCTTGTAAAGGTAAAGGAGTAACAGCAAAAATGCACTCATTCTGGACAGATGAACATGTCTGAAAACCTATACCTATGTCAGTTCTATTTGCAGATATATACGGTGTGAGTCTAGTTACTGGAGACTTGGCATGAAGACCCAGTCTGGCAGGGCTATACCACAGTAGCACATTGTAACCACCAATAAATTGCTGCCCTGACGACAGGAGTTAAAGTTCCTCTCACTTCTTTACTTATGTTACTGAGCACTGCATCATGAATTATGAAAATACAGAGGAAGTGTTCCTTAGGGCAATATTTTTTCCCGGAATCCTAATTCACTCTGTGATATTGCTTAGAACGTAGGTGAATAATATCACCAAAAAAATAATAATTATCTTAAATATTCAAAGCAATCCCATTCCATTAATTGATTGGTACATATGACCATGTACTTTTCAGACTCATGGATAGAATTCATTGTTTCTAAAGTACTATGTAATGGCAGTAAATCTGTGTTTCCCAATTGAACAGTCATTGCGTGTATCTTTTACTTTGACAATTTTTGTTGTGTATGCATTGACTAAGTTAAGATGTCAACACAATTCAAAGAAAAGGTAATTACTGTAAAAACAAAATCGATCATATGAGTGCCAAGTATCAACTAAATATATAAAATGAGTTAGCCAATGCTTACATCATGTTTTGTTATTTAACGGAAAGAAAAATGAAAAAGGAAGATAGTGTAAGTTGTCAAAATAAATTAAACAAAACTAGAAGAAACAAAGCAAATAAACTTAAGGGGAGAGAAGGAAAAAAAAAGAGAGGGGGCTTTATCTGCCCAGACAGGCTCAATTCAGTAACGAAGATTGGTTACAACAGAAAACAATTGCTTTATATTCAGTCAACAGCCAGAAGAACAGTTAGAACAAAGGTTTAAATGGCACCTGTCCCCTGTTTGATTTGGTATAGAAATAGGCAACAGACCTGAGGTTGCATTTATAACTCGGTGACTGGTTGTGATTTAGCGCCAGTCAATTATTATTGCCTTTTTTGGCACCAGCAGCAAAAAGTACAAGTGACTGAGAATTGCATATTATTCGAACACCTCTGCCATTTGTTGACCGTCCTATACAAAGTATAAGACTCACAAAGGGTACACAGGTGAAAAGGCAGAGTGGTAACTCAAATTACTAATGGCTTGGAATAACAAGCAAAGCAGTAATGATTGTGTAGGGACCTGTGTAAAAATTGAATCCTCATAAAATTGTTACTGCTCGATTCCAATTCAGCTATTTTTAACTAAAAATTTTAATTTATGAAATTAAAATACTGAATTTGGCACACAGATACAGTACATCTCTCACATCCGCGTTAGTTTTGTATAACTATTATATGTATGTCCCAGGACATACTTGAAAACGAGAGAAATCTCAATGTATCCTTCCTGGTAAAATCCTTTATAAATAAATAATATATTGTTTGACAGATTTTGCTTCTGTACAGTGGGCCTAGCTGAGTATAAGTTCGGATAACAGTAATAATGAGTGAACAAGATTCATGTTTAACCTCAGCCTTCCACCTGTTGCTACCGGTGATCCAAAAGAAAAGATCTGTATATATTTTTATTTTCTTGTCACCTAGAACTGGTCTGCTGTACGGTGTGTGTGTGCCAGATTACACATTCAATTAGAAACTTTATCCTATGGTAAAAAGTAAAGTTTGAGTTGCCTGGAGTCTCAGTGGAAAACTAGAGCAACCTTTTAACCTTAAGTTCAGCAGACAGATTGAAAACAGTCTGCTATGAGTTGCTTCAGTTTCCCATAATGGAGGAAATTAGAAATCGTACGTCTCGCATTAAACAGCAGCGTTTGGGGCAGCACACTTCGCAGACTAAACCAACAACATCTTTGTGGTCTACAGTAGCTATTCACAGTCGACTTTATCATTTGCAGTTTGGCTAAAAAAAAAGAAAGGAACAATAATTAGTTTTCCAGAAGAGCTTTATTAATCATACCTTTTGTCCAGGAGGCCCCATTGGACCCTACAAATAAACAAATCATAATTAAATTAAAAGAGTAATATCATTTGAATATTAATATTTAGAAAATCATGACCAATCATTTGAATGATAATTTATATTACATATCATATGTATACCTATGTAATATTAAACAAAAAATATTACTCAATCCAGTGACTGTTTTCTTATGTATTCAGGCATGCCATAACTACATGCATAAGGTGTATATTCCACTTTCACTGTCTGGTATAGAGATCGATTGTATAGATCAAGACAGCATCAAACCACCGACAGAATTTGGCTGCTTGTTATTGGAGATGAAACCTTAATCTCTTGGAAAGTGGAATGGTTTGTATAATTGCTGGCTGTGCAGCCTAATCAGTAGCAATCCAAACTACAAGCTCCAAATCCCTTTTCCAGTCTTTGTATCTGTCACTAAATCCAATTTTATGGACATCAGACCTATTATAGCTGGTCTTGATTTCCTCTTTTGGCCTGAGTCTAATCCTCTCGTGCCTGAACAAGATTAGGTACCTCAGGATAAACATAATTTCTGATGGTCCGGCGTTTGATAATTTTCCTGTAAATTAAAGAAGCGCTCTATGCAAAAAGAAGAAAAAAGTTTTTAATTATTATCACCTGCTTAGTTCCAACCTGCTGTTAAAATTCTCTTTTGTATTTCTGCCCACCGGCATCCAGCTGCAGATAGCTGGTCCCATGATGACTAACATGTGTGAAACTACCGAACAGTCAACAAGCTCGATACCTCTTAATTCAGGATCTCAGACTCTGCCTCCCCGAGGATGTTCAAGACCTACAGCTCCCATGATTCTCTGGCCACCTATTGCATACAAGGAATCCTAGGAATTGTAGAACATGAACTTCGGGGGTGGGGGGGTTTGAGATCCCTGCTGTAAAGGCTTTTGCATTGATAAAAAATGCCAATCACCTGGTTGAATGCTCAATCACCCAGCCAACTCCTCCATGCATTATTAAAGAATTAAATTTTATAGTAACAAATTTGTATAATTGACTTGGTTTTACCCCAAACACTAGAAGACTGTCCATTGGCCACTAAACAGTAGCCTTCAGGGCAGAGTTGAGGCCTCCACATTGAATCACTGTCCCAGTGGCCAACTAAAAGCAGGGAAGGAGAAATGGAGGGATATACTCAACCTCCATAAAAACTGTTATACGCTTATGTGGTCTTAGTGGAGAGAGTATCCCTTTAAGATTTGGAAACAGAGGGTCCTGAGGCTGAAGATTTCCAGGGTCATGTCTCTAAAATATACATTTCAAACTCTGGGCCCCCAGATGCTTGAGAACTAAAACATCCACGATCCTCCGGTCATCTTTTGAAGTCATAGAATTTTTGGAATTGTAGGCCATCAGCATCTGGGGCCTGGAGTTTAAAATCCATGCTCTGAAGAAAGAGTTGAGACACCTGGTAATCAAATCCTGGTCAGAGCACCTCTCCAGTAAGTGTCCTTGGGCAAGAGACCTATCAGCTGTGGAGCCCAGTGGTAACGTCTCTGCCCTTCGACCATGGAGAAGCAAGTTAAATCCTGTTCAGCACATCCCTCCAATACAACTGTGGAGAAACAAGTCTTGACTTTATGAGAAGCAGGTTTACCCAACCACCAGGTCGATGGTTCACAATCATGGAAAGGAGACTCGATCCCACTCAGAAGATGCCACCAGCAAGTGTCCTATGGCAAGACACCTAACGCTATGGATGCGCCTACCTCACAAAATACTTCTACTTCTCCTATAGATTGTATGTTCCCTTGGGAACAGGGTCTCCTTTGAATCAGGCCATATCATCCATGTGTGGTATTCTAATGTATCAACTCCTTGAGTAATCTTTTGAAGTGCTGCGGAATCTGTGGTTCTGTATGAATAAAGGGTAATAATAGTAATAATAGCTGACAGAGATTACTGACAATAACTAAAAGGTAGTGGTGCAGATTATTGTCATAAATATGCTGCAAACTGAAATTGACAAATGTATCCTGGTCAATGAACAATATTATGTTCTTGTCTTAATTACTGTTGTTCTAATGTGATAATTTGTTTTGCGTCTTTAATTGTGAGGAGAGTCAAGTTTCTTAGAAATGCTCCATATAATTATTTTAGACTTGAAGGAATTGAAGAATCCAAATCTAAACAAAGAAAATGTTTGCTGAGGCCAGAATAGAAGTAAAACAATGTTATATTTACATTACTTGACCAAAGCGGGTCAGTTTTCTGTCTCTAGAAAATAAAAGGGTATCAATTACAAGAATACTATAGGGGACTAATTATTTCCAGCCTAATGCAAACTGGACTAGAGAAACATAAATTTACAATGTGGTTATGTAGTAAGTTCTATATCTTTATAATGCACATATAGAACTTTTTTTAATAATGTAACAAACATATATATATATATATATACAGTATATATATATATCTCATGAACTAACACAACTCTGGTTGCAACATAATTTATAAAAATAAAATATCTGAGCAATTTCTCTTGGTGCATCCCCAATGTATAATGATAAAAGATACCCATGTGTTCTCCTACACTGGAAAGATTTCAGAAATAAATTTGATGTGGGTCAGGAATGGGCTGACTGGCAGTGAATAAAAGATAAATAAAACATATCATTAATTTTCAAGCATTCAGATGAACTTCTCTCATCCGTTCAGTGTAGATAGTTGGAATGCTTGGGTTCATTGAAGAACTATTTAGAACCATCAAAAGTATTCTACTTAAAGGGTAAGTAGAGCGAAAAAATACTGATGTACCCTGTTTTCATCATATCAATTTGACTTGAATGGCTGGAAAAGCATGAGTGAACCTCCTGTGAAGTGGGGGGCAGGCACACTTTTGCTTTGTGGATATCCTTCAATCATGACACAAGTTTAAATATGGTTTTAACCAGTGCTTAATTTGTGGGGGATCATGGAGGATCTCTCAGTTTTTGACTGTGTGTTCCAGGACCTATTTGGGTAGATTCAGTACCTAAAATGGCATAAAACCAAAAATATTAATTTTAAATTATTAACATAACTTTATATCATGTGACTTATTAGTAAGTCGGGATGTGAGTACATAGCAGGTTGTTTTCCACATCATGTTCTGTTTCACAGTCTAGCACCTTCTGATATTCAAATTAATCACTGGTTTTAACCATTGGTTTGTGTGTTTCGGTTTTGCTTAAGTCAAATTCTAGGAGAACAGAATTTTTTTTTACCCACTAGAAGAAGCCTCTCAAAATGATCCCATGGAAACACGATCAGTCATGAATTCGAAATAGCTTTTGCTGTTTCTTAGATTGTAAGCTCTCGAGCATTGTCCTCTCTACTACTGTTCTGTGCGTCTAACTTGTATGTATATTGTTACTCGGTCTCAACCATTGTACAGCACTACGGAACTTGTTAGCGCTTTATAAAAACTTGTAACTGTTTCTCACAAAGGTGTCTACTAGGTAATCAAGTCAAGCATATTTGCTGCATATAGGCCAGGAACCCTTTATGTTACATGTGAAATGTTATGGAAAGACAGATTCCTTAGTATTCCCTGCTCATAGTATCCAGGTAGACATTTGGGATCTTATCTTACTCTTTTGCTGATACACACCCTGCCCCCACGAGTGGCTATTTACTCACCTGACAGATAAGATCTCTACATTGAATTTTTTTTATCCAAAATCATCAAAAACTGTAAATTCAGCTACTGATTTTTTTTTTTTTTTTTAAATGTTTACATTGGTTGCAGTTTCACACCAAAACCCTTTCACTGTGTAAATTCCAATGTGGACGTATGCAACAAATCTGACATACATAGAAGAGTCTTTCATAAGTAATCCAATTATAGTGTAATAGAACCTTCAAGTTCAAAACCAAGGTTGTAAGACAAGACATGCTATGGGTCAAGACCTATAGTTCACTGTAATTGTTCATTCTATGCATGCAAAACATCTTTATAATAAACTGCAGCGATGGACAATAGACAAGTAAAAATAGCAAAATGTACCTTTACTGTTATACATTATTTAAAGAGTACATTAATTTGAGATTTAGCAGCTTTAACCTTTTCCACAGAGGAAGCTAAAGTTGGCCAATTTTAACCTGAATAGTAAGGAAAACACATTATCAATTAAAAGTTGGAAACTCTAATCTGCTGCCAAGGGAGAGCCGTTTAATGTTCTGCAGTTATAAAAGCAAGTAGAGCACAGAATAAATACATCAGTTAAACTAATAGAGGTAGAGGTTTTTCGAGAGGAAGAGAAACCGTTGTGTGTAAGTCAGCAAGAAAAAGAGCTGAAAATTTAGGGAGATTAACACTCCTGAAACTAAAATTAGTGGGGTTTTTCTTTTATTTGCAACACTGTGCAAAACTAGCAGTTGATTTATTACATAACACATTGGCATTGGGCAATATTCACTAATGGCCATGATGACTCAAACAACTTAGTTTAATCGTTGAGGTAGAATTTTTGCCTCCTGCTTGCATAATCAAATACCATATAATATGCATTTGTTCTGTTACTCCTGTGTGGGTAGGAATTCGTGATTAAAGGGACACTCTACTCATCCTGACCACTTTATTGGTTTAAAGAGGTCAGGATGTGAAGAGTGTCACCCCACACTATCTCGATCTGGAGATTTTTCTGGGTGAAGTGGAGGAGGTACCTCCACCCCACCCAGCATCACCAGCGGCCAGGATTTTGAACCTCCCAGCTGCCAGTCACAAGATTGGTCACTATTGACCTCAGCATGCATGTGCATGCTATGGTCACCATCTTTGAGACCACCTACTGTAGCGAGGCAGCAATGGATTGGATCTGAGCATGCATGCGCAGCTTGGATCCATCACTCTGTGTAGGCGCTACAGACGTTGAGTACATAATGTGTGCAAGTCTGCAGTGGTGCACAATTTGTGGTCCCTACGCTATGCTACCAGTGAAAGATCCCTCCTCTTTATCATTAAAGACTGAGCAGCAATAGCTGCTCCACCACTAATATATAACCTCAGCAATGATTACTGTGACGGACCCTACCATCACTGAGGCATCTGGAGGGGGCTGTGGGCTAGCCTCCTGCCCGGCGACTATTGCCAGTGAAAGAGACTATAGGGGAATTGGTAGATCTTATAAATATATTTGGTTTTTACACTGTGCAACTATTCACTGTTTGAAACATTACCCAGCTAACTAAAGATTTCTGATGTCTGTGTATTATTCACAGTCTTATGTATTTATTGTAGAGTTTCCTGTTGTGTATACAGTGTACATTCCCTCTATTATCTATCCTCCCTGTATAGTGTACATTCTCTCTATAATAAACTATTCCTTTGTTTTATCTGCCCCTCCCCATTCTCCTCCTAGGAGGTCCCGTAGTCCATTTTATGAAGGTCCCATTCCCTGTGCAGTTATTTGATCTGTTGATGTTATCTGTGTTATATTCATGAAGACGGTTGTTCCTTAACTGTGTAGCTGCATGTCACTTTGAATAAACTGTTAGTCTGCTTTTGATTCTCAGCGGTCTACATCCTTCTTTCAGCTGCGGTTAAAGTTTGGGTGGACTGTTAGGGAAGATTGCTCCGGTGACTGTGGGGACTGTTTAAAGGGGAGAGAGCCTGCTGACGGAGGTACTCAGTTAGGGTACAGCCGCTCCATTGCAATTACTAAAATAATTAATTTTACGGCAACATCAGTCATTCCGTGATTCCTTTTTCCAGAAAACTAATTTAGTGGTCACAATTTAGCATGAAAGCTGTAGGATCAAATCAAATCCCCTGAAATTTTTGAGACAAAACAATTTATATGCAAGCCTATGTAAAAACCAAAGCAATGTTTCAACCTCTCTGTGTGATTTTTATCAGGTTTTTAGTCTGAGTGGCTGAAATGTTGCTCACATATATAAAGTTTTGGTAGATTTAATCAGAGGAGTGCTGGGCTCCTTTTTAAATTTTGTCTAGTGTAATTGACCCTACTGAAGCCTTATGGATCTGGGCACCTCAAAGTGAATAGACAAGTGAGTAGATTACAACTGCTTTTTTACATTACAAATATCACATCATAAAAAATAAATGAAGAATCACTAATGAACATTTTCATATGATAAACTTAAAAACAGTGTCATTTTGGTTCGCACATTTTAAAATCATAAATATGAAATGTAAATTGTAGATATAAATTTAGAAGACATGAACTCCAAGTTGAATGCCTGCTACAGCAACAATCTGTTTTCAATTCTGTTTGGTGCCCTTGTATTCTTTCTACTAAAGGACATCAAACAGGTCCTAAAATAAAATAATAATACAAAGAAAAACAACTTACCATTATGCCTTCTTCACCTGGTTTCCCTGTCTCCCCCTTAAAATACAGAATAACCGCTTTACTGACGTGTTCGTTAAATGTGAGTTGTTAACATAGCTATATTATTGGTCAGAACGAGTTGGCAAATTTCTCCAGACTTTTTATGGATTTTGCAGGTTTGTTTAAATTTCATACTTCCATTGCAGGAAGAAAAAGCAGAGCGAGCTACCTGTGAGGTCCACTGACCACACTCAAGACTTAAATAAGCAAGAAATTCCCTCAGACTTTAACCCTTAATTTGCTAGGATGGAGCTGATGTACCACAGTACGGATATAGGCAAAGTGTTAACAGAACCAAGCGCAAGTATGTATACGTATTCACTGAGCCAATCAACAAAGATTTATCGATCGTTCAATCTATTGTTCCAACTACCCCATATATATATTTATGCACTTATTATACATCAATCCCATTTGTCTAATATCTAGCTCTTGTTTATCCCATATCTATCTATCTTTTTAATGTCTATTTATCTTTTCTGCATTTATATACAGTATCTATCACATATCTAATATCTTTTTCTTATCCAGCTATATATCTGTCTATCTCTGCTTGTATCAATCTATCTACCCATATGTTACATATCTGTCTCTGCCCGTATCCATCTGTCTATTTCTGTATGTATCTATCTATTTCTGTATGTTTAGATCTGTCTCATATCTGTCTATTTCTGTATTTTTATATCTATCTCATATCGGTCTATTTCTGTATGTATCTATCTATCTCATATCTATCTATTTCTATATGTTTAGATCGATCTCATATCTGTCTATTTCTGTATTTTTATATCTATCTCATATCTATCTCATATCTGGACTGAACCAAATTAGGGAGCAGTTCTACCTGCTGCCCACTGCTAACATTGAGCTGTTAACAGGGACACTCTGTTTATCCTGACCACATTTTTGTTTTAAAGTGGTCAGGATGTGAGGAGTGCCCCCAACCAAGCTCCTGCCACGATTGGGTGAAGATGCTGGGTGAAGTGGAGATTTTTCCTTCACCCAACCTAGCGTCAGCAGCAACTGGGATTTTGAATTTTCCAGCTGCCAGTTACCAGATCGTTCACTTGGATGTCAGCAGACAAAGAGTGTGCCGCCATCATTCTCTGAGACTAGCTGCTGTAGCAGAGAGGCAGCAATGGATCGGTTCTGGGCTTATGTGCGCCGCTCTGATCCATCGCTCTTTGCAGGCGCTACGGAGCTTGCGTACGTAAAGTACGAAAGTCCGTAGTGATGCACAATTTCTGGTTCATACCCTACGCAAGTTCCATGAGAATGAAAACTGCGTTAGAGAGCTGCATGGACCTCTGTGTTTGGAGTCTCTGAGCTGAAGAGGGGGAAGTAGGGTGCTGAGGCACAAAAAGGTTGTAAAATCACCCAAAATAGAAAAAATAGTAATTGGGCAGAGACTGGCAGTTGGGCAGCATCTGAACAATCATTTAAGGGCAAAAAAATAAATCTATTTTTCAACAGTGTCCCTTTAAGTCTGATATATCACCACTAAAGCCAATCTTCTTGTATATATTGAAATAATTAATTGCATAAACTTGTGTTCTGTTCACAACTGTGATCATTCATTCAATATGTAAAAAATCTATTTATACCTCCAGGTGATTATTGTAAATAATCAAGAGAAAAGCATTTAGCAAATCATTCTTGCATTCATAGACAATACACATGAAACTGCAATTTTGTGTTCCATGGAATCACGGAAGCGGAATTTACTTTCTGCTGTGAATTCACTTTCAGTTTAACACAGCTTTGCTCCTCAGGGTGCTTTAAAAATGGAACTGGCACCAAGAGTAAAACACTGGGAAGTTGGAAGCGATTATGAATCTGTAAAGACTACTTGTAAAGTGAAAACTCCGTAATAATCCAATTGTTTTAGTGTCTTAAAGGTCAACAAGTCTCCAATGAGAACTGAATCGTCCAAATTTTAAAAGGCAAATAATTTATTATGTAGTCACACATATAAATGTACCTGGACTGGCAAAATATTTTGATGTTGTTCTACGTTATTATTCAAGCATCATCAAAAGTCAAATGAGTGGTGTTGGACAGGATTCCATCACAATAAAGACCCTAAAAAACTACTAAGAACAGAGTAGACACTAGCAAGTGAAAATTACTGAGTTGTACTTGTCTGCATTAGCTTGGTTAATCACAAAGGGAAACATTGGTCAGTGCTCCTGGTTTAGGCAATGGTTCCCTAAGCAATTAGCCAATTTGGAGCCAGTGGAGCCTATTGCATTATTATTTTAGTTGAACTTACTGGTAGTCCTGATAATCCTCTTGGTCCATCTTTTCCGGTGTCTCCTGGTGGACCTCTTGGCCCTGGGGGCCCAGGTGGACCTGGCGGCCCAGGTGGCCCTGCTTGTCCTTGATCACCCTTTATTATAAACAAAAGTGTCACAATAATACAACACTTCATTGCATGGCCTATTTCTTCTTTCAAAATATTCTGGTAAATCAGATATATTAAGAGCAGAGAGCAATGCAAGAGAAAATAACTTGCACATTAGCCTTAACCACCTCATCCCAGTCTAACTAATGTGTTCCTTTTGGTAATCAGATTTCCTTATCAATGCTGCGACTTGTATGTATGATACATCATGTTGGGTTACATATATATAATGGCAGTCAGGTGTTGTACAATTTTCATATGAGTTTTTCCCTGACATACTATTTTAACTGAGGTAACTGTAATGGCATAAATTTACAACATCATGATAAAAATTCCAAGGTGCTGAAGTGAGAGAATCATTTCGCAGCAGAGTAGTTAAATTCTTCTCACTCGTGACATCCTATGGATGAATTTATTGTATTAAAATCCTTTAAAATATGATGTGAATGTACAGGAATTATACTGAATGCTATTTGTCAGATTCACAATTTGCATTACTTGGTAAAAGAAAGCAAATTATTTAAAAACACAAGCAGATAAGTAGGTTTTTCTGACCTGTTGTGAGATTGATTTGCTAAACTAAACCACAAAAAATATGCAAAAAAAATAAATAAAAAGAACATCTCCTATTGTTTTTCTTACAGAAAGCATTCAACGTTCCACTGAATCCTTCGATATTTACTTTTTTAAATTAAAAGGAATAAAATACATCATATGCTGCAGTGGTCATCTGCTTTAATACTTTTTTAATAGTCATAAGAAAGGTAATTTATTTACTCGAATCAACTTTAGAAGACACAGATTAAAGAATATATTATATAAGAGCTAAGATGATTAAAATAAATATTTTTTGATCAACAGTAATCAACAATAATAACAGATCAACAATAATATATAATTAATAGTTGTTTGTAAATTACATAACAACTTATTTTGAAATAAAAAGAAAAATATTTTCTGGATATGAATATTAACTACTAAAAAGCGTTGATATTTTCTTTAATTTAGAAAATAATGTATTGTAAGAAAACAGGCAAAGTGTAATGCTGACAAATGCAACATAACGTGTGCTGTCTATCCTTGTGCAGTTAACAATACTGGTTTCTTTCTTTATTTCTTTTGCTTGAAATGGACTTAAAATGGAGTATGTGACATGCACAGTGCAAGAGGGAAATAGGACAGGTTTGAAATTCTGCAGCGTTAGAAAGCAAAGCATCACCTGATTTTCCGCTTCCCAGAAAAGTACTTTGAAATTAATTGGGAAATTAACCAGTTACGCTCAGTTTGAAATTTATGTTTTTTTTATTCCAAATTCAGAATGAAATAATAAAAATATATTAGCTGTTTTTAAAGAAAAATGATACGGATTAATTCTATAAATTAGCCTTTTTTTTAAATAAAAAAAAACAATGTAAAAGGCAATTGATATAGTTAATCTTCAATATTTAATCTTAAATATTATTCTCAATACTATACCTTTGGCTAAAAAAAGACCCAATTATTTGACTGTAAAACAATTCAGTAAAAATTGTATTGCAAAAAAAAGTAAATTTAAAAAAAGACAAAGATTCCTAATGCAGTAAGCACTACCTTTATCAGGCGGCGTTTAATAAGCTGCTGATCAGCAGAGAGAAAGCCATGATTGATCTTAGGAAACACCATCTGATCAGATAGATGAGGTCAGAGGTTGGAGTTCAAAGGTGAGAAAGTTGAAGGATAGACATCAGAAGGCCCAAAAGAAAGAAATAGAGACATAAGCATTAGATAAAAAATAACAAGCATGGTACATAGTGAAGGTGCTTGCCTGGAGAAGCTCTGATTATTGAAGAATATATATATATAGCAAGAATAAGACAATATATAAGGTTACAACTACAGAGAAACATTTTTGAAAAAAACTAAATCTTTCATCACATTCGATAAATCCTAGCTTCAGATATTGAATATAATTAGACGTATGAGGGTTTATATCCATTCTTCAACTCTCTAGAGATTCTCTAGACAAGCCACCAATAATACTGAGCAATCAAAGTGTCCAACAATCATCGAGTAACATGAGATACTGAGTTGTGACTATATTTTTATTGGTTATGGAACATTTTTATCAGTAATGTCATAGATATCAGTGATACCAGACAATCCTATATTTTGCCAACATATGGAGGCATTCCTTGCCAATCTAAAAGACCTGAGATCCAAGTACTCGATTGTATATCACTATCACTAAGAAACATTATTGTTGATAAACTGTATTGGTTTTTAGTTGCGGTGTTGTTTGCAGTTTTTCTCTCTTGATATACTCTTCAGGCTGTTGGACTCTTGACTGGATATTAACACATCATTCACAAACCTTGACGGTGAGGATCTGATTACTATGGAGAGCGGCCATTGTGGGGTAGCCTGGCAAACCCTAGGGACACAACATAACATAACACCAAAACAGACCAACACAGACACCACAGAGACAAAATACAGAGTGCCATGGACAGCAAACAGTGTGTTTACACTCTGGCTGGACTGTTAGTAGTGGTGTTAGAAAAGATGAAAGCAAGAGACTGGGACTGCAGCCTAAATAAACACTATGTTTTTATTGGGAATTATGAAAATTTGTTTTCTAATTTGGACTATTTATTTACACAGATTCCAAATGAATGAATACATGTATAAGTGTGAGCAGAACGGTGTTCCCATTCGATTAATTGCTCCTGATTGAGACAATTTAGGTTCACATATACATTTTTTGGTTTGTTCTTAATTGATTCCTGCTAAAAACATGAATATTGACAGTTTGTATGTAATACACGCACGATTTGTGCACACCATAAAATTCGGGCTGTGTACGCCTATGATCACAAGGTTTATTTTCGAGTATTGATTTAACCTTTCACTACTAAGTCCCTTTTATAGCCATCACATAAACATGGCATATGTCATCATTAACGTATATATGACTGTTCAGGGATACCTACAAATATACTGTTATGCAGGGACGTGCTGTCAGGGAGGCAGGTGAGGCAGAGCAGCTGCAAAAATAATAAAGTCAAACAAACTCACCTGCTCCGCGCTCCCCTGCCGTCGGCTCCATCCATCCTCTACATGCGCCGCGCATTCGTTTTTTTTCACGCAGCAGCCTGAGCCTATGCAATTTACGTAAGCTGCCAAGAAGTCTGCAGCAGATGTCTGAGCACTGCCTACTTCCTGAGGCACTGGGAGAGCAATGGAATAGCAATGGATTGCACCATTGGTCCAAGCCATTCAAAAAACGTCTGCATGGGAGCACTGAGAGCAGCCAGATCCTGGGGATCACTGAGAGCAGCCAGATCCTGGGGATCACTGAACCTGAACCTATGTAACCTGTGTATATCTGGCTCTGATACAAGACAGTGCCTCACCAGCCACTGACCTCACTGCACGTCACTGCTGTTATGTACATTTAAACACTTTTTTTATCAATTTCCGAAATAGTCTAGCTAGCTGTTTTTTGAGACAATATAGTATCCCTTATCTTGTCACTAAGGGTCTGATATTTTGGCATAGCAGCAGAAACAGCATTATTGGACACCTAAAGGTAAATAAACCTATTTTGTTTGTGTGTATTTAAAAGGAACACAACATATTTCCTGGTAATGAGGCTTCCTAAAAAGTACAAATACTTTCTGTAATATAAAAGAGCTGTATATACCAAAAAACCCTGTAATATGCTTGCTAAGAAATCGCTTTTCTTCCTACCCCTTCCTCATTGTTTGTATTTTGTCATAAAATTTGATCTATAATGTCTGTTGTAAAGTGAGGGAGGGGAAAATTGTATCTGTTGGGTTAATTATACAGAAGGATTTCATAGCGACAAAAATGCATAAAATCTGCTTTTTGTGCTAAGGTTTTTTCTTTCCTATTGTGTTCTTATTATAATAGCAATTGGAATAAAGTGAAGGACAGTTTCAGTTAGAACATTTTGTTTTCCTGAAACCAATGTTTTGTTTCAGTTTTTTGCTAAACCACAACTCCTGAGTGCGCTTGACTTTGTTCGTATATATATATATATATAGTAGGGCTGGTAACGATTAAAATTTTGTGTTCGATTAATCAATTTTTTTTTCAATCGATTAATTTCGATTAATTATAACGCACATATAGATCCAACTACCTTTAGCTGATCTGCTTGCACTGCAACTCTGCATTAGTCAGTAGTAAACATGGTATACACTATATACAATCACCGGACGCTGCTTAGTTTCAACAATCCATGACTTTACATCACAGTTCACACAAATATGTCTTAAATTCAAACTGTAGCACTGAGGAAGCTATTATATTGCCCCAGCTCACACATGGATATATTTGCCCCAGCTCACGCATGGATATAATTGCCCCAGCTCACGCATGGATATATTTGCCCCCAGCTCACGCATGGATATATTTGCCCCAGCTCACACATGGATATATTGCCCCCAGCTCATACGTAGATATACTGCCCCCAGCTGATGCCCCCAGCTCATACATGGATATATTGCCCCCAGCTCACACATGGATATATGGTCCCAGCTCACACATGGATCTATTGCCCCAGCTCACACATGGATATATGGCCCCCCGCTCACACATGGATACATTGCCCCAGCTCATGCATGGATACATGGCCCCCAGCTCACACATGGATATATTGCCCCAGCTCATACATGGATATATTGCCCCAGCTCACACATGGATATATGGCCCCTAGCTCACACATGGATATATTGCCCCAGCTCACACATGGATATATGGCCCCCAGCTCACACATGGATACATTGCCCCAGCTCATGCATGGATACATGGCCCCCAGCTCACACATGGATATATTGCCCCAGCTCACACATGGATATATTTCCCTAGCTCACACATGGATATATGGCCCCAGCTCACACATGGATATATTGCCCCAGCTCACACATGGATATATTGCCCCAGCTCACACATGGATATATGGCCCCAGCTCACACATGGATAAATGGCCCAAGCTCACACATGGATATATGGCCCCAGCTCACGCATGGATATATGTCCCAAGCTCACACATGGATATATGGCCCCCAACTCACACATGGATATATTGTCCCAGCTCACACATGGATATATGGCCCCCAGCTCACACCTCTGCCACCGCGTGCTGTGTTCCGCGTGTTTGGCTCCCTATGAGCTTCCGAAAACGTGAAGTGTGGCCGCTCGTCTGGGGGAACCATGTGACCAGCCGTGTTCAGGTGAACTCCGTGATCTCGCGAGAACGCGGCTGGTCACGTGGTTCCCCCAGGCAAGCGGCCACGCTTCATGCTTTCAGAAGCTCATAGGAAGTCAAACATGAGGCAGAAAGCATGCGGCAGCAGTGGATGATTAAAATATATATAAACGACCAAAAAAATTTGCAATTAATCGTTAATTTCCACAGCCCTAATATATATATATATATATATATAAGTTTTAAACCCCAGGATGCAAAAACACAAGGCTACATTTCAAGCCCAGTTTAAACTTCCCAGAGCCAGGAAAGTCTGTAGAGTTGCTACATTCACAATCGCTTTGGTTTACACCAGGCTTGGAATCCAATCCAGTCTGTAATTGTCAGGACACAAACAGCACTAACTTTGGTAAATTATTTGACATCAATGGCTCTTTCTTTTCAGTTACAGAAAGCCATTTTAATCATACAAATTCAAAATACTACACCAAGATGCACTTTTTTTATACATATTATCAACTTTCTATTCTTTAGAGCTCCCATAAACTACAATAAAATTATCTCCATATATATATACCTGATGAAGGCCTCTGCGTAGGCCGAAACGTCGTTTTTTAGACTTACTTGCTAAATAAAATTTCTATTTTCAACTCAAGTCCTCGAGTGCGCCCTGCAATTACTGGAAATCTACATATCTCAACGAGGGACGCTTGCACCGAGGCAGAACTCAGCAAAATCTGGTATGTGTGCAGAACTTTTTGGACATTGCATTATATATATATATATATATATATATGTGTGTGTTAAAAAAGGCACAAAAAATAAATAATTTGTGAAACAGTGAATGTTCACTGCAGTGTATGTGACACATCCATTAGCTATACAGGAGGCTGGAAAAATTGGTCCTGTTTGTCTGCCCTAAGGCTGGCATCAGACGAGGGCGCTATGTGCACCCATACTGACGTGCTTACTGGCATCCGTCGCAGTGTTGCGCCGGTACGCGCGCAACAAGCGCCCGTTATCCAAGCCTCTCTGGAAGAGCGTTGACGGAGCTGCAAAGTGTGTTTCTCCATAGAAGGATCACACTTTGCAGTGCTGAGCTCATTGAGTGGCCAAATGGACGTCGAGTGGAAGGAACTCCCAGTCTCACGGACGTTCCTTCCGGTCTCCAAAGACGCTCATCTGACACTAGCCTAAAAGTCTTCAATCTACAGTTTTTTTTACTTTTGATTCTAATGTTCCTTATCTGTTTCATGACTGACGGAATGAAAATTTCTTTCAGTAATCCTTTACAGCTTGTAAGTAATAAATGTCCATATGTGCATATTCTAATTCTATGGGCTGTGCAATCCAATGAAAAAACACAGTCTTTTATAAAGTTTTTTTTCAGTTTTTTTTGTTTGCTTCATGTTGCAGAGGAAAGATGGTGATGATGGGGATGACAATGGTGATGGCTGGGGATGTCTGGCAGAGCACTTGTACAAAAATGCCTTATTTGCTGGGCGGTTGACAAAAGAGTAAGGCCCTCTCTTCGTACCCGTTTACTGTAATGTCTCATTTTTATATTTCCCAATTGTAAATATGCAGGTGCTGTGCAAATACTCATGTATTCTATTCTAATAATTTAACAAGGAGCTTCATGAACTTTCAGGAGCATTCAATTTCACTAACACACTTATAAAAACAAATTTTTCTATGAGATAAAGTATCAACGTAACCCAAAGTACCATATAAAGCTTTACTATATATTGATATGTCATACATTAAAGGTCGATAGCTCCAAATAAATTATTGTGTCTCAAAGGGCAGTTGTCCCTTAACATTTGGGACAGGGATAGGCTGAGATCTTCTTTTTTCACTGTGGGAAGTTTTGTGTTTCTATCATATACCCCAAAAAAGTAACTTTGGCTGTGATGTCATCCACGTGGAGGAATTTTGCGCATCCTTGGTTACAATAAGTAAATGGTTGTTTGCTATATTATAGTGTCACTTACATGTATTAAATAAGGACACAAGGTGTGACTGAGCAGTAAAGAGGTTAGAATATATATATACCTGTATACAGAGCCGTAGCTAGCTCCTTTTGCACCCGAGGCAAAAACAGAAAATTGTGCCCCCCCCACATAATTTTGAAAATCAGAGTCCCCGACCAGTGGCGCAGTGCTAAGCTCCTGGATGCTCCCCGCGACCAGAAGCAGTGGATCGGACCACCCTTTGCGCTGTGGGATGAGAGGCAAGTATGTGATTTTTTTGGGGGGGGGGTTCCAGCTGGTGCTGACTGATTCTGCAGAAGCGGCATCAGTTAGCACCAGCGTCTAGCTGTGGGTAACTTTTGTAGCTATGGCGGGATGGTAATTAGCATTAGGACTTTGCGCTCCCCATGTTAAGTATAGGGAGCACAAAGTACAGTAACCTCGCGCTGAAAAGCACAATCTCCTGGATTTTTTAACCTGTTACCGTTCGGATTTGTAATATGAGGGTCCTGTGCTAGGATGTGATATGGGCACATGCAGTAACCTCATTTAACCTAGCACCAACGCTCACATGTGTGAGCGCTAGCGTTAAGGAGGTGATGGGGCCCTACATCTATAGTGCACACACAGTACATGTACAAATACAGTACACACAGAATACATGCACGTATAGCAAAAGAACATTTAGCATAATATACACCCCCCCAGAATAATATACACAGCACTCAGCCCCCAGACTATTTTCCCCAGTTCACATGGATATTATTGACCCCAGCTCATATGGGTAAATATTGCCCCAGTTCACATGGATATGGCCCAGCTCATGGATATGCCCCCCCAGCTCTCATGGATAATACCCCCAGGTCTCATGGATAATGCCCCCAGGTCTCATGGATAATGCCCCTAGGTCTCCTGGATAATGCCCCCAGCTCTCATGGATATTGCCCCCAGGTCTCATGGATAATGCCCCAGGTCTCATGGATAGTGCCCCCAGGTCTCATGGATAGTGCCCCCAGATAGTGCCCCCAGGTCTCATGGATAATGCCCCCAGGTCTCATGGAGAGTGCCCCTAGGTCTCATGGATAATGCCCCCAGGTCTCATGGATAGTGCCCCCAGGTCTCATGGATAATGCCCCCCCAGGTCTCGTGGATATTACCCCCAGGTCTCGTGGATAGTGCCCCCAGGTCTCATGGATAATGCCCCCAGGTCTCATGGATAGTGCCCCCAGATAGTGCCCCCAGGTCTCATGGATAGTGCCCCCAGGTCTCATTGATATTACCCCCAGGTCTCATGGATATTGCCCCCAGGTCTCATGGATAGTGCCCCCAGGTCTCATGGATAATGCCCCCAGGTCTCATGGATAGTGCCCCAGGTCTCATGGATAGTGCTCCCAGGTCTCATGGATAGTGCCCCCAGGTCTCATGGATAGTGCCCCCAGATAGTGCCCCCAGGTCTCATGGATAGTGCCCCAGGTCTCATGGATAATGCCCCCAGGTCTCATGATATTACCCCCAGGTCTCATGGATATTGCCCCCAGGTCTCATGGATAGTGCCCCCAGGTCTCATGGATAATGCCCCCAGGTCTCATGGATAGTGCCCCCAGGTCTCATGGATAGTGCTCCCAGGTCTCATGGATAGTGCCCCCAGGTCTCATGGATAGTGCCCCCAGATAGTGCCCCCAGGTCTCATGGATAGTGCCCCCAGGTCTCATGGATAATGCCCCCCAGGTCTCATGATATTACCCCCAGGTCTCATGGATATTGCCCCCAGGTCTCATGGATAGTGCCCCAAGGTCTCGTGGATAGTGCCCCTAAGTCTCATGGATAATGCCCCCAGGTCTCATGGATAGTCCCACCAGGTCTCATGGATAGTGCCCCAGGTCTCATGAATAGTGCCCCAGGTCTCATGGATAGTGCCCCCAGATAGTGCCCCCAGGTCTCATGGATAGTGCCCCCAGGTCTCATGGATAATGCCCCCAGGTCTCATGGATAGTGCCCCAGGTCTCATGGATAGTGCCCCCAGATAGTGCCCCCAGGTCTCATGGATAGTGCCCCCAGGTCTCATGGATAGTGCCCCCAGGTCTCATGGATAATGCCCCCAGATCTTATGGATAATGCCCCCAGGTCTCATGGATAGTGCCCAAGGTCTCATGGATAGTGCCCCCAGATAGTGCCCCCAGGTCTCATGGATAGTGCCCCCAGGTCTCATGGATAATGCCCCCAGGTTTCATGGATAGTGCCCCCAGGTCTCATGGATAATGCCCCCAGGTCTCATGGATAGTGCCCCCAGGTCTCATGGATAGTGCCCCCATATAGTGCCCCTAGGTCTCATGGATAGTGCCCCCAGGTCTCATAGATAATGCCCCCAGGTCTCATGGATAATGCCCCCAGGTCTCATGGATAGTGTCCCCAGCTCACCTCTCAAGCCGCCGCACTTTGCCGGTGGCCGCGTGCTTCCTACTAGAACGGCCACTGACAAGAAGTGCCACCGCTCGCCTGGGATTGATGAAACAGCCTGCCGCGAGGCGAGATCGCGGCTGGCTGTTAGATCCCAGCCGAGCGGCTGCACTTCCTGTCAGCGGCCGTTCTAGTAAGAAGCACGCGGCCGCCGGCAATCGTTTCAGGCTCAGGCGGGGCCACAGCTTCACAGCTGTGAAGGGGTGCAGCCATGGCTCGAGTCCTGCGGGAACGCTGCGAGAACGCAGGTTCCCGCAACCTGCATTCCCACAGCGTTACCGCAGGTCTCAAGCCATGGCTGCGCCCCTTCACAGCTGTGCCCGAGGCATGTGCCTCACTCGCCTCGCCCTTCCTACGGCCCTGCCTGTATATATATAAATTCGATAGGCTGTGTTAGTCCAGATGCCAAAATTACGAGTATAGCAGTACGTAGTGATACCTTTTTTATTGGACTACAGTCAGCTCCAGAAATATTGGGACATCGACACAATTCTAATATCTTTGGCTTTATACACCACCACAATGGAGTTGGAATGAAACAAACACAATGTGCTTTAACTGCAGACTGTCAGCTTTAATTTGAGGGTATGTACATCCAACTCAGGGGGAACAGTGTAGGACTTACAGCAGTTTGCAGATGTGCCTCCCACTTGTTAAGGGACCAAAGGTAATGGGACAATTGGCTTCTCAGCGGTTCCATGGCCAGGTGTGTGATATTCCCTCATTACCCCAATTACAATGTGCAGATAAAAGGCCCAGAGTTCATTTCAAGTGTGCTATTTGCATTTGGAATCTGTTGCTGTCAACTCTTAAGATGAGATCCAAAGAGCTGTCACTATCAATGAAGCAAGCCATCATTAGGCTGAAGAAACAAAACAAACCCATCAGAGAGATAGCAAGAACATTAGGTGTGGCCAAAACAACTGTTTGGAACATTCTCAAAAAGAAGGAACGCACTGGTGAGCTCAGCAACGCGAAAAGACCCGGGAGACCACGAAAACAACTGTGGTGGATGACCGAAGAATTCTTTCCCTGGTGAAGAAAACACCCTTCACAACAGTTGGCCAGATCAAGAATGTACATCCAACTCAGGTGAACGGTGTAGGACTTTAGCCTTATGCCTATCCCATGCCTGCTTAAATTAAATCACTGTTTTGGCCTCTACCACTTCAACTGGAAGGCTGTTCCATGTATCCACCACCCTCTCCGTAAAATAATGCTTCCTGATGTTACTTTTAAACCTTTGCCTCTCTAATCTAAGACTATGTCCTCTTGTTTTGCTACTTTGTTTCCTTTTAACTATACTCCCTTCCTCTACCTTGTGGATTCCCTTTACATATTTAAAGGTTTCTATCATATCTCCTCTGTCTTGTCTTTTTTCCACGCTATACATGTTAAGATCATTAAGCCTTTCCTGGTAACTTTTTTCTTCAGGCCGTACACCATTTTAGTAGCCCTTCTCTGAACTCTCGCTAAGATGTCTATATCCTTCTGGAGATACGGTCTCCAGTACTGCACACAGTACTCCAAGTGAGGTCTCAGCAGTGCTCTGTACAGTGGCATGAGCACTTCCCTTTTCCTATATATATATATAATAAAGCATCCAGGAGACCCGCATGACTTGAGCCATGCCGTCAAGCCATCAAGTTCTAATATGCCAACAAGGTTTTACTCAGAAGCAAAATCAATGAATATAAACAAGCAAGCTCTACTTTATTGCTGCATTTTACCTCTCTGATTTATCTTGCCTTTTCTACAACGCTACCTACGCTAGAAGAACATTTACAGACTGTAACAATAAAGCAGTCTAAGTGAAACATTTAATTAGAAATCTGTTTTAAAATTTACACCAGACAAGAGGTTTATTGCTAACATTTTGGGGGGAATTTATTGTGGTTGCAAGCTGTCTGCCAAGGTGTGAAACATAAGGTTCTGTGCTGTGGAGCGAGTGCGGCAAAAGACGTTGCACCTGCTGCCTTCTAGCACTTCCTAGAGTTACTGGCAGCTGCCGCTTGGACCCACCATATCTCGTAGGCTCCATGCTACCCAAATACTGATTGTTACTGCTGCTCATTTTTATTCAGATACTCAAGATGGTTTTACTTAGTGCAGTCCTATTTAAGGTGTCCTCTTCTTCCTATTCTGTTTTTAACCCCTACACTCCCAAGTGATTTTCCATAAAACCACTGGCAGGAACCAATGGTTTTATGGAAAATTGCTTTCCATTATCCACAGAGTAAATATATATCCAGAGGTGTCCTTCTGTATGTGTTCTCTGTAGGCAAGTCATTTTTGACAGACTGAGGGTTCCCTCTGCTGGCCAAGAAGTGCTACTACATTTACATTATAGCTTGAGCGCCTTGATTCCGTGAAGTACAAATGGACCTTGATAATGTCAACACATCATCTGCCATGTCCAATGTGTTGAAATGTTAGGGACACATTCTGGAGCCCATTAGTAAACTAATTTAATTTGCAATAAATATACTACCTTTGCATTGCAGTCTTGCAGTCCAGTATAAGACCAGAGAAGTATACTCAATCTCAAGACAACTGCAGTGCTTTTGAAGAACGAGTATACTCGATAATGGTAGTGAAGGGATTAATACGATAACTGTGTATTTATACCCTGATCCCACCATACATAATGCTCTTTAAACAGACAACTGCAGCCAATATGACAAACTACCTTTGGACAGCAAACTGCTTTTTCAATCATTCTAACCTTCCAGTAACAGGAGCGTGTCATTACACTCTTTACACTTTCAGGGTTGACAGGTTATCTGTACAGCACAGTTGATAAATATATGGAAATGGTCAGCGTCCGTGTAACATCAATTTAATGGCTGAAGCAGTTTTCCTCCTAGTATTTTTATAACTGATTGAAGTAGAAAATTAAATTAGCTACAGTAGGTACAAATTGAATTACACGCTAATTATTCTTGATAATGGAATGTGAACTTTGATCCTGTGATTGACATTATGCATAAAGACGCCGCATGTGTTACTTAGTAACAAGCAGCCTTACTCTGAAAATAATGATCTCTGTCAATATATTCATATTACTATTGATTGTTCTACTGTGTCATTTTTTCTTTTATCAGATTCAACACATTTTCAGGTGCCATAACATTCACTTGGTCTTTTTATATCTTTGTGATATTTCATACCCTGCAAGACATATTTAATTTTACTTATTAGTTACTGATATTTAATTCTAATGGCTCTTTCATCATTTGTATAAATAATGGAGGCTTATGAATGATTAGTGATTTTGCTGCTTTGAAAGACCTTACAGAGGTTCAAACAAATTTGTTCATAAGAGACAATTAAAAATTGTCAAACATGCGTCACCAGATTTCCATGTAATTGGGTTCCTCTATGGAAAACTGCTGGTGTATTGGGAATGCAAATTCACCTCAAGACACCAGAAAGTAAGCATTGTGACTTTATTTGGACATATACAACACATACAACTGCCAAGTGAAAAAAAATATCTGAATGTCAAAAGATATTATTCTTTCGTTGGGGTCTAGAATAATGCCACCTTTGTGTCCCTTGACCTGCGAAGGAAAGAGCACATTTGCAAACTTTTTCCCAGGAATCTGCAGTTCACAAGCATTGCTCCGCAATACACTCACAAGACAAGGCAACAGTCACTGAAGGCCGGAGCTGGATGCAAACTTGTGGAACTAGTTACAATATTAAAATAATGTAAATGTATGCATTTAAATTGTTTTAAATTAATTTATAAATTTTTTACAGAAATGTTGGGATGAAAATTTCTAGAGACTATATGGTGTACTTTATCTTGCACAATTTCAATCAGAGCCTGCATTATTAGCATACAGGTAGGCATAGCTTTTGTATCAATCATGATAAAAATAGATAATAAAATGTTCAGATATCCTGCTTATGGGGACTTGTAGGGAAAATAATGAGATTATTAGTAATCTTCCACAAAACACCAATAGAATATAAAAATAATATCTGTATGTGGCATAATGTTTGTGTAAGGAAATTACAGTAACACCGTGTAGCTGTATCGTTCAGGCATTTTTCAGCAGCTATAATCCTCCGACTCCTATCCCTGTACAGCAGTGGGTGACCCAGCGCTCTCCCTGCATTCTGCCCTCTCACTGGCTGTCGGAATACAGCAAGTTTATTGAATTTTCTTTTACAGTAAGATAGGAAAGTGATCTTGCTCGCTTCTTTGCAGTCATACAGGGTACAAGGAGCAAGGTCTAAATGAGAATCTCATGTCTCTCCAGGGAAAACTAAAATCCTGCTTCAAAAAGGTATATAAGTGGGGTTTCACTTAGGGATGTACTGATACCAAGATCTGCACGAGTACTCAGTACTCGTGCAGATGCCCCGATACCTCCCACCGATATGGAAAGCCAGCGCTGGGCTGGCTTGTCAGCCAGTGTCCATGGCCGGAGCAGTGCTCGAATGGCACTCTGCCAGGCCCCTCCAAGTGTTCTTCCTACGAGTGTCCGGCGACTCGCCTGGGATCCACCAGCCGTACTCACGCGAGATCACGGAGTTCACGAGATCATGTGAACACTCGGAGGGGCCTGGCAGAGTGGCAGAGACCCACTATATGTGAGCTGGGGGAAATATGTGAGCTGGGGCAATATATTTGTGAGCTGGGGGCAATATATATGAGGTCTGTTCTTATTGAAAAGTGGTCACATGACATTAAATAAGAGTATCGGTACTTGTAGTATTGGTGAGTACTTTTAAAAAGTATCGGTACTTGTACTTGGTCTTAAAAATTGGTATCGGAGCATCCCTAGTTTCACTGGCTAAATTTCTTTTCTTTAATGGTTTTCTATCCAAAATCACTGTATCTAATGTATCTTTAATAAACAATGCTCTTTTGCACTATGCTCGCTGATGTTATTGTGAGACGCTGTTCTGTTCACCTAATTTCAGATAATTAATATTGCATTATCATTGCTTAACCCCTTCACTACTGATAGAGATATCTCGGGCTTCAAAGGCACCATCTGGTGTCCCGATATCGAGATATCTCGATCTGCTGATCTGCAGCCCAAAAGTAAATGAAATTCGTTTGCTGTAAACAAATTGCATTTGCTTTTGGGCTGCAGAAGGTGCCTCCAAGGTTTTAACCCTGTGGGCATAATGCCTAAAGAGCTAAAACTGCAAAATCAGCTGCTCAAAGCTCTGAAATATCTGGCTTTCAGCAGCTGTCAGCAGCCGATGCAGGGAGAAAAAAACTCATAGATCTGCTGCCTAAACCTCTGTAACAATTTGGCAGTAGTTTGTGCCATCTACTGGCCAAATAAGTTATTTACAGTAATAACTATTCATTAATATATAATTAATGAAAAAATATTTTACAAACAAAACACTGGTTTCTGACAATGTTTTTTTGGGAAATCACTTGGTAGTGAAGGGGTTAAATGATAGAGTAGCTCACGGTAATAAAAACAGGAAAATACAGCAGTTACAGTACTATGTGACAAAGTATTGTATGGATTAATTACACTGTATTATCTCGCTATCTACAGCTATAAAGCGTCTGCATGACTTGCTCACACTCTTTATAGCTCAACAATAAATGTTGCGGCAAGAGAGTTTATAAAACCTCAAAATAGGGAGCTATACATAAGTCACAACCCATGGGAATAATAAACAGTGTGTGAATAGAACCTAAAATGAAATAAACGTTATCTCTCGAGTTATTGGTCTGACTGTCTAGCAATCATGTGTTTGATTCCTATGACTGAGCCATGGACAAGCATGTGTCCTCATATGCTATCCTTGAGACAGACCACCCCACCACAATACTATCCCCATCTAAAATAACAGGAAGAACCACAATGCATAAAATGGCACAGGATGTTTTAACAATTTTAGCAGAGCTCGAGCTGAACATTTCAGCAGATTGAGTCAGATACTGGAGTAATATAATAAACTTCTAGGTGCTCTACAATTTTGTTAGAAAAAAATAGAATCCACTGTGGGTAGAACATTTCTCAGATACGATCTGTTTCTGCACAATTCCAGCTGTTAAGGAGATTGTCTTAAAGGCACCACGAGGAGAGAGAAATGTTCAGAAAACAGTGAAGTCGGTCCTCAGTGGATTATTATTGCAGCAACGAGACACCAGAACTAATTAAATGCCAGCTGTTTCCTGATCATTTTAAGACACAATAATGATTAATATCCCATTTGTTTTTGCTGAGCAACTCATATGCTAACAGGTCTGCATATCATGTCCTCCCGTGGTGAATCTGGTCAGTATTGAAGCTGCACTCAGATAAAGATAAGCTTAGGTTTCTCTGAATATATAATGATTTTCTGATAATCGCAGTAACGATATAATGTGTGTCCATTTTTCAAGAATATAGGAAATCTACATGTTGGTGCTGAATTGATATGTTGACGTAGAACAGTAGTTCCTAAATCGAGCCCATATTTAGATGACAGGTAGAGAGAACCCAGCTATGTAAAGAGCTTACATTCTGAAGGTATAGCAGAAAATATGTCTTCTACGTTAGTGGTTTCCAACCGCGGTCCTCAAGTTCCACTAACAGGCCAGATTTTAAGGATTACCTTGGGGAAATGCAAACTGAATCCTACAATCACTGAGCAGCATATCATATCACCTGTAATGTGCTTCAGCTGTCTGGCAAACCTGGCCTGTTAGGGGTACTTGAGGACCGTGGTTGGAAACCACTAACGTAGAAGACTTATTTTCTGCTATACCTTCAGAATGTAAGCTCTTTACATAGCTGGGTTCTCTCTACCTGTCATCTAAATATGGGCTTGATTTAGTTTGGCCCAATTGACAAAATGTATTGAATTTTTATTTGTATTTTCGACCACAATTCAGGCATTTTTGGTCCATCAAATTCAATTAAGGCCATTTTGATTCCGAATACAAATTCGACTCCATTATCAGCACTTGCTAATGGAATTTTAGCTTTAGAGACTTGATTACAAAATTGTAAGCCAATTATCTAAAAAAAAAATCAAGTGCTTAAAAGGGG
The DNA here is from genome assembly GCA_009667805.1 of Leptobrachium leishanense. NCBI lineage: Eukaryota > Metazoa > Chordata > Amphibia > Anura > Megophryidae > Leptobrachium > Leptobrachium leishanense. The sequence goes on along the minus strand of CM019063.1, from coordinate 423,321,721 downwards.
TTAGTAAATATATTTTCAGGCAGGGAAACAGATAAACTCACATTGAAATCCTCATATAAATAATGGATTTTCAAAAAGGAATACATATTAGTGAAAATCAGTAGGATTCTGGCTGAAAATATGCTTTCCACAGGACAGATACTTTCATTACAACGTAATTTTTAGATTTTCAGCAGTGTCTGAATTTTATAAAAGAGAATCAGCTGATATTTCGAAAAAAGATAGGTTGGGTTGCCAGTGTTTTTCTTTCTGAACACCAAACAAATTAAATTAAGCCCTATGTATTGTAACTACGCAACTACTTTAACCCCTATACCAGACTGCAGTAATTTTGGCACAATATAATGAAACAAATAATAATAATCTGTATCTGTTACTTAGAAGCTAGTATAGTAGAAGAAGCTGAAAGGGTAATTTTACAGGGTTATCCAAAGAGATTCGAAAAGTCACCGCACGTTCGGTGACTTTTCGTTCTCTTCAATTCGGTTCCTTTTGCCGATTGCATTTCGGTGACCCTGCGGTGTATTCAGCAAACAGCACAGGGTCCCCGAATTGCAGGGAAAAGCTGCCGAAAACCTGACGAAAACTAACCGAATGCACGCTGAAAACAAGCAAAAACATCTGGATTAACCTTCGAAAAAGCCGAACAGGAGCCGAACAGGAGCCGAACATGAGCCGAATCACACAGAGCCGAAGCAGCTGTGACGTAGAGGAGGCAGTGAATAAATTAGAAAAACCATTTGTATGAATCTGGGAAAATGAATCGCTGTTTGCAAAGAAACTACTGAGCGAAAATGTCTGAAATTTTCACAGGAGGTCCAGGGAATGATAATAAAGAGGGCTGTTACAAAAAAATAAGTAAACTGAAAAAAAAAAAAAAAAAAATCGGACTTTTTTTTAAAAAAAAAAGAAAATCTGAAAAATGCTTAAAGTATCCTAAAAAATCTATAAATACAGAGACTTTTTGCTGCAGAATTTTATAATGAACGGTTTATTAGATATTGAATTAAAACGGGAATATTTTTAACATTGAAGTCTATGGGATTCTCCTGAATTAACTTGCCGAATTAAACCACCGAATGGCAGGGCATTAGGGGAACCTTTCACTGCTGGTTTGTGTTCTCTGAATAGCCGAAGCAGTGCTTTTTCATGCAGTTTTCACTGCCCTCGAACAGGCACCGAACAGGCACCGTATGTGCAGGCAATTCGCCAGGATTTGGCGAATTGCCTGCTCTCTGGATAGCCGAATGGCCAAGAAAGATAACCGAACGCTGATTTTCAGCATTCGGTTACCTTTCTCAAGCAATTCGGATCTCTTTGGATAACCCTGTTAGTGATTTTTTTTAACTGCATCGCTGCAAAGGACACGCTCAGCACGTCCTGTCGCAGGGGCTCAGCGTGCTGAGCACGTCCTGTCTTCACAGCGGTGGTCGACCGGTATTTCGAATGATCGCTGTGGTCTCCAGGTGCGGGCTGACATTTTAGATGTCAGCCCGCCTCTGGGATCCTGGCCAGCATCATAGCCACCCCCAACCCTTCTAGATTGTGAGTTCCCACGAGAATAGGGCCCTCATTTCCTATTGTACCGGTATGTCAATTGTTGTTCAATGTATTGTAACCCTGTCTATATTGTGCCCATTGTACAGCACTGCGGAATATGCTGGAGCTATATAAATAATAATAATAATAATAATAATGATGTCACCGTGCCGGGCGCAATGATGTCTATTTCAAGCACCCCCCCCCCCCACCAGAGAAGGGAAAGTGCCTGAAGGGGAGGGTGGGTTCTTTGGACCCCTCTTCCTCCCCATCGGTAAGGGCTACAGAACAAAGGCAGGCACCGCTTGGAAGAGCACAGTCTGCCCTTCCTGGTGGTGCCTGCCTTTAACCTCTTAGGGGCTGGATCACGATTTGGCGCCAATCGACGGATCACAGTCCTCATCCGAGGTGGATGACATCTTGGATTTCAGCCAAGCCTCCGAGATCTACCCCTATCCACTGACGTCATCACACATGGACACGATGAGTTAACCCCTAGCTGCCACCTATGGTGGAGATAGGGGTTTCCAATGACCACCGCATCTCCTGATCTGTGGTAGCTAGGGATTAATGTTTGGTATTCTTTGAAAGGTCAGAGCATGACCTTTCCAATGATACCAAATATGACCATGTTAAAAGTTAAGAAAAAAAATGAAACAAAGAAAAAACATTTGTTTTTTGTTTTATTAACCCTTTCGCTGCTGAGGCATTTCCCGCCTCTGTGCTGAGGTCATTTTTACCGATTTTGATCATCATGTTTAAACGTGTTTTGAAGGCTTATTTTAGTATATGACCCAGACATATTATATATCGTTCTTTCCGTCAGACTCGGCAGATTCATAATATGTCATTATTATAAGTATACGTCATGACCTGTCTGTATATTATAACAAAAAATGCAATAAAATATGAATTTTCAATAATTTACAACGTGTAAAGTGTTTTTTTTTCACATTTTAACATGCGAGCAATTGCGGTTATATTTTGTATGGGGTGCGCTTGTTAAATAAATTAGAGATGGGGTCTCGTTACAATTTTTTTGGGGGAAAATTACGCGAATTTTAACAAACGCACCGCATACAAAAATCGTTAGTGCAGCATTATTGTTCACATTATAATTGAAATGGGAACAATATTGCTGCATTAACGAATCAAAAAAAGAAAAGAAAACTTGTTTATTTTTTTTTTATAATTTTTTTTAAAAATATATATATATTTTTTAAAAAAAATAACTTTTTTCATACTCATGTTTGGTATTGTTGGAACGGCCATGCTCTGGCCGATCCAACAATACCAAGCATTAACCCCTAACTGCCACGGATCGGGAGATAGGGGGTTCATTGGAACCCCCTATCTCCACCATTGGTGGCAGTTAGGGGTTAACTCCAGGACTGGCGTCATCGTGCTATGCACGATGACGCCAGTCCTCAGGGGGCATTCCCGGAAGCTTGGCCGACATCCAAGATGTCGGCCAGCTCCGGAAAAGGATCACGAACCGGCGCTTTTCGGCGCCGATTCGTGATCCGGCCCCCATGGGGTTAATGCCAGGTACCATTTGGAAGGGCAGGCTGTGCCCTTCCAAACGGTGCCTGGGTTAACCCCCTGCACAACGCCGATCGGGAGGGAGAGAGGTCCGAAGGACCTCCCCCCCCTCCCTTTCAGGCGCCTCCTCTGCACATGCGGGGGGCGCCTGAATTAGGTGTCATCGCGCCCCCGCGATGACACCTAATTACTCCGGCGGTGGTTCCGGGTGCTGGGCTGACATCGAGGATGTCAGCCCGCACCGGGGGGCCAGCGATCGGCCGGAACCTGGCCGAACGCTGGCCCCAAAGGGAGGACGCTCTCAGCGTGTCCTCCTCAAGGAACGATACTGCGGGTGGACGCGCTGAGCATGTCCTCCGCAGTGAAGTGGTTAAGCAGTATTGTTCACATTTCAATTATAATGTGAACAATTATGCTGTACTACCGTGTTTTTTTGGGGGGGGTTTTAGCTAAAAATACTTTTATTTTTCTGAAAAATTATGTAACGGGTTTCCAGTTCTAATTTCTTGATTATGTGGGGATCAGTTGGAGTGTGTAGCAGTGTGGCGGACACACTCCAAAAACGTCACTAGGGTTGGTGACTTGGTGCCACCCTAGTGGGGGGTGTCACCCGAGTGCGGGCCGCACCCTCTTTTGACACCACCCGTACCAGAATATCTCTTTAAATGCAGGTACTGATTTTCCATGTTTGGTTTCTAATCCACAGGAAAGTTAAAGGGCTCTATTACATTCTTCGCGCAAAAATGTGCGTGTGTGCAAAAACACATTAATGCGAGGGGAAAAGCTCTTCGCGCTGATCATCGTATTACGACGTTTGCGCAAAAAATGCACCTTATCGTCTAATGCGAGTTACCCTGCGCGAACCCTGCACGAGCTAAAGTTCGTGCGCGCATCCCATACTTATCATTGTGAGCGCAAATGAGTTTGTGCGCTGGTATGCGGATGGTATTACAATCGATGCGCAAATTTTTACGAACGATGTTTGCACGCATAATTTTAACGTCTTTTAAAAGCTGGCAGTAACTGCAAATCTGAACGTTTTGGCCGAAACCAAATACACCAGCACGAAAAAAAAATACAGCACGGTATACTTACACATTCTACACATACCCAAACAACAAAATTGAGTGGTTGTGCGTGTTTTTATTATTGCTGCAGCATATATACTCAGATTGATTTTTGACAGGCGCAAAAACTGAACGGGAGACAATTGTGGTTCTTAATTCTGAATGGCTGAATCGCGTGAAAAAAACAGTCTGCCCACCGATTTCTGCGTGCAGCGTTAATTTGCGCTCGTTTTCGCGCGTATTTTTTACCCGCGATATTTTCTGACAGATGAAAAAATGCACTCGGATCGTAATACCAGCGTTAATTTACACGCGTTAACGTTTAACGCTGCGCTCAAAAAAATTGCTCTGCGCGAGCGTTTTTGCGCAGGGAATGTAATAGAGCCCAAAAAGTGTTAAATTCCCTTAGCATGTAGAAGATATGTAAAATCTATACCACCACTGCAGACCCTATTACTGTTACATATTTCCTTCCTGTAGAAATATTCTCTTATTGAACTTTATGTTGCAAGTTAATGCATGGAAGGAAGGGACTTAATCTGGAACATACTACTCTAACTGGATTTCAAATTATCTTTTTTAATTTTTGTTGGTGTATTAAATAACACTGGACGCAATAAAAACAAAACACGACTACGCAAAGAGAATAACATGACCACACAAATTGTATGAACATACATTACAATACCCGCACTGTGCAATTTGGATTTCACTATTTCTGCTGAGATTGTGTCTAATGAGGGGATTATTCTCAGTTGCTCTTCTCAGCATGCATAACAAAATCCCCATTACACTGCATGGTATCACATGTATTATTTATACCATAGGGTGCACATTAGAAATGTGATGATCTATTGTCAGTTTTTTTAATTAAGGAGATCATATTCTGATATAGAATGACAAAGCAATCTGTGAAATCCTAATTTCCTTTAGTTACTACCCCACAACTCAAGTGTCTAGGACAGACAAGTTGTACTATTTGGAGTCAATTTAACCCCTTCACTACCAAGTAGTTTTCTATAAAACCCACTGTGGGAAAACAATTGGCTTATGGAAAACTATTTTTCCAATACTTAAACTGTAACAATGCATTTAACGTCTATACATACAGTTTTACAACACGATGCAATGCATCGGGTTAAAACCCCGTTAGCGCATCAGAGATTGCACTCATTTGCGCGAGCTCAGGGGTACATTGCGCTCTCTATGCTTAACATGGGGAGCGCAAAGAGTAAGCAAGGAGCAATTAGCATTAGGATTAAAAAGTCCTAACGCTAATTACTCAAATGTTAACCATTACTGTTAATTACCAGTGATTACTGAAATGTTAACTAAAGCTTGAAGCGGGTGCTAACTGATTCTGCTTCTGTGGAATCAGTTATCACCAGCTACAAATCCCCCCAAAAATCAAATACTCACCTCTCATCTCGCAATGTGAACGGTGGCTTGACCCGCTGCTTCTTGCCACTGGGAGCAGAGTCAGACTGGGGGAAAAAAGTCCCCAGCCTCCCTCCGCTATCACTCTGTGGACCTGCAAGATCTCGTGAGAGGAGAGATCCTGCAGGTCATGTAACCCGGCAGTCGAAGCCTCAATGGAGTCCTATGGACTCCAGGTGGGGATGCTCGGGGCAGCACGTTAGCGCTGCCTAGAGGATCCTCTAGCTTAGCGCTGCCCTGTAATATAGAGCTAAAACAAGGAAGCTAAGGAGACATTTGCAGGAGTGTCCCTGTTTTAGTGGGGGCTGTGGTATGCTGCAAATTTAGAAACATGTTCTGCAGAAGATATGCAAATGAATATCATTAATAATAAACACAATTACTTTACATTGCTCCAGAAAAAGATAAGATCTAGTATACTCAATCCCAGGGAAGCTTTAGGTGCTTTTGAAGATCGCGCACACTTGATCATGGCAGTGAAAGGGTTAATGAATACATACCCAAATTATTGAGAATATATCATTCATTGCACTAGCTGGAGATAAATACAAAAAGTAAATTGCAGAAACATGGTACTCTCCTTAATGACCACATAGCCAGAGCTTGACAAATGTACATCAATCTTTGAGGGCAGTTAGAAAATGTAGCGATCCGTCTCATATCATGTCTTTTGGAGCCTGGTTCAGCTTCAGACTTTCATGGAACAGCAATTTATAGCAAGAGGTAAATTTCTAGCAGTCAATGGCCATCTGACAAACCCCCCTTTCTCTCAGATATGTCAAGCTCTGGCACAGTTAAAGGGGAGATGGTTCAAATAGTTCCATCAACCATAGTGTACGGGATAATAATTTTGATAGTGCCAGTATTAGATGTAGGAGTTGAGTCGAGCAGAATGAAGTTCCACCGCTATTTTAAAAGGGTAAAGTAGTTCCAGTTTGACGCGCACACTTTGGTTTTTACGTTTCAACAATAATTCCTTTTACTTCTCAATAAATATGTGATATACATTTGGATTATCATAATGATTCCCTAAAACCAAGATAGGCTATTGTTAAATCATATTAATATCAAATTTTAGTGTGGGACCTAGTTTAAGTGAGAGGTAACAACAATTATCTGGGCGGGGTGGGAAGATATTTTGGTGCGTTCCCATACTTAATTTTGTTGGACTTGATTCCTGGATGGGTGTCTAATGTCACCATTTACTAGGGATGTGCGTTTCGGGTTTCGGAATTTCGGAATTTTCCCGAAATTTCCCGATTCGTGTTTTAGGATGCGGCGAATTTCCGAAAATTTTTAGATCCGAAAATGGCAGATCCGAAAAGTTTTCCGAGCCGAAACGAAATATTTTCGGAATTTTCAAATGGACTTGAAATGTGTAAAATCGAAATTTATTGCTTTGAAACGAGGAGAACAGACGTTCCGAAAAAACGAAAATTTCCGAAGTTACGAAAAGTCGATACAGAAAACGAGCAAAGTGACACGAAAATACGACAAACGGTCGATATTCCGAAAACATGTATAATTCCGAAAAACGAAAATTTCCGAAATTACAAAAAGTCGATACAAAAAACGAGCAAAGTGACATGATAAATACGAAAAACAGTCGATATTCCGAAAACGTACAATTCGGAAAAACGAAAATTTCCGAAATTACGAAAAGTCGATACAAAAAACGAGCAAAGTGACACGAAAATACGAAAAATGGTCGATATTCCGAAAAAAATTTGTACACGAAAAACGAGTCGAGCCGAACCGAATCGAAACAGAAATCGGTCGAAACGAGCCGAATCGAAAAGTTTAAAAATCCGAAAAATCGAACCGAATCGAACCGAAAAAAAATCGGTGCACAAGCCTACCATTTACTGGATCTGGAATAAGGATATGTGGCTTTGGAATAACCCTGCTAAATGGTCCTCCCCCATCCCCTCACCTTACAAAGGAGACATAGCTACTGAAAGCACCTTCATACAGGTCCTCCACTCCATCAAACAAGCCTCAGAAATGTAAATTAGTTGGTATACTGATGTTGAATACTCTACGGTATAAATAATAAAAGTAATATAAAACAACTATAAAGTGACAAAGACATACAACATCTAATTTGATCTGTATTGATACAAACATCAATGTTACTGTTAGTACAGACGAAATGCACACCAAACACATGAATATCTATAAAACCAATACTGCTGCAAGGCTGGGAATAACACCATGTCCAGTGATACAATCTGTAACCCCAGCCTGGCAGACACTGTATTTTTATTGATAAAACCCCTTGTATCACAGGGCTATGTGTATCCAGTTCTACATGGGCCCCATTTCTATCAAAATACATGGAACACAAGACATACATAGATGCACAATGTTAAATAGTCTCATCTAGAAATGCATTTATGGCCCATGTGAATTGTTGAAACAGCCCTGTCTCCCAGAGAACAAACATTATACACAATACCTCTATGACTGAATTCACTATAGTGACAATGAGTGAGAATGTATCAACAAAGTGCAACAAGCAAGTTAAAGAATGTACACCTCACACCCTAAAAATTGATTGGGTATAGGTAGGGTTAGCTCAGCACCACAAACGTAGTGTGGCTGTTGAGGAAAAGCAGCCATTTAAACTATGGAACCTATTCCAAGGTTGTTGTATACTTATCCAGAGCTGATGTAAACTTAACAACTCCATAGAACATTATCTTTGTGATCTCCAACTGTTGTAAACTTACCATAGCTCTGAGTAAGTTAACACCACCCTTGGAATTGGGCCCTAGGACTTCCAATATTCTTTTTGTTGGCTCTATGCTATTGTTTTTACTTTATGGGGAAATTCATTCTGTATTTCCTTACTTGGGATATAGTGTTAGCTGTTTAAGCCTCATTTCATTTGTCCTTCATATGGTCACAATGCTTAATAAGTAATTTGTAGAGAGCCACAGCTTAACCGTTATAATAGCATAATATTTGGAGATTGTGAGTGGTTAACAAGAATATGACAAGACCTAACATCTTCACAGACATTTGGGTAGCCAGGTCTTACCCACGATTAATATAAAACAGGACACAAGCATTTGGCACAGGCTTTATCAACTAGTTAAATTAATACAGGAAGAAAACCCATATTTGTTGTATAACCCATTAAATAAATGATCATATACAATATTGCCTTTCTGTTTATTATTTTGGAAATGCATGTACATGAGTAATTATCTATTGAAATGCATGTGTATGCTCCTATATTCTCTTCAGATGGAATTGCCAATAAATTGTTTTTGGTCTAAGGCATTGGTTGGCAACTTCCAGCCTCAAGATGTTTTGAAACTACATTTCCCATGAGGCTCAACCAACCTAATGAGTGGCTGAGTATCACGGAAGACATACAGGGTTATCCAAAGAGATTCGAATTGCTTGAGAAAGGTAACCGAACGCTGAAAATCAGGGTTCGGTTACCTTTCCTGGCCATTCGGCTATCCAGAGAGCAGGCAATTCGCCAAATCCTGTCGAATTGCCTGAACATACGGTGCCTGTTCGGTCCCTGTTCGAGGGCAGTGAAATCCCCATCAAAAAGCACTGCTTCGGCTATTCAGAGAACACAAACCAGCAGTGAAAGGTTCCCCTAATGCCCTGCCATTCGGTGGTTTAATTCGGCAAATTTATTCAGGAGAATCCCATAGGCTTCAATGTTAAAAATATTCCCGTTTTAATTCAATATCTAATAAACCGTTCATTATAAAATTCTGCAGCAAAAAGTCTCTTTATTTATAGATTTTTTAGGATACTTTAAGCATTTTTCTGAATTTTTAAAAAAAAAATTAAAAGTCCGATTTTTTTTTTTTTTTTTTTTCAGTTTGCTTATTTTTTTTGTAACAGCCCTCTTTATTATCATTCCCTGGACCTCCTGTGAAAATTTCAGACATTTTCGCTCAGTAGTTTCTTTGCAAACAGCGTTTCTTTTTCCCAGATTCATACAAATGGTTTTTCTAATTTATTCACTGCCTCCTCTACGTCACAGCTGCTTCGGCTCTGTGTGATTCGGCTCCTTTTCGGCTCCTGTTCGGCTCCTCTTCCGGCTCCTCTTCGAAGGTTAATCCAGATGTTTTTGCTTGTTTTATAGTGCATTCGGTTAGTTTTCGTCAGGTTTTCGGCAGCTTTTCCCTGCAATTCGGGGACCCTGTGGTGTTTGCTGAATACACCGCAGGGTCACCGAAATGCAATCGGCAAAAGGAACCGAATTGAAGAGAACGAAAAGTCACCGAACGTGCGGTGACTTTTCGAATCTCTTTGGATAACCCTGATAGTTCCAAAACTGTTGGAGGGCCAAGGTTGATGACCCATTGTATAAGGCAGGGATAAGCAACCTTGGTCCTCCAGATGTTTTGGATCGACATCTCCCATGATGTCCAGCTACTCCTTAGGTTGACAGAGGGCCATGGGAAACATCGTTCCAAAGCATCTGGAGGGCCAAGGTTGCTGACCCTCGTCTAAGGCATCAACTACCTATCTCAAGACCATGCACAATTTAAATGGCTTGAGCACACAGGACTTGCTTTTGAGAAGTTGAGTACTTTTGCAAGACATCAGGATTGATGAACAAGCACTAGCTCTCGGCTGCTTCCAAGGTCCTGTTTACCAAAGAAAAATATAACGATTCCCACTACTCCATGGAGAAACAATGAAAATAGGTATTAACTGACACTGTAATATCATTTGTCATCTTTTATTTTCAATAATAATGAAAATGTTGCTGATTGTAATGTCTTCAATCGTCTCTTTTTTTGGGGGGGCAAGTTGGCCATATTTCAGCACGTCACAGAAGGCTTCCCTGCAGGGTTTGTATTTATGTAAATTGGTATATAAGGGGTTTTCTGGCTACCCAAATGTTTTAGTAGGTAAGGTAGATAGGTTAGTGTTGTTATTACTTATATAAAACAGATAATTTACTTTTAAGGCTCATTCTTGTTACGGTTCTGTCATATTACTTGGCAGTGAGCATCCACTGTAGGCATTCTTTAGCTATCTGCACCAAGTATGGATCATATGGTGATTTTGCTGAGGTAGCGACTGGAGCATGCAGAGAGAATGCAGCCATTGAATATAAATACACAGCGGGGTTACTGTGTCAGTTCTAGCTTTCGCTAACAGAATTGTAAGTGTCGAGTTTAGCAGTGTAACATTTTCGAAAGTGCTTACCCGAGGGCCCTGATCACCTTGATCTCCCTGCAAAGGGGAAAGATGAGATGATAGTTTTAACAAGGACTCTGTGCTACCCCGTGACTCGCTCACAAAGTCAGATTGCACAGGACAAGCTTTATTATGCTCCAGTTAACCACCAGCAGGGACTTGCCATTCCCTTCATCATAACGGATATAGACTTATGGTGATGATACTGACCTTCTCACCCTTTGGACCAGGAGGACCCTGAAAAATAAAACAAATAATGACACTTGTACATCATGTCATGTGTTATTTATAATACGCATAGGGCTATATTACAGAGCTGGTGCTAACTTATCCAGAGCTGTTGTAAACTTACCACAGCCATTATAACCTATGGAGGTTTTAAGTTAACAACTGCTCTGGTTACGTTAGCACCAAGTATGTAATACTGCCCATAATGTATAATGTACATACATATGAAACATGAAAAAGGTCTTAAAATAAGCCATTGAAACATTGAATAAATCAAATCAAATTGTGAATTTAGTTAGTCACTGGAGGGGGAATTTAATAATATAGTCATTATGTAATAATGGAGGTTGCGACTAGCTCACTGATTGCATCATTCTTCAATTTTCATTTATGTTTTTAAAAAAATAAATATTAATTGAAGGCATGTCTTACAAATTGTCAAGATGGAGTAGCATCGGCACAGAGTACATGGTTGGACCATACATCATCCTCACATGATGTTGTTAAGTTACAAACCATACAATGTTTGTTTTTACAACTGGTCTGTTTCTGAGTAAAAAAAAAAACACAATAAGAGTACGTTTAGCTTCCTGTCCTCATACTTCTTCCCTGTCACCGCTTCTATATAGGATAAACACAGCTGAATTGTGTGATTAAAAGTAGAACTGTCCAGTGCTGGTCCTCTGGGGCCACAGATACATCAGTGAAATAAAATAAATTGGATGAGTTATAGACTTCATTTGTGTGATAATTATTTCTTAATGTGAGAATTACCAAAGCTCTGGAATCCAGAGAGACAACATACTCTGTGGACTTGGTTTTGGGTCCATGAGACTTCCCCAATTATTATTTGGTACAGCAATCCAAAAACACTGTAATATTATACGATGATTTCTGCTTAAAGGTTGACTTTTAGAGTTTCATTAAGCAGAATAGAATAGACTTGACATGACTTTATGGAGATTTTAAATGTTTGAAATGTTGAACTTTTTAATTTGTCATAGTTACATTTTGTATACTCTGGTAATTCTTTTCGAAGCATGGAGATAGTATTTTCTATGATTTGTTTCTCAAAAATAGTCATTTTTGACTCACAAAACAAGTGCAAGTATGTTATGTTTTGCCATGCTTTTGTCGTGAAAAAAGAAATTCACTGCTACCGTTTCTCTTTCCCATTACATGAAGTCCATATCCATTTGTGATTGACCTTAAAGGTTATAGGGGTGTGCAAATGGATAAGGTCTACATAAGGAGTGGTGGCAATATCCTAACTGTGAATGCAGATGATATTCCTGGACCTTGGCTCAAGTGGATGCGTAGAATTTTATAATTATGCTACTTGACTCGAGTAAAAATTTAAACTCTAGTGGCATAACAACATTATATGAAGTTACACGCTAAAAAAAATTTTTGAGAAAGGATTTTTACCAGGAAGGATACATTGAGATTTCTTTCGTTTTCAAGTATGTCCTGAGTGGCCTGTTTTATAACAAGTTTTAAAAAAGCATGTCGTGTCAAGCACATTGAAACCATCTCTGGTTTCTGGCCTTCATGTTTTTCAATAATTCATAATGGCTCTTCTTAACTCACATATACATCTAAATTCCTTACAGCATTTAAGAATCCGGTGGAAAAAAAAATCAAACCTTATTCACCTCCACTAAGTGAATTGAGCGGTTTGTTAAAAGGCCCTGAAAAACTTTGGAGCTTATTATTATCCTTTATATAGTACAACAAATTCTGCAGTGCTTTACAAGATCGATGGTTGATACATTGGAATACCACACATGAATGAAATGTCCTGGTTCAGGATTCTCACAATTGAGGATGAGACGCTCAAAGTAGGGATGTGCGTTTCGGGTTTTGGAATTTCGGAATTTTCACGAAATTTCCCGATTCATGTTTTCGGATGCGGCCGAATTTCCGAAAAATTTTAGATCCGAAAAGTTCAGATCCGAAATGTTTTCCGAGCCGAAACGAAATATTTTCGGATTTTTCGAATGGGCTTGAAATGTGTCAAACGAGGAGAACAGATGTTCCGAAAAACGAAAATTTTCCGAAAAACGAAAATTTTGTAAAAACGAAAATTTTCTGAAAAAAGAAAATTTTTCGAAAAAACGAAAAGTCGATACAAAAAAAACTGGCAAAATGACACGAAAAATACGAAAAATGGTCGATATCCCGAAAAATGTGCAATTCCGAAAAATGAAAATTTCCGAAATTACGAAAAGTCGATACAAAAACCGAGCACAGTGACACGAAAATACAAAAAATGGTCTAAATTCCGAAAAAAAAATGTACCCGAAAAACAGGCCGAACCGAATCGAATCGAAACCGAAATCGGTCGAAACGAGCCGAATCGAAAAGTTTAAAAATCCGAAAAATCGAACCGAATCGAACCGAAAAAAAAATCGGTGCACAAGCCTAGCTCAAAGAAAGAAAAATGGTGGTGAGCAAAACTGACGCTCAGGCCGCAAACAAACCATTTAGGCTGCACGTCACTTTTTGAAACATAAGTCACCAGTATCAACATGAAATGTCTGTAAAAGAATTTGGAATTTAGCATAAAGCTAACGTAAGAAATAATGTTTTCTTGGCTGTGGGATCATGAAAGCAGACATCCCGACTCTCATGGCAAAAGGAGGGCTATAGTATGTAAAGTGGCCACCATGGCAGACTGTTTCATGGCAATAATGCCCGTTTGCGATCTGCTCATATATTATGAGAAAATTATGACGTTTGACTCTCAACTTTCCTTCCACAAAGGGGGGCAACTCTCAGCAAGTTCATATAGATTCATAGTGAATCTTGGCAACAGTTTCATTGATAGATATTGATACAAAAAAAATTGTTTAGGTCAAATAATATCAGCAGTCACTAAGCATCTTTGCTATCCATTTATAATCATAATCTGCTTTTTTATATATTTTCTAGTTTATTTTATATTTTGTTTCCATCACATGCAACATTAGCAAGCTTTTTCTGTGTTGGAACTGTGTCACAAATACAGATTTTTTTTACTAAGCAATGCAAGCAGGTTACAGTGAATCTGTAATGGTCAGTATTAGTTGGCCATACTATATTTAATCACTAACTATGAGCTCGATTTAATTTGGCCCAATGTTGAAAATCAGGTGAAAAAGATCTTGATTTTAAACGATTTTTCGTTTCAGGAGATAAATATTGGGTACACTGGCATTTAAGGATAAAAATTTGGATCAGATATCTGCTCTCGTGGCTATACTTCTCAATGGATATATTGGCTATGGCTAGGGTCAGATTGTCATGGAGCTGATGTAACGCTCCATGCTTCAAACCCCAAGAGACTTTATGTTCAATTGTACCATGTGATTTTAAATATATTTTACATTGTTTGGTTTTAGTTTAAATTAGTTTAGTGTAAAATGGCGTAACTTTAGTTTTAAATATACTTATATTCCTGTAGGTAAATGTGTTTTTGTATAGCCAGTAAACAAGCTTTACTGCTGTGTAATTTATGCAACAGGGCTTTTCCCCATATCTGGCTGCATATTTGATTCAAGAAGTCTGTGATAGTGTTTGTCTTTAAGATGAGTGTTAGAACAATAGATTATGCAAATGTTGTGTGAGCTAAAGGCTAAAGAATGTTAAGAATGTTTATTGTAAATACCTATCTGACATAATGTAATTAGCATTTTAGTAGGACAATGTGCGTCATTTATGCAAATTATGGCTGTTGGATTTCAGCATAAATGGTGGCGTTTTTGTTCATTAAAAGTCAGAACTCTCAGAGACTGAGACAGAGAGAGAATCCTGTTTTAAAGCATACAGCCGCGTCTGGTATTTTATTTCAGCGACGCTACACTATACTCCACCTCAGAAGGCACAGAGCGGCCTTCTGGAAATTCCTAATGGCTCCAGGGCAGAGGAACAGAAGCAGGCGGGTCAAGCTGCTCGAGGCACTGAGGACAGTGCTCCCAGTAGCCGGGCTGACCGCATGAAGGGGTGTCTGGAGAGTCAGGACAGACGGAAGAGAACGCTTCCATCACACAGATGAACGTATTCTATGCGGACTGTGCGTCTGTGCACAATGGACGTACTTTCTGACTGACGACAAGGTAGTGGCCACACGTTCCGTTTTTGTGACTTTTTTTTGACTGATGTAGATGGGAAATAAAATTAATATGAAAAAACATTTTGTCCATCAAAAATGCTGGACGTCAAAAATACAGTCCATCTGACTATGTTCCATCACTCACACACAAAGCTATGCGGACGTTGCGGATGTGGCAAAGTCCGCACGTCCGTTCTAGAGGTTTT
Organism: Leptobrachium leishanense; assembly: GCA_009667805.1. NCBI lineage: Eukaryota > Metazoa > Chordata > Amphibia > Anura > Megophryidae > Leptobrachium > Leptobrachium leishanense. Next base: position 423,306,425 of record CM019063.1, on the reverse strand, counting down.
ACGTTCTTGCCTAACTTGCGTCTGTTTGCCACGTCCGTTGTGCGTCCGCACTTCTGTGCGGACGTACCTCGTGTGTGGGTCTCTATTGATCATAATTGTATGCTACCATGGACGTTAAAATGTGCGGCAACACGGACGTGAACACTGCGCTCGTCTGACCCGAGCCAAAATCGGTTCAATCAAAATTTATCATTATGCGAATTTCCATTATGCCAAAAGACTGAAACCTTTTTATAAACATCAGGTTTTCCTAACAGATATGTTTAAAGAAATAAATGTGTATGATACTAGGTTAAAAAAAAATCAAAAAAACTTTTGGGGCGTTTTACCAGCCAAACTTTTTTGCGGAACAGAAGCATTTTTCCTAATACCGACTTATTTATGTCATTTGAACTAACCAATAGAATTAAAGTGAGACCTATATATTTTGTTAGCCTTTCTTGAACAACTCCCTATCAAAAAAAATCATAGTCATTTCTGTGGCATGTCAACAGTATGACAACAGTGAGCTGTAGAAATGTCATGCTCTTCCCCTTACTTATGGCAGGCAATCAGCTGACTACATGGTAACTACTAAGTCAGCACTTTGACATGACAGCAAAGAGCCAAACACACAGAGCTCTACGTTGACCTTTACCATGAAATGCCCATAGAAAAATGATATGGTGGTGCCCTGCATTGAAACCAGGTAAGAAGCAGTTTGTGATATCTTGTTAAAGGATGATGAGAGCATTAATCCTTGTGACATTATGAAAAATGTGATTTCTACTGCTTGATGAGACATTGAAGGAAAAATCTATCTTTCTCTATTTATTAATAAAATTAATGTTCTAATATATAACAGACAAGAAAATATCACTTTTTTGCATTTTTAGATCTTGACAGAAACAGTCTGAGTGTCTTAATGTACCCAGTCAGTGTTCCATGTTTGTTCACAGATTTTTTGTGAAAAAATGTTAAAAATAGTATTCTACAGTATCAAATTCAAAGCCGCACGGAGAATAATTGTTAAACACATACATACATATGGATAGAATCCATTGGAGATTTCAGTGCATGCACTGTTAACTTTGTAGGAGTGCTCATTCTGCAGACATCTACCATTAAATATCTTGTAAAAAAGATTATTATTGCAATATTTTGGCCTAGCTTTACATAAGATGTGAAAGCCAAGTTTGCCACATACCACATTTTGATTCAAAACAGTCTGTGCACTGGCAGACAGAAAAGGAAAGATACAGTAGGTGAAGATAAGGTTTCACAATACCTATATATGGAGCGCTGGGTGAGGTGGTGAAGGTACCTTTTGGGTGCAGCTCTGTGATGAGTGGGTTGACAGAGTCAAAACCCCAAAACACTCTGTCCATATGCAATGCTGTTTTAAAATTTTATATTATATATGTATGCTTACATCTTTGCTTATGCAATTTTGTGTGAATGTATGCAATTTTGTGTGAATATATGTACATATAGACTCAACCTTTGAGCAATACGCCACCTAGAGAGAAAAGACCTCTCCTCCCACTCTTTCATTAGGTACAGGTTTGCGCTCTGGAGTGTGTCTCTCTCTTCTAACAGTAGGTGAAGATGTCTAAAATATTTACTACTGGATAACAAATGAAAATAATTCCTCCCGGGATAATGACAATTTGCCAACTTCTTCATCAAGACAACGTGGTGCCTGATCACTACGACTACATCTGAATCTGGCGGATGTCTAGATAGTTGGCTCTCCTTCAATGTCAATATTAAATGTTGTTAAATGTTGACTTGCATGGATTTTTTTTAAGAGCACAACATGAAGTATTATTTTCCTTGAAGCCTTTCTTTACATTAATATTAACAGTAAAATGCTCCTTTGTTCCCCTTTTCCATCCAACTGACCTTAAAAAACAAACATGACTTTTAGGTCACTTTAGCTTGTTATTCTTTTTTTAAATTATATTAAATGTACTCCTAAGGCTAAGGTCAGACGAAAGCAGTTTTAACGTGCGTTTAACCGCACTAAATCACGGCCGTGCTAGCAGCAAATGACGTCCAATGCCAGGCAGCATATGAAGAACGGCCGCTCAAAAGTGCGGCCGCGCAACGCAAGTGGCAAACGAACGCATTTTTTCGAGAACGTCAAACCGCTAGTACTGACGTACAGAGTGCGCTGCGTCCGCATAGCGGCGTGTGTGCGTGATTGGGAGACGTCAGACGCTGCTACTGTACGGCTAACATAACGTCCAGACACAAAAAGTGTTTTATTGATGATCCGTACAAAATCACGGACGAAAATGCGCATCGTATGACCGCTATCGCGTATTCCGTGAAAAAATACGTCCATTTGTTCGAACGCACTTTTTCACGGACAACGCGAAAAATGCGTTAGTCTGATCCTAGCCTAAAGTGTCACTAGAGAATGATAACAGGGCTAGCAATTAAAAAAGGCCGATGACCCTGTTCACATTTATCAGTGTAAATTGTCATGTTTCTGGCCACACACCTAAGTATTTCACCCCTTAACTAAACCGCAGTACCACAGTGGTCCACTTGACTTATTTGGCCCTAAGTGCGACATGCCTCCCAGGATTCGGTTACTGTGAACCATACTACGTGCCTTCATATGTAGTCAGGCGTTACCTCTTCCTTTTTGCAGATTATTATTATTAATATTATTTTTTTGAATAAGGATTTTACCAGGAAGGATACATTGAGATTTCTCTTGTTTTCAAGTATGTCCTGGGTGGCGAGTATGTACCGTTAGGTGTCTTGCCCACGCACTCTTACTGGAAAGGTGCTCTTGCTGTGATCGAACCCATGTCATTATTCTTGTTAGCTTTATACCACATGACTATCATATGGATCAGAGCTGACTCTTCTTTCCTATGTCTCTCTAACCTTCCTTGCATCTGCCCAGTCTTGCTTTGTGATCGGAGATCACCAGCCTTACTAGGTTTCCGGAGACCTCCAGCATTTCTCACGTGATCCAACCTGTTTCATGCCATGCCAGTGTGTCCAGCCTATTTCCTGCCATGCCGTGTGTCCCGTCTACAAGCTTGTGGCTTCTGACTCCCTGTCTGATTATCTGCTGTGCCTCTTGTTTTCACTGTGTATATATACTGTATATACTCAGGACATACTTGAAAATTAGAGAAATCTCAATTTATCCTTCCTGGTAAAATACTTTATAAATAAATAAAAAAATATACAGTATCTCACAGTATCTCACAGTATCTGTATATTTGTGTTGTTAATATCTTACATTGTATTACTTTGTATTTCTGTAAATGTAACACTTCAATGTACTTGAACCCAGGACATACTTGAAAACGAGAGAAATCTCAATGTATCCTTCCTGGTAAAATCCTTTATAAATAAATAATAAATAAGTGAGTGCACCCCTCTCATTTTTGTAAATATTTTATTATATATTTTTCATGTGACAACACTGATGAAATTACACTTTTCTACAATGTAAAGTAGTGAGTGTACAGCTTGTATAACAGTGTCAATTTGATTGAGTGGAGATTTGTTACCTCTTGATTCTGGATGCACAGGAGGGGTTTACTTTCCTAGGCGCAGCTGACAGATATATTTAACTTTTTTTGGGTGACATAGACACCCAACCCTGGGTTTATTTTCTACTTTGTAGATGGCTAACTGATGCCGGCAGCGTCACCATCCTCCCCATCTGGTGTCTTTGCCCACAGTCCATTCTACTGGGTTTACGCTGCAAAAGGTTGTGTAAAAGGGATCGTACAGGGTCATCGAGCAGACTGGCTTATTATTTCTTCTGAAAGTGGTGAGAGGAGTTTGGGGATCACACCGTCCACTGTACCATGGGACCATGGGACTGTTAAGTGATTTTACAAAAGCTATGGGGTCTTAAGATCGCTTTCCTATTCTTGTTCTAGGGTCAAATGTATCTAATCATTTTTTTAGCCTCAGTTGGGTTTATTGTAAAGTAGTAGATGAAAAGCATTTTTTTAAGACATTTTGTAGATTCTGCTTTTTAATTACATCACAATGGACCTAATGTAGCATAACACTGTGTTATTCCCTTTTGACTTTGATTCCTACCACAGGAAATATCTGTTTAGAAATCCCTAAAACTCTAATTTAAGATTGAGCATATAATTCACAACCCACTATTGGTTACAGGAGAATATGAATGATCTACGTGCAAACATGAGTTACAGTAATGCTCTTCCAATAATCTTTTTACCCCTGTGAAATGGTAGTGTGTTGGATTTCTTTTTAAAGCACTATTAAATGTAAACATACAGGTCTATTCACTAAATGTAAAACTCAGAAGAATTGGCAGGAGAAGAGAACAATCTACAGTATTTGAACAGTCAGATAAATGGGAGAATTTTTCTGGTTTGGCTATTGTGACCTTGAATTTTCTATTCTACCAATTCTCCTGAGTTTCACCTGTAGTGAATAGACCTGATAGTAGATTTCAAAATTGATGTTGTGTCGTAAATTCTAAACCCAGGTTTTATAGGAAAATAAAGGATATTTTGCTGCTCATTTTTATAGTTTGTTCAACATGGGCTATCAAACTGGGAAATGTCCAATGGGTGGTGAGGATCATTGGCCAACTGTTTGAAACCATTGACTTCTCTGTTAACTAGTGGACAAATTATTACATCTCGCTGACTGACATAAGCGCTCTTACTAATGAGTGGGATCTACAATCCAGTGCTGCGTCACTCAAACTATGGCTTCGTACATAGGCCGTATTGGAGGAAGTGCAAAATACAATCACAGAAAGCTCTTAGTCCGACTGACTATAGGACCTGTTTTTAAAGATAACTGTTGTAAATTATACTAATAAGAATAAAAATAAAAAAATTAAATAATGATTATAAAAGGGATCAAAAAATTCTCTCCACAAATAAGCTTATTTAAGCATTGTTTAAATACCAGTCAATCTATCACTATGTAACAAGTTCTTTATGCTGATTTTTTTTATCATAACAATCATGTTATTTTTAGCGTGTTGACTGGCTAGCAAGCACTTGACAGCCGTCACAAAATTATCTGTTGTGGACAGTGCTTGGGCTTCAAGCTATGAACAGGGTTGTCCAAAACAACTGCATGATTCATTTTCTGTACAACCCAAAATGTGACATGAACAATATTGGATTGCTTTTACTTATCAGACAAATCAGTTTCCCTTTCGATAAACCGAATTTATAGGCCAGGTAAAAAGACTATTGTATATTACTGTGGGTTTTCTTGCAGGGAAACTCTGTGATTCACCAACTAGTACCAATATACACTATATGGATACAGGTATTGGGACACATGTCTTAACCCCTTCACTACCATGGTGGTGTATACACAATCAGCAGTAGCAGACACAGCAGTCCGAGATCTTGTTAACAGACGGTGTCCTCAATATTTTAGCCCTGTGGGCATAACGCCAAAGATGCTAAAACTAGTTAAAATCAGCTTAGCATTGTCCCCTGACGTATCGGGCATTCCCCAGCTGACACGGAGACACGGGCTACAGGTGATTGCAGCTCTACATGAAGTAAATTTAATTGGCCAGCAGATGGTGACATCTGCCTGCCAAAAAGGTTATTACAGTAAGAAATACACTGGGAATATTCCCAAATATTTCTTACTGTATAATTAATTAAAAAATATTTTCTAAAAAATCACTAGTTGCTGGCACTGGAGTTTTGGATTGGTAGTGAAGGGGTTAATATAGAATTCAGGTCTTTCAATAAGGCCCATTGCCTGGTGTATAAAATCACACACCCAGCCACACAGACTGCATTTACTAATATTTGTGAAATAACACGTCATTCTAAAGAGCTCCTTTTCTATTCCAACATGACTGTGCCCCAGCACAAAAAGGTAAGGTCCATAAAGACACGATGGTTGGATCAGTTTGGTATGGCAGTGCTTAAAGGAAAGAGAATTGTGAAGCATAATCTGCAAGACAAATCAATACACACATAGTGCAGACTGCAGATACAACATTTAATCAATTATGCCCCCGCTGGATTGGCACTCACAAGATAAATAACTTAATCAGGCACATAGATTGTGTTGCCTCCTGAACTCCGGACCATCAGAATAATGCCAAGGAATTCCTCCAGGCTTGTTTGGTCAGTCAGTGGAACAGGAATCAGGAATCAGGCTCATTGAAAGAAAATCAGACCAGCAGTGGCTCCAATAAAAAACAATTTAATTAAAATAACATGAATAAAAAAGTTGGAACACCATCCAACGCGTTTCGTCTCTGCTACACGCAAGACTTCATCAGGGATATGGTGTTCTTTCAGAATAACGCAGTTTATATAGCCAAACAATCATGAAAAAAGGAGGGGATACAGCGGACACACATAATTGATTAATTGTCCCCCTTGCTTGAACAATGAATGAAATGATTTATTTTAAACATCTTCCCATTATTACTACTCGTGAACTCCGTGGTTTTCTTTTTTTGATAAACACAAGCCTTGCATCTCCCACATTTGTTGAAGCCTGTCGGTTTTTTCCACAAGCCTTCATAGGTATTAGTTTTTATAGTGGGTAATAAAGTTGGGGCCAATGTATTCTTCAAATTTTGAGCAATCCTGAAGATGACATTAGGTTTTTTAGGAATCCAATGTTTTAGTACCTCATCGGTCTGTAGTATATGCCAGTGTTTCTTTATTATATTTTTAATACGATACGATTGGGGATTGAATTGAGTACAAAAACGCTATATTGAAATTACCTTCATCAATTTTGTTTTTATTTACCAGTAATGATTCCCTATCCATATTCCTAACTTCATCTAAATCTACCATTACTTTAACTTCATCGTATCCCTTATATAGGTATGTGGAGAAGGGATACGATGAAGTTAAAGTAATGGTAGATTTAGAAGTTAGGAATATGGATAGGGAATCATTACTGGTAAATAAAAACAAAATTGATGAAGGTAATTTCAATATAGCGTTTTGTACTCAATTCAATCCCCAATCGTATCGTATTAAAAATATAATAAAGAAACACTGGCATATACTACAGACCGATGAGGTACTAAAATATCGGATTCCTAAAAAACCTAATGTCATCTTCAGGAGAGCTCAAAATTTGAAGAATACATTGGCCCCCAAGTTTATTACCCACTATAAAAACTAATACCTATGAAGGCTTGTGGAAAAAACCGACAGGTTTCAACAAATGTGGGAGATGCAAGGCTTGTGTTTATCAAAAAAAGAAAACCACGGAGTTCACGAGTAGTAATAATGGGAAGATGTTTAAAATAAATCATTTCATTCATTGTTCAAGCAAGGGGGTCATTTATTTGCTCCAATGTCCATGTGGGGCACAATATATTGGTCAAACGTCGAGATCTCTTCGTATAAGCATTCTGGAGCACCTGGGTAATATTAGGAGAAGGAACATAAACCATAGTGTACCGGTCCATTGTAATTCATGTCCAGTTTTTAATTTTGAGCAGTTTATCTGTTTGGGTATTGATCTAGTTAAGACCAATTGGAGAGGAGGTGATTCACGTAAGGATCTACTTAGGAGAGAGACAGAATGGATATTTAAAGTAGGCACCTGGAATGCAAAAGGGCTCAATGTAGATCTTGATATACATCAATGTTTGTGACTTTTTGCTATGAGTATTTCTGTCATGTGGTTTTTCCTGTAATGGCGATATTTTAGGAGTTTTTTGGGAGGTCTATTATATTAATTTTCCCTGTTACTAAGATCTTTTAAGATGGCGGCGTCAGGAGGACATACATTTGACCTCCACAAGATGGCGGATGCTAGAGATCGTATTTCTATGATTTTCAACTATCGGAAATAAAGGGGAGAAGATATCTGACCTCCATAAGATGGTGGATGACCTTCACAAGATGGTGGATGCTGGAGGCTGGTTAATTTCCCACGATTCGTCACTTCCAGTCGCATCAGGAACAAAGGGAAGAGGATGAGGGAAAAGAACTACAAATGGGAAAAAAACTACAAATATGGATGTGTGCTCCAGTGTGGGATGCATTGAAATTCACTAAGTGGGACTTATGTGGACAATTAATCAATTATGTGTGTCCGCTGTATCCCCTCCTTTTTTCATGATTGTTTGGCTATATAAACTGTGTTATTCTGAAAGAACACCATATCCCTGATGAAGTCTTGCGTGTAGCAGAGACGAAACGCGTTGGATGGTGTTCCAACTTTTTTATTCATGTTATTTTAATTAAATTGTTTTTTATTGGAGCCACTGCTGGTCTGATTTTCTTTCAATGAGCCTGATTCCTGATTCCTGTTCCACTGACTGACCAAACAAGCCTGGAGGAATTCCTTGGCGTTATTCTGATTATTATTATTCTTTATTTATAAAGCGCCAGCATATTCCGCAGCGCTGGTGCGTCTAATGGTCCGGAGTTCAGGAGGCAACACAATCTATCAGGAGAGGGTAACCAAGTACCTGCTATGTGCCTGATTAAGTTATTTATCTTGTGAGTGCCAATCCAGCGGGGGCATAATTGATTAAATGTTGTATCTGCAGTCTGCACTATGTGTGTATTGATTTGTCTTGCAGATTATGCTTCACAATTCTCTTTCCTTTATACATCCTGTTGGCATTGAGGGGACAGTGCTGTTGTATGAAGCCTAGCAGATACGTATTATTTTATTATTGGGAGTGGTCACTAAATTTTTCTTGTTCCTGGTATGGCAGTGCTTGTCTGGTCCTCGGAGAGCCATGTCTTCATCCCCATCAAACACCTCTGGGATGAACTAGAATGGAGACTGCGAGCAAGGCCTTGTCACCCAACATCAGTGTCTGACCTCACGCATGCTATACTGGATAAATGAGCAAAACATCCCACAGAAAAACTCCGAAATCTTGTGGAAAGCCTTCCCAGAAAAGTGGCAGCTGTTCCAGCTGCAAAGGGGGGACCAACCCATATTAATGTGATCTCATAGAAGTCCCTATTGATGTAATGGTCAGGTGTCTCAACATTTTTGTTCATTACCTCTATTCCTGTGCCCATCTCCCTTCAGGTGAATGGTGCCACCATTACTTCTTCCTCTCAGACTCGCTGCCTCAGTGTCCTCTTTGACTCCAATCTATCCTTTACTCCTCACATTCAGTGACTAACCAAATCTTGCTACATCCACCTAAGAAACATTGAACGCATCCATCCCTTTCTTAATCAGCACTCTACTAAAATGCTCATCCAAGCTCTTATTATCTCCCGCCTTAACTACTGTACCTCTTTCTCTCTGACCTTAACAGATCCCAGATTTTCCCTCTGCAGTCTATAATGAATGTCGGCACCAGACTCATACCCCTCACCTCTTGCACCTCCCACACCTCACCTCTTTGTCAATCTCTACACAGACTCCTGGTTTCCCTTAGAATCCATTTCAAAATACTGGTGCTCATGTACAAAGCTCTCCATAACCGTGCCCCTGCCTACATCTCCTCCCTTATTAGCAGGTATACTCCTTCCCGACCACTTCGCTCTGCCAATGGTCTGATGCTAACAGTTCCTAGTACCCCCACCCCCAACTCTTGTCTTCAGGACTTCTCCAGAGCTGCCCCCTTTCTATGGAACTCCCTCCCCCGCAACATTAGACTCTCCCCGTCTCTCCAGTCCTTCAAGAAGTCTCTGAAAACACATTACTTTATAGAAGCCGATCGGCTCACTCCATGATCCCTCACTTTACATCTCCTGCTCCATCTTCCCAATCAGCCCACATGCGACACGCTACTTCACAAACTCCAGGTACCCTCACCTACTGGGTCACTCCTCTCCTCTTAGATTGTAAGCTCTCGAGCAGGGTCTTCCATCCTACTGTTCGGTGTGTGTAACGTGTATGTATATTCAATTTTTATGTCTCTCCCATTGTACAGAGCTAAGGAATATGTTAGTGCTTTATAAATGCTTGTAACTGTAACTATATACTGTAGTTCAATGTAGTTTTTGAAGTTTAGAATTTTGCAGGCATCGGAAAAGACATTGGGCCCTATTACAATCTTCGCGTTAAAATGCTCACGCAACGTGTGAATTTATGCGCCAAGCGTTGAACGTTAACGTGCGTAAAGCAACGCTGGAATTACAATCCTCGCAAATGTTTTCATCCGTCGAGCAATAACGCGCATAAAACGGATGCGCACAAAAGCACGCGCAGCAACGTTGCGCGCAGAAATCAGTGTGCGGACTGTTTTTTCACGAGATTCAGCCAATCAGAATTAAGAACCACAATTGTCTCACGTTAAGTTTTTGCACCTGTCAAAGTCAATCTGCGCATATATGCTGCATCAAGCATTCTTCATCACAGAGTGACCTCCATTCCTCCCCTCTGCTGCCCTGAACCAAGCATTCAAGCATTCTCCATCACAGAGTGACCTCCATTCCTCCCCTCTGCTGCCCTGAACCAAGCATTCAAGCATTCTCCATCACAGAGTGACCTCCATTCCTCCCCTCTGCTGCCCTGAACCAAGCATTCAAGCATTCTCCATCACAGAGTGACCTCCATTCCTCCCCTCTGCTGCCCTGAACCAAGCATTCAAGCATTCTCCATCACAGAGTGACCTCCATTCCTCCCCTCTGCTGCCCTGAACCAAGCATTCAAGCATTCTCCATCACAGAGTGACCTCCATTCCTCTCCTCTGCTGCCCTGAACCAAGCATTCAAGCATTCTCCATCACAGAGTGACCTCCATTCCTCCCCTCTGCTGCCCTGAACCAAGCATTCAAGCATTCTCCATCACAGAGTGACCTCCATTCCTCCCCTCTGCTGCCCTGAACCAAGCATTCAAGCATTCTCCATCACAGAGTGACCTCCATTTCTCCCCTCTGCTGCCCTGAACCAAGCATTCAATCTATCCACCATCTCAACAAAGGCGTACGACATCATACCCCAGGCTGCCATGATCTTGCAAATGTATTTTTATGTCTGCATTTATTATTTTCTGACTAGTCTTTTGAAATATTTTGAATCTCCCTCCATTTCAGATAGAAAAAATCTGTGTTTCCCTCCTCCCTCCTCATCCTCCTCCTCCCCCTCATGTTTGTTTAATTGGGGCTATCTGCATTATCACAAACCTCATTCACTTTCCACAGCATTCTCCATCACAGAGTGACCTCCATTCCTCCCCTCTGCTGCCCTGAACCAAGCATTCAAGCATTCTCCATCACAGAGTGACCTCCATTCCTCCCCTCTGCTGCCCTGAACCAAGCATTCAAGCATTCTCCATCACAGAGTGACCTCCATTCCTCCCCTCTTCTGCCCTGAACCAAGCATTCAAGGTATCCACCATCTCAACAAAGGCGTACGACATCATACCCCAGGATGCCATGATCTTGCAAATGTATTTTTATGTCTGCATTTATTATTTTCTGACTAGTCTTTTGAAATATTTTGAATCTCCCTCCATTTCAGATAGAAAAAATCTGTGTTTCCCTCCTCCCTCCTCATCCTCCTCCTCCCCCTCATGTTTGTTTAATTGGGGCTATCTGCATTATCACAAACCTCATTCACTTTCCACAGCATTCTCCATCACAGAGTGACCTCCATTCCTCCCCTCTGCTGCCCTGAACCGCCCTCCCAGAGCTGGTCCCTAATTTCAGGCATCCTTTCCAGCTGTCTCCACTTTTCTCCCTAATCACCCTTACTAAGCCCAAAAAAATCTGGTCCATTTCATGCAATCCCTCTGACCACCAGTTTCACCTTCCCTCTGCTCCCATTTGTTTCTGTTACCCTAGTCCCTTAGAGTGTAAGCTCATGGGATGTCTGCCTGAGCTTTTTGTTTAAAGTGATATATAACCTGGACAGTTATCTGATGTCCAGGGTTATTTCCTCATGTATCATGTAAGTCTGCTATGGATTTTGTTGGCGCTGTATAAGTACTTGTAACTGTAACTTTGTATTTCTGTAACCACTCAATGTTCTTGAACCCAGGACATACTTGAAAACGAGAGAAATCTCAATATATCCTTCCTGGTAAAATCCTTTATAAATAAAAAATTAAAAAAAATATATATATAATGCACACACAACTTCTCAAATTTATTGGTTTGGTATGTTTAGAATGTGTAACTATACTTTGCTGCATTTTTTTTTGGGCTGGTGTATTTGGTTTCGGCCAGGGTGATAGAATTTGCCATTAACACCAGCTTTTGGGAGTTGCTAAAATTATGCGCGCAACGTCTATGCGTTAATTCCTGCGCATAGATTGTAATACCATCCGCATACCAGCGCACAAACGCATTTGTGCTCAAATGTTAAGTATAGGACGCGCGACGTACAGTAAGCTCGTGCAGCGTTCGCGCAGGTTCACCCACAGTAGACGTAAACCCGCGTTTGTTGCGCTGACATTATAATACAACGTTCAGCGCAAAGGGTTTTACCCCTCGCGTTAATGCATTTTTGCACCGACGCAAACGTATGCGCGAAGATTGTAATAGGACCCATCATGTTCAGTATCCCTCTGGTTTATAAGAACCTGAAACCATGTACACTACTGTCCCAGTGCATCATTAGTTCTATCCTCTCCCTGGCTCTTGTGATTTAACAATAAAGTTTGTTGAATTTTTGTTTTACAATAAGGTTAGGTGCTACTCCTTTAAGCAGCCTTACAGATATACAAGGTTTTTGAAGTGAGGTCCAAATGAGGTCTTTGTTTCCCTACAGAGAAAGCACTGTAGGTGGGGTTTCATGAGATAATTATATTTCAATAAAAAATATGTATGCCCATTTTTGGTGGTGAAGGGTTAAAGCTCTTCAATATTTATAATTAATACGACTGCAGCATCACCTCATAATCTTATTTTAATCATTGTACAAATGCATTTCTGCATAGAGATTCGTTTGTAAAAATGCTGTATCATCAGTCCTGACCAAATAGTCTTTCGATCTGCTCGGTGGCATAAATGCCTAAAACCCCGTTCCCTGCAGTTGGGATAAACCTGCCTTTGGGATATGCAATTCTGCACTTAGCAGTATTTCTGTTCATCAGATAAAACAAACAGAAATATTGAGAAGTACTGAAAAAGCTCATAGAAGCGGCACTGCTAGAGCCTCATTATGCATGACATACACCAACATTGTAATATTAAATGCAATAAATAAAACATGAGTTATAAGCATCCCAAAGGCTAGTTATATAGAGCATACGGAAACATTAATTTGAGATAAAACTGAATATACCTCAGCTGAGGTCTGCACGGGAAATACTAAACAGCTGCTCCTTCCAGGACTTTTTTTTTAATGAAATCCAAATAAATTGTCAAGCTTCATTTTACTTTTACTGGGTTAACTTTTCTAATTTCCATCTTTGGTTTAGTGTTGTCTATTCGTTTCACACGAGAACACTGCAGAAATGTAGACATGATGGTGATTTAATAGGTTTGTTCATTTTCAATCCACTTTACAGTTTTACATTAGATGGGCCATTTGGTTCCTCTCTGCTGTCAAATTGTATTTTCTGGTGTTTATATAAAGAAGCCATCTTCCGCGTCTGTTCTTTCGCACGGTATTTGTAAGGATTTGACTCACGTTTCCAGAGTCTTCTTGGTTGCAATTACTTGGAGAGGTGGATGTTGCTGTGGGAGTAGTGTGTGACAAGCACCACTGATATATGTTTTTGAGGTCTTGGTTAATGGAAATGCTTTAATTTTGTTCACTTTGATAAACTTCTCCAAGGATTGCAGAACTTGGCAAAATAAATGAATGAGGATTATTCACTCTTTAAATCGGAACTCTTCTGTTTTAACAAAGTCAAGGCCATTATGTCAAAATCAAGACAGTTATCCAAATTTCCTATGAATTGTAATTTTTTAGTCATGCATATGCATTAACATGCCCAGTGTCACCTTAAAAAACAGAGTCAGGGAGTTGCCCCAGAGACTCCGTGCCTTTGTATCACAGTTCATGAAGTGTTCTGAACCCGTTTTTCTCCCATCTACCTATCCTTGCTGTGATTGAGTTTCCCAGTCATTGTGTTCCCGTTTTCGTCATTGTGATCTTGGGTATATCTACTGTGTCCCGTAGATCCTACCTTTGTGAGTTCCCACCTGTATGTCCCTGAACTTGCAGACCTCTTCCTACCCATCTATCCAGTGCCATGAGTGATAAATCACCTGATTGAACGGTATCCCGCTTGCTGTGCTGCATATTCCCTGCATTTGGGTTCATGCTGGTCAACCCCCCTACACTACCATGACAAATTCACAATTACAACAGCATTATAGTGACATGCAAATGACAATCACATCTGTAAATTTGTCACGTCCCGAAAATAGCCATTGGAAAATTCTAACTCAAAACGACACTCTGCATACTTCACCCTCCTGACCTTAATGCCTGCTCTTAATTTACTGGCGTTTTCCCATTCTGCAGTGCACTTCTACGTAAGTAATTTTCGATGTTTGATGGTATATTTTTGGCATATGATGCAAAGAGATTTATCTAGTAAGGTGCATGTCCAAAGGTCAAGAGTGAGAAGTCCGTGCACTCTTTAGTTTAAGGCTAGGGTCAGACGAATGCATTTTTCGCGTCGTCCGTGAAAAAGTGCGTTCAAACGAATGGACGTATTTTTTCACGGAATACGCAATAGCGGTCATACAATGCACATTTTCGTCCGTGAGTTTGTACGGATCATCAATAAAACACTTTTTTCGTCTGGACGTTATGTAGGCCGGACATGAGCAGTGTCTGACGTCTCCTAATCGCGCACTCACGCCGCTAGCGGACGCAACGCACTCTGTACGTCAGTACTAGCAGTTTCACGTTCTCGAAAAAATGCATTTGTTTGCCGCTTGCGTTGCCTGGCTGAACGTTCGTGCGGCAGTATTTCGTGTATTGCCCATCATTGGCCATCATTTGCTGCTACTACGCCGTGATAAAGTGCGGCTGCACGCACGTTCACACTGCGTTCGTCTGACCCCAGCCTAAGTAGTAAAAACTGGCCTTTGGTAGATAATAATGGTTGTAAATGAAGACAATGGCCGTTTAACATTCTGAACGGATTTAGGTAACATTTAAATACCACTATGCTGTCAATAATAATAATAAAATAATAATATTCTGTTACAAAATACTTTATGATTCTATAACATTATTCATATTGATTTGGGATTGATAATCCACAATGAAAAAATAGTAGGAACTTCCTTGTCTGATAAAGGTTAGGTGGAGCTGAAACACTGAAGCGGTGCCATGTTTGAATTTTTAGATGAAGGTGGGACCAGGAAACCTTTAGTGGAGACCTGTGAGTGCCTGCTATTTCTTCATTGTGCATTATAATTAAGGGAGATGTCAGCAATGGGACATGGAGACCGAGTGACTTATATTTGCCTTCTTATAATTCTGAGTACCTATCATTTGAATCTCTATGTTAATGGAGTTTTACAAAAATAATCTTGATTTGCCATTTATGGTAAGATTATGTGACTTACTTTTCTTTTACACAATGTAGCTTTGATTTGTGTCTGGTTTACAACATTATGTTAACTTCAAACCACAAGAAGATAGTAAATATGTATGAACTGTCAAGTGAAATGTAACAATTAGTTAATCATTCTGTCTGTTCTGTCCCCAACCACACTATATCCAGTTTTACATCTTATATTTTCCAGATGTAAGTGATGTCACAGAGAGAAGGAAATAAACAAAAACTAGATTTGGGCATGGCCGGCATAGCGTATTTACTGTACGAGCGATAAGAAGGATTGGCTAAATTGTGTAATTGAAGAGGTTTTTTGGCTGCTGTCAAATTTAGGATATTTTTAGCAACATTAAGTGCATTTGAGAGAAGAAAGCAACATACATTATAATTATAATTCAGATATTGAGAGAGATGAGGAGATATTTGAGGAAATAATTACCATAGCACATTCAAGCTGTTTCCATTAAGTGGAAAAAAATATGTATTATGTATAAACAAACCAAAAACAAACTCAAAGAAACAGTAACTTCCATAAGATCTCTTGAATAAATGCACTTGTTATTAAGAAAGTCGAAGTATACTATAAAATATTTTATATTTTACACCGTTTAGCAAGACTAGTGCTATGTACAGGGGAATATTTGAATAAAGCCACTGCCTAAACATGGGGCTACTTTCACAACAATTGCTAAGATCCTTTATGGGTCATTATGGGCAGGATGGGACTCATCCATGGTAAATGGGGGCTCTCCAAAGTCACAAAGTGTTGCACCTCCTTAATGTGGGAGCGAACTGTAAGTAGGCATAATTACCATGAAAAAATCTTGCCGCAATGGCCGCTCTAAACATTATAATTCGACACTCGCAGAGATAAATTGTGATGAGTACACGCACAGTCTCATGACCGGGAAACCCTTATTACGTAAGTTAGCTTTATGTTAAATTCAATTATATGCTCTTAGAGACATTTTGTTTTGTGATTTTGGTGACTTACATGTCAAAGAATAACATAAACTGCATGAATAGCCGCTTGGAGATAAATCTATCAGTTTTGCGCACATACTTTTATCTTTCTCAGTTACGGATGTAGAATCACCGTAGTCTTTGATCTGTCAAAGGGCAGAACAGAGGCATTACATGGGTGTTCTGTGCCGCTGCTATGAAAAGGAACCAGCCTCATGGACAAGCCTCAGCACTTTCAAATTGGTGGTGTGGCCAGTTATTTGTGGATTTGTATGTTTTTCGGCACAATTAAATCATTGCCTGTGTTTGCAAATGTGTTGGAGACAGATTTCTTCTGTGTTTTATTTTCATTGTTTGCTTTTCTCTCTGTCACACTTAACTAATTCATTTTCAAGGATTTAAGTGCGACTATCTTT
Source organism: Leptobrachium leishanense (assembly GCA_009667805.1). Taxonomy (NCBI): domain Eukaryota; kingdom Metazoa; phylum Chordata; class Amphibia; order Anura; family Megophryidae; genus Leptobrachium; species Leptobrachium leishanense. The sequence continues at coordinate 423,289,641 of CM019063.1, read as the reverse complement.
GGAATGAAGCATAGGTCAGCTCACACTGGATAGGGTGGTTTCCTCTACTCAAAAAAGTCATGGAGATCTGGTCTCCATTGGGCTACTATAGTTCATAGTGACTTTTGGAGATTTTCGAGAAGCAATCTACTCTTGGGAATTTGCATCTCTTGCAACTTAAAAAGCATAGTGATTCTAGGCCGATGAATATTCATGGTCCAGAACTAGATCATAAAAATAAACCTCTGAAAAGAAGGGAGCACTTGAGTGACATTTAAATGTCCTGTGGACACATGCTGAACGAGTACACATACAACCAGCGTGTAGCATAATGTCCAAGTGAGCCAGCAAAATTATCGTAGATAATAGTTACATTACAGTCTTGATAAACTAAGCACCAGGAGAAAGGGGACCTCCATTGACCCCTTTTTACTAGCACATGCTGTTAGCTATTGTTGATGTCTCATATAATGTTCTTCTACTGAGCAACGGTTAAGGCAGAGGGGCAATCTGTGTCTGTACTGGCTGGGTGGAGTAGAGGTAACATCACTGCTCTATAACTGCGGAGACACAGGTTTGAATCCCAGCAAGACCACCTCTCCATTAAGTGTCCTTGGGCAAGACACCTAATGGTACATACTCGCCACCAAGGACATACTTGAAAACAAGAGAAATCTCAATGTATCCTTCCTGGTAAAACACTTTCTAAAAAAAAACTGCTATAATGGATTATGAATAGTAATAGTATCTTGGTGTGACAAATGTTGCAGAAATTCACGGTCCTCAGCCTTAAGGCTGGCTGAATGTCAGGGGATGTGTAATTTTAAAAAGTTTGGGATACCAACCTTAGCCATTGATGAAATAAGACATATGCACGGCTGTGTATAAGCAAGCACCTATGACCTCTGTGCAGCCTTGCCAACAACAATTAGTTAACAATTTTAATACTGGACTATCTAACCTACATGTGGAGAACTTTGAATACTAAAGATGTTTATTTAGGAATGCATCAGCAAACTTCCAACATGAATTTACAGTTTGATCCTTCATTGAGCTGACATTCCTGGCAGGCGCCTCTGACATAATCTGGTTCTAATTAATTATTAGATTAATTCAAATCTTCTTGTCCATGTCTTCTGATGCCAATTATCACATTAATTTTGTGCTTTGAAATTGTGCTGGGCTATGGTAGAATGATTCCATGACATTCAAATTCCTCATAAAAACAAATTACTGTCACACATGTATGTCACATTTTGTATGAATTTTCAGTTACTGGTTAAGAGAAATAAAAATTCAATATCTGTTGTTCCAGAGGAGGACATAATATGATTATAGTCTGAACATTACAATTCTCAGAGGGTAACATACATTGTTGTAATAAAGGGTGTATATTAGAGGAAACCGTGGATTTCTGCATGTGAACATTAGTTCAGGATTTCTCACCTTGGACCCTATGAATCCAAGTATAGCAGAACAATACTGAGAAGATTATCACAATATTCTCCTAAGAAGCTTTGCAACTCATTTTAAAAATAGTCCTTGTAAAATAAAAAGTACATTTGCACTTTACTTACTTGAGGTCCAGGCTGACCCTTTAAAAGAAGAAACAGAAATAGTTAGAATATGCTGTACAATTGATTAAATTGCATTTTTGAAAACATAGACAAGTTGAAAAAATGGAAAGGTCATTCTTCAAATTAGAATTAATTATCAATTGTAACAGCATTGCATTGTTATAAACTCTAAGCAAGTGAAAGATGATTTTCACCAAGTGCTCCTCATATACCTTCCCCCCCCCCTCTGCCAGTTCCTCCATTGGCTTCCTGTACCATTCAGGATACAATTTAAAATACTCATGATCAAATGCACTCCTATTTCAAAATATCCAAAATGTATTAGTACAAAATCACAATAACAAATTCAGTATATACATGTTACAGAGAGCATAAAAATGCACAGATATACAAACCGAAAATCTACATAAAATAATGATCAAAATATACTTATTTTTTCTTATATATTTATTTTTTATTCAACAGATTCTGTCCCTTCTTTTGATGCCCATTTCAATAGGAGGAGAGAATCTGTTGCCTAAAACTGAAGCAACAATAGAGCAGGATATTAGAGTCAGAGATTAGAGTTAAGGTTAATCTTAACCCTTCAAGTAAATTACAAGGATAATAGTTATAATTTCCTCAAGCCAAACAAATATAAACTAACCCTAGCCCTAAATACAACCTTAACCCTAGAACAAGAACAAATAGTAACCCAATCCTAGTCTCTAACCCTAACCCTAGAAATCAGTTGGGGAGCAATCAAAAATTTGATTGTAATAAACTTTTATTGATTGCACCCAAAAATGACATCTAGGCATCCAAATCAGATGTATGCTCCCGTAAATGATGGCTATGTGTCCAATTTGACGTGTCTGAATTGGAGCAGATGGTTTATTGACAGTGTCTGAATTTCAGTGTTACTTTTTGCAGAAACTTTTCTCAAGGCATTGTTTTTATTGGATTTTTTGCAGTGCCATTCCCTTAAGATACCAGTGTAGTGAGATGGAGATGACTGTGTGAGTGGTACGCAGGAGTCAGAATATTTGAATGTGACACTGACGCACTGAGATTCACAAAAACAATGACAGATTCACACACACTCTTGGACTGTAAGCAAGGGCAGTTTCTGATGATACAGTGATTGGGTTACTGTACCATGGGGAACTGTGGATTCCAACCAAGGAACTAGAGCCCCTGTTGAGCTGGCGACCTAGGAGACTGCCTAAGGCGTCTACTGAATGTTCAGGCATTGCCTACTACTAATTAAGTAACTCATGATCCCATAAAAATACAAGTATGTTCTGTTCCATAACACATAAATTAACAAAATATAACCATTATGTGAAATAATGTCTGTATAAGTCCTGCATTTTTTTTTATCTTGAGTGTATCATTAATGCACTACTTATGTTTGCAATGCTTAATAGATATTATTATTTAGAATACAGAGTTGATTTATTTAGCTTTCCTAATTGTCTAAGTACTTTTTCCTGGTATTTCAAGAGGAAAAAATAGCCATCAGCCTCTGCCAAATATAGGTAAACAACATTATCTCATTTATTCTAAATATTTAAAGTAATCATGAATGGTTTTATATTAAACATTACTGAGGTTTACTTGGGCTAAAAATCTGTTATGTCTAATGAAAGGATATCCACTGCTGTTTATTCAAATTTTTTAACATTTGATAACAAATCCCTGCAAATGGTTGTATCCATTGTTAGCACAGAAGAATTAGCGGAACATCTATCACTATGAGTGCATCACATTATCTATCTTTCTAGTATAAAATACAGGTCAGTGGCAACCCAGCGCTGACAATAACATGGGTCTTAATTGAAGACAAAAATACAACAACAACAGTGATGTTTCGGCCTCACGTGGCCTTAACCGTTTGGCTGTGGAGGATGCGCTCAGCGCGTCATCGCGATCACTCCCAGTGTGAAGATTACGTGATGAGCGTGTCCTGTCTCTGCAGCCATGAACAGCCAAAATGTCTTCCAACTGCGGTGTTGTCCCGATGCCGGCTGACATCTTGGATGTCAGCCCTACCTCCAGGATCACCCCCAGCCAACTGACATCATCGCACATGTGCGCAATAAGTTCAGAAAGGGACTTCATCCCCCCCCCCAGACTGGGCAGGGAAATCCCTATGATGGAGATAAGGGGTCCTTTAGATCCCGGTATCTCCTGGACCATGTCATGTGCAGAGTCTTGCATGGTATAGTTGGAAAGGCCACAGCATGGCCTTTCCAATGATACCATGCCTGACCAGGTTGTTTATTAAAATAAAAATACTTTCTTTTCTTCTAATGCAGCACTATTGTTCACTTTATTATATTAATGTGAACAATATGCTGCACTAACTTACCTTCTCATTCCCCATGATTCCAGCAAGTTTGAAGGTGATGGCACAGTATGTTACTACACATTGGTTCATCAAAAAACTAAACTGCCACGCTGCTGATAGGGTCGCAGGGTGCCCTTTGGAAAGCTGCGTCTTTGATTTTCACAATGCACAAGGTCAGGTGAGGTGTCATTGGAAAGAACGATGTCTGGCTTTTCCAACGGTACCAAACATGACCACGTAATGTGAAAACATAGAAGAAGAAAAAATAAACGTAAAATTTATGTGCTTTTACTTGTAAACCAAACAATGCCGCTGCCCTAACTCACCTCGCCGGGACAAAATGTGGAGGTGATGGCGCAAAGCTTTATAACACATTGATCCATCTAAATCATAAGCTGTTTCACTGCTGTGAGGAGAGTGGAGGTCCTTTGGACTCCTGTATTTCCATTCTTTACACCCCACAAAGTCATGTTATGAGCAATTGGACAGGTCAGAGCCTGGCCTTGCTGATGATACCAAACATGACCATGTACAGTGTCATGTAAAAAAAAAACACAATCAAACATAATAGAATAATACCACTGCCATTACACACCTTCTCATTTCTCATGCCTCAATCAAGGTAAGTGTTTTTTTTTTTTTTTTTTTTAATTCTTTATTTAGAGAATTATACATAACAAGAAATTCACGAAATCAAACGTAGAAAAAGACAGCCGTCTAGGGCTGGCCAAACTAACTATGGTCAGCCAGTCAGATAATGTAAGATGCAAGTAGTAACAGGTCAATAAGGGAATAATAAAAACAAAAAGCAAAAAGCAAGAAGTCCCAACCTCAGTGAAGGAGGAAAACACAAAAGAAACACATAAGCATGTAGGACTATCAACGTAAATGCCATAAATTGTCCTGATAAATTATACTCCGAGCTTATCTATAGACCAGTGACACGTAAACAGAGAAGAAAAAAGCTGGGGGGGTAAACAATATCGCTCAGGTCTCAGTCTGGCTGAAGTTCCGGAGGGTCCGGCGAGATGCCCGCCGCTTCAAGGTCGGACCAGGCGATTTCAGGATCAGTGATGGTGTAGGGGACATTATTATGTGTCACCACCAATGCTCCCGCCAAGCCCTACCGATAACGGATCCCCCTCCGACGAAGAACCGCAGTCACAGGACGGAACCGCCTGCGAGCAAGCAGAGTCTGGAATGGAAGGTCGTGATACAAAGCCAACGTGGAGCCCTCAAATTTCACTGGATCTCTTGCGCCAGGAGCAGACATAAGCTTGACCTTAAATGCTACGTCACGAAAGGCCACCACGACATCACGGGGTGTCCCCTTCGAAAGCGCCGCAGGTTTCCGAACCCTGAATACCGATCCGATCACATCTGGCTTGTCAGGAGGGAGTCCCGCCATCCGAAGGGCCAAACGAGACACATAAGCTGGGAGTTCATCCGACGACACAGAGTCCGGGATGCCTCGGACCCTGACGTTACGACGGCGGTGTCTTGTCTCCAGCATCTCCACAGAGCGGGACAAAAGCTCAACCTGGGATCTTAGACCAGCGACCTGTCCCAACAGGTGAGTATGTTCCGATAGCACTGTAGAAGTCGTCGCCTGCACTGCTGTCACCTGCGCACGGATTGTTGCAACCTCCTCCCGAACCGCCGCCACTTCAGGTTTCCACACCCCCCGGATCTCCCGGAGTTCGTCCAGGATCCTCCGAAGGTCTCTTTTCGTAAGAGGAAGATCATCATCCTCCCCCTGCCGTCGTTCCTCAGGCTGTGTCATACGGGTTTCGAGTGAGGTCGCTCTCGTTTGTTGCGGTTGGGCACCCGGACTCAAAACGTCCTGTCGTAATGAAGCCACACTACTGCTGGCTAAAAGCTGGTGTTCCTCAGCCGAATCCCTGTCAGAGAGGCCACCAGCAGTAAGTGAGGCACTCAAAGACGCCGTCAGCGCTGCTTTTCGTTTCTTTTGCGCCCTTTTTTTTGCTGCTGCAGATAGTGGTTGGGAGTCTGGTGTCCGAGATTGTGGGGAGATCCAGGTCATCGCAGAGCTACCACCCGAGTGCCAGGGGTCCTCTTCATCTTCCGAAAAGGCATAGCCCGGGGGGAGGGAGGAGGAGATCGCATCTCCCTTCGAAGTGGACCCACCTCTCATGGAGTCCCGAATGTCCCTCTGTCTGGACCCCAGCTTCTGTGAGCGACCAGTGGGCATGTCACCAAAAGTGCAGGCACAAAGAAGAAGAGCGGTAAAAGGTCTCAGAAATCTCCTTCCAGGCTTCTAAAATGGCCGCTAGTACTAGGCCCCGATTGTGCTGCGGGGGTTAATCCACTCCGGAGCGTCAATTTCGGGGGGTAAGGCAAACTCACCAAGTCCCCCAGTGCCCCCAGAGACCGTAGAGCGTTTCTCAAGTGCGAGCAAGCGGCGGAAATAACTTTAAAAACCGTGTTTATCACGGAGCTCCTTCAACATGCAGCCGCTCGCTTCCTCAGCTCCAAGGTAAGTGTTTTATAGTCATATTATTCATAAAACACAATGTGGTGAAATAAAAGTGAAAACGTTTGGGGGGGTTTTCAGTTTTAGTTAAAATTGCATATTTTCTCAGGAAAATGCAGTAACAGGTTCCAATTTATATCTTTTTTTTAACAAGAGTACCCCATGGAATATATAACCACAAAGGTTCGGATGATAACATGTGAAAAATAATATTTTACAAGCTGTAAATGATTGAAATCTGAAAGGAAATTTACATTTTGTTTTACATTTTTAGTTATAGCATTCTGACAACACATGACGTATACATACAGTATAATAATGATATATTTTGAATCTGCTGAGTCAGCTGAAAGTAAGGATATGTAATTGTCTGGATCCGACAATAAAACATGACTTCAAATTGCATTTAAACATGATGAGCACATAACGGTCAAAATGAGCTCAGCGCATTAGGGTGAAATGGCTATGCAGTGAAGGAGTTAATCATGCTGAAACACATCATGTGTATCAGCATGATTCAGGCCATGTGAGGCCAAAATGTTGCCGTTTTTGTTGTTTTTGTATCTGATAAAGACCCACGTTATTGTCAGCACTGGGATGCACACTGACCTGTATTTTATATTAGTATATTTGGGAGAAGTGGCTCTCCTGCGGTGCAGCACCGTGCTGAACTGGCCGGCCATTAGGGGCTCTCGCTGCCCGACGCGCTCTGCTTTACTGTATTATCTATCTTTTTGTCTATCTATTCATCTATGAAGCGGAGTTCATCTATTTTATTAGGAACTGTGACACCCTGTTAAATGAATCACCAACTCCACAAAAAAAAATTAAAAAGCACATAACTACCGTACTTGATCAAAGAGGTTATGGTCAAACATTAAACTCATTCACATTAATCTCCTACGTGCGTTATATCTACATTTTCAATCCAAAATGAATTGTCTGTGAAATCTATGTGACTGACCATGAAAAAAAGTGACAAATTGCATAGCAACAGCCAAGGCTGCGCACGTTTTAGGGATAATATATTTTGGTGGAGCTTCATTCAGTGTTAAATCATTCCTCTGTACTAAAAATAAGAAAACCAAAAAACAAATAGACAGAGAAATAGACAGAAACAGGCAAAAAACATTGGTTACATAGATAGATTTAAAAAGAAAGTGGGACGAAGATAGATAGGCAAAGGAGATAAGGAGATGGATAAAGAGATAGACAGATATTTAACATATTTAGCTGAATAGTTTATGTTATCATTAAAGGGGTTATTCAGAGAGCAACGAATGTCACTGACTCAGCATTCACCGCGGGGTTCCCGAAGTGCGATGAATCGACCTGCTGAATGCATCCGAAAAACCGCTGCATAACTGCAGAATTGGAAGACGCCGCAAAACCACCAACTGAATCAAAAAAGCACTGAATGCATCCGACGATCCGCGGAACAGAGTGCGGAATCGATCCTACAAAAGCTGATGACCTGCCAAATAGACCATCAATCAGCCGTGGGAGAAGCCGACAAACTGCCGAACAGGCGTAAAAAAAAAATAATAATGCAACTTTTAAAACGCATTTTAAAAAAATGAGGTGTAAAAATGCCAGGAAATAATATATAAGGTCCTATGAAAAATAATAAAATGGTCTGTTACAGAAAAAAAAAAGCCAAATTAAAAGAAAAAGAATCGGAATTTAAAATTTTTCCAAAAATTCATGAAAAATGCCTAAAAAAATCCTAAAGAGACTTTTTGCTGCAAATGAAAAGAATAAATGGTTGAATAAATATTTAAGAAAACCAATATTTTTCATTGAAACTTATGGGATTCTACGGCTTAAACCTGTTGAATAAAACCACCGAAAATCAGGAATTTCACTGACATTTTGGTGCTGTTTGGCGTTCTCTGAATAGATTAACCATTTTTTCTCTATCGGGATTTCTCTGTCGCCGAAGGTCACCGTATTTCGCTGCCAATTCGCCAATATTTGGCAAATCGCCAGCTTTATGAATAGCCGAAATTGCACTGCATGGGGAAATTCCCCGTTCAATGCAATTTTGTGGCCAATTCGGTGCGCTTTGAATAACCCCTTAACTATTTGTCAAATAAAGTGCAGTTGAGTACAATAAAACCATGCTGTGATGTTTGTGGCAATATAATATAGATTATATTATAATATAATAATAAAAAAGAAAAAGTGCTAAATAGTAATTTTATTTTGCTTAAAAAGATCATTGTGAGATTTATTTAATTAGGGTCCCTCTAAGTAAAAGTTGCAATGCAAACTAAGTTACTATAAAGCAGTGTTTCCCAAACCTGTCCTCAGGACCCGCTGACACACCAGGTTTGCCAGATATCTGAAGCACAGCACAGCTGATATGATTTGCAGTAGACATGTGCATTCGTTTTAGTACTAAAACGATTTAGTCCGAATTTTGGGATAATTTCGTTTTCGTATGACTCAAGAGAAACGAAACTGCTCAGTACAAAAAACGAAAGAAACTAAAATAAAATGCACTACATTTTAGTTTCGGTCCTTTTTGTGATATTACATTGATGAGTGAAGGAGACCAGCAATGAAGAGCGCAACATCCGAAGTTCTGCACCCTACACATGCCAATGCAGTAGGATGTTCTATACAGAGAGGGGCATTAATTAATGCAGGAGGATGTTATATACATTATACAGAGAAAGATATAAATTGAGGAGGATGTTCTATACAGAGAGGGACATTAATTCAGGAGGATGTTCTATATATTATACAGAGAGGGGTATTAATTAATGCAGGTGGAGGTTCTAAACATTATACAGAGAGGATCCTTTTTTTCAGCCCTTTAAATCCAGTGGCTGTGAGCGCGGAGATCGACTGCTTGTTACATTATCTCTCAGGCTGTTGTTTCAGGCTCAGCTGTTACAGTAACTGACTAACAGCGCTCAGAGTTTCAGTAAAACAAGGAAATAATATTGTTCTAACCTCTAATATATAAAAATATTATTTACTAGTTTTACTGAAACTCTGAGCGCTGTGATGAGCAGCAGTCAGTTACTGTAACAGCTTTGCCTGACACGGGGCAGTATTATTACAATGTTGGTGCTAACTTAACCAGAGCTGTTGTAAACTGAAAACCTCCATAGGCTACAATGGCTCTGGGAAGTTTACAACAGCTCTGGTTAAGTTAGCACCAACTATGTAATATGGCCCACATTGTGCTGAGAGTGAGAGATACTGTAATAAGCAGCGATCTCAGCCCTCCGAGGAGCTACTACAATAGTAATTGTATCCACTGGTTTTCGGTTGAATGAAATTAGTTTTCATACTAAAGAACTGAAAACGAATTTCTTTAGCAACTAAATAAATTGCATTTTAGGAATAATCCATTAGTTCAAAACGAAATTTTGTGCTGTACACATGTCTAATAAATGGTTGAATAAATATTTAAGAAAACCAATATTTTTCATTGAAACTTATGGGATTCTACGGCTTAAACCTGTTGAATAAAACCACCGAAAATCAGGAATTTCACTGACATTTTGGTGCTGTTTGGCGTTCTCTGAATAGATTAACCATTTTTTCTCTATCGGGATTTCTCTGTCGCCAAAGGTCACCGTATTTCGCTGCCAATTCGCCAATATTTGGCAAATCGCCAGCTTTATGAATAGCCGAAATTGCACTGCATGGGGAAATTCCCCGTTCAATGCAATTTTGTGGCCAATTCGGTGCGCTTTGAATAACCCCTTAACTATTTGTCAAATAAAGTGCAGTTGAGTACAATAAAACCATGCTGTGATGTTTGTGGCAATATAATATAGATTATATTATAATATAATAATAAAAAAGAAAAAGTGCTAAATAGTAATTTTATTTTGCTTAAAAAGATCATTGTGAGATTTATTTAATTAGGGTCCCTCTAAGTAAAAGTTGCAATGCAAACTAAGTTACTATAAAGCAGTGTTTCCCAAACCTGTCCTCAGGACCCGCTGACACACCAGGTTTGCCAGATATCTGAAGCACAGCACAGCTGATATGATTTGCAGTAGACATGTGCATTCGTTTTAGTACTAAAACGATTTAGTCCGAATTTTGGGATAATTTCGTTTTCGTATGACTCAAGAGAAACGAAACTGCTCAGTACAAAAAACGAAAGAAACTAAAATAAAATGCACTACATTTTAGTTTCGGTCCTTTTTGTGATATTACATTGATGAGTGAAGGAGACCAGCAATGAAGAGCGCAACATCCGAAGTTCTGCACCCTACACATGCCAATGCAGTAGGATGTTCTATACAGAGAGGGGCATTAATTAATGCAGGAGGATGTTATATACATTATACAGAGAAAGATATAAATTGAGGAGGATGTTCTATACAGAGAGGGACATTAATTCAGGAGGATGTTCTATATATTATACAGAGAGGGGTATTAATTAATGCAGGTGGATGTTCTAAACATTATACAGAGAGGATCCTTTTTTTCAGCCCTTTAAATCCAGTGGCTGTGAGCGCGGAGATCGACTGCTTGTTACATTATCTCTCAGGCTGTTGTTTCAGGCTCAGCTGTTACAGTAACTGACTAACAGCGCTCAGAGTTTCAGTAAAACAAGGAAATAATATTGTTCTAACCTCTGATATATAAAAATATTATTTACTAGTTTTACTGAAACTCTGAGCGCTGTGATGAGCAGCAGTCAGTTACTGTAACAGCTTTGCCTGACACGGGGCAGTATTATTACAATGTTGGTGCTAACTTAACCAGAGCTGTTGTAAACTGAAAACCTCCATAGGCTACAATGGCTCTGGGAAGTTTACAACAGCTCTGGTTAAGTTAGCACCAACTATGTAATATGGCCCACATTGTGCTGAGAGTGAGAGATACTGTAATAAGCAGCGATCTCAGCCCTCCGAGGAGCTACTGCAATAGTAATTGTATCCATTGGTTTTCGGATGAATGAAATTAGTTTTCATACTAAAGAACTGAAAACGAATTTCTTTAGCAACTAAATAAATTGCATTTTAGGACTAATCCATTAGTTCAAAACGAAATTTTGTGCTGTGCACATGTCTAATTTGCAGCTGTGTGATTGCAAGATTCAGACTGCTTTTCTCCAAGGTGATCTGCAAAATCTGGCCTGGTTGAAGGTCCCGAGGACAGCTTTGGGAAACCCTGCTGTAAAGAAAAGTGAAGGTAATGTACTGGGTTTTATTTTATACAGTAAACTTAATTTTTTGAGAAAATATATACTTCATTGTTAGATGCTATACTGAATCTGATGCTGGCTTTCGAAAATGGAGTGAGGGAACATAGCCACATAATCATAGACAGTTTGAGTTTGAGTTTACTGAATTTCCAAGTCACTGGTTTATCTATTTTGCACAGAAAGTACTAAAGCTGAGGAAGCCAGAGTAAAAGGAGAAATTCCAAGGTAGCAATGTAATCCCACTTACAGTTGGAATTTTATTTTTATTTTACCGGCTGCACAAAACTAAAATTAAGTGCAAATGAAGCAAAGACACTAAAACAAATAGTTCTCTAATGGCCTTCTTCCTGCCCTGCATGATTTTCCATGGAGTCCTATGCACCTCAGGATAGGATGAAAGCAGTAGTGCATGACATCACAGCTGGTATCATATAGCGGCTCCCTGAGATACCAAGTTGAGTCTCTAACATAGTGGCATTTTAAAACAGAGCTGATTTATTTATTTATTTATAAAGGATTTTACCAGGAAGGATACATTGAGATTTCTCTTGTTTTCAAGTATGTCCTGGGTTCAAGAAAATTGAGTGGTTACAGAAATACAAAATAGTAAAATGCAAGATATTAACACAAGACCAAATATACAGATTAACAGAAAAATAAATATGTAGGAAATAAAGTCATTATGTTACATGTTTACAGGTGCATTCCATATTGAGGTATGTTAGTAGGGAAGTCTTAAGGGACTTTAGACTGGGGGAAGATTTGATGGCGTCTGGGAGGTTATTCCATATTTGCGGTGCTCTGTAGGAAAATGAGGATCGACCCACTTTCTTTTTGTATTGCGGTGTTGCAAGTAAGGTGCAGGTCCTGGATCGGAGGTTATAGGATGAGGGAACTGCTGGGGCAATCAGCCTATGCCATATTTTTGCATTTGCAGCAACCTATTAACGATTCATCTGGAATAGGGGACTATATTACTGTTAATTTTCCAGCGCCCTCCCCAAATGAACAGAATCAAACTCTGAGAACAGACGACTCATCCTCTTAAGTGTTTCACATTTGCAATGTACGTTTGCTATGTAATCTCAATTTATTGTCTGCAATAACGGATTTAAGTTCACTTGTGAATATGTCACAACTCCTGGTTTAGTGAATAAATTTCTGAGTGCATCTGTGTATGTTACTTGTCAAGAGACTCTTTTTCCCCAGAGAGTTATCACTCTATCACTGAATCCCCTATAATTCCATCTATAGAAATTCTGCATCTGCTCCTCTTCAGATTACAGAATTCTAGGAAAACTATTCATGGCAAGGAGTGTGGCCTCAAATTGTTACATCCACTGAGTTCTGCTTTGTCCAATGTGCTACATTTCTGTGTAGTGTATAAGCCTTTTTTGTGGGTGGTCATCTAGACAGCCTCGCTGCTTTTGGTTGGTGGTGTAGACAGCCTCAAAGCTTTTGGGTGGTGGTGTAGAAAGGCTCACTGCTTTTGGGTGGTGGTGTAGACAGCCTCACTGCTTTTGGATTTTGGCGTAGACAACCTCAGTGCTTTTAAGTATTACTGTAAACAACCTCATTGCTTTCGTCCCTACCTTAATTACATGGGAAGAGATGAGATGTATAAGACAACAGAACAATGAATTGATCGAAGGAATACAGAAGCTTTGCACAGAAGGGCTGGAATTTGATGATATGCCTCTGGAACCATTGTTAATGTACTGCCACATTATCGACAAATCCTTTGAAAGGTATGGAATAGTGTCACTCTATCGTCCACAGCTCTCTGATTTAGGTTAGGCCTGGTTAGTTTTCATAGTAGATATAGCACTGCATTTGTCATTGAATGATGAATAATATACTAATTTGCTCTGAGTCTCCAAAAAAAAATTGTGGCCAGTAATATATAATTGAAAAACCATCTTGCTGGAACCTAATATACCAGCGTCCTTAGGAAATTGATTGTGTATAAGAAGCTTACATGAAAAGTATAACAAGCCATTTGAAAAAAAAACCATGATAATCTCTCATAACTGGGATAATATCATGTCCTGGTGATACACAAAATAACTAGATAATTATCTATGCTCCCTGAATTCAACCCTAAATCAAATATGGATTGGTTCCACAGTTTTCTTCCTTTTTAATTAAACATGTAAGCAGGGGCCCTTGTGTTAAATTCACTGTTATTAACAAATATCATTGTGAGTTTTCACAAATGGCAATGTAAATGTTCCTGCTCTCAAACTCCGGGGTGGGGAGTATTGGGTTCTTGTGGCCAGTGACGCTTTACTGAATGTAGTTAATCAGACACTAGATTGGAAATTAACTGGAAGAATGAATACATGAGCGAGCTGGATGTATGTGAGCTTGACATCAATATATGCTAAACTTGTACATTTGTATTTGGACAAATCCCAGTACGTCTAAATTTAGAGTGACTTTGTTGATTGATACAAAACACTATTTAACCCTTTCGCTGCTGAGGCTTTTCACACCTCTGTGCTGAGGTCATTTTTACCGGTTTTGCTCATCATGTTTAAACGTGTTTTGAAAGCTTATTTTAGTATATGACCCAGACATATTATATATCGTTCTTTCCGTCAGACTCGGTAGATTCATAATATGTCATTATTATATGTATACGTCATGACCTGTCTGTATAGTATAACAAAAAATGCAATAAAATATGTATTTTCAATAATTTACAATGTGTAAAGTGTTTTTTTTCACATTTTAACATGCGAGCAATTGCGGTTATATTTTGTATGGGGTGCGCTTGTTAAAAAAATTAGAGATGGGGTCTCGTTACATTTTTTTTGGGGAAAATTACACGATTTTTAACAAACGCACCGCATACAAAAATCGTTAGTGCAGCATCATTGTTCACATTATAATTGAAATGGGAACAATATTGCTACACTAACCAACCAAAAAAAAAAAAATGTTTATTTTTTTTTTATAATTTTTTTTTTTTACAAAAACTTTCACAGTCGTGTTTGGTATCGTTGGAATGACCATGCTCTGGCCGATCCAACAGTACCAAACTTTAACCCCTAGCTGCCACGGATCAGGAGATAGGGGGTTCTTTGGAACCCCCTATCTCCACCGTTGGTGGCAGCTTGGGGTTAACTCCAGGACTGGCGTCATCGTGCTATGCACGATGACGCCAGTCCTCAGGGGGAGTTCCCTGAGGCTTGGCCGACATCCAAGATGTCGGCCAGCTCCGGGAAAGGATCATGAACCGGCGCTTTTCAGCGCCGATTCGTGATCCGGCACCCCAGGGGTTAATGCCAGGTACCATTTGGAAGGGCAGGCTGTGCCCTTCCAAATGGTGCCTGGGTTAACCCCCGCAACGCCGCCGATCGGGAGAGAGAGAGGTCCAAAGGACCTCCCCCCTTCCCTTTCAGGCGCCTCCTCCGCACATGCGGGGGGGGGCGCCTGAATTAGGTGTCATCGCGGCGACGCAATGACATCTAATTACTCCGGCGGGCTCCCGAGTGCTGGGCTGACATCCAAGATGTCAGCCCGCACTGGGGGGGCGCAGCAATCCGCCGGAATCCGGCGGATTGCTGCCTCCTGTGCTCGGACGCGATGAGCGCATCCGTAGCACAGGAGAACCACTTGGCTGGACGCGCTGAGCGCGTCCATAGCAGCCAAGTGGTTAATAAGAGGAAACATCAGCGAATTCACAGAAAAATTAGTTGCACACAAATGATTTACATTCGCGTGCGATTCTGGTTTCTGATCGTGCCCCAGGAAGTAGATTTAATGCAGTGAACCTACAAATTGTACATCTATGTGGGTAGGATGCTTGTCATCCCACCTGCCCCCTACCTCACATACCCCACCCTTGGCCAATAGGCAAGGGGCTAAATCAGAGCAAATAGGATGTTTGACTTGTTCCTGAATTAACTCCTAAACCAATGGACACGTTAGGGATTTAGAGGGGACAGAAGTCTTCATATTTTTGGGCAGATCACCAACTCTTCCGATTAACTCCTCACCCACTGTCATTGTCATGTGCACAATTCAATATACCAGCAGTGAATTGATTTTAACAATAACGAAATTACTCGCCCGGTTTTGACAAATCCAATCCATAGCCCAACATAATTTGGACGAACTGATGAAATCTTAATTTTGGATGAATCAGAAATCAAAAACCAATTGTTTTGCCCATGCACACGTCTAATACATACAATTACAATTATTTACATAGAGCCAAAATATTAACAGATTTTCGCAGGAGCTGCATTTTTAAATAAATTTAAAAAAAAAAATTTGGGCATTTGGTTCCTTGTCTGACAGGCAGTCGAGCATGCTACTTAAAAGGTCTGATGTAAAATACTCATTTACTGGACTTGAGTCTCAGAGTACCTCCGTGTAGGGTCAAATAGGGAGTTTTCTTCTGATAATTAATTCATATTCTCTTTTCAACATTTCATTTTCCAAGACTCATCCTACAGGAATGTTCATGTGTACTAATAAAATTTATTAGGCAGCTAATGCAAATTTGTGGTAAGCTACAAGCAAGTTATTGTTTTGTCTGGCTGTTGATGCTTGGTTTACTCCCACACCTCACGAGACTATTAAATGCAAAACATGTAAATCAACAGCTTTGATTTTGCAAGGCTCCAGTGTGTTTACATCTCTTCAGATTTTTCTATGATATTTATGTGTCTGTTGTAATAATTTTAAGTTGGATGTTTTTTTTTACAGTGTTTAAATTGTCCCACGGTTCTGCTGCAAATTACCTTTTTTTACTTTCACTATTTAATCTCGGCTGTGGTTTTAGAAACCGATTTGTAGTTTTTGGTATATAACAAGAGTACCATACAAAATTGGATGTAAGAAATAAGGATGGAAAAAGCATCGTCTTATGAGGATATATTCTCCTCTCCTCATTACAGCATGGCCGGATGGAAGTCTATCCCTAAAATAAATATTTATAATGGCTTGCAGAAGCACCAAGTTGACTATTGTCCCTGCTTACTCTACTTTCCGAGCCGTGTAGGCATGAAACATTCCTAAAGTACCCTTGAAAAGTCCCAAGTTCATTATATGTATATTCTTTATTGGAGAATAATTTCATAGGTCCCGAGGATGGCGGGACAAGATCCCATAATTGTATGAATTCAGGATTGCTCTGATAACAGTATCAGAGTTACTCAGAGAAAGGGGAAAACCAGGAGAACTGGCAGGAGAAGAGCTCAATCTAGACCAAATAGCCGATTTGAAAAGTGAGATAAGTGGGAGAATTTTTCTGGTTTGACTATGTAGCGCTCACTCCCGGAGGAGCCGCTGAATTTAACCTCGGGTTAGTCTCACCGCACTAGGGAATAATTATACACCAGCACTGTTGTGGATTTTATAGATTATTTACTTTACTGATCCCAATAAAGTGGCATATATATTGTAAACACGGTATATGAACGACAGGACTTCGTAATGCGGGAAAAAAAAGGAAAGTTTAACCCCTTCGTTTCTGGAATGTATGTCCCGCGAAAGTAATGTCTCAAAAAGGTGTGTGTGTGTGAACTCAGGTACCCGGGTACTATATTCTACTGGCCAGTGAATGGAATGAGCGAATCTTCGACTAGTCACGTTGGGGCCTTGTAGATTTAAACAGTAATGCAGCGTGCTTCGTTAAACTTGAGACTGGGGCCTGGAAGGCCTCTCACCCATCCGTTAGACAATCTGTTCCACTGCCCGATCAAGGATGTCTCTCCGCTGGATTACACTGGAACTCTGTGCCAGCGGATCCGCTTCTCCTGCTTGTCTGATCTCCACAACGAGAACTACGACCTACCGCCTGCACTCCCAGTGGATCATCGCAGTCTCCTTACTCGGGGTCCAAACCGGAACTCTGTCTCTGTGCAAAACCTCTCAGCGATCTATAGATAGGTCTCCGCCAAGTCACTGTCTCTGATCAGCAGCACCTGTTAGGCCACGCCTGCTCTCCGGCCTGTTCTCGATCCCTGACAGTCTCACGTGCGTCTTCTACCTTTCGTCGCTCGGCTCACACTGGCTCTCCTTCGGACGAGGCAGCGGATGTCCTTCTCTCTCTCCCACCCACTTCCTGTCTCTCTCGCAAAGCACGATGGAATTTGTAGTTCCATTTGTGTCCAGTATAGTTCATATCGCGCCTGTCTCCCTCTGGTGGCCAAACCAAGTAAATGCAGCAACATATCTTAAAACAGCGCTACAACTATTTTGACCTAGAATTTTTAATTCTCCAGTCATTCTCTGAGTTTAACCTCTCTTTGAATAGACCTGTGTGTGTTTCTACATTAGTCGCTCTTACATAAGAAGACATTCTTCATTAGTCACTATTTATTTGCCTGAGCATGTCAGTGTGCATGTGTCTTTACTTTATTTCATATGAAATTCACTGAAGCATCTCTGGCAGTCTTAAGATTTTGGAAAAAAATATTTTTAAATTATACAAAATTTATTAAACCGATTGAACTCACTTTGAGACAAATTATAAGACATATAGCCTGTACACACACACAATTATTATTATTATCATCATCATTTACATGGCACCAACGGTTTCCACAGCGCTTTATGATAAGGAGTGGAGAATTGAACTAACAAAATTACAAAGAAACGTTCGAACCAGAGTCAAGAGTTCTAGAAGGTCCTGCCCAGAGCAGCTTTCAGTCTGTCTGTCTATCCTTCTAAATACAAATAGCAAATTCCTTCTTTTTATCTTTGTACGCATATTTAAATCTTGTATCGTGTAATTTGTCATATATTTAGGAGTTAACACGTACCTTGTAATCTTTTAAACATTTTCCGTAGTTCTGTAAACAGGCTAACAAAGACTGATTTAAAATTTAGCAAGGCCAGGTGTTTCATAAATCTTCCCATTTATATGTTTAATTTAATGTACTGAGCACTTCAGTTTGTTATGTTTGTGGCCCCCAAGGAAACTTTTTAACACCTTTTCTTACTCTGTATTTATAGAAATTGATTAAGACCTCCACTATTTTGGCTTCTTTCCAAGTGAACATTTGCATCCATCATGTTGTTTGGCAAAATAATTGTTGTGTTATTTATGGTCAAGCACCTAGCAGACTTTAACCACTAAAACTGTAGTGTAAATGCATTCATATATATTATTTTAGATAAATCAGTTATATTTCAGAAATTATAACAGGAGGAGAATTTGAAATAATATATTTATTATATGTATTAATCTTAAATATTTTTTATTACATCTAGATAAAAGGCACACAGATTTAGTTAGAATTTTTTAAAATACCAATAGTAAATTATGTACATTAATATCTCTCTACTGCTCAGACATTTATGTGGATAGAGATGGAACATAGTGATAGGTCACTGAGAAATAAAGGCCATCTCTATCATCTGTGGAAAGGAAGATGATGAAATGTTTTAGTTCTATTCTGAGAAGAATGTCAGCATAGCAAAAGAATTATGGCTATTAAACAGCTACAAAGTTACATGCATGATAACACCCTACCACAAAATGTCAAATTTATTCTTTTTATAATGTCTCAAAATGTATAAAGTCCTTGCTTTTAAATCCTTTGTAAGAACAGGTGACAATCCTCAACTCTTTCTATGCAATATTTTGTCACCACACCCCTACACCCTGACCTGCAATGCAAATTGAAATTCAAAACTCAACCAAATATTTAATTTCCCCATCATGTCCAGAACTTCTATGCTCACATAGAAGAATTTTACTGGTGTTTTGTTTGGGTTCTCTTCCTTTAGCAGAAAGACTGAGTAGGGAATTGCTTTCCTCCTCATTTTTGCATAAAGCAAGAGCCCATGAGACAGCAGCTGTAAAACTCTGAAAAGTAAACATGACAGTTTGCTGCTGAACCTGTGAAGAGTTGTGATGTCATTGGCAAGTGGGCCAATAGGTGGTAAAAGTTCATATTATTTTAAAAATATAAACAAATATCTTTATATCCCCTCTCCTGCTTACCATTCTTACAAGTAGGTGGCTAAAACCCTGGTGGTTCGGTGAAAGAGCTGGTGGGCCCACATCTCATATCTGTGGTGATCCAGCTTGAGTGTCAAATTGAAGAGCTGGTCACTCCATGGTACAACTAAATGAGAGCTAATATATTATTAGAGTAAGTGCAACATATTGGTTTTCTTGGAACATTTATCTAGCAGCTACAATCTGTGATAATTCAGTAGCTCAGCCACTGGGCCACTGCAGGCAGCAATGATGTATCTGTATTCTGTGGCATACCTCCTTCATGCCCATATCAAGTTAGCTGGTGGGGTGCACAGGGTCAGTCAGAATACACTCAACAATATGACACATCATTGCCAAACACTTTGACTAATACAGAGTTCCATACCATCCAGTTTGAGATATCATTATGCGGATTATGCCTGATAGAAACATAGAAACATAGAAAAATGTCGGCAGATAAGAACCTTTCGGCCCATCTAGTCTGCCCAATTACATGGATACTTTACCTGGATTTATCTTTTGTTTAGGATAGCCTTATGCCTATCCCATGCTTGCTTAAATTCAATTACTGTTTTGGCCTCTACCACTTCTACTGGAAGACTGTTCCATGTATCCACCACCCTCTCAGTAAAATAATGCTTCCTGATGTTACTTTTAAACCTTTGCCCCTCTAATCTAAGACTATGTCCTCTTGTTTTGCTACTTTGTTTCCTTTTAAATATACTCCCTTCCTCTACCTTGTGGATTCCCTTTACGTATTTAAATGTTTCTATCATATCTCCTCTGTCTCGTCTGTTTTCCAAGCTGTACATGTTAAGATCATTAAGCCTTTCCTGGTAACTTTTCTCCTTCAAGCCGTACACCATTTTAGTAGCCCTTCTCTGAACTCTCTCTAAGATGTCTATATCCTTCTGGAGATACGGTCTCCAGTACTGCACACAGTACTCCAAGTGAGGTCTCACCAGTGCTCTGTACAGTGGCATGAGCACTTCCCTTTTCCTACTGCTAATACCTCTCCCTACACAACCAAGCATTCTGCTAGCATTTCCTGCTGCTCTATTACATTGACTACTTACCCTTAGATCCTCTGAAATAATGACCCCTAAATCCCTTTCCTCAGATGTTGAGGTTAGGACTGTATCAAATATTCTATATTCAGCCCTTGGGTTTTTACGCCCCAGGTGCATTATCTTGCACTTATCCACATTAAAACTCAATTGCCACAACTCCGACCATTTTTTTAGTTTACCTAAATCATTTGTCATTTGGCTGATCCCTCCAGGAACGTCAACCCCGTTGCAAATCTTTGTGTCATCAGCAAAAAGACATACTTTTCCATTAATACCTTCTGCAATATCACTAATAAAAATATTAAAGAGAATGGGTCCAAGTACTGACCCCTAAGGTACCCCACTGGTAACAAGACCTTGCGCCGAATAAACTCCATTTACCACAACCCTCTGTTGGTGGCACAGACTGCATTGCTCCACCACAGGACCACTTATGGTCCAGGTATGCATCAGATACACCAGAGGCCTGGCAGTTCTAGGAGGACTTTGTATGCCCCTGATGGCAGCTGACAGGTGAGACTCTGCTTCACTTGCCTCCAATGACTACATGTCCATGAGCTGAACTATGAATTAACTGATATTTTCATTAAAAATAAAAAAGAAATAAAAGTTAAGGTAGGTCCAAATATTTTTTTTTTTAACAAATAAAAAGTAATAGAAATGTAAAGCACTGCAACCTGTTGTATATTACTAGCTTCTGGCAATCACCTGGAAGCTGAGGCACTTCACAAGCCCATAGTTAGTCTGATTGAAACTCATTCCAATTGTGAGATTATTTCCAAAAGAAACAGAAAATTCCTGCAAGACCTCTTCTGTCCATTACCTCACCCAATGGTAATCAACTAATTAAAATTCTAAACAGATGCTAGATTGTCAGAATGGTGCCCTCTATGCCCAGGAAGACTAACTGCAGCACCTCCAGCTGGCCTGACACACTTTTAAACTATCTGTATCGTTCTGATGATTATCTGTGCATTTCTAATCCATCCTGCATTTCATCTTATTCCATATTGTATCATTAATATTCCTCTTACACTTCACTTACAAATGATGTAACTACATTTCTAGATAACAAATAAATGTGAGGTCCTCTCGGAAGTGGGACAAGTGGTTAAATGGGACACTTTCATCTTACTACACTTGACACCCAGGAAGGACTATATTCCATCTAGCACAACTCTCAGATGCTCAGTAAGAATGAAGAAAGTAACATCATGGTCTGCGCAGCGGGACTGTACTGTCCTTGACAATAAACCGACTTGCTGAGCAGTTACTTAACCTATCTCTGTGACGGTGCCACTCCAGATGTACATTACAAAATTCAATACACAGATTTCAGATATCTTTCAATGTAAGAAATCATTATGTGGAAAAAATTTACTCTAGATTCACTTTGTCCTTGTACATAAGACATCATGTTAAATTTAACTCATATCCTTTGATATTTCTACGAAAGTCTGTATTATTTTATCTTTTAAATACAATAAACATATATTTACAAAACAAATTACCTCATACAGTTTCTAGGATGAAGAATAACATGTGGTCACTTACAATATTATGCTTATTTTCAGCTCTTCAAACATATCCAATTTATAGTTTTTATCATTATGAAAAGGCGAATGATACTTACAGGAGGCCCTGTAACGAAAAAGAAAAAAAAGAACATTAACTTAAAAAATAAAGGGTTATAGTAAAGGCAATAAATAATATGTTCTTACTTTAAAATTATTATTTTACATTTGTTATTTTTGAAATGAAAGCTTAATTACATAATTTCCACTGACAAGAAATTCCTTTGTAACAAGACAAACATATTTAATTAGTCTAAACCATATCACATTTAAATAATTCACTCCCTAGGGAATTCTGCATTATGGAACTAATTAGAAAGCAGAGGCACTGATATCTCCTTGCGTTCAATAAGGCTAGACAATAATTCCTCGGTATTCTGCAGCACACTGAAAGCCTGTGACTGTTCTGTGTATCCCATGCTGCATTATGTCACTGCTTGGAATACACACAGCAGGGTCAAGGAACAACAGAGACCACCAAAAAGCAAAGACGGCATAATTCGCGTCCAGTGCAGAGAAGGACAAGAGAGGTGAAGAGATACATTAACGCCTAAATGTGGAAATTCTACTCTTCTGTGTTGCCATATGAGTTTCAGCAAAGTAGACATGTCAATTCATTACATCTCGAAACTTGAAATAATCCCACTGTTGGTTCTAGTCTGAGCTTCACTTGTTTCGAAGTTCCTACCAATTTTCTTGAACTGTTTCCATGTAACCCTCTAGAGCAGACCTTTCATCGCCTGGTTCTCCCAAGAACACAATAAAAGTGTAACTATTAAAAGGCTACACATTGTGACATTGATACCTTCACCTTGCCTTTTTTAACACAACCCAAAGGCCTCAGAAAAGTCTGCCTCCAGCAAGCTGTGAACTGAACGGTTTTCCAATCTCACCCCCCCTCATCTTGATTCTGTGAGTTCGTTGCAAATTCCCAATCAATGTTTTCAATAGGACTCTCTGCCAGGCAGGTATTCTATACATCATAAAATGCCTTTTGATACAAAAGCACTAACAGCTGTAACGGTGATTGACTTTTGATATTGAGTGGGTTTTTTTGGCCAAGATTCACAGCCGAGTAAATTCTTTCATTTGAAGGAGAAATTGCCTAAAGCACAGTTTTTTTTATAGACTGTAAGAGGCATCGTGTGTTTTTTTTTCTTTTCAGACAGGCTCAACATTTCAGCAGTCCAGCATTATTTATTGCAAAGCTGTTACACCTTTATACGTTCAGACTCACAGGTGCAAATGTGCAACTTCAAAAGAAGCTTGTATCATGTTAGAGACGCATTTCACTTAAGAGATTGTAGAAACTAAATTACCTCACTTAGTAAATGGACATTAATCTGACTTGAGAGAAGGGTATTAACTAAATTATCTGGATTATTCATCTATTCAGGTCAACATGATCTATCAAGATTAGTAAATCATATGCATCATATGTGTCCTATCACCAGCCGACTTACTGGCCATATGACAAATTAGAGCATTAAGTGTAACATTACAATTTTTCGTGATTGATTCACACATTCTGAGAATGGCTAAATAAACTTTAGTATTCAAAGTTTGTAAAATGTAATGGGGGAGTCAATAAGGCCAGCCATCAGACCTACGCAAAGTTTGAAAGCATTTTCCAGAGTGTTAATTTATGGTAATGGTACAACTTGGTACCGTGCTCAGTGGTGGGTATAACAGAATGGCTTGTTAAGTTATTAAAAGACTTTTTTATCCTTCTATAGCCTTGATGCTTTATTTCCAATAGGATTAGTGAAGGTAAGGATGTTTTGTGTTATAGCTAGAAGATATATTACAGATTGACCTTGCAGAGAAGCTTTTTCTAGGAGATATACCTGGAAGCACTCTTAATGGATTCCACAAACAAGCCTCATTTTTCAGTCCTACCTTGTCAGAGGAACCTAAAACTTACTGACTCTCAGTAAGCGGACCCTTCAAGGACACTATATCAATCATGATATAGTCTTTAGACAGTTTACCTAACCATGTGAGCCACAGCACAATGTCCTTTCATTAGGCTCCACTGGAAATCTTGTCCTTGCCCCCTCCAGAGATGTCCATTTAGAAATACCATTTTAACAACTTCATATAATCAACACATAAATGTAAACCTTCATACTTAATGGTAGAACGATTCTACAAAAATTTATAAATTACAAAAAAAATGTAAGCAAAAAAAAAAACAGTTCTTACCAGGTTCCCCTCTTCTGCCCCTTTTTCCTCTTTGTCCAGGAGGTCCTAGAAGGAAAACAAGATGTTCCTGAGATTATGAATGAATTCTAACAAACTATACAAAGCATTTACCTCAGGAAACATTTTTTTGGAGTATGTACCTCTATCACATATTTTTCCCATGTTTAAATGTTGTATTTTTCAGTAAAGTCCTTGCTACACCAGATGTAAACCAGTGTTAATTGGTTCTTATTTTCTTTATCTCAATGCTTAATTTGTGAATTAACCTTGTAAGTGTTTGACCTTCTAAGCACAGCAATTGTAAAGGCTGCAGTCATGGAAATTCTCTCTAAAGCTACATATGTGATTCCTCTATTAGACTGCTCATAACAAGAAATTATTTATTATGAAGGAAATGCAGATCTGCTATAAAAAATGTATTCTATATCGACTGAGAAAGTTTGAGACCCAAAATATCTATTTTATATATTTACTTTTTTTTATAATTCTTTATTTTAAAGGTTTTACAGGTCACAATAGGAAACAAGGCAAAAACAAAAACAACAGTAGACCGCGCAGGGTCAGCACAAAAGTCAGATATAAACAGAAACCGAACTGTCCACGGCAAATCGGTACCAGACTAAAAAGTCATAAAAATAATAATATATAAAAAAAGGAAAAGGTGTGAATAACAGCAGTAAGCAGAAGAGAAAAAGAGAAACATAGCCAACTTCCCGCCAAAAGAAATAAAAATAAAAAGGTAGGGAGGTCACTGGTAGAAAAACCCTCATCCCAGGGGAAGGACAAAAATAAATCGTGGACCACTCAAGTAACCTAGCCCGGATCTAATAAGCTAGGCGAGGAATCCCCACGAGCAGGGGCAGGCAACTCCCGGGGAGAGGAGAGACCCAAAGAGCGCAACAAGTGCCAGGCCGCTGCGGGGTTGGTAACTAAATGCGACAGATTGTCATGGCAAATATACATTGAATCCGCAACCCCCCAACGGTAGCGAACTCCAATACTCCTCAAAAATGCAGACACCTCACGGAATTGCCTCCGGGCGACGGGCGTCATAAATGGGAGATCATTAAAAAGTGTTAATGATATGTCCTCATAAAATCGGGGCTCGGGCAATCGGGCTCGACATCAGCTCACGTTTCTCTGTTTCCTCCACTGCCATCGCGAGTACATCGCGCGGCGTCTCAGCTGGGGCCGTCGCTGCCTTTCGCAGCCGAATAACGTGCCGGAAAACTGGTGAAGTCTCCGCTGGGGTCCCCAAAACATGCAAGGCAAATTTATTAACATAAGCCAACAGAGCGTCGGCAGCAATTGACTCCGGGATCCCCCTGATTCGCACATTCTTCCGGCGGTGCCGAGTTTCTGCTGCCTCCACCGCTCCGGTAAGCTGCTTCACCTGGCTCTGTAAGGCCTCCACCTGTGGCGCAAAAAGGGCCTGCGTCGCCGTAGTCTCCTCCATGCGTGTCTCCACCACTGACAAACGGCCTTTAACGTTCACCATGTCCGTCTGCATAGCCGCAAAATCTGCCCTCCACATCGACCTTATCTCTTCCATTGTATCCCCCAGTAAACGTTGCATGGCGCCTTCCGTGATGGGCGCAGTATCTTGGGCGGCGCGGCACGATTCAGCCAAGCCACCTACAGCCATCAGTGTTGAGGTGCGAGGTGTGTCCTTCGGGCGTTTCATTTTCCCCAGGTCTCGGGGCGATCCCCGTGCAGCGATGGAGGCCTCTGACCAATACGGATCCCCGTCTTCAGAGGAGCTCACCGTGGGGGAGAGGTATGCTCAGGGCGCCATCTGCTGCTTCTGTCGGCTCTCTCCCAAAGAGTCACGGATGTCCCTCTGCCGGGGGCTTTCCGGTACCTGGGATTTCTTGCCAGATTTTTTTCCCATAGTTACAGAGGGGTCCCAGGCAGTTCTGCAAAGTGGAGCGCTCTGAGAGGCTATAGTAGTGCTTCAAAGATGGCTGCCAGGCATAGGCCGCAAAATCAGTCCGCAGGCCACAAATCTCCCCGCAACTGCTCCAAAAAACTCACGGGCTGTAGTCTGTAGCCAAGGTGGCGTGCCAGCAAGGTTCCGTCGGTTTGGGGTATAAGTTTCACGTGGGTGAATCGCTGTGTACCGCAAATAAAGTCAGATAAAGCTGGAGAGCCCTGCAATGTCTTTATATATTTACTTAAAATTTACTTAAAATTATATTCTATACACACTGACCATTTTAGCTTTAGCTTGAGCAGACTCAATCCATCATTGGGCGCAAGTGCTACGGAACTTGCGTGCGTCAAGAGCGTAGGTCCATTAGCACTGTACAATTTACATCCTTTAAGGCCGCGTGCACAAGGGACGTTTTCTTTAACGCACATTACGTCTTTCTAGCCATTAAAATTAATTAAATTTAGATACGATGTACTCCTGTAACCAGTTCATGCATGAGACCTCAGTGAATAACTTCCACAGAAAGTTATTCATAGAAGAATTGTAAACTTAGACATCGACTAAATGAAGACTGACTTTTTGGACACACAGGAGCTCCTGATGTCAATGTATCCTGAATTATGCTCCCATCCAGACAAGTGTGTATACTGGTTTTCATGCTTAATACCTACTACCCAACATGACATATGAAAGAAGAAGTGAAGAATTGTCCAGAAGGCAGACTCCAACATATAATATGTATACTTGCACAAGAACATCAACACAAATTCCTATTATGTGTATGAAATGATTACATAAAAATCAGTCAGTCATTCTAAAAATAAGTTGAAATACTTAAAAAATTGTTTTCTTTTATTTCACTGTTTATTTTATCTCCCTGTTGGTCTTTTCCGAACTTTTCCTTCATTCTGACATCTATTCAATGCAGTCTGCAGGAAGCAATCTGCTGAAAAGAACAACAGGACACCTGAAGATGGAGATGGGGAGATTTGGCATTCACCACTAAAAAAGATTAGGCTACTTCTGCTCACATCTAAAGAAAATGTGCAGATTTAGCTCAGGGTCTGAGACAAACCATCAAAGGTCCCAAAATGTCACTGACAGAGAAAAAATAATAGTTCAGCATTTGTGTGTGGGCTAATGAAGTCTGTCTCTGGCAATCAAAGGATTACTTCAGGAAGAAAAACAGCAGCAAGCCTTCGGAAGGACAGAGGCATTGGGATTCCCTCCCATCAATGTTGACACTGTTTCATAATGACTACATGCACAAGTGTTCTTGAGAATGTCAAAATTTATTTCTCTAACAGAAAAGAAGGGAGATGCATCGTCCTACTACGCTTTCCGTGTGCACGCTGTATGACATGGACCCTGTTTAGTTAGTAGAGCTGTTATTTCGCAAGATACATGTAGATTATCTCACATCCGTAGGTGATACAATTCATTCTGAACATTTCTTTTTCATTGTTCAGAAGAAATGTTGTGGGGCCAAGGAAAAGGGAAGACACAAAAATAAGATTTAAGCAGCAGTACTATTTGTAAAGTAGACTTGCTTTCACAATGACTTCTACTGTTCACCATACTTGGACGAAAGCCAAAACTGAAGGGCACAATGTCATTGTGTCAGCTGAATATTGCCAAATTAGTCCCATGGGGCTCCACAGCCAGCACAACAAATAGAGATGATTGCATACTTTACTGTAAACAGACAAAACATACAGATTAAACAGATATGTTACTGATACCTTATTTGATATTCTCTTATTTTAAATGTATTGCTTGATTTTCAACTCTCTAATCTGTCCATAGTTATTTGACTTGCAGTTTGGAAAGTTGCTCTAAAATCGCACTGGTCATCATGAGATCAAGAAAACGAATCTAATGTGAAACCAAAACCAAGGAGATCAGCTGTTGTCTATATTTAGGCAGACAACTCCATTTATTTTTTCCCAAGGTATTACAAAGTACTAGCGTTAATTACCGCAGGGACGAGAATGTCTACATTTTAGCGACACCTAAAAGCTGATGCTGAATGATTCAGCATTTGCAAAATCAATAAATCGCATACTCACCTCTCATCCTGCAGTGAGAATGGTGTCCAAATCCACAGCTCCTTGTCCCTGGGAGCAGAGTGAGACTGGGAACAAATGGTTCCCAGTCTCCCTCTACAATCACTCTGCGGCGCTTCGCGATCTCACGAGATCGCCCAGGGCTTGCGGCCCGGAAGCGCAACCCTCAATTGAGTCCTATGGACTCCAGGAGGTGACTCTCACGGTGGCGCAGAAGCACTACTGGAAGTATCCCGACGATTAACACTGTGTTCTGCAGCAAGGTGCCGAGGTAGTGTCTGTCCCGGAATATCGTGCTGAAATGGCGACGCTATGGGAAAACCTGCAGACGCAAATGTGCACTCTTAGCATGCCCATTTTAGCGCACGCTAGGGAACGGTGCCCAAAGTCTTTATGGTGGTTCAGAATTTCCGTAAATTAGTACACCGAATCTGCCAAACCATCAATGCAGATGAATGCTGCCACGTACCCAAGGATCATTAGAGTTTTCTAACAATAATTTCAAGCTTACAAGGCTCTTCATTGATGAATGTGAGGTATAAATACATAAGCAGCCAAAATGTTAAGAAAGTTGTATAAATAACTAAGTCATATATAATAAATAAATAAATAAATACATCTGTTTAAATCCCTGGGATGCTTTTCATGAGATGCTTTTATTCTATGTACTTTCTCCCAGTTTTTTTTTCTGTCGTTTAGTCCATACTTTGTTCTACTTATCCTCTGGTCGTTTTTTTATAGGGTTATTCAGAGAGCCAATCTGGCCTCGAAATGGCACCATACAGGGAATTTCCCCGTACGGTACAATTTTGCGGCCATTCGGCTATTCAGACAACAAGCAGTTCGCCAAATTTTGCCAAAATGCCAGCAAAATACGGTTCCTGTTCGACAGCAGCCAAATTCCAATAGAGAAGTAATGGTTAATCTATTCAGAGGACACAGAAAGGCAGAAAAATGTCAGTGAAATGCCTGATGTTCGGTGGTTTCATTTGGCAGATTAATCAGGCGAACCCCATAGGTTTCAATGCTAAAATGTCCTGTGTTTACTCAATATCTATTACATTTTTATGCTTTCAATCTGCTGCAAAAAGGCTATTTATTTATTTTTAAATATTTTTTGGCATTTTTCAGGATTTTTTCTAAAAAAAAATAAGATTCTTTTTAAATAGCATTTTATTTTCTGTAACAGACCTTTTTATTATTATTCATAGGACCTTATATGTGAATGCCAGACATTTTCATCCAGTAGTCTTTTTTGCAAACAGCATTTCAAATTTGACGCTGTCAATCGTTTTGTTGTTTTTTTTTTACCCGTCCTGCGGCTTGTCGACTTTTTCCTGTGGCTGGTTGGCGTTGTGTTCTGTGTCTCGTCGGCTGCGTTTGGTGACTGTCCGCCGGATTTGTGGGTTGATGGTGGCGGCCAGCAGGTTGATGGCAGATCGTCGGGTGCGTTTGGGATTTTTGGGATTTTATCGGCGGTTATCGGATCGATTCGAAATTTTGCATCGGCTGCAGTTTCCAGGGATTTTTTGGCAGATTTCCAGCGGTATTGCGGTGGATTTTCGGCTCCGTTCCCTGCACTCTGGGGACCCTGCTGTGAATGCTGAATTCACCGCAGGGTAGGGGAATTTGATTCCCTGAAGTGCGGGGAACAAGAGAGCACCAAAATGTTGGTGACATTTCGGTGCTCTCTGAAAAAAACCTTTAGTCTATCATACTATGATAGTGCTCAAAAGATCCCAATTGACCCGCCATCTCCTACGGGATTTTTATTTCTTATTCTGCTACCTTTCCATTTGTCTGCACCTCAGGAGGAGAGTATATTATTATTATTATTATTATTCTTTATTTATAAAGCGCCAGCATATTCCGCAGCGCTGTACAATAAGCACAGTATAGACAGGGTTACAATACATTGAACAACATTTGACAAACAGTACAGGAGGAGATGAGGGCCCTATTCCCGTAGGAACTCACAATCTGGGAGGGTAGGGGTTGGAAACAGGAGGAGAGGACTGTAAGGTGAGAGTGATTGATGGTTGCGTCAGTGAGTTGGGTGGTAGGCTTCCCTAAATAGGAACGTTTTAAGGGAGCGTTTGAAGGAAGAGAAGTTAGGGGAAAGTCTGACAGTACGAGGGAGAGCGTTCCAGAGAGTGGGGGCTGCGCGTGAGAAATCCTGCAGTCTATCATGGGAAGAGGTGATGCGGGGAGAAGCTAGTCGCAGGTCACTGTTTGACCTTAGGGAGCGGGCCGGGGTGTATTTGGTGATTAATGAGGACAGGTAGTGGGGAGCTGAGTTAGTGAGGGTTTTGTAGGTAAGGATAAGGATTTTGAACTTAATTTTGCAGTGGATGGGGAGCCAGTGAAGGGACTCGCAGAGGGGAGCGGCAGAGACAGAGCGGCGGGTGAGGTGAATTAGCCTGGCGGAGGCGTTCAGGATGGATTGTAGGGGGGAGAGGCGGGACAGAGGGAGGCCAGATAAGAGATTATTGCAATAGTCGAGTCGGGAGATTACCAGGGCGTGTATATGAGTTGTTTTTGGTGACAGCGGTAAGAAATGGCCGAATTCTGGAAATATTACGCAGTTGGTATCGGCAGGAGGAGGAAAGAGACTTGATGTGGGGATGAAGGAAAGAGCAGAGTCAAGTGTAACTCCAAGACAGGGAACTTGGTTTGATGGGGAAATGGTGATACCCTCCACTGTGATAGAGAAGTCAGGAGTGGTGGGAGGCATTGGAGGGAGGAATAAGTAGGAGTTCAGTCTTTGACATGTTGATCTTTAGGTGGTGGGAGGCCATCCAGGAGGAGATGCCAGATAAACAGTCACTGACTTTTGAAAGGACAGGAGGAGAGAGATCAGGGGTAGAGAGGTAGATCTGAGTGTCATCAGCGTAGAGGTGGTAATTGAAGCCAAAGCTGTTGATGATTTTGCCCAGGGACGAGGTGTAGATGGAAAAGAGCAGAGGACCAAGGACAGAGCCTTGAGGTACACCAACAGATAGAGGCAATGAGAAGGAGGAGTTTCCAGCAAAGGACACACAGAAGGACCTGTTGGATAAATAGTATTCGACCCAAGCGAGTGCAGTGTCACCGAGACCCAGAGAGTTGAGGGTCTGTAGAAGGAGGGGGTGGTCAACAGTGTCAAAAGCAGCCGAGAGGTCGAGCAGGATGAGAATAGAATAGTGGCTGTGTTTTTTAGCAGTTAGGAGGTCGTTGGTGACTTTGGTGAGGGCAGTTTCAGTTGAGTGTAGGGGACGGAAGCCAGATTGCAGGGGGTCAAGTAGGGAATTGGAGGACAGGAAGAGGGAGAGGCGGTTGAAGACTAGTTTTTCTAAGAGCTTTGATGTGAAGGGAAGCAGGGATACAGGGCGGTAGTTGGATGGAGAGTTGGGATCGAGGGATGGTTTCTTTAGTAAAGGGGTAACTAGCGCGTGTTTGAAGGCGGATGGAAAGGAGCCAGTGGAGAGAGAAAGGTTGAAGATGTGTGTGAGAGCAGGGGTGAGGGAGGAGGAGAGGGGAGGAATTAGATGTGAGGGAATGGGGTCGAGCGGGCATGTAGTGAGATGTGAGGAGGACAATAAGGAATTGACTTCCTCCTCAGTGGCTGGGAGGAAGCGACAGAGGGTGGCAGAGGGGACCTCTGGGAGTGGAGGTGGCAGATAACTATCTTGTGTTGGGATGTTGCTTCTGATATTTAGAGTTTTACTGAGGAAGTAGTTCTGCCAGGTCTTGAGCGCTGAAGGCAGCTGTGGGGGGAGGTGCAGGTGGGTAGAGGAGGGTGTTGAAGGTGGACCAGAGCCGTTTAGGGTTGGAGGACAGCGTAGATATAAGAGATGATAAGAAGGATTGTTTGGCCAAGTGGAGGGCAGAGGTGT
Organism: Leptobrachium leishanense; assembly: GCA_009667805.1. Lineage (NCBI taxonomy): Eukaryota > Metazoa > Chordata > Amphibia > Anura > Megophryidae > Leptobrachium > Leptobrachium leishanense. Next base: position 423,257,388 of record CM019063.1, on the reverse strand, counting down.
ATGACCGGAGAATAAACTTGAAGTGAACAAAATCAGCTTCAGAGCGGGATTTCCTCCAGGCACGCTCTGCAGTGCGGGAGCATCTTTGCAGGTAGCGTGTCTGGAGGGTGTGCCAGGGCTGAAGCTGGCGGCGTGGGGCCTTACAGAGTCGAAGAGGAGCAAGAGTGTCTAGAGCAGAGATAAGAGTAGTGTTGTAGTGATTAGTGGCAGCATCAGGGCAGGTGAAGGATGAGGTATGAGGGAGGTGGTGAAGTAGGTTGGAGAATTGATGGGGGTCCACAGCATGTAGATTTCTGCGAGTGTGTGTGCGGGGTGGGGGAGCAGGGTGTTTAGGAAGTCCAGATAGGTTGAAAGAGAGAAGGTGGTGGTCAGAGATGGGGAAAGGGCGACAGTTGAACTCAGAAATGGAGCAGAGGTTGGAAAAGACAAGGTCAATAGCGTGACCATCGCGGTGGGTAGGGAGGAGGGAGGATTGTGTGAGTCCAAGGGAGGACGTGAGTGAAAGAAGTTTGGAGGCAGCAGGGGCGGAAGAATCATCAATGGGAATGTTGAAGTCCCCGAGAATTAGGCATGGAAGATTAGAAGACAGGAAGTGAGAAAGCCAGGTAGCAAAGTGGTCAAAGAACTGGGAGGTTGGTCCCGGTGGGCGGTAGATGACTGCCACCCTGAGAGCCAGAGGAGAGAACAGGCGGATGCAGTGTGTCTCGAAGGAGGAGAAGGAGAGGGATGGGGGTGGAGGGAGATGCTGGTAGGTGCAGGTGGGAGAGAGCAGGATTCCGACCCCGCCACCATTTCTCTCACCCGGTCTGGGGGTATGGCTCGAGTGTAGACCTCCATGTGAGAGAGCAGCAACGGAGGCCGTGTCAGAGGGAGTTAGCCAGGTTTCATTTAAAGCTAGGAGGTTGAAGGAGTTTGAAAGGAAGAGGTCATGGACCGCTGTGAGTTTGTTGCACACAGAGCGAGCGTTCCAGAGGGCGCAGGAGAAAGAGGACAGGCGCTGAGGGATTATGGGAATGAGGTTGCTGGGCTTGCAGGGAGGTGATTTATGTGCGATGGAGATAGGATGAGAGTGAAGTATTGGATGTGTTGTGGGGCCAGGGTTAGGGGATATGTCACCTGAATAGAGTAACAGCAGGAGGGTGAGAAAGAGAAGGTGGGAATGGGATTTGTGGGAGTGGGAGTGATTGGCAACACGAGAGATAGAGGGAGACCATGTTCTGAGGAAACAAAGGAGCTCATGTGAGGCCATCATGTGGGACGAGAGGAGGGAGGGAGAGATGCAGATAGTGTAGGGGTCGGTGGTAGAGGGGCAGGAGTTCCATTTAAGGAGAAAGGTAGAAGTAAAGAGCAGAAGCGTGAGAGAAAGCATGATATAGACGTGCGTTTACCCATAGTAAAAAGTGGGCCTTGCAGTTCCTTTCTCCAGTCCCGCAACTCCAGGAAATCAACTCTGAACGTCCACTTAGGATGCCACAACTCCAGGAAATCAACTATGAACGTCCACTTAGGATGCCACAACTCCAGGAAATCAACTCTGAGCGTCCACTTAGGATGCCACTTGGGGAGGTCACAAGAGCCAAGGCTCAGAGGAGCTGGTCTTAAATGTTATAAAGGGCGGACTGATTACTTTTTAACTGCCTAAATGCAAACACCTGAAGCTGGATGGGCTGTGTCAATAGGGCAGGAGATTCACATGCTAATTAGCAAAGCAAATGGTGGAGAAAAACAAAAATAAAAAAACAGAAAAAACCAGGAAACGTTATAATGTGGGTGCCTGCGAATACTGGGTGATGGGGGTCCTACCAGCAAAAGTATGCAGGGGATCAGTTGAGATGTGGTGTCTGTGGATGATGGTGATGGGTGATAATGCCTACCAGCAAAAGTATGCAGGGGATCAGTTGAGATGTGGGTGTCTGTGGATGATGGTGATGGGTGATAATGCCTACCAGCAAAAGTATGCAGGGGATCAGTTGAGATGTGGGTGTCTGTGGATGATGGGTGATGGGTGTCAGGAATGGCACCGGGGTGGCACCGCAGGTTCAGGGAGTCCAAGCCCAGGATGCAGGGATGCTCTGAAGGTACCTTGGTTAGGCTGATGTTATGATCCGAGGCGTGGTACAATGGGGTTTATCCAGGAGAATTGTCAGCAGGCGATCCTAGGTCGAGGGACTGGTACAGCGGGATAGTCGTTGAAGCAAGCAGGGGTCTGATACACAGTAAGTCTTTAACAATAGTTCAGCGATGTTTGCAGGATAGACTTGCAATGAGAAGCCATGGTAGAAAGGTGGGAGTGTCTCTTTATTTGCAAGCAGGAGGGTGTGGTGTGTGTGGTGCTTGTGCTTTTACTGTTTAACCCCTCTCCTTGCTGGATTGGAACGGGGGCAGCACTTTACATGTGCTGCCTGAGCAAGGAATGTGATCCTGGGGTGGTCAGCGAAGGGGATCCTGACAATGGGTGATAATATATTGAGAACGTTCAGCCATCAAAGATTTGGCCAAACTCAATCTGATTGGATGAGCCAATTCCTGGTCAGGGCACAGCTTGTTGCCCAAGCTGCAAAACCTGATTATGCTGCAACTTTAAAAGTGAGCATTTTAGATCATATTTAAACAATATTATATATAATACATCAAAAAATGTGCTTCACTTAATGAGCAGAGGGTTAATCATAGGCACACCATGTTTACATAGACACCTCATACTAGTATTAGTAATGAGAAATGCTCCAAAGCACGTCTGCCCCCAAATTTGTATTTGCAAATGTGCACTAGCAATGGGAATATCACTCATGTCTGTAAAAATCATTTAGCACAGGAAACCTCCACTTTAGCCCTGAGCTATTAGATGACTGTTTATTTATTCAGGCTTCCACTGATGTGTGATGTATATGTATGTATGAGCGAAGCAAGTAGAGTGGCAAATATGAGATACAAGTCTATAGGGGTTATTCAGAGACGTCCGAAATGTCGCCAAAATGCAACCAGACACTGAAATTCAGAGTACGGGGACATTTCGGGGCCATTCGGCTATTCAGAGAGCAGACAATTCACCAAATATTGGCGAATTGCCTGCACGTACGGTGCCTGTTCGAGGGCAGTGAAATCCCCCATAGAGAAGCAATGGTTTGTCTATTAAGAGAACACCGAACAGTAGTGAAAAGTTGCCGAAGTGCCCTGCTGTCCGGTGATTTCATTCAGCAGGTTTATTCAGGCGAAACCCATAGGCTTCAATGTTAAAAATCTTCCTGTTTTAATTCAATATCTAATTGTTTATTATTTTATTCTGCAGTGAAAATGCGCTTTATTTTTGGGTTTTTTAGGATCTTTTAAGCATTTCTCTTGATTTTTTCGGGATTTTTTTTTTTGTTAAATTGCATTTTCATTTTTCATTAACCCTTTCGCTGCTGAGCCATTTCACCCCTGTGTGCTGAACTAATTTTTACCTGTTTCGCTCATCATGTTTAAACGCGATTCGAAGTCACAATTTATTATACGACCCAGACAAATTAGATATTTTTCTTTCTGGCAGACTTAGCAGATTCATAATATATCATTATTATATGTATACGTCATGTCCTGCCTGAATATTATAACAACAATCTTATCACAAAAAATGCAATAAAATTAGAATTTTCAATCATCTACAGCGTGTAAAGTGTTTTTTTTCACATTTTATCATACGAGCCTTTGCGGTTATATTTCCTATGGGGTGCGCTTGTCAAAAGAAATTTGAAATGAGGACTCGTTATATTTTTTGGGGGGGAAATTATGCAATTTTTAGCAAACGTCCCCATAGAAAATAATTAGTGCAGCATCATTGTTCACATTATAACTGAAATGGGAACAATAACAATGCTCCATTAATAAAACAAAAAAATGATTTTTTTTTTTAAAAATAAATATTTTTTATTTTTAATTATTATTATTATTTTTTTAATTATTATTATATTTAATTATTTTTTACATTTAACATGGTCATGTTTGGTATCATTGAAAAGGCCATGTTCTGGCCATTCCAAAGATACCAAACATTAACCCCTAGATGCCACTGATCGGGAGATAAGGCCTTCATTGGAATCCCCTATCTCCACCATAGGTGGCAGCTAGGGGTTAACTCCCGAACTGACGTCATCTCGTCCATGCAAGATGACGCCAGTAGGCAGAGAGAGATCCCGGAGGTGGCCGACATCGCGATCGGGCCCCTAAGGGGTTAAAGGCAGCCACCGCTTGCCCTTCAAAGCGGTGGCTGCCTTTTTTTCTGCCCCAAGCAGATGGGGAGGGAGAGAGGTACAAAGGACCTCACCCCCTCCCCTTCAGGCACCTTCCCCACACTGGGGGAAGACTTCATCGCGCCCAGCGAATTACGTGAATTTTAGCAAACGCACCCCATAGAATAAAATCATTAGTGCAGCATCATTGTTCACATTATAATTGAAATGTGAACTATATTGCTGCATTAATAAGAAACACACACACACAAAAAAAATGTGTTTTTAAAAAAAAAATATTATTATTATTTTTATTTTATTATTTTACATTAAATATGGTCATGTTTGGTATCATTCGAAAGGCCATGCTCTGGCACCCCTCTAGCTGCCATGATTCAGGAGATATATCGGGGTTCAATGGCTGTATTTTGTTAACAACATATTGACCTGTGACTTGCTAAATTTCGAATAAAAAGGACAAACCAAAGGTTTCAAGGTACAAATATATATATATATATACACAGTGGCAAGAAAAAGTATGTGATCCCTTTGGGATTACGTGGAGTTTTGCATGAATTGGTCATAAAATGTTCTCTAATCTTCATCTAAGTCACAACAATTTGAAAAACACAGTCTGCTTAAAATAAAATAATGCAAAATAACCATTATATGTTTTCATGTGTTTATTGAACAGAACATGTAAACATTCACAGTGCAGGGTGGAAAAAGTATGTGAACCACATAGCCTAATGACTTCTCCAAGAGCTAATTGGAGCCAGGAGTGAGCCAACCTTTAGTCCAATCAGTGTGATATTATTGGATGTGTTGCTGAAAGCTGTCCTGCACTTTAAAAACACACACCAGGTTTGGGTTTACTGGTTTCAAGAAGCACTGCCTGATGTGAACCATACTTCGCAGAAAAGAGCTCTCAGACGACCTACGATCAAGAATTGTTGACTTGCATGAAGCTGGAAAGGGTTACAAAAGTATCTCCAAAAGCCTTGATGTTCATGTGTCCACGGTAAGACAGACTGTCTACAAATGGAGAAAGTTCAGCACTGTTGCTACTCTCCCTAGGCGTGGTCGTCCTGTAAAGATGACTGCAAGAGCACAGCGCAGAATGCTTAATGAGGTAAAGAAGAATCCTAGAGTGTCAGCTAAAGACTTACAGAAATCTCTGGAACATGCTAACATTTTTGTTGACACATCTACAATAAGGAAAACATTAAACAAGAATGGAGTACATGGGAGGACACCACGGAGGAAGCCATTGCTGTCCAAAAAGAATATTGCAGCAAGTTTGAAGTTTGCAAAAGAACACCTGGATGTTCCACAGCACTACTGGCAAAATATTCTGTGGACAGATGAAACCAAAATTGAGTTGTTTGGAAAAAACACACAACACTATGTGTGGAGAAAAAAAGGCACAGCACACCAACATCAAAACCTCATCCCCACTGTAAAACATGGCAGAGGGAGCATCATGGTTTGGGGCCTCAGGGCCTGGACGGATTGTTGTCATTGATGGAAAAATGAATTCCAGAGTTTATCAAGACATTTTGCAGGAAAACGTAAGACCATCTGTCCGCCAACTGAAGCTCCTAAGAGGATGGGTGATGCAACAGGACAATGACCCCAAAGCATACAAGTAATTCAACAAAAGAATGGCTTCAACAAAACAAAATACGCCTTCTGGAGTGGCCCAGTCAGAGTCCTGACCTCAACCCGATTGAAATGCTGTGGCATGACCTTAAGAGAGCGATTCACACCAGACATCCCAAGAATATTGTTACACTGAAACAGTTTTGTGAAGAGGAGTTGTGCAGGTCTGATCTGCAACTACAGGAAATGTTTGGTTGAGGTTATTGCTGCCAAAGGAGGGTCAACCAGTTATTAAGTCCAAATGTTCACATACTTTTTCCACCCTGCACTGTGAATGTTTACATGTTCTGTTCAATAAAAACATGAAAACATATAATGTTTGTGTTGTATTATCTTAAGCAGACTGTGTTTTTCAAATTGTTGTGATTTAGATGAAGATCAGAGCACATTTATGACCAATTCATGCAAAACTCCACGTAATCCCAAAGGGTTCACATATTTTTGCTATATACAGTGGCAAGAAAAAGTATTTATATCTGTTAATATATGATATATAACACCAACAGAAACGGGTCTCAGGCAGCTGGTTCCAAAATTTATTCAGGGAGGGAAAAACCCAAGGGGTAAAAAATCCCCCTTGGGGTTTTTCCCTCCCTGTATAAATTTTGGAACCAGCTGCCTGAGACCCGTTTCTGTTGGTGTTCTGGATGAGGAGGGGGGACAGTCGGCGCCCCCACATACGGTGACTCGGCGCTAGTTTCGGTGGGCTCCCGCCATTTTGGAGATTGCGGCGCTCGTTTTGGATCTCAATATATGATAAATATCACCATAGATCTATGCAAGGGCTACTGGCAGATCCCCCTGGAGGAGGAGGCAGTTCTGAAGTCGGCCTTCATCACCCCGTTCAGCCTATACCAGTTTAGGGTAATGCCGTTCGGGATGAAGAATGCTCCGGCTACCTTCCAGCGCTTGATAGATCACCTCCTCGATGGTCTACAAGACTTTGCCTGTGCATACCTGGATGACATTGCAATATACAGTCAGACCTGGGAGGAACACCTGCGCCACCTGGGGGTAGTGTTGGATCGGATACGGGCTGCCAACTTGACCCTGAAGCCAGACAAATGTAGGATCGGGTTGTCCGAGGTGCAGTACCTAGGGCACAGGGTGGGGTGCGGGAAACAAAAACCAGAGCCCGCTAAGGTTGAGGCCATCCTAGATTGGCCAAGCCCCCGGACCAAGACCCAGGTCCTTGCCTTCTTAGGGACAGCGGGGTACTACTGCAAATTCGTGCCCCATTACAGTGACCTTGCCAAACCCTTAACAGACCTGACCAAAAAGACCCTCCCTCGCCAAGTCCTGTGGTCCCCGGAGTGTGAGGCCGCCTTTAAGCAGCTCAAAGCGGCACTAACCCAAGCCCCCATCCTAGCAGCACCAGATCACAGCAAGCGTTTTGTCATCCACACAGATGCCTCCATGTTTGGACTGGGAGCTGTGCTAAGCCAAGTGGGAGACGACGGAGGAGAGCACCCGGTGGTGTACAGCCGAAAGCTCCTACCGTGCGAAGTGGGATACGCGGCCATCGAAAAAGAGTGTCTGGCCTTGGTTTGGGCCCTAAAGAAATTTCAGCCATATGTCTACGGGTGATCGTTCACCATGATGACCGACCACAACCCCCTGATCTGGCTCAACAGAGTGGCTGGGGAAAACAGACAATTGCTCCGCTGGAGCCAGGCCCTACAACCATACAACGTTACAATCCAGTACCGGCCAGGCCCTCAAAATGGAAACGCCGATGGACTATCCCGGCAAACAGCCCTGGAGCCTTGTTCCCACTTTCTTTTCCCAACAACCCCGAGTCAACCCGTTGGGGTCCAACTGGGGCCGTCGGACTCCTTTGGGGAAGGGAGATATGTCATGGAACTGACATAGCGCTCCCCCCCGCGTCAAACCCCAAGACTTATTTCCATGGCGAAAACCCCAAGAGACATAGACATTTGCTTTGGGGAAGACCTAATGTTCATTTATATTGTGTGGGTTTAAATGTATTGTTGTCAAGGAACCCCTTGCTCGGAGACTGTATTAACCCCTCGCTCCTCTGCTATTCCCCTCATTTAAGATATTTGTCTGTTAGTGTTTTAAAGTGGTGTTTTTGTGACTCCCGCCCCCTATCAGCACGTAATCAAAATGCCTTTAAGCCTTATGCTCACTGTGTTATCCGACACCAAGGTTAGCCTGGGATTGAAAGCATGAGCTGGGTTTGAAACCCCAGCCAATCACCATCCAAGGAGCTAGAAGTGCCAACCAATCCCATTCCTGGAATGCACCTCATTGACTGTAATGGAGCCATCTGCAGAAGCTTTAAACGTCTTCGCCCCGAAAACTAACTGCTCCAGCAGGGTGATTTTTCAAACGTGGGGTGATCATCATGCAAGCTACCGTTGTGGTGATTTTCAGGAGGGAGCTCCATTGGGAACCCACTTTGCTGAGCCTTGCTTAACCCCAGGAGCTTAAGCTGCCCTGACCATGCGGCATCCAAGGGGGATATCTACTATATGCTGCCATTTGTGCCCCTACCCCCAGATCTGGGCGCTTTTTGGACTGTGACACCCTAGGGACCCGAGCTATCAAACGGTACCCCTGGATCGCTGCTGCTCCTCTGGAATCCCCCTGAAACAAGGACCTGTGCTCTGTATGACTGCAGTTAATTATAAGGCACCACCAAGTACCGTAGCGCTGTACAATGGGAAAGACAGGATAACCAATATACATACAAGTTAAACACATAGAACAGTACCAGAGAAGCCCTGCTCAAGAGCTTGCACCTTGAGAGGACCTGATGGGGAACTGCTGAATGGCGGTGCCGTAATGTCTGGGGGGCGGGAATGTTAACTGTTGTTATCTGATTCTGAACCAAATAAAAGCAGGCCAAGTGAAATGGTCAGTGTGTATCCTGTGATGAACATACAGCCTGCCTAGTGTCTCGCTACAGCTATAATCACTCTCAGAAGGCACTGAGCGGCATTCTGGAAATACAAAGAGGTTCCAAGGCAGGCGTTCAGAACAAGCGGGTCTGGAGCTGCGGATCAGGCTGCTCGAGGCACTGAGTTCCGAGCAACTCAGAGGCCAGGCTGATCCTGGTAAGGGGGTGTCTGGAGAGCCAGGACAGACGGAAGAGACGGAGTCCCGTCACATTCTATTATTATAATTCTATTATTCTGATCAGTAAGCTTCTATACCTGACGAAGGGAGGAATCCTCTCGAAAGCTTGTACTTTAAATGTAACGTTAGTCCAATAAAAAAGGTATCACTACAGACTGCTATACTCGTGATTTTGGCATCTGGACTAACACGGCCTACCTAATCTATATATATATGGTTATATATATATATATAGATGTGTGTGTATATATATATATATATAAATAATTTTGCCATTTCCAAAGGCTCACTGAGGACATGGATTCTGACTTAAGCACCTCATATTGCAATCTTGTATTTCAGCACGAAAATATGTTTTGTTTTTTCTTCGTTCGTGTCTAGTTCAATTTTCAGGTTCTAATGTTAAAGAAAAATTGAACTCTAAGGGGAATAAACTGTTTCAATAAAGATTAATGATTCTGGGTTATGCCACAGACAGCTGGGGAATTGCCTTATACTGTACCTTCAGATTCTGAGCAGTTTGTCTTAGAAGATTTGCTGGAAATGCCAGAAAATATGATAGGAACAATTTAAAGAAAAAAAAATTCCCCTTCGGTATAAAATAAAAGAGGTAAAAACAGAATGTCTTTAAAATGAGATTCAGGAAATAGTAGATTTTTTTTCCTCTCGATCTCTGTACAGATATTTCAATTTAATCAAACAAATATTAAAGCTTTACATGCTAAAGGAACAAAGAAACGCAAAGAAAAAGAAGCGTATTGTTTCCAGATGTCAAAAATAAAGGCTGCTGAGCTAATAATTATAAAGCAGGTCAGGTTTTATTAAAGAATATGATCCTCATGCTTGCTATCAGTCTGCTTTATCAGCAACACGTTACAAGATGTGCTGTAGATAGTTAGAGATGCATTATCTGTTTTTATGTCACTGGGATTATTTGTAATGGTATCACAACTACTCTTCTATCATCTAATATGCTCATCTTCTGCTTGTAATCAATGCTGACACATGGAGAATCAAGGTTATGTGGCACCATCTGGATCAGGGGTGAGCCACCTTAAGCCCTCCAGCCGCTGTGGCACTACAGCTCCATTCATCCCCTGCACAGTTGGATGACAATGATGGGAAATATAGAACTATGTAGCTTTGAATATCCATATCCACCACACAAGAACTGGAAAAGCTTAACCCAAAAGTATGTTTGCTATAAACAAAAGCAGGTCATTGTTGGATCTTAGGGAGCGTACTGGGGTGTATTTGGTGATTCGTGAGGACAGGTAGTGGGGGGCGGCGTTAGTGAGGGTTTTGTAGGTCAGGGTGAGTAGTTTGAAATTGATTCTGCTGTGGATGGGGAGTCAGTGCAGGGATTCACAGAGAGGGGAGGCAGAGACAGAGCGACTGGTGAGATGGATAAGCCGGGCTGATGTGTTTAGGACGGACTGCAGGAGGGAGAGGTGGGAGATAGGAAGGCCAGTCAGGAGGTTGTTGCAGTAGTCCAGGCGGGGAGATTACAAGAGAGTGGATAAATTGGTTGGTGGTGTTAGCAGTCAGAAATATGATTGAATACCTGAAGCTTTATAGACCAATGGGTACTCAGTTCCTCCTGCAAAAATAGTGAGGAACTGCATTCCCACATGTTCCCCCCTCGAATTGACCCCTGGATTTGAGGCTTCACTGGGCCCACCAGCTAATTGCCCAGTGCCTGATTTCTACTGTATATAATCATGTTTTGCTCTTGGAACAAAATGTTTTCAACACTTTCCAAGTAAAGAAGTGACAGATTTATTTCCAAAATGTCAAGGCTCAATATTTGTAAATATCAATAATGTATATGGGGCAGTTTTGTCCAGTTTTATTGAAAATAAACATAAAGCACTCAGGAACTGATCGCATTTTCCTTTCAGAAGAAGTAGAATTTAGAAAGTGTAGTAAGTTCTTGCTAAATCGTAAGCTGTCATACTCCATGCATATACCAACATATGAGTTAACCTCATTATTCTATTGCGCGACCTGAGCAGCCACATAGCAGCCTAGGGCAGTGAAAAATGCAACGCCTGGGCATATGATGGAAAGCACCTTGCTTTCAAGTCAAAACAGTTAAAATGTCAAGAGCAGGCATATTTTACTTAGCCAGTCAAATCTCTGCGGGGGTATCAGTATCTGGGGATCAAACAAAATCAGCGCTGGATAAAAGATGAAACTCCTGCCAGTACAAAGTACACTAGATGTATGTGCTGCTTATAGACAGGCATTGGCCACAGGGTGGCTTAAAGGTTAATGCGTAATGATTTTTGATATTGAACCAAAGCATCATGTCTGAGCGCACTGGAGGTCAGACAGAGTTGTGTTACTCTTATTGCTGACTTACAAAGCTTGTGGCTTTGCTACTTCTAGACAAACAGACAAGTGGGTTTGGGTATTCGTGCCGGTTATTTTCAAAGAACACTGCTAGAATTCAACACGTACGGACATTATGATACTCATAAAGCTATTCACTTACGCATAGTTACAAATATGAGAACATCTAAAGTTTTAAAAACAAAAGTGAGTTGCTGAGAGTTAACAGAATTTAAGAAAGAAGCAAAGAATATATGACTTTAAAAATTATATATTATAATAATATAAGTTTCTGCTAATGTAGGCTTCACCTATGAGGTTTGCCAAGAAATAAAAATCTATTTTTGGGTCTGTTTTGTGAATATGAATGTACAGTATATGAACCATTATTGGTAAAAGAAGATTGGCAATGCTACATAGGCTTTTCTGACTAGATTTTATTGCACTATCAAAGGAGCTGGCAATGTTTCACCCATGTCTTGGTCTTTGTCAGGACTTGGGCTAGATACATGTGGACATACAGTCAGGTCCAGAAATATTGGGAAAGCGACACAATTCTAACATCTTTGGCTCTATACACCACCACAATGGAGTTGGAATGAAACAAACACAATGTGCTTTAACTGCAGACTGTCAGCTTTAATTTGAGGGTATGTACATCCAACTCAGGTGAACGGTGTAGGACTTACAGCAGTTTTCAGATGTGCCTCCCACTTGTTAAGGGACCAAAGGTAATGGGACAGAATAATAATCATAAATCAAACTTCGCCTTCTTAATACTTGGTTCCAAATCCTTTGCAGTCAATCACAGCCTGAAGTCTGGAACGCATAGACATCACCAGACACTGGGTTTCATCCCTGGTGATGCTCTGCCAGGCCTCTACTGCAACTGTCTTCAGTTCCTGCTTGTTCTTGGGGCATTTTCCCTTCAGTTTTGTCTTCAGCAAGTGAAATACATGCTCAATGGGATTCAGATCAGGTGATTGACTTGGCCATTGCATAACATTCCACTTCTGTCCCTTCAAAAACTCTTTGGTTGCTTTTGCAGTATGCTTTGGGTCACTGTCCATCTGCACTGTGAAGCGCCGTCCAATGAGTTCTGCAGCATTTGGCTGAATGTGAGCAGATAATATTGCCCGAAACACTTCAGAATTCATCCTGCTGCTTTTGTCAGCAGTCACATCATCAATAAATACAAGAGAACCAGTTCCATTGGCAGCCATACATGCCCATGCCATGACACTACCACCACCATGCTCCACTGATGAGGTGGTATGCTTAGGATCATGAGCAGTTCCTTTCCTTCTCCATACTCTTCTCTTCCCATCACTCTGGTACAAGTTGATCTTGGTCTCATCTGTCCATAGGATCTTGTTACAGAACTGTGAAGGCTTTGTTACGTGTTGTTTAGCAAACTCTAATCTGGCCTTCCTGTTTTTGAGGCTCACCAATGGTTTATATCTTGTGGTGAACCCTCTGTATTCACTCTGGTGACGTCTTCTCTTGATTGTTGACTTTGACACACATACACCTACCTCCTGGAGAGTGTTCTTGATCTGGCCAACTGTTGTGAAGGGTGTTTTCTTCACCAGGGAAACAATTCTTCGGTCATCCACCACAGTTGTTTTCCGTGGTCTCCCGGGTCTTTTGGTGTTGCTGTGCCCACCGGTGCGTTCCTTCTTTTTGAGAATGTTCCAAACAGTTGTTTTGGCCACGCCTAATGTTCTTGCTATCTCTCTGATGGGTTTGTTTTGTTTCTTCAGCCTAATGATGGCTTGCTTCACTGATAGTGACAGCTCTTTGGATCTCATCTTGAGATTTGACAGCAACAGATTCCAAATGCAAATAGCACACTTGAAATGAACTCTGGGCCTTTTATCTGCACATTGTAATTGGGAAGATCACACACCTGGCCATGGAACAGCTGAGAAGCCAATTGTCCCATTACCTTTGGTCCCTTAACAAGTGGGAGGCACATCTGCAAACTGCTGTAAGTCCTACACCGTTCACCTGAGTTGGATGTACATACCCGCAAATTAAAGCTGACAGTCTGCATTCAAATCACATTGTGTTTGTTTCATTCCAACTCCATTGTGGTGGTGTATAGAGCCAAAGATGTTAGAATTGTGTCGATGTCCCAATATTTCTGGACCTGACTGTACTTATCCAATCACAAGCATCTATCAATGAATTAAAGAAGGAATAAAAGTGAATCAATTAAGGCCAATAAACAATAAGCTCAAGGTATAGAAAAGTGCAGAAATATAGAATTAAATTAATATTATGATATCAAAATACAGATGGTAAGTGAATATCCTGAAACTCATATAGAATGAAATATATTAGGTGGATTGCCTCTCAAGTCTGTGTAGCAGGGGCAAGTAACCATGGTCTCCAGATGTTTTGAAACTACATCTCCCAAGATGCTCAGCCACACACTAGCTTGGCTAAGCCTCATGTGAAATGTAGTTCTAAAACATTTGGGGGGGCCAAGGTTGCTGACGCCTGCTATTCATTAATACAGTCTATGCATCTTACACGATAGGTATTTTTTAATATACAACCAATTCTATCATGACTCTCGATTCATTTTTAGTGATTAAACTTGAGTTAAGGTTAGATATTTCTAGGACTATGGCTCTGTTATTTCTCCGTATCAGTTTGTACCATCCAAAAACATCTATGGGCAACCCCTCCCCTGATCTGTATGTCTCACTTGAGTGTGATTGTAAATAGGGTCCAACCAGCTTCACCTCAAGGTGATTCTTATCAAGGGTTCCAAGTTGTTAACAAGGAGTCAGTGCACACACATGAATAATAAAACAATAAACAAATGACACTTAAGAGAACATGCCGTTAAGAACCACTCGGGATCTTTGGCTGGCTTAATTGAATCCTTATGGCTGCGCGGCTAACGTTTTCATACACAGAACGCTGCTCTGTCAGCATTAGTTTCCTATATCAGATTAAAAGTATGGTTTCTGTGAACCCAAAGTGAATTTACAAAAATGTTGAGTGAGTTATGTGAAAAAAGCCAAAGGGAAAAGAAAACTGCTTCCCCACAAGGACCGTCTGCAAACTCTGTTTTATACATTAGGCTGAGCACATCCTGAAAGATATGAAACAGTAGTTGGCTCCTTTTCTAACTCCTTTCTCTATGGAAGCAGTAGCACCTACAAGTAAATAAATCATCTGAAAACGTATTAAAAGACAGGAGGAAGTGTGCGTTATCATTCTCCTTAAAGGGTCTGTCCAAAGCCAGACAAAAAAATTGCATTTGGTAGTCTTAAAAGCAAACGACAGCTTAAATTGAATTTCCTTTCATAGCCAAAATTTTGTAAGCTTCTCACATATGTTTAGACTACACAGATGCAATCTCTCTGTTATAGACTGTTCATATGTGTTATTTCACATTCACAGGGGAGTAATATTCAGTAGCACTTCCTTTTGAGTCATGGCGTGCGGACATATTTGCACTTAACTTCTCATGATTATATTTGGATAAAATGTTGCCTGCTGATGAAATATGATGATTTCTTTCCCGGCGTTAAAAAAATAGCCAGAACTTTCATATATTTTTTAAGGTGTTCCTCTAAAACAGTATTTCACAACCCTGGTCCTCAGGTACCCCTAAAAGGCCATGTTTGCCAGATATCTGCTCACATTCTACGTTGTTGCTGTTAGAGATCATGTAGACACATTGTTTTTTCCTGTTTTTAATCACCTGTTATATGTCATCCTGGCTTACTCTCATTTTGAAGCATTTTACAACTGATAACATCATAGGACTGGTTGAAAAGTATGTGTTATATAGTGAGGCAAGGTGTGAAGGCTTGTGTAAATGAATGGATATGAATTTTCGTATGTTGCTCTGTTTTTATTGCTTATTTGCAAATACCTTAAAACAACAATAATGAAACAATAAAAGACAGCCATACAGTAAATAGATCAGCAGTAGGACAATAGAAAATGGAGTCAAACTCAAGTTTGGGCTGAGTCCAATTAAAGGCCAGGACAGTGAGCAAGTTTATGGTATCATCCAAAAAGGTAAAGTTTTGTTTGGGTCAGGGACAGACTGGGGTCAAATAGGGCCATATGAGTGGGCCCGAGACAGGAAGGGGGTAAACCCAATGTGCTGAGTATAAGTGGTATGGGGTTAGGATGGACTGTGGGTGGGAATTAGTTGGGTTATGGGGAAGTTTGTAGCTCAGTCACGGCCTTGCGCGCCATGGCTTTTGCAGTCTACGGAGCATACACCTGGTCTACATGATGACCTGTCTGGGCTTGGTGTAGATTATGAGAATTAGACACTTCCCAGGCAAATTGTGTTCAGGGATCTAGAGTACGGTCATTAACTGCCTGGGAGATTTGATCATCCACTTGGCTAATGGTTCATGGCCATTGTAGACCAACAGGCATTTGAATATTGCTTCATATGTCAGCCAGAGTGTGATTTTAATTTTGTACATTTAAAGGGACAGTATAGGCAACCCCCAACACATTAGGGTTAACTACTAACCCACAGGGAAATGCACCTTTTTGTTGTTGCTTTTTGTAAAAAGATTTGCCTTGCATTACGCTCAGTGAATCTCTTGGTGGCTAATTCACCACAGGCACCCAGCTACATGTTGGGTGCTTCATCCAAAAATATGTACATATGCAGCTAATCAAAGTTTCACTACGGAAAGCATTACATGTCAGGTTTGAACACTCATTCAGCCATCTGATTCCTACTAAAACTATGTCAGCAATACTAGAGCTCTGATGTATATTTTGAACTCTGGGAGGTTTCCAGTGGCCGGTAACTGAATAACTTCTGGACAGAACTGATGCATTTGCTTTGAAGTTCTGCCTCGGGGGACAGGCACAAAAAGGGAGGGGGTTAGAAAGGAAATACTTAACATGATCACTTTAAAAAAAGTTTTCTTTAAAATTTGTTTTATTGGAGCAGGCTTAAATCATAACATTATAACACGCAAATTAAATTAAATGGGGAGACAATGGAGTGGTTAAACATTAACCTCAATTGACCCTCCCCACACCTCCCTCCCATTTTACTCATAGAGTGTTAATGCTCAACTTCAATATAAGCATCAGGCTCCCTAGGTGTTGGTCCGGATCTTACGTTGAAGCCTACAGCTATCATGTGGCCCGAAGTAGAATGGATGATTGGCCACGGGTCCAAGCAGTCTAACGGCTGTCAATGCAAGTACATTAAGAACTACTGGTTAGCTTGGAATGTACAGCTGTACATTCCTTGCCTTTTGCCTGGAAAACAGATCAGTGAGAGCTGATTGACAGAATTTCAGGTGGGGTAAAAGTAAAACCCCCCACTTTGAAGACCGAATCAATTATTCGGGATCCCATGGGAAGAGGGGAGGAGGTTCAGGTCACTGTGACCAGAGTACTAAGGTTAGTGTTTATGAGCTCATGGTGGTTAGAGTTTCTTTATGCACATATTCAAGATTTCTCTACAGGAAAAGTTGCCATTTTGAAACTTTTCATTCCAAACTTGGGTGATACTTAAGAAAACTCCTGCCTGACACTAAACATTCCCAAGGTCTATAATATTGAAAAGAACACTTTTTAATGTGATACGTCTTTTAACGGAGATGAGAAATAAATCTGATATCTACTATCAACTAGGTTTCTGTCAAATAACTTCAAAGAGCTGATATCATAGGGTTAGAATATAAAAGGATACCATTCTTACCTTTTCTAGATATCCTGCCAAGCACAGTTGTGAAAAGAAACACTGAATTTCTTCCCACGTATGTGGATATTTCTCTTTTTTTATTTGGAACTCTTCAGAATAGCCTGTTCTCAATTTTATTAACAAGTACTAATGAGGAAATGTGTGATAAGATAAGATAGCTAGCGTGGTCTATAGAATATCACACTGTTACAGTGGCACCAATAAACTCTTTACATGTAAAGGGATAACTTCTTCAGTTGTACCCAACACATATTCTATTTGCTACCAACTACCTCAGGATGCTCTTTATAGCTTTGATTTATACTTGCCAGATAAATACAATTTCGATTGAAACATAGGGAACATGTTGGCTTCATTTGGTGTATGTATAGCTGCTTTGGGGCACTGTCATGTGCCTGTAGCTAAAACCGGGATGCTAAGGGGAAAAGTTAGAAATTGCTGATTTCTCCTTTGTCTCTCGGTTTCACCAGCGGATAATGGGGCAGGTGCTGAGTCCAGCAGCCTGTCCCGTAGCAGCTGCTAGGCTCGCGGATGCTCAGGACAGCGCTAAAGCACCATCCCGAGCATCCCCTTCATGGAGTAAGTAAGAATCCATGGAGGCTTCTCCTGCCGGGTCACATGACTGGCAGCATCTCTCCTCTCGCGAGATCCTGCTGGTCGTCAAAGTGATCACGGAGGACTTTTTTCCCGACGGCCAGAAGCGGCAGATCGGGCCGACGTTGTCGCCATGGGATTAGAGCTGAGTATTTGTTTTTTTAAGGGGTGTTTCAGCTGCTGCTAACTGATTCTGCAGCAGCGGAATCAGATAGTAGCAGCTCAGAGCAGGTGCTAACTCTTTAGTTAGCAACATCTCTTTGTAATTAGCTTTAGGACCTTGAGTTTCCTAACGCTAGTTAATCTATTCCTACACTTTGCACTCCCCATGTCAAGTATAGGGAGCGCAAAGTACAGTAAACTCGCGGTATAAACCACTAATAAAGCACTGTCACCTACTTTAAGCTAGCGCTAACGTGAGTGCTAGCATTAGCTTGAAGGAGGTGATAGAGCACTTGGTATTTCAGAGTCTGGCAAGGCAAGAGAATACAGCCACCCACATGTATCTCTCTTTTTAGGGTTGATTTGTGAAGTTTATTAAAAAAAGCACACACATAATTTCCTGTGTTTCACGGTATTTTGACTATGAACCAGCTGGGTGGAGTAGAGGTAACATCACTGTTCTATAACCGTGGAGAGAGACTGTGGAGAAACAGGTTCCTGGCAAGAGCACCTCTCCAGTAAGTGTCCTTGGGCAAGACACCTAACGGTACATACTCGCCACCCAGGACATACTTGAAAACTAGAGAAATCGCAATGAATCCTTCCTGGTAAAATCCTTTCTCAAAGAAAAATAATAAATAATTATATGACATGTAAGAAAAGGTATGGCTATGGCGGGTTCTCTTAGAATGGAAGCTCACTTGAGCAGGGTCATCTTTTCCTATCGTTCTCCATATGTCAAACCTATTTGTTAAGTTTATGTTTGTTTTCTCCCACCCATTGTACAGCGATGCAGACTATGGTGACGCTTTATAAATAATTGTAATTGTATTCATATTCTCTGCATGTTCGCGCTCTAGCTGCAAATTGGGCCTTTCCAATGCCAGGTGCCACCATGATCCCCCTTCAAGGATGTCGCTTATTGAGCATCATCGAGCATCACTGTGCAATTGGCCATGAGAAGTGATGTCAATGTGCTGACTTGTCAGTTAGCTCATCGGCATGCAATCAGCTGGGAGGAGTGAGCAGGGGGCTGTAGGATGGGACTTCATGCTGGTGGCATACCACAAGATGTGAGAAACTGTACAACTTTCATAAAGAATAATTTGAAATTTTCCTACGTGTGTTAGCAAGAAGACATGCACATATACCATGTAGGAAGTGATTGCCTGTTACGTGAGCCCATTAGAGTTGAACACGACAGGTGCACTTTATTTATAAAGTATTTTACCAGGAAGGATACATTGAGATTTCTCTCATTTTTAAGTATGTCCTGGGTTCAAGAACATTGAATTGTTACAGTAGGTACAGAAATACAAAGTAATAAAATGCAAGATATTAAAAACTAAACACAAATATACAGATTAACACAGAAAATAAATATGTAGGAAATATAGTCACTATGTTACATGTTTACAGGTGCTTTCCGTATTGAGGTATGTTAGTAAGGAGCTCTTGAGTGACTTTAGCCTGGGGTAAGATTTGATGGCGTCTGGGAGGTTATTCCATAATTGCGGTGCTCTGTAGGAAAATGAGGATCGAGCCACTTTCTTTTTTTATTGTGGTATTGCAAGTAAGGTGCAGGTCCTGGATGGGAGATTATAGGAGGAGGGAACTTTAATATTTTATACTTTCTAAAATTCCAAATTCCATATTGTTGTGTTGTGGAATCATTTAAGACGCTGAGGGATATCAGTGTGAGAATAAAATTAAAAGCAAGGAAGGGGAAATCTACTTGAGAGTGGCACAAGTATTACTTCCTCCAAGTGAGATGATCTGCTCACTTAACTCCTCCGACAGCACCGACCGGCCTTCATGATTACGATGACAGATGAAAGTAATCATTGACCTGCATGGTTTAATATTTCAGTTGTGACGGCATTGAATGAGAAAGAAGGAAATGCAATACCAGCAGATTAAGAGCGGCACATTACAAGTCAGGAACGCCTGCCCAGTCTATAATCTGTTCCTGCAACACATGCCGATCATCTCTTTACACATAAAACCCCTTCCTTAGTCAAGTGTATTTGGTTCAAAGTCTTGTCAGATGTCGCTCTAGAACAACAAATATATCATTTCAAGAGGACCCTGGTGACAGGTGCTTGGAGGGATTTAAACGGAGGGTGGAAGTAATTTTTATAGCATATTGTGCAAGATGCAAATGTTCAGCTGTCTCAATACTGGTTACTCTTAACAAACAATGAAATGAGTATACAGGAGGGACTCGAAGTGACAGGGAAGGGAGGGTGTGATGACTGCGGTGTCACCGCGCAGTGTCAGTAATGTGCCACTTCTTTGTCTTTTTACATCTGTGATGTGTAATAAAATATATTTTCCTCGTTTCATTCATTTAATGACTTGTTTATTTTAGGACAGTTTTAGCTATGTAAAGCCGTATCCTGCTTGGTTTTATAATTAATGCAAACTAAACCATCTTCAGAATGCAAATAGCCCAAAACAGCTTTAGTGAATGTAGGTGAATGATATGTGATGAAACTAAGGGTTCCAATAAATTCTATCCAATGATTTTTTTTTTCCATAAAATATTGTCTGCCAACAATTTATATTTTTTCCCCCAAATATCGGCTGATCCATTTGAAAAAATTTGGTCAGAACAGAAATCTAGAAAACCAGAGTGTAACTACGTGTACATTGATACACATAGTGCAAATCTTAACCCCTTCACTACCAAGTGGTTTTCTAAAAATACCCTGTTAGGAACGAGTGTTTTTTTTAAAAATAATTTGCAAGTAATTATACAAGAAGAGATATTTGGGAATATTCCCAGTGTATTTCTTACTGTAATAACCTATCTGGAAGGCTGATGTCACCATCTACTGGCCAAATAGAGTTCCTGCAGGTAAAACTGCAGCTCGTGTCTCCCTGTCGGCTAGGAAATGCCATGGGCCACATTACATACTTGGTGCTAACGTTTGCACTTACCTGAGTGAGCGTTAACTTTAGCCCAAATATTTAATGCAAATTACAATCCAAAAGCTAACAGGTTAAGTAACTGGTTTGCGTTTATTACCTTGTACTTCTCTGCATGAGGTTACTGTACTATGTGCTCCCTATACTTAACATGGGGAGCGGAAAGTGTTTAATCAGCGTTAGGATTACAAAGTCAAAAAAGTTAACCAGAGCCAGGACTTGCTTCTGCTTCTGCAGAATCCGTTAACGCCAGCCAAAAAACAAAATAAAGAATCATATACTCACCTCCTGTCCCGCGGCGAGGACCGCAGCTCTGTCCACCTCCTCAGTCCGGTGGGAGCAGGGAAAGACTGGGGGGAACAGTCTCCCCCTGCGTATCGCTACGCTGACTGGACGGATCTCGCAAAGCGATATCTGGCTGGTCATGTGACCGCCGGCGTCTGCTTCAATGGAGTCCTATGGACTCCACTGAGAGGATGCACGCAGCTACGCTTAACACAGCCGTGCGCATCCCGGGGGTTAACATGCGGTAACAATGCAGGCAGCATTTTTGCGCCTGCATTGGAATTGCACGCAAAACGGGGCACTAGGGGGAAAACTGCGGGGACAGTTTTTCCTCCCTAGCGCCCGCGTTTTATCGCTAGGATCATAATGTGGCCCCAGATATGTCATAACATTCCTTAGCCGAATTTAACCAGTTTTAGCAACTTGGCCTAATGTCCACAGGGCTAAAACGTTGAAGGCGCCCTCTGGAGTCCAAAAGCAATGAAAATTAGTTTGCAACAAACTAATTTCATTTGCAATCACATCAACATAGCCCCAGATCATGTTAGCACAATGTCGGGCTGCTGTGGCTGCTACCGCTCATTGTGTATATACGATTGTGGTAGTGAAGGCATTAATGTACAGAGTTGCGTTCTGTGTTTAAGGAACTGCTATGGCTAATATTAAGAGATTTATATTTATTTTAATAAATAACATTTTGGAATGCTTTTGTGGTCTTGAGCGCTGTTTAATGACAACACAGGCCAGAAAGTGGTAGCAGAGGAGCAGGACATGTTGATGGCTGCCCCAAACTTCTGGACATTTTAATTAGTTTGCCTGCTTTGCATGGAAGTGGTAAATCTACATTGATATTTAATCACTGTGATTTCAGAAGGATTTTCCCTGGTTCCCTGCCTGAAGAGCCTTATAGTAACACCTTTCAGTATTTGATAAGTTTTTGGTAATCGACATACTGATATATTCAAACTGAATTGCTAAAGCAGATGTTTTGATTGAAAAATATACCCAGGAGACCCAATATTTGAGTCGAATTTTAATCAGGAATGGAAAAGCCCAAAAAAAAATGGGCAAAATGTGTCTGAAAAAGGTGATGATTTCAGCTATCAGGCCAAATTAAATTGAGCCCCATGTTAGGGGACAATATCAGGGAATACAAGTACAAAGGTAAACTCCGCCATTGTTTTATTATTGAGATCCCCAAATGCAAAAGAGTTAGGCCCCCGGGCACACGAGCGTTAACAGAGAGAGGAAGGAACGTCCGTGAAAGTGGGCGTTCCTTCCACTCTCTGCGCTCAGCGTACAAAGCGCGATCCTCCTATGGAGAATCGCGCTTTGTATCCTGTCAGCGTCCGTTTAGCTTTTTGACGGGGAGGGCTTTTTCACGTCCGGTGGATGGCTTTCCCCGTCAAAAACGCACGGACGCAGGGAATTGCGGGCGCACATGAGCCATAAATACGCTCGTGTGCCGGGGGCCTTAAAGGGCATTTTCTTCTCTGTATCACTGCTTTCAAACCAGTAGGAAGTAGAGGGAAGCAAGTTGTACAGTAACAAAATCTGGAAGCTCACACGTAATTAAACTCAGTGCTGTAACATAAAAGTCACTTGGTTTCTGATGGAAATATTGCATAGGGTTACATCTATCCTGAATTGTAGCTGCACATCCTGATCTATATGAAGTATTGTTAATTGCTTCTCTCTATAGAGCTTGTCACGTTGTACCTGCTTCTTGATACCACTATGCCTTCTCCTATTCAAAAAGTGATGACGATGACAGCAGAATGGCATGTCATCCATCCGAAAAGGATTACTAAACTTCTACCATGTCATCATGTTATTACAATTTTTTATTAGGTTCACTGGTCGGAAACTTGGCTATCTACTTCAAAGTGTGGTGTAAAAATGATAGGGGACTATGACAGGCTTGAGTGCCTGTACTCATAGTGCATTTTAAGTAATACTGTAATAGGTCGACTCTGGCATCTACACAGAAAACCTTCATCACAGTCTTACAATAAAAATGAATTTGTGAGTACATTTTGGCAGTAGATGCACCTATTTCACACAACGACCTGGGCAACAATAAAGGCTCCAGAGAAAAGGGATAATGCTCTTTATGATTCAGGAATATTTTCACCGCAAGGAATGTTTATTGACCTTTGTTTCCATCCTCTCTAATCTGAGCACACTTGTAAAAATTTCTACTCACATCATTTTCTGAGCAGAACAAGACGTGTGGCATTTGCAGGAACCGTACAATTCGATTCATAACATATTTCACCAGATGCAGCCACAGGGAGAAGAAGAAAAAAGATCTGAAGTGAATATTGCAACATTTTGACAGCGAGTTAAAAGGACACTCTAGACACTTTAACCACTCAATGTAAATTGAGTAGTCCCAGTGACATCACCCCTTTCTGCTTTCCAGGGGAGGGACCTTTGAGGGCTGAATTACAGGTCTATTCACTAAAGGTGAAACTCAGGAGAATTGGCAGGAGAAGTGAAAATTCTAGGTCAAAATAGCCAAACCATAAAAATTCTCCCATTGATCTCACTTTCCAAAATGGCTATTTGGTCTAGATTGTTCTCTTCTTCTGCTAGTTCTCCTGAGTTTCACCTTTAGTGAATAGACCTGTTAGTCTTCTGAGTGCTGGGGATTAGGCCCACCCAGAACCTGAGCATTGACCTTAGGTTCCAGGATTTTGGTACCTAGCTCTCGCCTGTCATGTTTCCACAGTTTCCAGCCCTGCCCCCTGTGGGGAGAGCGATCCGGGTCAGCTCTTACTTTGTATGGGCTATCCATTCCACCCTCTCCACTCCTGGATTCCACTGCAGCTGGTCTGGCCAGAGGTCACATGCTCTGCCATAAGTATCCAGCATTGCAATTGCTCTGTGCTCTTGCATGGGTCATTTCTCCCCGAGGGTCTACTGGTATATGTTCTGCTTTGTGATTTCTGGTATATGACTTTGGCCTGGTTTTGACTACTCTGCCTTGTGATCCCTGTACGTTCTATATTGCTTTTCTGTGTACCTATTCCTGGCTTGTCTGACTTCCTTCTCTGGTTGCTGATTCCTGGTTCTGTATGACTACCCACTCTGGTGTATGATTGTGGCTTTGTATTTTGACTATGTCTCTGGATCTATTCCTTGTGTCCTGTTTCCTGTTCTGTGTATCACCCAGCAGCATTGTATTCATTAGAGGGCCATTCTAAAGGACTGTATCCCAGTATAAGGTTTCTCTGTGTGTGCTGCTGTGTGCCAGTATATTGTTGCTGTTTTCTCCCTTAACCCTCCCCCTCCTGTTCTCTTGTTCTGTGTGTCTTGTGCGGTTCCCTTCCCTAGATAGATGGCCATCCCAAGGACCATATTCAGATTCAGGGTTCCCTTTAGTATTCTGTTTTCACCTTTTCCTCCTGCCCATCCTGTTGTCCTGTTGTCTGTTGCCTGTGCTATAGTCCTGTGTATATACAGCCAGCGGCAAACCTGCCTAAAGGGCTAACTAACCGACATAAAGGGCCCACCTTGGCTCACACTGAGTGCCCCGTGACACCACCAATGACACTACAGAATTGACAGCCATTAGATTGGCTTTCTGCGGTTACGTGACAGCTGCAGCTTGCAAGTCACGTCCGACCAGTACTGAGGAATCCTGCTGTTCTAAATGTAGTAAAATCATTTGGCTGTGAAGGGTTAACTATCCTGTCAACCTTCAAGAATGTACATAACAAGATCACAATGTATTCTTGTATAGACTGCACCTTTTTGACACAGAATGAGTTTACTTTCACATGTGCAACATACATAGATAGGAAAGGTCTTAGACCAAGACCAAACTGCACTCATCAAGGGCAAATTTCATAAAACGCAAACATTATTCAACTCAATAGAGCTTATACTTTAATTTCCTCAATATGGAGGAACACAGTATACCCTGGCAGAAATGGTGTAAATGTAAGCAGATTTGATTGTAGCATGATTTTTTTTTTAAATACACAGCAATATTTATATATAATATGTATGTTTTTAATAGGTTTGTACATTTCTTTTAAGAGCATGGAAAGTAAAGAATTGTGTTCAGACAAGCTGTACACCAAGTTATTTCGTATACTGCTGTAAAGTGTTGTGGTGAAGGATGGGACACATTTCCGGAGTTTAAATCAAGGCTTTCTTCAACTCATAAAAAGGTTGTTATTAAGTTAAAGACACTGTTGTAATTGTCATTGTGGTCTACATTTACCCTCAATGACAATTCCCACTGACATTACCAGGAGTTATATATGTCATTCCCCATCCAACTGCACTGGAAACTAAAGTTAAGTGTCTCGCCAGTGAGTCATAAAATAAGTACCGTACGTCTCCGCACAATAACCATTCATAAAACACGTCTTGGCCTTCGGATACTAAAATATGTGTTAATAGATTTTTATTTATTCTATGGGTAAATCGCTTTCACAAACCCAGAGGTTTTATGAAATCTGAAGGGGCTGACAATTTATTGAAAGGAATTCAGAATTGTTTTCACGACAATATTCATTTACAACATGCTGCCGCGGTTGCTCCATGAGATTCTTACTCTGCAGAAAGATGACATAACTAATGAAAAATACACTATTTTACATTCATTAGATTGTGAGCTCTTGAGCAGGGTCCTCTTTTTCAATGTTTCTCCATACAGTATGTCAAACTTAAGTATGTTTTGTCCCATCTATTGTACAGTGCTTCAGAATATGTTGGCATTTATCAATAATTCTATTTGTAATTGTAACAAAGTCTTCCAAGCAACTAAATGAACTGTTCTCTATTTGACACAATGGCTATACACTATCAATGCCAAGACACTTGGCCATCAAATCTTCCCCCAGTCTAAAGTCCCTTAAGAGCTCCCTATAAACATACCTCAATATGGAATGCGCCTGTAAACATGTAACATAATGACTTTATTTCCTACATATTTATTTTCTGTTAATCTGTTTATTTGTTTTTGTGTTAATATCTTGCATTTTACTATTTTGTATTTCTGTAACCACTCAATGTTCTTGAAACCAGGACATACTTGAAAACGAGAGAAATCTCAATGTATCCTTCCTGGTAAAATCCTTTATAAATAAATAAATCCGAATGACAGCAAAAAAGCGTTCTTTTTGTTACTACGTTACAATACACTGAAGTGGTGATAACTCCTGACAGATTCAGAATTTGAATGAATAAATGGAGAAACTATTGAGGTCAACAATTACATTAAACATTTTTATTGAACTATATGGTAAATACGGTTTGCTTTGTAGTTTACCGTGGTCGTGTTTACACAATCAGCAGCAGCAGACACAGCAGCCTGAGACTGTGTTAACACGACCTGGGACTATGCTGTATCATTGCAAAAGAAAGTTGTTTGTTGAAAATTAATTTATTTGCATTTGGGTTCCAGAACATGCCCCTAAAGCTGTAGCACCGTGGACATGATGCCCAAGGTCTAACACTTTTTAAAACTAGCTGGGAACATCTCTAAAAGACATCTCTCCAGCTGATCCTGCACAGAGCTCTGATCTGTAGTAACTCCATTTGGCCAGTAGATGGTGATATCTGCCTGCCAAATAGGTTATTACAGTAGGGAATACATTGGGAATATTCCCAAATATTTCTTACCGTATCATTAATTAAAATTATCACCCCCCCCCAAAAAAACTCTGATTCCAGGCATTTTTTTTAATCACTTGGCAATAAAGATTCCTATACTTTGAATAGGAAGTGCTAAAGTGCAGCCAGCTGAAGAATAAGGAGCGATTCCAAAGCTGTAGGTTATTATCATTCCCTGCAACTGCTATGACAACCAATTCCCATCTACTAAAACCTATAGTTTAACGATTTTGCATTAGCTCAAAAACACTCAAGAATAATTACAGCAAGAAAATCTACGCTCACCTCTAATTCTAGGACAGTGCAATCTGCTGCCTCCTCTTGCTGCTAGCAGAATGTCCTGGGAAAAAATAGCTACGATTCTGATAAAATAAGTTATTTAAGTTTACTCGTGACTTGAAATTCAACCCTAGCGATACACGTATCTTTAGCAATAGGATCCAATCCATCCTTAAATGTACATTCTATTCTCAGCAATGTTAAGTGATTGGTTGGTCAGTTGAAATCAATGTGAAAAGCTCATTGTATGTTCGTGACGATCCTATTTGCAATTAAACATCTGTATTAGAAATTAACTAGACATTACAACATAGCAATCAAATTCAACGATAAAATTATTGTGTGCATCGAAAAACTACAGAAATTTTTTTTCTGGAAAAAGAGCATGTCATTCCTGAATCCTGTGATGTTACGAAGTACATTTCTCCAGGCTGGATTTTGTCAAAGATTCAATCTCAAACAGATTTGTTCTTAACAGAAGAAACAAAACGGACACAGCTAAAAGGCAAGGTCAGTATCTGCGGCCCAGATGTCTCTCGCCTGGCGTTATCGTCTCACAGAGCGCACGCGTTAACCGTTTGTAACTGCAGGAGAGCATTCACCGCAAAAAACAAAAACCCAATTCTCATGACTTGTTTGCCAGCATCTTGTGCTATGATCCAGGCCATGTACACCAGTTTTTTGTCCCAATGTTAAAAAAGGCTCATCTGTGCTTTGGCATGGTGCCTGCCGCAGCAAACGAGCTGCGTATGTCAGTTTAAATCTCCTGGCATGAGCTAATGTTTTCTCCTATCGCAGCGATTTATCACACTGGATATAAAAGTACTTGTTTCTGCAAAGCAAGTACATTTGAAATAAAATAAGATTCTCAATGGCTCCTCCCTGCAGAATTGTATTATTTTTAATAAAATAGCATTAATGGAGTTAAAATTGGAAAATGCCAAGCAGTATAGTGAGTCACTGAGGAATGTTTTACACCAAGCAAACACAGCTCCAATATGCTTCGTCTGTCACCGAATTCCTTCCTCCTAAATACCAAAAGAACATGCAGTACTCTGTGATCACACTAAGACTTCTTTTCTAAATGTTGTGTCATTATTGTCTACTACAACAGAAATTGCAAAACACCTTTCTGTTAAGGGGGTTCTTTAGTAATAAACATGTGCTCCCCTATTCTGGTTGGAGCAGTGATTTGTGAGCCAATTCATAATATCACCGCTCCTGGTAATCTGCTTCGGTTAGCTGGTTATTGACAAGAGCACAAGTCAAGTGAACAGCTAACAATGCCACGCACCACAGCCGGCATTCACTACTGGAATCCACATGACTCCATGTAGATTTATGCAATTTCATGGGATCATGCTGACCTGCTGGAAGGACACCGGAGGACTATTTATTGAGAAAGTGGCAGATCACAGCTGCCTCTTCACCGAGGGTAGAGAAGTGAGTTTTACATCTTTTCTAATTACTTTACTTTAATGCATTAAGTGATTTTGAAATCACAATATGACTTATCATTAGCTTTTGGGAACCATTAATAGTTTTTTTGCCTTTCACTTCAATAACATTACTTTAGAGAAGCCTATCGGCTCACTCCATCATTCCCCCCCCCCATTGTACATTTCTTGCTCCATCTTCTCACCTACAGGGTTATTCAGAGAAGGTGAAACTCTGGAGAACTTTTGGAGAAGTGAAAATTGTAGGTCAAAATTGCCAAACCAGAAAAATTCTCCCATTTTTCCTCACTTTCCAAATAGACTATTTTGACCTAGAATTTTCACTTCTCCAAAAGTTCTCTAGAGTTTCACCTTTCTCTGAATAACCCTGCTAGTGTGTCACCCCTCATCTCTCTTAGATTGTAAGCTCTCGAGCAGGGTCCTCTCTCCTATTCTTCTGTGTGTTTAATGTGTATGTATATTTGTTACTCTGTCTCACCCATTGTATAGCGCTACGGAACATGATGGCGCTTTATAAATACTTGTAACTGTAACTGTTTAATGTGGCACTGGGATCACTTGTCCTTCATGAACCCCCCTCAACCTGGAATAGCAGCTGAGCAAATAGAGAGTGGAGCTGCAAGAGTTAATGGGTCACTCTAACCACCATGATCATTTAATACATTTGAAATGGAAATGGGGGATTGACTGTGTCCCCGAAGGTTACCCTGGAAGTCTGATTCAGCTTTCCAAATGAAGCCTTTCACTTGCCTGGAAAGCTGTCAGTCCATCTGGCCAAGATCCGCCATCTAGGGCTTAGGCCAAACATTCAAACGTGTGACCTGGCAGGTCTGTGGTAGTGTTGAGAAAATCTCAATCAATCAGAAAAATACAGTGACCACTGAACAATCCAATCAGAAACATGACAATACTGTATTAGTACCCATCATATACAGTTTGACATCAAATTGCCACCTGTCTAGTAAAAAATGTATATAATTGAAATCTCTTTAACACCCCAATGTTTAGGCAGCTTTTCCTGCACCGACAAAGGCACAGTAAGAAGTACACATCTAATAATAAAGCATTGTAGGATTGAGCTTTGCATTGTTCAGCCATGAAACAAAACTGAGCAATGTGCCATTTGCAGATGAGTAATGGGGTGACAGGATGCGAGCTATCACCTGCAGGCAGCACTGAATACACGCTGTGTCGTTTCACATTATTGACAGTGCCAGCATGTGGCTAATACTGGAGAACAAATATAGACATGTCTATCATTTGAGATCTACTTTCCCAACAGCATGCAGTTACTCCACAGAAGCATCGGGGAACTGCAATTATCTCTATGACACATTGCAATGCCATAGAATTGATCTCAGAGGAGGCAAAGGCTGCCTTTCCAGCAAAACGTTAAAAGCTGTCTTGAGATTTGTACATGAGCATTGCCTCTCACAATAACGCTAGTACCAACAAGGGGACAATTCTAAGTAAAATGAGTAATAATATGTCCAAATGCTATAGCAACATTGAATCCGACAGAATAATTCCTATGAGCTAAGTTACATAATACAACATCACTGCACTCATGGTCTGCTTAACTGTATTAGACAAATGACTCATCATATTATCATGGAAAATCCCTAGACAAATAGTTGTTTTCCAGAAATATATATATCTATATATGTCTTCCAGTCCTACCGTACCGTCTTTGTTATGTGTTGTTCAAATGTATTTGTTCTGTCTATTTTTCTTGCACAGCATTCTAGAATCGGCTGGCACTATAAATAAAGTATATAGAAACATAGAAAAATGTTGGCAGATAAGAACCTTTCGGCCCATCTAGTCTGCCCAATTACATGGATACTTACCTGGATTTATCTTTTGTTTAGGATAGCCTTATGCCTATCCCATGCTTGCTTAAATTCAATTACTGTTTTGGCCTCTACCACTTCAACTGGAAGACTGTTCCATGTATCCACCACCCTCTCAGTAAAATAATGCTTCCTGATGTTACTTTTAAACCTTTGCCCCTCTAATCTAAGACTATGTCCTCTTGTTTTGCTACTTTGTTTCCTTTTAAATATACTCCCTTCCTCTTCCTTGTGGATTCCCTTTACGTATTTAAATGTTTCTATCATATCTCCTCTGTCTCGTCTTTTTTCCAAGCTGTACATGTTAAGATCATTAAGCCTTTCCTGGTAACTTTTCTCCTTCAAGCCGTACACCATTTTAGTAGCCCTTCTCTGAACTCTCTCTAAGATGTCTATATCCTTCTGGAGATACGGTCTCCAGTACTGCACACAGTACTCCAAGTGAGGTCTCACCAGTGCTCTGTACAGTGGCATGAGCACTTCCCTTTTCCTACTGCTAATACCTCTCCCTACACAACCAAGCATTCTGCTAGCATTTCCTGCTGCTCTATTACATTGACTACTTACCCTTAGATCCTCAGAAATAATAACCCCTAAATCCCTTTCCTCAGATGTTGAGGTTAGGACTGTATCAAATATTCTATATTCAGCCCTTGGGTTTTTAAGTCCCAGGTGCATTATCTTGCACTTATCCACATTAAAACTCAATTGCCACAGCTCCGACCATTTTTTTAGTTTACCTAAATCATTTGTCATTTGGCTGATCCCTCCAGGAACGTCAACCCTGTTGCAAATCTTTGTGTCATCAGCAAAAAGACATACTTTCCATTAATACCTTCTGCAATATCACTAATAAAAATATTAAATAGAATGGGTCCAAGTACTGACCCCTGAGGTACCCCACTGGTAACAAGACCTTGCGCCGAATAAACTCCATTTACCACAACCCTCTGTTGCCTGTCACTCAGCCACTGCCTAATCCATTCAACAATATTGGAATCCAAGCTCAAAAATTGCAATTTATTGATAAGCCTTCTATGCGGAACAGTATCAAAAGCCTTACTGAAATCTAAATAAGCAATGTCTACTGCACCACCTGTGTCTATTATTTTTGTTACCCAATCAAAAAAATCAATAAGATTAGTTTGGCATGATCTCCCTGAGGTAAACCCATGTTGTTTCTGATCCTGTAATCTATGTGTTTTTAGATGTTCAACAATCCTTTCCTTTAACATGGTTTCCATTAATTTCCCCACTACTGACGTAAGACTAACTGGCCTATAGTTCCCAGATTCCTCCCTACTACCCTTCTTGTGAATGGGCACAACATTTGCTAATTTCCAGTCTTCTGGGACGACTCCCGTTAGCAAGGATTGGTTAAATAAATCTGTTAACGGTTTTGCTATTACATCACTGAGCTCTTTTAATAATTTAGGGTGGATCCCATCAGGCCCCATTAACTTATTTGTCTTTACTTTAGACAGCTGCTGTAGAACCTCCTCCTCTGTAAACTGATATGTAATTGTCTCGTTAGTGTTTCCTCCTAACTGAGGTCCCTTTCCTTCCTTTTCTTCTGCAAAGACTGAACAAAAATATTCATTGAGGCAGTCCGCGAGACTTTTATCCTCTTCTACATACCTTCCTTCTTTGTTTTTAATCTAACTAATCCTTGTTTTACTTTTCTTTTCTCGTTTATGTATCTAAAAAATGTTTTGTCACCCTTTTTTTACTGACTGAGCTATTTTCTCTTTTGCGTGTGCTTTGGAAGCCCATATATATTGCTTTGCCTCTTTCTGCCTAATCTTATAGGTTTGCCTATCTTCTTCACTCTGAGTTGTTTTATAATTATTGAATGCTGTCTTTTTGTTCTTCACTATTTTGGCCACTTCTGCAGAGTACCACAGTGGTTTCTTCCCTTTTTTGTTTTTGCTAACAAGTCGAATGCAATTGCCTGTGGCCTTCAATAATGCTTCCTTTAAATAATCCCATTTCTCCTGGACTCCCTTTAAACTCCTCCAGTCTGATAATGACTCCTTTACACAAAAATCATTTTTTTTAAAGTCTAAAACTTTTGTTTTTGTGTGGTGCGGCTCCATCCCTGTTCTTATATTAAACCATACTGACTGGTGATCACTAGATCCCAAATTTTCACCTACAACAACGTCCGATACCAAACCTCCATTTGTGAGTATTAAATCCAATATGGCCTCTTTACGGGTCGGCTCCTCAACTACTTGTGTTAGAGATAATCCCAGTAGGGAGTTTAGAATATTTGTACTCCTGGTGCACCCAGCTGTTTTGGTTTTCCAGTTCACATCAGGAAGATTAAAGTCCCCATGATAATAACTTCCCCTTCATTGCCATTTTGGCTATTTCCTCAAGCAGCAGATTATCTAGCTCTTCTACTTGTCCAGGGGGTCTATAGATCACACCTACACGAGCTACTGTATGATTGCCAAATGTTAGCGTAACCCAAACTGACTCTATGTTCACCTCGCTCACTTTTATTTGGTTAGTTTTTATGTTGTTTTTCACATACAGGGCCACTCCTCCTTTCCTACCTTCTCTGTCCTTTCTATATAAAGAGTACCCCGGTATTGTTATGTCCCAGTTATTTTTCTCACTGAACCATGTCTCAGTAACCGCAACTAAATCTACTTTTTCAGCTGCCATCATTGCCTCCAGTTCATTGATTTTATTGACTAAACTGCGAGCATTTATAGACACGACTCTGAGCTTGTCATTTTGTTCCCCGCATGTTGCTTGCACCCTCCGATTTAGTTTTGGGGGACAATCAGGCAGATTGTTTTTTACCCTTTTGTCCCCCCTCCTAGTTTAAATATTTCTTTGTGAAACCTTTGAACTTCTCACTGAGAACATATGTTCCCCTATGAGTAAGATGAAAACCATCTTTTTTATACAGTTCCTTTCTGCTCCAATTAGAGCTATCATATGCTATCATATGAAAAGCCACCATATACAGCACTTGAGTGTAGCATTAAAGATACTAAAATACCTTACCTGGGTATAACAAGGGGGATTTAGTTACAAAAAAATTATCATATAATGCATAAGCCTGCTAGTCTGAAAAAAGACATGGTCAGAATTACTGCAACCATTTTGAAATATACTGTATATATATATATATATATATATATATATATATTATATATATATATATATATATATATATATATTTGCTTGGGGCTCTGCAAAGAATTAGGTTGACATTTAGGGTAGACCAATCTAATGACGTATTAACCAAACTGAAAAAATATTGTTCTGAAAAAAGTTACCCCCTGTCATATTTGCCAGTTCAATTACCTCTGACATTCCTTCTCCTGAGCATGCTAGCGGCAAGGTGACATGAATTGTCACCAGATTGACGCGTCTGAAATGTCTCATACAGCACGGAATGATGCTGAAATGCCTCTCGTTGTGTTAACATTATTGTTTAGGCTGAGCGCTCCAGTGCCAAATCCACTTATTCCCTAGCGTCCAGGCATCATTGGAAGGACGCGACCAGATACCAGCGCATTGATGCAACTAGACTGCCTCATTCTGTGAGCATACATTCTGGAGCACATTAGTGATGCCACCCAGTGACACACAGTCTACCCTTATATAAACTTCCAGATTTCCTTCAGTCTGCCCCCTACCATGCTTATTTACAGACCCTTAAGCACGATCATACTGTATTTATTATTATTATTATTCTTTATTTATAAAGCGCCAGCATATTCCGCAGCGCTGTACAATAAGCACAGTATAGACAGGGTTACAATACATTGAACAACATTTGACAAACAGTACAGGAGGAGATGAGGGCCCTATTCCCGTAGGAACTCACAATCTAGGAGGGTTGGGGTTGGAAACAGGAGGAGAGGACTGTAAGGTGAGAGTGATTGATGGTTGCATCAGTGAGTTGGGTGGTAGGCTTCCCTAAATAGGAATGTTTTCAGGGAGCGTTTGAAGGAAGAGAAGTTAGGGGAAAGTCTGACAGCACGAGGAGAGCGTTCCAGAGAGTGGGGGCTGCGCGTGAGAAATCCTGCAGTCTATCATGGGAAGAGGTGATGCGGGGAGAAGCTAGGCGCAGGTCACTGTTTGACCTTAGGGAGCGGGCTGGGGTGTATTTGGTGATTAGTGAGGACAGGTAGTGGGGCGCTGAGTTAGTGAGGGTTTTGTAGGTAAGGATAAGGATTTTGAACTTAATTCTGCAGTGGATGGGGAGCCAGTGAAGGGACTCGCAGAGGGGAGCGGCAGAGACAGAGGGGCGGGTGAGGTGAATTAGCCTGGCAGAGGCGTTCAGGATGGATTGTAGGGGGGAGAGGCGGGACAGAGGGAGGCCAGATAAGAGATTATTGCAATAGTCGAGTCGGGAGATTACCAGGGCGTGTATGAGTTGTTTTGTGGTGACAGCAGTAAGAAATGGCCGAATTCTGGAAATATTACGCAGTTGGTATCGGCAGGAGGAGGAAAGAGACTTGATGTGGGGGATGAAGGAAAGAGCAGAGTCCAGTGTAACTCCAAGACAGCGAACTTGGTTTGATGGGGAGATGGTGATACCCTCCACCGTGATAGAGAAGTCAGGAGGTGGGGAGGCATTAGAGGAGGAATAAGTAGGAGCTCAGTCTTTGACATGTTGATCTTTAGGTGGTGGGAGGCCATCCAGGAGGAGATGCCAGATAAACAGTCACTGACTTTTGAAAGGACAGGGGGAGAGAGATCAGGGGTAGAGAGGTAGATCTGAGTGTCATCAGCGTAGAGGTGGTAATTAAAGCCAAAGCTGTTGATGATTTTGCCCAGGGAGGAGGTGTAGATGGAAAAGAGCAGAGGACCAAGGACAGAGCCTTGAGGTACACCAACAGATAGAGGCAATGAAGAGGAGGAGTTACCAGCAAAGGACACACAGAAGGACCTGTTGGATAAATAGGAGTCAACCCAAGCAAGTGCAGTGTCACCGAGACCCAGAGAGTTGAGGGTCTGTAGAAGGAGGGGGTGGTCAACAGTGTCAAAAGCAGCCGAGAGGTCAAGCAGGATGAGAATAGAATAGTGGCCGTGTTTTTTAGCAGTTAGGAGGTCGTTGGTGACTTTGGTGAGGGCAGTTTCAGTTGAGTGTAGGGGACGGAAGCCAGATTGCAGGGGGTCAAGTAGGGAATTGGAGGACAGGAAGAGGGAGAGGCGGTTGAAGACTAGTTTTTCTAAGAGCTGTAGTTTGATTCTCCGGTATAGTGATGTGTTTTCTAACATCTCTGACCTCTGGTATCCTTTACTCGGCTTTGTCTCCTCAAATACTCTGTCTTCTTTTGTTCTTTGACATCAGCTTGTTCAATGACCACTCTTATATGTGTCCAATTTTGTCTAGTTTGGCTGTTAGATGGACCGAAATACATCCTTTTGTTCTCTTGTATTGTATTCCTCTTTGATTTTTCTACCCCTTTTCATTTCACCTTTATCCTGCTATTAGTCTGGTCACTTCTGCTGGACCTACAAAAACCGTGACACCTCACCCAACATGCAATTTGCCCGCCATGTTATTTTCTAATAAAATATATTCCCATTGAACCCAGTTTCAAAAATATTAACTCTACAATGGTGGCAGAAAGTTCCCCATGAGTCGAGTTTTTCATGAAGAAGCCAACACGTCTTGCCTTGACCTCAGTTTAATTCATTTAGTTGAGGGACAACATTCAGAGCTTAAACTGACACTTAGGCTCAGGTCAGACGAGCGCAGTGTTCACGTGTGTGTTGCCGCACATTTTAATGTCCGTGGTAGCATACAATTATGACCACACACAAAGTACGTCTGCACAGAAGTGCAGACGCACAACGGATGCGGCAAACATACGCAAGTTAGGCAAGAACGTAAAACCACTAGAACGGACGTGCGGAGTGCGCCACGTCCACATAGCTTTGTGTGTGAGTGATGGAACGTAGTCAAACGGACTGCATTTTTGACGTCCAGCATTTTTGATGGACAAAATGGTTTTTCATATCAATTTTATTTCCCATCTACATCAGTCAAAAAAAACGTCAGTCACAAAAAAGGACTGTGTGGCCACTACCTTGTCGTCAGTCAGAAAGTACGTCTGTTGTGCACGGACGCACAGTCCGCACAGAATGCGCTCGTCTGACCCTAGCGTTAAAGCACTGGTTAACACAAATACAGCTTTTTTGTTTTTTTTTCAAGAGAATAAATTCCATAGATAACATTAAAATTAAAGATATATAAACATATTTCTTATCTCTTTTTTTTTTTAAATCGCAGTTGCTGAACTCGTCAAGATGTCTAGTAGTTCAGAAAACCACACATTTAATCAATGTAATCACGCTTAAATTGTTTGCTGGATATAATTACTTTAAAAAAACTCAGTAATTTTAGTACCGTTCACCTCTGACATTGGGAATTAAAAAAGGAAAGCCAATTCATTGACAATAAAGCATGCTTGGAAATGCCTTTAGTTATGTAATCATCTTAATGTGGAATAATTACTCAACAATTCGAGATCATGCACTTAATTACAGAATTGAATACTTGGAGAATGATGTTACGCTGACTTTCCATTGGAAAAATATTAGAACATATTTTCTTTTTTGGCTTCTAAATTTTACTGTCAAGGAATATTTTCTCAGTGTAATGGAATTTATTATTATGCTATCATTACTAAGCTAAAAATGCTAAAAACTAATGATGCATTAATAAGCCTCTCTACAGCTGAGCTGCAACAATAGCATGTTATAATAAGACGGTACATTGAAAATATTTTGGAACCTGTTTCTACTTTGGATTGAAGAAAGTTTTGTCTTGCACATATAATTATTGCTTTTAATCTCTTATATTAAACAACTGTTATTATCGCCAATGATGGGCACGTGTATGTTCCTATGCTCAAAACAATCACTTAACAGTTTCTAAATGAAGAATTTTATAAATGTAATTAAGTACTGTTAAAAAAGATAGAAAAAAGTGTTTTTATATATAATCTTTTATCTTAAATTGCACATACATTGCACATTAAGCTAAGACAAGCGAAGTTCCATAGTTCCTTAAAAGTGACATATTTATACACAGAAACAACATACGGGCAAAAGAATATAAAAATATGTTTTAAAATAAACTGTGTTCATATTAATGATTGTGTTTAAGATTTTAATCACATCTCAATGGCCCCTATTCCAGCATTATTTATAATAGGGAGCCGCTAAAGGAAAACCCATAGCGGTTCTCTTTTACCAACTCTATTTTGACCAAGTCACTGTATTAGCAGCTTGAGTTGGACTATTTGGGAGTAGCTTGTTTATACCAACAGTCGCATTGCCAGTGGTATTTTCCTGGAATCCATAGAATGCCATGACCCTACACGAGTTTGTGTATGCAAATACATAGAGGGTTATTCAGAGAGCGTGAAAAGCAGGAGAATGACTGGAGAATTAAAAATTCTAGGTCAAAATAGTCGATTTGGAAAGTGAGATGAAAGGGAGAATTTTTCTGGTTTGGCTATTTTGACCTAGAATTATTCATTCTCCAGTCATTCTCCAGCTTTTCACGCTCTCTGAATAACCCTGATAGTCACATAGTTCCAGGGACTGAGAGCCAATATTCTTTGTAAAATTCTGTGTGAAAAAGATGGCAGTGAGCTATTATGGAATAGATTGCTGGTCTAGGGTTGAGCCGTTATTAGCAGATCCTATACAAAGTATAAAAGCAGTTAACATACATTAAGCAACCACTAATGCCAATGTTTGCTTGCAGCTCAGTCAGAATAATGGCTCGAGCCAATAACTTAATGGCTGGGTCAGAATAGGGCCCTATATCGGTCAGAGGCTCCACCATAATCTCACCCTTCCTCTCACTTGGGGCACTAACAGCTGCCCCTCGCTAAAACCAGAACGCAAATGGGAAAAATTTGCTTCCCCTTTGCGTCCCGGTTTCCCCAGCAGATCACGGGGCAGGTGCCCTTTCCAGCAGCCTGCCCCTTAGCGATCGCTAAGCTCGTGGATGCTGGGGGCAGCGTTACAGCACCATCCCCAGCATTCCCTCCATAGGACTCCATGGAAGATCGTGATGCCGGGTCACATGACCAAAAGGATCTCGCCTCACGCAAACTCCTGCTGATCGGCAGAGCGATCGCAGAGAGAGACAGGGGACTTTCTACTCCTTGTCTCCCTCTGCTCCCGGCGGCCAGAAGCAGTGGATCAGGCTACCGTTTTTGCAGCGGGATGAGAGGTGAGTATCTGATTTTGGGGGGTTTTGAGCTGCAGGTAACGGATTCTGCAACAGTGCAATCCGTTACCTACACCTCTGAGCTGGTGGTAACTTTTTTGTTAGCGCCAGCTCTTAGTAAATAGTGTTAGAACCAAGTGATCCTAACGCTAGTTACTCTGTGCTTTCACTTTGTGCTCTCTATACCTAACATGGGGAGCGCAAAGTACAGTAGACTTGAGCTATAAATCGCTAACTAGCAAGCGTTATAGGTTTTTTTTAACCCATTGGTGATTCAAAAGGCGATGTGGGTGCAGCGCTATGACCTCTTTTCAGCTAGCGCTAACACAAGTGTTAGCTTGAAGGAGGTGATAGAGCCCTTGAAGTATTGTGAAGCATTAGCAATTATAATAATGTAGTCCAGTGAGCCCCTCAATCACTGACGAGGGAGGATGAGTCTCTCTACAAATGCCTAAATATTGGATATCCAGTTAGGGGAGTAATATTTCTCTATTTTTACTAAATAAAATAGTGAGAAAAGAAAGAAAATCTTGATATCTTTCCTCATTTCAAGCAATATTATTATATAATTTCTGAATTTTGATGATGATATCCATTTTGAGAAATGCCCCCACTACGATGATTTACATATAACATCACATTCAACATGCTTGCTCAGATAATATATGTAGCTGATGTGTCGATAATGGGAATTGTCTGTATCTCTACTACACTAGCAATAATGTTCTTTGCAATCCCTTTAACTGTGGAAAATATTTTGCAAATTTAGGAATTATTACTGCCAGAAGGAAGCTGTTATATTCCAGACTGTTAGAGATTCATCTAAAGTCGATGGAATCTGCTCCTGATCCCTCCAATATAGTCCCTTCTTGTGTACAGAGACTAGTCTTCTTCTTGGAATGCTGAAATTGGCAGAGAGCCTGATACTCAGAAAAAGCACATTTAGACAAAACAAAAAAAATGAAACCTTTGACCCAACATACTAAAAAAAATCCTTACAGGTTAATTTGTGCTGTCACGAAACAGCCAAGCTTTGAAACGAACGTGCATCAAACGTGGAACATCACATTAGCTTCCCCGGTTATTGGGATGTAGGGTTGTATTGCAAAGACTTCAAAGACAGAAGCTGTATCAGAAGCAAACACTTCTATAGTTATTCATCCGGCTGGTCACTATATGAGCACGATCACAGCAAACAATTCATTGCCGTTGAAAGAGATGTCAAGGAGAAAGCTTTTTCATCAGACTACAGGGTATACTTTGAAGAAGTAATGATCTACTAGCATATGCTATGAGCCTCCCTTTGAATTTACACTTTTGCAGAAACCCAGCATGAAAAATCAATTTGACAAATTAGAAAGTTATAAATCTAGAAAGAATGATTACAGATCTGTGGTTAATGATGTCATGGACATACATTACTAAATCAAGGAATATGAAGTAAGATCATATAAGGACAACTCTTATCCATTGGAAGAAGCAATGATCTTTAATGTTTGGGGCCTGTTTAATATGTGGTTAAAGACCATGTGAATATGTTATTGCTGGATATAGCTAGGGAAAGGCAGGGCCAGTGTTATGGCATTGAATTCCTCAAAATGTTGATCTACTCCAAATGAATAATTAATAAAAAACCCTAAATGGCCATGTAACAATTAGTGACCTCCACTAGATGTCACTGAAGAGCAAAACATACTTTGTCTGGGCATACTGTGGTAAGGATGTGACATAAGCCAGCTAAACCCTCCCAGGAAGGTTTGCTTCCATTCAATCACTAGAACCCACTCAGGTGGGTGGAGACTCTAGCCCAACCTGCTCTGGATTCATCCAGAGAAACACAGGAAGTGACCAACAGATTTTGCCAACCTGCTGAAGGGAACACATCAGCTGTGCAAGCTATTGTGTTTTGTATTTCTGGATGGGTAAATGACTGCTGCTTCTTAATCCCTTTTGCATTTAAAATCACCTATGCATGTCCTTTGTTTTCCTTAGGGTTCAGTATTTAGTTTAACATTTTTTATGTTAGCTAGTGTTTCATTTTCGTAAATTAATCTCTGGGGAGAGCTATTATTATTATTAAACTCTTTATAATTTTTTTATTCAACCGTTTATTCTTTTCATTTGCAGAAAACAGACTTTATTTATTTTTGTAGAATTTTTTTTAGGCATTTTTTCTGGATTTTTTCGATTTCGGTATTTTTTTAAACCCCTTCACTGCTGAGTTTCAAATGATTTCACCTCTGTGTTCTGAGCTCATTTTGACTATTTTGTGCTCATCATGTTTAAACGGGATTTAAAGTCATGTCTTATTGTCGGACCCTGACAAATGATATATCCCTTTTTACAGCAGACTTGGCAGATTCATATCATATGGTTCCAGATCGCGGATAGGCACCTAAGTGGTTAAAGAGAGGCATCGCCGGAAAGCTCAGACTGTGACCTTTCCAGCGATGCCTCTATTGACTTTCCACTCCTTGGCAATGGGGAGATTGAGAGGTCTAAAGGGCCCACCCTCCCCTTCAGGCACTTCCCCTGCTCTGGCAGGGGGGTGGGCTGACACTGACATCATCATGCCTGGCACAAAGATGTCAATGTGCCAGGAGGGGTATAAATCCAATGATCTGACTTAAAGGAACTCAGACCTGCATTGGACCCCTGGCGGAGGTGAGTATTGGGCAGTAGGGGGCTCAATGTGGAGGGAGTGAAAACTGAGGACGTTTCACACATGTCCTTCGCGCTGAACTGGTTAAATGGCATTTTTTTAAATTTTGTAACAGACCTTCATTATTATTATTCAAAGGACCTTATTTATTATTTTCAAGCATTTTGTTTTGTTTTAAACGCCTTTTAAAAATTGCAGTTCCTCTTTTCTTTTTTTCACCCCTCTTTCGGCAGCTGATCAGCTTTTTTCTGGCGCATTCAGTGCCTGATCGGCGACATTTATCGGTCTGTCCATCAGCGTTTGGTGGATTGTCAGCGGTTTTCAGCTGCATTAGGAGGTCTGTTTAGCACCGTTCGGCGGATCGTCACTGCATTCAGCGAGTTGAGCGTCGGCATTCGGCACACTTCAGGGACCCTGCGGTGAATGCTGAATTCGCCACAGGGTCGGCAAATTGAACTCGCCGGAGTGTGCAGAATGAGAGAGCACTGAAATTTCTGTGAAGTCTGGGTGCTCTCTGAATAAGCCCTATTGTAGCTATATAATCAACACTGCCATTTATTGAAACCAAAGGTCACATTTTACCTGAAAGTGACCAGAAATATCTGTTTTTCTGTACTAATATTACCGAAGTAAATGCATTCTCCCATGACTATGTCCTCATTTCAGCTGCAATTCTAATTAGACGTCTCAAAATATCCATCATGTGAAATGTCATACAGGACATGCTTGTATTTCTATCAGCAAACCACACATTACCTCTAGTTGATACATTGGAAAGACTGTAATTCTCAGTAATTGTAAATAAGTGTTGTGATGTCTCCCAGAAACATTACATGTGACGTGGTGTATAAAGCTGCATTTTATCCATCGCTTTGTAAGATAACATAATGACCGCTAAGTAACAACTTGGCACAGTCACCAAAACTGCCACAAACGGCCAAGATGTGATTTTGCGGCCAGTTTCACTTGCATAATAAAAGTCTTTCGCTACTAAAGGAATCTTTATTAGTGACAATTTGGGCCACACACAACATTTAAAAATGGGGTCATCCACAGAGCTGAAGGGATGCATATTTCCATGTATTAGTCTATGCAGTATATTGTGATGTCCATGGCTTTGGTGCTAACATTATTTAGGCAGAGATAGCAAGCAAGTAATCCTCCATCTTTTGAATAACTAAAACCCTCAAAATACTTTTTTATCATGAATCCAGGAACACAATTCTGTTACTATATTATGGGTTCTATTCCAGGCCTTCCGTAAACCTAACCTGAGCTCTTCTAAAACTTACAGAGCTATTAAAGTCTATGGAGTTGCTAAGTTTACAATAGCTTTGGTTAAGTTTACACCAGGGTTAGGATAAAGCCTAAGGTTGGAATACAGCCCTATATGTGGCACAATGGCCAAAACATTAAAAGCTAACTTAATAAAATAATACTTCTATCTGTGGGTAATCTATTAAATATAATATCAGTAATTCGAATTGCAATGGAATGTTAAAGGGAAACTTCAGACACTGTGACTATTTAACGCAAATTGAATGATCACAGTGACCTCAGGTTCGTGCATCTTGACCTCATTTTGGGGACCCAAAGGACCGACTCAACTCTCTACGGGCACTAGCATGTGCCTGCAGCTAAAATGGGGACACCAAGGGGAAACATTTGCGCATGCAAATTTCCCCCTTGCATCCTCGTTTTACAAGTAGATTACAGGGCAGGCGCTGAATCCAGCAGCCTGCCCTGTAATGGCCATTAGACTGGCTGAATGCTGGGTCAAGCATCCAGCCCGCCCCAGTCACTTGACAACTGCAGCTTTAGTGCCTGTCACGCCTTACCCCCGGCCGCATCCGGCCTCGTCCCTTGCCGGCTCTCCCCCTGGTGCTGCCGGGTCGTCGGGGTCCTCTCGCTCCGCGCCGTCAGGGCCTGCGGTCCTCTGAACCCCGCGTCCTGGGTGGCCGACCCTCCCGGCGACATATGGTCTCCTGCCTAGTGCGGTGACCGGCGGCTGGTGCCGCGGTCCGCTGCCGTGCAGGACGCCGCTCACGGGGAAGATGGCACCCGGGGGCTGGATGACCTTTTGATAGGTCTGATGGACGGGAACAGAGCAGGCCCAAACCCAGCATGGCCCAGGGCAGAGTTACCGACCTCCAACCCAATGGAGGAAGGATGGGTGGATGCTGAGCTGGAGGCGTGTCCACCTCCTATAAAAGACCAGAGACTGCTCTCTGGCATTGCTTCAGTATTGTGCTGTTAGTCCATTGAACAAGTGCTTATTTTTATTCTCCCTTATCTGTGTTTTGACCCTTTGCTCTCCGCCACTTTTTCGAAATCTGCTGCCGGCCCCGACCTTTTGCTTTCATTGACAACTGCCTACGGATTATCCTCTTGTACTGCGATATATATTTACAACTCCTGTGACCACTTGCACACCGGGTTCCAGACACCCCTTGAATGAGTGTGACAGTGACACAAGTTCGGCACGTCACATCCAGACAAGGACAAGGTAAACAGAGGTGAGTTTTATCCTCACTCTAAGTTTAAAATAGGGAAGGGGAGAAGAAGAGGGATACAAAGAGGGTCAGGAGAGGCTAATGTTTATCCATTCTGGTCCTCCTTCTGTTTTAACCAAAGAGAATCCCTCTTTATGCAATGACTCAGAACCATAAAAACGACACAAAAATATTTATTTATGACAAGTCACACAAAATATATTAGACTTGTCAGCTATATTAAAGCTGGGCAGACCTTTGTCTTCTTGTTCCAGTTATTTGGCCTCAAATTCTATGGATTGTCAGTCTCAGTGATAATTTTCTAGGCTTGAAAGAGTTAACAATATAATTTAGCCCAGACTGTATGCATTTAAACTGAAGCAAGTATCCCATTTAATTCAATGCCATGGTGTTCCAAATTATATTTCTCTTGTAAATGAGTTCAGACATACATCTAGAAACCAGTGATGTAGAAAAAAGTAAATAAAGTCAAGGTAAATAAAAAAAGGAAAGCTGATGGAAATGGAGTTTGAAGCAGAGAATATTGAGATCATTTCACCAGAAAACATGACTCACAGAAGAGCACATGAATTCAAATGAAAAATGTCTAACTGCACGGAAGGATGTTTAACTTATAGCAGCTTATAGCTTCGTGATTATTTTTTAGAAAAGCACTTACCTACAAATATTTGATCAAAAGAGACCTAAAGATGCAGAATACATGTTGTCTACAAGTAGATTTCACTTACATAAATACAAACTTAGTTTTTTACTTCCACTATCAGAATGTACTGT
This sequence comes from Leptobrachium leishanense, assembly GCA_009667805.1. NCBI lineage: Eukaryota > Metazoa > Chordata > Amphibia > Anura > Megophryidae > Leptobrachium > Leptobrachium leishanense. Next base: position 423,213,001 of record CM019063.1, on the reverse strand, counting down.
AAATCGACTCTTTGTATTGTTACGCTGTCCTCCTGTCACTGCAGAAAGTTGGGAAACTGGGATTTATCACTATGATTTACAGTTTCACATGCTAAAATGCTTATCTAACAAGGATGGATTTAATTAATGCTTAATTTACAAAATCACTAGAACCGTTTAAAACTTCAGTATGCAATTTCATATATCAAGCTATAACAAGTGTTTATACAGTATATATCCAAACGCAGGCACTAAACTCCTCAAATACCATTAAGCGATTCAGCTTCAAGACAAAAAGCTTGAATGAGCCGAAACATTGATTATTTTTCAATTAAGATTGGACTTTAATGTGACGACCTGTGACTGTCCTTGGTTTGTTGGAACTTTATATATACTGTATATATTCACACACACACATACACTGCCTGGCCAGATAAGGTCACCACCTAACGTACAAGCCTGGTATGATCTGAGGTTGCTTTAGTTGGTCAGGACTAGGTTCAGCAATGTTATGTGCATGAGCAAGTTTTTCAATTGATGGATGTTTTCTAACCCTGATGGCACAGACATGTGATAATGCCAGGATTCATTTTGTGCAAGAGTGGTTCAGGGAGCATGAGATACTGTTTTCACACATGGTTTGGCCACCATAGAGACCAGACCTCAACCCCATTGAGAATCGTTGGGATGTGCTAGAGAAGGCTTTACACAGCGCTCCGTCTTTCCCATCATCAATACAAGATCTTGGTGAGAAATTAATGCAGCTCTGAATCGAAATAAATGTTATGACATTGCACAAGCTTATCGAAACAATGCCATGGCTACTGTGTACCCTGATCACTGTAAAAGGCAATTCAACAACTATTAGACTGAGTGACTTTTTTCTTTGGCCATGCAATGTAGTATAAGTAATATTCTTTAAAACTTCCTAGACGGGAGCTTAAACCAGAAAGATATACTATTTGAATGTGACAATAGTTGAATCACTATGCTCTCTCTAGCAATTGACTGATTCTTGAGGTTACAGTTACAAGCATTTATAAAGCGCCAACAATTCCGTAGCGCTGTACAAATAGAGAGACAGAATATAAATATACATACACATTACACACACAAAACAGTAGGAGAGAGGACCCTGCTCGAGAGCTTATAATCTAAGAGGAGAGTGGTGACACGCTAGGTGAGGGTGAATAGAGTACCAGAAGTAAAGGGTGCATGTGGGCAGTGTGGGAAGAAGGAGCAAGAAATGATCAGTGGGGGATTAGAGAGTGAGCCGACAGGCTTCTCTAAAGTAATAGGTTTTCAGAGACGTCTTTACGGACTGGAGAGACGGGGAGAGTCTAATGTTGTAGGGGAGGGATTTCCATAGAAAGGGGGCAGCTCGAGAGAAGTGGATAGGCTAGAGCAGGAGATGACCATACTGAGTTCAATAAATGCAACTTAAAAAACAGGAAGATAGGGCAATTTAGGATAAAATATATATGGCAATACACATTCGCTGACATCAAGCGCCATCTTCAATAAATGACCCACCTGTATGACAATCCCTTACCCCATATCTCAATATTTCACTACTCTTATGTCCACTTCTGCCTCAGACTACCCCATCCCTGTAATAGAAATCTTGTTCTCTGATGGTCTGGCAGCTGCTAGTTAATGAGTTAAATGCATTTCTAAGTGCATATACAGCATTCTATCCCATTGCCAAAAAGACATAAAGGTACATGCATATACAGTCAGGTCCAGAAATATTGGGACATCGACACAATTCTAACATGTTTGGCTCTATACATCACAACAATGGAGTTAGAATGAAACAAACACAATGTGCTTTAACTGCAGACTGTCATCTTTAACTTGAGGGTATGTACATCCAACTCAGGTGAACGGTGTAGGACTTACAGCAGTTTGCAGATGTGCCTCCCACTTGTTAAGGGACCAAAGGTAATCGGACAGAATAATAATCATAAATCAAACTTTCCCTTCTTAATACTTGGTTGCAAGTCCTTTGCAGTCAATCACAGCCTGAAGTCTGGAATGCATAGACATCACCAGACGCTGGGTTTCATCCCTGGTGATGCTCTGCCAGGCCTCTACTGCAACGGTCTTCAGTTCCTGCTTGTTCTTGGGGCATTTTCCCTTCAGTTTTGTCTTCAGCAAGTGAAATGCATGCTCAATGGGATTCAGGTCAGGTGATTGACTTGGCCATTGCATAACATTCCACTTCTGTCCCTTCAAAAACTCTTTGGTTGCTTTTGTAGTATGCTTTGGGTCATTGTCCATCTGCACTGTGAAACGCCGTCCAATGAGTTCTGCAGCATTTGGCTGAATGTGAGCAGATAATATTACCCGAAACACTTCAGAATTCATCCTGCTCCTTTTGTCAGCAGTCACATCATCAATAAATACAAGAGAACCAGTTCCATTGGCAGTTATACATGCCCACGCCATGACACTACCACCACCATGCTTCACTGATGAGGTGGTATGCTTAGGATCATGAGCAGTTCCTTTCCTTCTCCATACTCTTCTCTTCCCATCACTCTGGTACAAGTTGATCTTGGTCTCATCTGTCCATAGGATCTTGTTCCAGAACTGTGAAGGCTTTGTTAGGTGTTGTTTGGCAAACTCTAATCTGGCCTTCCTGTTTTTGAGGCTCACAAATGGTTTACATCTTGTGGTGAATTCTTCGGTCATCCACCACAGTTGTTTTCCGTGGTCTCCCGGGTCTTATGGTGTTGCTGAGCCCACCGGTGCATTCCTTCTTTTTGAGAATGTTCCGTTTTGGCCACGCCTAATGTTCTTGCTATCTCTCTGATGGGTTTGTTTTGTTTCTTCAGCCTAATGATGGCTTGCTTCACTGATAGTGACAGCTCTTTGGATCTCATCTTGAGAGTTGACAGCAACAGATTCCAAATGCAAATAGCACACTTGAAAAGAACTCTGGGCCTTTTATCTGCACATTGTAATTGGGGTAATGAGGGAATATCACACACCTGGCCATGGAACAGCTGAGAAGCCAATTGTCCCATTACCTTTGGTCCCTTAACAAGTGGGAGGCACATCTGAAAACTGCTATAAGTCCTACACCGTTCACCTGAGTTGGATGTACATACCCTCAAATTAAAGCTGACAGTCTGCATTCAAAGCACATTGTGTTTGTTTCATTCCAACTCCATTGTGGTGGTGTAAAGAGCCAAAGATGTTAGAATTGTGTCGATGTCCCAATATTTCTGGACCTGATTGTAAGTGAGCACTGTGTTTGCACTCCTGGTATCATGCCACACTCCATGCATCCGTAAGAGAGAGAGAGAGAGAGAGAGAGAGAGAGATGATGTATCAGGGGACTGAAATAACTCCTATTACGTTCAGCCTACCACAGCAGTAAATAACCATTTTAATTTTGAAAGTGATTACTCTATTAAATTCACACTTTATTCATGCACAACTATGCTTCAATGAATTTAAAAAAAGTGTTTTAAATACAATATTTGAAGAAATAAATTATCCAAAATCAAACTATTCAAATGACATTGAAATCTCATACCTGCTTTCATATGAAATAAACACAGCTATCCAACCTATACACACAAAGATTCACATGGAGTTTGTAATAAGAGATCATTAATCTACCACATCTGCCCATGCATTCTCCTTCATATTAATCTGTTTTCATAAAAGAGGATTGCCACAAACACTTTTGTTAGTTTTTTTCATACATGCTAGCTTTTTCTGAAAGCAGTATCTGTGCAAATCACTGCTCAATGGTACACTCTGCAGTTTTAATCATGCCTACGTTTTCCAGTAAGCTTTTTTTTAACCATCTGTTATGATATATTATTGAACAAGGTTCTCATTGAGAGGTTGCCAAAGACCTCTAGGTTCTACAAGAACACAGGAGGAATAGCATGTCCACTCCTTATACATCCATCCCTCTTGGTCTTGGCAAGCTATCACACTAGAAATATATGAAAAGGAATTATTCTTTCCAGAGAGACTATGAACCAAATGTATATACGCTACTGTTTCAGCATATTCCATATCTGTTAGGGGGTAATATAAAGTCTTTTAATTATGCTGAACAGTTACTTTGTATTTACTTTCACACTCATACCTCATGTGTCATAATGAAAATGTTATTACTGGCAATCACTCCTAATTTATGCAAACATGTGACACAAGCCTGGTATGTATGGTGACACAAAGCTTTATGCACAGCCCAGCCATTTAGGGGATTAAAAATCAGTTCTTTGTGTATGTTTGTCATACCCCTATCTCTTTATTCCAGTGTTCAGAATGGCAGCAACTCTTGGTTCTGGCGAACAGCTGCATAATCTCTCTTTCTGTATTTCTGTAACGCCTGCAACATTTCAATGTTCTTGAAACCAGGACATACTTGAAAACGAGAGAAATCTCAATGTATCCTTCTTGGTAAAATCCTTTAGAAATAAATAAATATTTCAAACAACCCTAGTTGCCATAGTTCCCAACAAGGTTCACTCTACTGGACTCCTCGGGCCCTATTACATTGATAACACTAACGCTCACCTGTGTGAGCGTTAACGTTAGCTCTGGTTGCCCTAGCCCGGGCGGACCATATTACATTCCAAATGCTAACAGGTTAAAAGAAACGTTAGCGATTTGGAGCTTGTGCTTTTCAGCGTGAGCTTACTGTACTTTGCGCTCCTTATACTTAGCATGGGGAGTGTTAATTAGCATCAGGATTACAAAGTCCTAACGCTAATTACTGTCCTGCTGCAGTTAACTCGAAAGCTAACCACGCTAAAACCTGGTGCTAACAGATTCCGCGTACTCCCCTCTCATCCTGAGAACGGCAGCTCCATCTGCTCCTTCTTGCAGCCGGGAGCAGAGAAAGACTGGGGGAAAAAAGTCCCCCCGAGTCTCCCTCAGCGAATCACTCTGCCGACCTGCCAGATCTCACGAGGCGAGATCCTGCAGGTCATGTGACCGGCAGTGTTAGCCTCAATGGTATCCTATGGACAGTATCCAGGGGGCAACCATATAGCGTGGACATGTAAAGCCAAAGGTCAGGACAGGCGACAAACAAGCGAGGTTGAGAATAGGTAAAGCTGAGTGGATCTGGGGCACAGTAATATAGCAAGGTAACACTCATGTGGAACACTAGACGACAACCATGCACCTTCCCACTGGTGAAGTGGGTTTAAATAGAGGGCCAGTAAGGTGCACAGCCTGCAGGGAAGGACTCCAGCCATGCCTCCATAGAACAGAATGGTGCATGGTTGCCAATGGGACCCTTCCCTCACCAAGCCTAGCAGGAGGCATTCCCCTAGCTACCGCCGGCTCCCTGCATGAGTGGACTTGCCCAGGGACGGATTTATAATTAGGCTGAGTAGGCATGTGCCTACAGATGCCTGCCACAAGGGATCTCCTTGCTCTGTGTGTAAAAAAAAGGAAAAGGGGATTTTTAGTTTGTATCTCTGGAGCCCTAAGGGCTAGAGCAACATATGAGGTATCATTGGAAAGGCCAATGTATGGCCTTTCCAGGTATGCCAAATTTATTAGATTTAGTTCAGGTTAGATTTATGTAAAAATAAAATAATATTATTTTTCTCTATTTTGCTAGCACAGCACTATTATTCAGTTTACAGTTAAAAAGTGAACAGTGATGCTGCGCTAACTCAACTTCTCATTTCCCACATTGCCAGCAAGTGTGGAGCAGATGATGCAATGTATTGTTTCATCAACAACCTAGACCGTGGCACTGCATTGAGGAGAGACAGGCTGACTGTGGAACCCTGCATCTCTGAATTGTACACCGCACAAGGTTAAGTGAGGTGTCACTGGAATGGTCAGAGTCCGGTCTTCACAATGATACTAAACATGACCATGTAATTTGTAAAAATAAAAAAAATTGAAAATAGTAAAAGCAAAATGTATTTTTTTGCCACTGTTCTACAGAAGAACCAACAAAAAAGAAACATGCCAAAATGAATTTTTAAATTTTCGACTTGGGCAAACTGAAAAAAAAATTGTTCTACAATATATGCTTTTTCATATAAAGCAATGGCAATGCACTAACTCAGGTAAGACAACAGATTCTGCCCCTTCTTTTGATTTGAGCGCAGAAACTTTTTTTTCAATTTTTTTCAGTTTGCCCAAGTCGAAAATTAAAAAATTCATTTTGGCATGTTTCTTTTTTGTTGTTTAGGAGCGCTCCACATTTCTCTGTCTACAGGCTCCTGAGATGCAAATCCGGCCCTGGACATGCCTCCACGCCACATGTGTGAGCGGCTGTATCCATGCTCGGCATTCTCTCCAAGTGTTGCGACTCCCTACCAGGCCGAGCCAGGAGAGATTCCCGGGTTCGAGCGCCAACGAGTGCAGGAGCACCGCGAATGACACGCGGCCACAAGCACACCGGGACCGCTGGCCACAGCTGCCAAACAAAGAACCTGCCTCTATGACACCTGCCACTCCGTGACCCCTGCACGCAGCATGGGTGAGTCCTCACACACATAGATATTCAAAACTGCCCCTGGTATAAGGATGCTTTTTTGTCATCATACAAATAGTGAATAATGCCTAACGTATAATCAACGGCTTGACTCCTGGTTTTGTAGGTTCGACAAACAGCACCAGGTGAGCAGCTGAAGCTTTCTACACTTGGACAACCACTGAGCATGAATTAAAGACTTTTGTCTCTCCGTCCAGAGATGGGCAGCAGATAAGCCTGGACTGGGATGCAATTTGTGGGAGCATGTATTCAAAAATTAGAAGTTTGAATGTGCAAGTTCAGCCATCATTAATGCAGAATATGATGAGCTAAAGAATAATATTTTTTAAGTCTGCATAATTGCCCATGTGGCTTGCACCTGCATGTGTTTGAGGAACTTGGTAAAACAAAAACGTAAGCATAGAGGCCGCTATTACCTGTGAGCCATTAGCCTTCACAAGGGAGCCATTGCCTTATGAGGCTCTTCTCTCAAATGGTAACTGCTCATTTGCTAGTACAAGGCGATTGCTAACTTGCCCGGTAGCTTACTGTACTTTTACCCATACTATACCTTGTATATCACACATATAGAACTGGCAGATTGGTAATAACCAAAGCAATGCTTCCCATCTCAGTCCCCAGGACACCCTAGCAGGTCAGGTTGTACGGGTCACCTCGGGGAAATGCAAACGAAATACTGCAATCAATGAGCAGCAAATCTTATCACTTGTGCTGTGCTACAGATATCTGGAGCCTGACCTGTTAAGGGTACCTGAGGGCTGAAGTTGAGAAACACTGGAATAGAATAAGTTGAAGAGAGAGGGTAAAACCGCTCATACTAGAATCTCAACTAAAGTGAAAACAATGGCACTTCATTTTTTTAGAAAACAAATCAAACATCAATTTGGAAGGTTAACAGAGACAAATATACTATCTTATACAAATATGGAGAAACTGAAAATAAGCTGATTCTGAAACCTTTGAAATTACCTAATTTCAATTCGTTCGCATATAAGTTTATGAACAGTGCAGTTTGTGTGGGAGCTGGGAAATAGTCTAACGGCTATGTGCCTGTCTGTTGCACTGCAGCATGACCTGTAATGTACATTCAGGGACTCTAAGGGGAATTATAAGTTGTAATGTAAAAATACATGTGAAAAATAAGTGCAGCTGAAATGTACTGTATGTGGTTTTCATCCAGGCAATATACCAATACTACATTTTAATTAGTTTTATTGCTGATGTGATGTGAGGTAACCCCTCCCCACTCTCCCCTTTGGGTTTATACAATGAAATTTTCCTGACTAATAAACTCTTTAAGTAGTTCAATTTAAAGTAAAATAAAGCAGGTTCCCAAGGGTTTCTGAAGAAAAGGTTATATTGTTGTGCTAAATGGACATGGCAGCTTCCTAATCACCTGTTGGAGAGAACATTGGACAGCAGCCACTTCCCTTATACCAAAGCAAAAACAAATCACATGAGCGAAAAGCCACAGGTTATATTCTACCAAAGCACCATGTCATGATTAGACGCTACCTGTTAAATACTCCTTAAATAGTCTAGACTGAACTGAATTATTCCTACGATATGATCTTTTTCCCTTATGTGCTTCACAAATTAGCCATTAAGCATGGCCCACTATTATTTACTTAACGAGGCACCCCGATATCTCTACTGAAAAGTAAACCATGTCTAACGTTAAGTTGAAAACAGGAGTGGATTGGGAATGGAGGGGCTAACACATTAACCCTTCCTGACCCCTTTACAACCCCCTCCCCTGTTTTAACTCCTTAGGGCTCTATCACCTCATTAACGCTAGCGCTCACATAAAGGAGCGCTAGCTTAAATGAGGTGATAGCGTGCTGCCTGTATAACCTCTCGATTGCTAACGGGTTAAAAAAACTGAATCGATATTAGCGCTTTTTAGCACCAACTTACTGTACTCCATATGCTTAACATGGGGAGCGCAAAGTGTAAGCAGAGAGTAATTAGCGTTAGAATCACCTAGTCCTAACACTAATTACTCACAGCTGCTGCTAAGGAAAAAAGTTAGCACCAGCTTAGGCTGCGGTCACAAGGGCGTTCTGAGAGTGGAAGGAACATCCATGAGAGTGGACGTTCCTTCCACTCTGATGCCGGTGTGGCCACCTTGCTGAGCGCAGTTCAGGGACGTGCGGTGAGGTCAGTGGCTGGTGAGGCATTGGCTAGTATCAGAGCCAGATATACACAGATATTAACCATTCTGCAGTTGGTGTTTAGCTCTTTTACTCATTTACTGTACTCACACATATTATATAACCTTTTTCTCGCCTTTAAATGGACTTTTTAAAGATACCATTATTTACATCATATAATATACTTTACTATTTTTAAAAAAATGATAGAAAAACAGTTTTTCTGTGCCTGTGCTTGTCATACTCTGTATCTGCCACTAGAGGGAGCAGAGGGAGCTGCCTGGGCCCCTTCTGGTCAATCAGAGGCCAATCTCCAATGCAGGTGGTTTTTTGAATGGCTTGGACCAATGGTTCCTTCCCACTGGTCCAAGCTATTCCATTACTATGCCATGGCATTTCTGAAGCTCTGACCAGCAGTGATCAGGAAGTAGGCAGTGAGCGTGTGTTCTTATTTGAACAGACGCGGCTGCAGACTTCTTTAAGCAGTTTAGGTGATTAGCGTAGCGGGGCAGCATACCTACCTCTACACAAATTGCATAGGCTGTAAAAATAATGCACGCAATGCTCGCAGAGGCAGGGGGTGGAGCCGATGACAGGGGAGCACGTGAGTTTTATTTTATTGCATTATCTTAACGCTTAATGCAGAGTCTCACCTGCCTACATTAACTGCACGTCCCTGGCGCAGTTAGTGCGGTCAGCGCTACAAAGCTCGATCTGCCTATGGAGGATCGTGCTTTGTAGCACGTCCTATGTCCGTCGTAGCTTCTTGACAGGGAGGCTGAAATGTCCGGTGGTAGCGCACGCAACTAGTGCGCACACTACACCGTGTTGCCCTCCCCATTGAGCTGTCAGAAAGCTTTGTCGGATGACGGGAGGAGCAGTCACACAGACGGACTCAGTGCAGTTGTGTGACCGCATTCTTAGAGCTGCAGCTAACTGGTTCCACTGCGGCAGAATCAGTTAGCTGCACCTGTAACCACCCCCCCAAACTCAAATACTCACCTCTCATCCCGCGGTGAGAACCTTGGCCCGATCTGCCGCTTCTGGCCACTGAGAGCAGAGTGAGACTAACGTTTAAAAGGTAACATCAGGAAGCATTATTTTACTGAGCGGGTGGTGGATACATGGAACAGTCTTCCAGTATAAGTGGTAGAGGCCCAAACAGTAATTGAATTTAAGCAAGCATGGGATAGGCATAAGGCTATCCTAAACAAAAGATAAATCCAGGTCAAGTATCCATGTAATTGGGCAGACTAGATGGGCCGAAAGGTTCTTATCTGCCGACATTTTTCTATGTTTCTATGTTTCTATGAGACTAGGGAAGAAATTCCCCAGTCTCCCTCCGCGATCACTGTGCCGATCTACAGGATCTCGCAAGAGTTGAGATCCTGCCAGTCAACAAAAGCCTCCATGGAGTCCTATCTGGGCTGTAGTAGAGCAATTTGGAAGGAATAGAGTCTGGTTTAATAATACTGGAATAGGCAGCATTATAGGGCTGGCTACTTAAAGGAGGTGTAGAATACTAACCCATTTGAATAGAGGTCAAAGGGTTAATGAAAAGACCTAATCAGCAAAGCCGAGAATTAACATCTTGGTGATTGACATCTGTGACCACCAAACACATCTGGTGAGGTCTTGGTTGATTGATCCCTCCCCTTTCTTTTAAATACTGGCCTGTTTGACGCCGGCGGTCATAACATCATTAGCTGTTATGTAGAGGAAGCCAAGTTTTAAATGACAAAACGCGTCTGAGATGACTTGATGTTCGATATATTTTTTTACAGTTTATATATGGGGAGAATATGTTCTCTTGTTGTTTAGCTGCCCTTAGAAGTTAGAGAATTTATATGTTGCTCCCGCGGTTAGAGTGTCAGACGATAAAGTGCCTAACTGCTGCCTCTAATGATGCCCCTTTCAATGATATTTATCGAGGAGACCAAAATTTGTTATTTCGACCGGTTGCTTTGCTTAAATAGTGAACATAAATTGATTTAGTTGATTATGGTGGATAATATTTAACCGATCGATAAGTAAAGATTTAACGTGTTGCTGCCCCCTTGAAGGAGCAGAGTATACTATATAATTACATTGAAGGTGGCATCTATTGTGCATTTATTTCTGGTCTTTTGACTCATTGTTGTATAATTTATTGCTGATTAAGGTGATCCAGAATAGGCAGGATTAAATTTTTTGCTATTCTGGGTTTGCAATATTTTAAAGAAATATAGATAATATTTAATGATTATAGGATAGGAAATGGTATCATTATCCATATTCTTTCGTTATGTATTCATTACCAATTTGTGTATGTTTTATCAGTTGTGAAGTGTTTGCAAATTTATTAATAAAGATTTTTTGCTTGATCTTTACAGGAAGGGAATAATAGTATAATTTGCTACTTTTCAACCAGTAGATCTTTTGATGGATACAAGGTAATTTCTTTGCACTTTTGTTTCATTCTGTGGATATTTGTATTTGCAGATGGATATAATGGAGATAGAGCTTACTTTATTATACGTGTCACACTGACAGAGAAAGATTCCCCCAGTAAGGTGATTTGGCTCTTCTTTTCTTTTTCCCTTACGTAATTTATTAAAAACATCAATACATGAAGATAAGAAGGGCAAGATGCTGATGTATATTTTAAATTAGTGATATCCATACTATTTTTGTACACGATTTTTGCCTGATACTGCTACATTAAGTAACCGTGAGCAGCTCGTTATTATATTCTTATTTATTTTATGGAAAGACTGTAGCAGAGATTCACTTTATTGAATTCCTAGAAGGATTTCTGGGGAGGTCATTTCACGAACAGTGGATTTGTGAGGAGTAAATGTAATATGAAGCCGAGTTCGCAATGATTTCTAGATTGCCTAAATAGGAAGTGGTTTCCAACTCAAATTCATTCAACCAACAAATCATGCAAGGTGATGGATGTTCAGCGATCAGAAGCCATGCACTATTACTTGGTTTAGCATAACTATTATTATGCATCAACTCAATAAACAAAGCGTGTCACGCGTTGGTAGTTCAATAACAACAATGCTGTTTCCCTCCTGCCGTGGAAAAGGTGATACAGTCCAAACAGTATGAAATATTCACCCCTGGCTGTACCGCATAGTCCAACGGATTTATCCATGCTTCTGTAAGGTAATCCTACATGATTATACTAGCCATGATATCAATCCAACTGAATGTGTTGAAACATTCAAGGGCTAACATGAAAGATTATCTTAATGGCTTCTACCCAAAACCACACTGCTGCTTCAGTTCTACATATGCAACATATTCCACGTTTTAAAGCAAAAGCCTCCCATTCCTGCCGTAGAAGCACTGTAGTCATTGAAACGTAAGCCGCACTAATTGTCCTAAGCAAATAATCCAGTGCGTTTCTCCAAGCAAAGAGGATGACGTTTATTTGAAATTATGAGGCACTAGCATCCGCTGGAAGACAGATGTTCTTTCGATAATGCTCAAACCACATCTACGCCGGTGTAGTTTATCAGCGTCTACTAGAATGGAGGAGAATGTTTCTGTGGATCCAAAACAAGGCTCGTATTTGTAGGCTTCCTGTGAACTCACAAGTTATAGCCTGAGGCTTTCTTCAGGCAGCCGTGGTCGTTGTAAGTTGCTTAAAGTGGTATCGCATTTACAAACTTTAAAACAGTTTCATATGCAAACAAACGAGAAATATTAAAATAACCTGGGGAACGTGAGCAGAAGTGAGAAACCCACTAACATAACCAGCAAACCAATGCTCAGCCCTAAAAGTTAACATGTTTTGACCCATTTTACAATCTAATTCACTATTCCTTAAAAGAAATTACGAAAAGAATCATTGATTTTTTTTTTTTTTTATATTCGGGCAACCCATTTTTTAACAAAAAAAAATTATTTTGTCAATGATCTGAACCAGAATTCACAGATTATTTGAGACGCTTAACCTACTCTTTTCTCAGTCATCTTTAGCTTTTCCATTCATGATGGCCTTTTTTAAAAGTTGCTTCATATTGACTGCAGGGGCCAAAACAGCTGTGAGGAAGGGAAGCTACATGTCACAAATGAGGAAAAGTTGATTTAACCCGATATCCTGCTAATTAGGGATGAGCTGTTCGGTTCAATCAGTTTCGAGTTCGATTCGAAGTTTGGCCGTTCGCAAGTTCGCGAACTTCAAACTTTTTACGTGTTCGGTTTGAGTTCGCAGAATTTTTTTTTTAAAAAAAGTATTAACCACTTGGTTGCTATGGACGCGCTCAGCGCATACAGCCAAGTGGTTCTCCTGTGCTACGGACGCGCTCAGCGCGTCCGAGCACAGGAGGCAGCAATCCGCCGGATTCCGGCGGATTGATGCGCCCCCCCCCAGTGCGGGCTGACATCTTGGATGTCAGCCCAGCACTCGGGAGCCCGGCGGGGACATTAGATGTCATCGCGGCGACGCGATGACATCTAATTCAGGCCCCCCCCCGCATGTGCGGAGGAGGCGCCTGAAAGGGAGGGGGGGGAGGTCCTTCGGACCTCTCTCCCTCCCGATCGCCGGGGAGCAGGTGGTTAATACAGACACCGCTTGGAAGGGCACAGCCTTCCAAACGGTGGCTCTCATTAACCCCTGGGGAGCCGGATCACGAATCGGCGCTGAAAAGCGCCGGTTCGTGATCCTTTCCCGGAGCTGGCCGACATCTTGGATGTCGGCCAAGCCTCCGGGAACTCCCCCTGAGGACTGGCGTCATCGTGCATAGCACAATGACGCCAGTCCTGGAGTTAACCCCTAGCTGCCACCAACGGTGGAGATAGGGGGTTCCAATGAACCCCCTATCTCCCGATCCGTGGCAGCTAGGGGTTAAAGTTTGGTACTGTTGGATCGTCCAGAGCATGGCCGTTCCAACGATACCAAACACGACTGTGAAAAAAGTTTTTTTTTAAAAATAAAAATTAAAAATAAAAATAAAAAAATATTAAAAAACAAAAATTATAAAAAAAAAAATAAACAAGTTTTTTTTTTTTTTGGTTTGTTAATGCAGCAATATTGTTCCCATTTCTATTATAATGTGAACAATGATGCTGCACTAACGATTTTTGTATGCGGTGCGTTTGTTAACAATCGCGTAATTTCCCCCAAACAAAAATGTAACGAGACCCCATCTCTAATTTTTTTAACAAGCGCACCCCATACAAAATATAACCGCAATTGCTCACATGTTAAAATGTGAAAAAAAACCCACTTTACACGTTGTAAATTATTGAAAATTCATATTTTATTGCATTTTTTGTTATAATATACAGACAGGTCATGACGTATACATATAATAATGACATATTATGAATCTGCCGAGTCTGACGGAAAGAACGATATATAATATGTCTGGGTCATATAATAAAATAAGCCTTCAAAACGCATTTAAACATGATGAGCAAAACCGGTAAAAATGACCTCAGCACAGAGGCGGGAAAAGCCTCAGCAGCGAAAGGGTTAAAAATGCTTTAAAAATACAAAAAAATATAGAAATAAAGAGACTCTTTACTGAAGAATATTATAAGCAACGTTTTATTAGATATTGAATTAAAAACTAATGTGTACATGCAAAGATTCTCACCTCTAAATGACCTGTGTTCTCAAACGGTAAACAACAGGTGTTTTTAGTCTGGTCTAATGAATTTGATACATTGTATGTATGTAGACTATACTGAGGGTGTGGTGTCTGCTTCTGAGAAGTGTTAATTTCTCTACTAAATCTTCCTCTAATATGCTGCATTTCACTGCTGTGTGCTCAGCTCATTTTTACCGCTTTCGCTCATCATGTTTAAACGCGATTTGAAGCCACATTTTATTAAATAACCTAGACATATTAGATATCGTTCTTTCCGGCAGACTCCGCAGATTCATAATATATCATTTTTATATGTATACGCATGTCCTGCCTGTATATTATGACAAAAAATGCAATCAAAATTGAATTTTTAATCATCTGCAGTGTGTAAAGTGTTTTTTTCCACATTTTAGCACATGAGCGTTTGCGGTTATGTTTTCTATGGGGTGCGCTTGTACAAAAATTAGAAATGGGGACTTGCTACATTTTGTGGGGGGAATTACGTGATTTATAGCAAACGCACCCCATAGAAAAAAATCATTAGTGCATCATCGTTCACATTATAATTGAAATGTGAACAATATTGCTGCATTAATAAAAATAACACACAAAAAAAAATACATGTTTTTTTTTTACTTTATACCTGGTCATGTTGGGTATCATTCGAAAGGCCATGCTCAGGCCTTTCGATTGACACCCTCCATGACCCCCTAGATGCCTGGAGATATCGGGGTTCAAATGAACCCCCTATCTCCACCAGGGGATTGGCCTGGGCAATATATATACTCATGATGTGGGCTGGCCTGGGCAATATATATATATACGCATGATGTGAGCTGGCCTGGGCCAGGGCAATATATATACGCATGATGTGAGCTGGCCTGGGCAATATATATACGCATGATGTGGGCTGGCCTGGGCAATATATATATACACATGATGTGAGCTGGCCTGGGCAATATATATATATATATGCATGATGTGAGCTGGCCTGGGCAATATATATACGCATGATGTGGGCTGGCCTGGGCAATATATATATACACATGATGTGAGCTGGCCTGGGCAATTTATATATGCATGATGTGGGCTGGCCTGGGCAATATATATATACACGCATGATGTGAGCTGGCCTGGGCAATATATATACGCAAGATGTGGGCTGGCCTGGGCAATATATATATACGCATGATGTGAGCTGGCCTGGGCAATATATATACGCATGATGTGAGCTGGCCTGGGCAATATATATATGCATGATGTGAGCTGGCCTGGGCCTGGGCAATATATATACGCATGATGTGGGCTGGCCTGGGCAATATATATATATACGCATAAAGAAATTAAGTATCTGGCGCCCCCTATTGAATAAAACTGAACCGTGCGGCTTATACGTTAAGTACCATTAGAGTCCATCATACATTTAAATCGCAGTTCAACAGTCAGCAGCAAATTGGTCACACACAGATGGTTCACCTCCAACCACCAAATAGTAAATAGCAGAAAAAATTGTGGTGACAGTCTGCGCTTCCCTCTTTGGTAACGAATGTTCTCAAGTGGGAGATCTTCTTATTTAATAGCAGAATCACTTTTTTTTTTATGCAGTCATCAACCCTCGGAACAAAAGGGGAAAAAAAGCAAACATAGTGTGATCTGTATAACTCATCTGAGCCCCCCAAAAAGAGTGTGCAATAGTTCAACTCACATGTGGAGGTGTCATAAATCAGACACTGGATATGCTGTACCACCGATATTTTAAGGAGATATCGGACTCCCCTTTTTCACCTCCGTTTGACGATATTCCTCCAAGGAAAAATAAGGTTGCAGGATCTTCGATGAAAGTTTTAAAAATTAGTTTATTTCTTAAAACAATTAAAAAAATTAGTTAAAATAAACGCCAATACGCGTTTCGCGATCAAATCGCTTCATCAGCCGGCAAAAAAATGAATGAGAACATTCGTTACCAAAGAGGGAAGCGCAGACTGTCACCACAATTTTTTCTGCTATATATATACGCATGATGTGAGCTGGCCTGGGCAATATATATACGCATGATGTGGGCTGGCCTGGGTAATATATATATATATGCATGATGTGAGCTGGCCTGGGCCATATATATACGCATGATGTGAGCAGGCCTGGGCAATATATATATGCATGATGGCGCATCTGTGACTGTCTGTGAGCATGATGTGAGCTGGCCTGGGCAATATATATATATATACGCATGATGTGGGCTGGCCTGGGCAATATATATATATGCATGATGTGAGCTAGCCTGGGCAATATATATATACGCATGATGTGAGCTGGCCTGGGGAATATATATACGCATGATGTGGGCTGGCCTGGGCAATATATATATATATATGCATGATGTGAGCTGGCCTGGGCAATATATATACGCATGATGTGAGCTGGCCTGGACAATATATATATACGCATGATGTGAGCTGGCCTGAGCAATATATATATATATACGCATGATGAAAATTTGCAAAGGATAAGGCACGCAAAGTGAAATTTTGATGTGTCTGAAATTGAAACTTACGTGACATTTCTTATTTATTTTTTTTCGTTAATTTATATTTGTTCAATACAGTTAATTTTAATTTGTTTAATAGAGTTAATTTAAAATGGTTTAATACGGTTTATTTATATTTATTTTACCTTTACTATTGGTGTTTTTCAAACTTTATTCTTAAATAAAAAGAAATTTAGCAGTTTCATGTTGTGTCTTTTTTGATGGGGTGCTCTTTTTTTTTGAGGGGGTGCAAGTAGCAGGTCTTGCCTAGGGCGCAAAATAGTCTAGCACCGGCCCTGACCGCATGGTCCACCCCTGCATTCTTCCACAATACCACAGAGGGGTTACTGTATGATGGCACTTGCTGGCCTGGCAGCAAAGGCACAATATTTGGGTGCACTGCCACTGACGCCTGTACCAGATTCATATCCTCAGAGGGGTTACGGTGTGACAGTACTGTTGCCCACGCTAAAAGCCCAATTTTAAAGCACCTATTGTTACTTTCATCCAAAGCCTGCATAAGTTTCACCGTAATTTAAACCAAAAAAAAATCACTAAATTTTTTCTGCGTGTCCGAAAATGTCTTTTCATACAGGCTGCCGCCCCAAGCAGTTGTTTATGAATAGATTAAAGGAAAAGCATTTACCGTAATTTGAAACGTCATTTTTTTGTTTTTAAATGTTTCTATACATCCTAGAAATCCGCCACTTCACGGGCAGGTTATGGGGACCTCCTAGGCACGATATTTGAAGGAATTTTTCATTTTTATTTTTAACCCTTATTTCATGGAGAACTCACTGTCCCTTTAAAAACTTTTTTTTTTTACTTTTTGTCCTTGTTTCCTGTCCCCCAGGGCACTACCCGGACCCCCATACACTTTTTATGGAAAATATTTAGCATATATGCCCTCTTGGAGGGCACTCTAAAAATCGAATTTTGAGTCCCATTGACTTGTATTGAGTTCGAGTTCGAATTCGAACATTTGGAAAGTTCGAGTTCGAATGTGAACCGAACTCGGGAGTGTTCGGCTCATCACTACTGATAATCATCTACAAAATCCTCAATTCACAAGGCCTAATCAATGACTACCAGTGACATCCCTTTCTGTAGAATCAGTTAAGGAATTTGCCACCTCCAACCCCTTTCCCAGTGTGCCACAGATATATCATAGGACGACCTTTTAGGCTGGTGTCAGACGAGCATAGTGTTCACGTCCGTGATTGCGCCTAAAAGTACGTCCGTGATAGCATGACAGAAAGCCCATCGGAGCCCGTTACACGAAGTACGTTCGCACTGAACTGCGGACGTACAACGGCTGCGGCCCACGGACACAAGGCAGGCAAGAACGTAGAAGCCCTAGAACGGCTGCACAAAGTGCGCTGCGTCCGCAACGTCTGCATAGCTTTGTGTGTGAGTGATGGAACGTGGTCAGACGGACTGCATTTATATGTCCAGCATTTTTCACGGACGAAATGGTTTTGCTTTTTATTTTATTTTCCCTCCTACATCCATCAAAATATACGTCAGTGAAAAAAATGGACTGTGTGGCCACTACTGCGACTTCCGTACTGACGTACGTCCGTGTGCACAGACGTACAGTCCATAGAAATCACGCTCGTCTGACCCTAGCCTTAAAGGAATTTGGTTCATTTTTAATATCTCTAATCCTTCCAGAAGGTGGTTAACCACTTCGATGCTGAGGACGCGCTCAGCGCGTCCTCAGCATTCCCGCTGGTATGCGGAGGACGCGCTGAGCGCGTCCTCCCATTGGGGTCAGCGTTCGGCCGAGTTCCGGCCGATCGCTGGCCCCCCCGGTGCGGGCTGACATCCTGGATGTCAGCCGCGCATCCGGGACCACAGCCGCCCGAATTAGGTGTCATCGCGGCAGCGCGATGACACCTAATTCAGGTGCCCCCCCCGCATGTGCGGAGGAGGCGCCTGAAAGGGAGGGGGGGAGGTCCTTCGGACCTCTCTCCCTCCCGATCGGCGGCTCTGCGGGGGTTAACCCAGGCATCATTTGGAAGGGCACAGCCTGCCCTTCCAAATGATGCCTGGCATTAACCCCTGGGGAGCTGGATCGCGAATCGGCGCTGAAAAGCGCCGATTCGCGATCCTTTCCCGGAGCTGGCCGACATCTTGGATGTCGGCCAAGCCTCTGGGAACTCCCCCTGAGGACTGGCGTCATCGTGCTACGCACGATGACTCCAGTCCTGGACTTAACCCTTAACTGCCACCAACGGTGGAGATAGGGAGTTCCAATGAACTCCCTATCTCCCGATCTGTGGCAGTTAGGGGTTAAATTTTGGTATGGTTGGATCGGCCAGAGCATGGCCGTTCCAACGATACCAAACATGAAAGTGAAAAATTTTGTAAAAAAAAAAAAAAATATATAAAAAAAAAAAAAAACACTTTTTTTTTTTTTTTTGGTTTGTTAATGCAGCAATATTGTTCCCATTTCAATTATAATGTGAACAATGATGCTGCACTAACGATTTTTGTATGCGGTGCGTTTGTTAAAAATCGCGTAATTTTCCCCCCAAAAAAATGTAACGAGACCCCATCTCTAATTTTTTTAACAAGCGCACCCCATACAAAATATAACCGCAATTGCTCGCATGTTAAAATGTGAAAAAAAACACTTTACACATTGTAAATTATTGAAAATACATATTTTATTGCATTTTTTGTTATAATATACAGACATGACATAACGTATACATATAATAATGACATATTATGAATCTACCGAGTCTGACGGAGAGAAC
This sequence comes from Leptobrachium leishanense, assembly GCA_009667805.1. NCBI lineage: Eukaryota > Metazoa > Chordata > Amphibia > Anura > Megophryidae > Leptobrachium > Leptobrachium leishanense. The sequence goes on along the minus strand of CM019063.1, from coordinate 423,193,496 downwards.
GATATATAATATGTCTGGGTCATATACTAAAATAAGCCTTCAAAACACGTTTAAACATGATGAGCAAAACCGGTAAAAATGACCTCAGCACAGGGGCGGGAAAAGCCTCAGCAGCGAAAGGGTTAAAAGCTGATAAAATCATACACTAATGGCTAAGTTAATCATATAATAATCATAGGCTTTCACTGCATGTCCTATTTAAATCAGATAGGTGAATTAAGATCACGCAACACAAGGCATATAAAAGGAGAGCTTAATTCCACCCAAATGGACAAGGCTGATACACTTAGGTGGAATAAAGCACACCTGGACCGGGCATCCAAGCATTGCCAAAGTGCAGATTCCTATACTGTTTGTTGCTATTGAAATCAGAGGCCAGTCAATAGCTGTCTTAAACACTGCTGGAATGATGGTTTTATGGTCCCGAAGACTGCAATTCGTTAGGTCTATATCCTACTCCCCCACCACATTTTGCCACTACCCGATCCCTCTCACTCAACATAGTCTCATGCCTTTCACCCCTATTGGTCAATGCCTTCACCTAGCCATCCATACTGAGCTTATGCCCCATCCCTCTGACAACCACAGTTCCATTGCCCCATCCTTTTCAACTTTTTTTTCTGTTGGTGACAGTTGGTGCTGCCATAGTTTCATTTTCCGGTCTATTATGGAGATATGGTCTGAAGGTCCAACTCTGTTGGCCCTATGTTAATCCGGCACTCCTCTTACAGGAGAAATGTCAATAATACATTTTATTTTTTGCTAGTTTCAATACTTTGCTAAACATTAAGAAATCATAACAGGGAATGATATATGTTTGATTTAATCAAATACGTACTGGAGAAGTTATCGTAGTTATCACACTTAACCTCCAGGCTATCGGTTATCTTATGGATTTTACGGGAATTGAGTTATTAATGGGCTTTATAAGGTGCTCTTCTAGAAAACAGAATATGTAGTGAAAGCGTGTTGCATGTCAGCACTCGGAGGATTATGAATAAAAAAGAAAGCGCTACATGAAGAGACTTACAGTCTGATGCACTTCAATATCTACATATTAATATAAGAACATGCCTGCCAATGCATTATTAAATATTCCTTTTAAATAAAATTACCTTGTTAAAAGACCTAATTTCATTTTCAAAGTGAAGCACCGGCCCTGCACAGCATTAGTGTCGCCGTGCCCCACAAAAACAGAGATAAGTGAAATTATAGCTCCAGGTGTCCCAAAATAATAGCCAAGAGGATGCCATTAATAACAATGCTGCATATTGGATGCGGTACTGATAAAAGCAGAGGCAGACAGGTCTTGAAATGAAATTATCCAGCGTTGTTCAGCGATGCCTGGGTGCACATGACAACAGAAACTAATTAAAAGAGCCAAATGCTTAACAACAAAAAAATCCCCAACAATATACATACATAAATATTTATATAAACTGCTGCCTGGGGTGGACATAGACACTGTGTGGCTGAGTATGGAGATGCAAATGTTGAATATTAAAGCAATAAACCAGATGGACAAAGTTAAAGTCAATGGGCTATATTACAATCATCACGCTAAAACAAGGACGCTAAGCAGAAAAACCTGTGCCTGCAGGTTTCTCTTTAGCATACCCGTTTTAGCATGATATTACGGTGCAGGCGCTAAACCGCAGCCTGCACCATAATATGGTGCTAAGCCTCAGTATGCTCGCAGCAGCGCTATGCACCACCGTGAGCATCCCCTCCATAGAGTCCATATGACTCCATGTAGGGTTCCTCTGCTGGTCACATGACCTGCAGGATCTCGCCTCGCAGAGGGAGACTGGGGAACTATTTCCCCACAGTCTCTCTCTCTGCTCTTGGCTGCAAGAAGAAGCGGATGGAGTCGCCATTCTCACCGCGGGATGAGAGGTGAGAATGTGATTTTTGGGGGGGATTCAGCTGGTGCTGACTGATTCCACAGAAGCGGCATCAGTTAGCACCAAGTCCTAGCTGTGGTTAACTTTTGAGTTAACCGCAGTCCGGCGTAATTAGTGTTAGGACTTTGTAATCCTAACGCTAATTAACACTCCCCTTGTTAAACATAGGGCGCTCAAAGTACAGTAACCTTGCGTTGAATAGCGCAAGATCCGAATCGTTAATGTTTTTTTTTTAACCTGTTAGCGTTCGGATTGTAATATGGTTCGCCTGCGCCAGGGCAACCAGAGCTTATGTTAAAGCTCACCAGGTGAGCGCTAACATTAGCATTAGGAATGTAATATGGCCCAATATGTGGACAGAAAATCATGGTTCTGGCAATACGCAAAATCATGGTTTAACAATGTGTCTTTTTAAAATACTGGAATAATACACAGGAGTACAGCACAATCGGATTATGCCAACTGTGCTAATTAATGGTATATGCTCTGAGCTTCAAAACAACTATTACAGCAGCCATGAATGCTACGTTATTGCTGAATAGTGGTTTCTTTTTAGTATTTGTTGCCAATTGTGGGTTCCATCTCTCAGAATTCTACGTATATGCAGCAGATGTCATTAAGGTGTGCACACAAGAAAAATGTAGTACCTAGAAACTGTAAATCAGAGATGTTCAACTTCGGCCCTCCACATGTTTTGGAAGTACATTTCCCTTAAGGCTCATGTAGTATCATGGGAGCTGTAGTTCCAAAACATCTGGAGGGCCATAGTTGAGCACCCCTGCTAGAAATAATCCCAAACAGTCAAATTTTAGGGTTTTATCATGAACTAATTAAAAAAACACCAAAAAGTGTAGAGGGGACCTAGAAAATGGGTAAGCAGGACCGATTCATCCAGCTGTCACCCGGTCTGCATGCCACAATGGCCAGAATGGTGATAAAGAGACCACACACAAGCTAACACATTTCAGGAATCCACACAATGCTGGTGTTTGTCTGTACCATATTATCCACAAGGCTCAAGACAACATAATATTCTATTTGTAGTTTAGTTATAGATATAAATGACTTCCTTTCATTATTGGCAATATTTGCGTAGTATGCACCAAAGTGCCTTTATTCTGCATGCACTGAATATTTCCCTAGGGGATCACCATTCCTTTATGTGTAGGTGGGGGTTAAAGTTCTTTAATAGTGCAGTGTGGGTCAAACAGCTGCAATAACTGCAAACCTCACACATGTCACATTTTGCTCTCTAGCACACATTTGTACAGTTAAGAGAGCGGCAGTAAACCAGTTTGTCCAATACGATGTCAACATATGTCTATGCTTCATACCAATCATACATTTTTAACACAAAAAGTGAATTAGATATGGCAGCAGAGTAGAAAAAAGATGGATGGCTTCAAGCATTATTAAGATGTGGTAGAACCAAACACCAAAGCATCGAATGTTAACACCGTTAAAAATAATCCAATGCGTGACATTACATCTCATTAAAAGAGACAATGGTATAGGTCATAATTCTAATGCATGATGGCTTGCGCCAAGGAGCACATGTAGCCTAGACTTGCTCCTTGGGGGTGTCTTGCAGAATAGGGTGCTTGTTCTCACAATCTTCTAGCTTCACACACTTTTCTGTTGGTATACAGACAGACACACAGCCCATTAACTGTTTTTACTGCTGTCCGCATCTAATTGCCGGCATACCTCATTGTGAAATCCTGTTTAACATTAATGGAAGTACCATTACTCTGATATATCGGAAGGCATAAGGGACACTTTGTAAGCCTTTTTTGTGAAGCATTGTTTTGAGCAAAATACATAAAACCTTCCACATCTTGAGTGGTCTGGGAAACAATGGAATTTTACAGCTTGCAAGAGAATTCTAAAGACAGATGTGTTTCATGTTTACAAAGGCTCCCTTTCAATATTCTCCGTTAAAAGAAAAAAGAGGCACTTTAATCACTACCAGAGGCTTCAGAAGCTGACATTGCTCTATGTATAAAAGGGTGCAAAGGTTAGAGAAAATGCCTTACAGTCAACACATTTTAATCTATTAGCAATAGTTATATTCAATTTCAGCAGTTACTAGAGTCAAACACAGATACTTCATCAATGGCCGCATAATGCGTACCTGCTAAAGAACACAATCAGGTTAAAAGGTGAAAGTCTCCTATTTTCCCCTCTTTATTCTCGCTTTGTGCCTGTTCTAGAAAAAAAAAGCACTGGAATAAATATACAGAAATTCCGACGTCTCATATTACAATATATCCTGTTTTAAAGGTCCTAAGAGAAGAAGCATTAAAGTAATTGTAATTATAAATTTCTAATAAAAACAACAATAATAAGAAGGCCAAATCAAAGATATTGTTTACCAATGTTAGTGACTGAAACATAAAAAAAGGAAATTAATTCCAAAAGGAAACAGTAATAAACTACAAAACAATCGGTAAAGTTCTTGGGCGAGGAAGACACTATTTAATTTGCCGAATGCAACTTATTTTGAAAACATAATAAATGTTTATGAAGGCACCGGATGCTGGATCTAAGAACTGCTAAAATAAAAAAATAATTAAGAAAACATGACTTATGTTACACATCCTATCGAATATACCATATATTGATTGTAATAGGAGAGATAACTAAAAAAATATAATCTACATGATGTAGATGCATTGTGATTTTTTATTTTTATCATTAAAAATATTATTATTATTAGTAGTATTTATTAAGTGCCAACACATTCCGCAGCGCTGTACAAGGTGTACTGGGTAAAGACAGGACAATTCTACAATACATACAGGAGACAGGTCAGTATTCCTGCCAGCAGATACAGGAGGATATGAGGACCCTATTCCCGTGGGAATAATGTTGCCATTTTTACCATGACATAAAAAAAGTAGCACCATACAACTCCAGGTCAGGATTGGCCTTCCAGACAATTTAAGGCTCCTAAAATATGTCCCTATACAGGTGAAATGCTCTGCTATAACGGATTCCTATTGGTCGTTAAATAGCACTCTGGTAATTCGAATCCACACCCCTGGAGAAATAAAGCCTGATCTAAACATTCTATCCCCAAATCATTAACTAGTAAACATTGTAGATTAAATAAATAGAAACCACATAGCAAAGCTTTTGGTAATTGTTGCATTATGGGAAAAATCCAGAATCTAGAATCCAGAGAAAAAATAACTAATTTTATTTTTCATTTTTATATGCAATTACTTCAAACAAAGAAAAAAAAACAGCAGCATGTGTTTTATAAAGTGGTTTTATTTGTAATTGACAGGTAATTTAGTTACAGTTTACTGTATGTAAATTGTAGTGTCCCTTTAACTGTAATCTGGGTTCTATGTGTTTTTGACATCCGATTGCTCGGAATTTGCCCAAGTTTGCATTAAATTTGTTTCAAAAGCAAAGGTTAGTGTGTAAAGAGCTTAGTTGTTGATATCCTTCTAAAGAAATATCTACAGGGTTATTCTAAGAGATCCGAATTGTGGCCGAAAGGTAACCGAACAGTGAAATTCAGTATACGGTTACCTTTCCTGGACATTCGGCTATCCAGAGAGCACGCAGTTCGCCAAATGTTGGCGAATTGCCTACACTTATGGTGCCTGTTCGTTGCCTGTTCGAGGGCAGTGAAATCCCCATAGTGAAGCAATGCTTTGTCTATTCAGAGAACAAAAACCAGCAGTGAAAAGTTGCCAAATTGCCCTGCTGTTCGGTGGTTTCATTCGGCAGGTTTATTCAGGCAAATCTCATGAGCTTCAATGTTAAAAATATTCCTGTTTCAATTCAATATCTAATAAACTGTTGATTATAATATTCTGCAATAAAAAGTCTCTTAATGTATTTATTTTTTAGGATCTTATAGGCATTTTTCGGGATTTTTTTGGCAAAAATATTTTTTAGGGTTTTTTAAAATCTTTTTTTCTTTTCTCTGTTACAGACCTTTTTATTATCATTCATTGGATCTTATATGTAAGTTTCAGACATTTTCGTTCTATAGTTTCTTTGCAAACATTCAAGCAAACTGTTTTTTTTCACTCCATTCGTCTGCAGTGTCGGATTTTTGCGGCAGCTGCTCTGCGCTGTGATCGGTGGCTGCTTGGGTTTGTTCGGCATGTTCAGCGGGGTTAATCCAGATGTTTTTGCGGGTTTCGTGTGCGTTCGCCAGGTTTTTTGCGGTGAGTGTTCGGCGGGTTTGCGGCGGCTTTTCCCTGCACTACGACGGTCCCCTGGTGCTTGCTGAATAAACCGCAGGGTCGCTGAAATGGGATCGCTAAATCGCACCGAGTTGAAGAGAACGAAAAGTCACCGACCGTGAGGTGACTTTTCGATTCTCTTTGAATAACCCTGCTAATTTAATGCTATATTTTCCATGGTCTTTATAAGTGACACAATTACTTTCTCATCCTACAGAGAATAAAATGGCATCCCGGCGACTTTCCGATCGTAAGATTATGTATGGTGCTTCAAAGCTGTTTGCTGGTTGGTGTTTGCAACCACTTTTCTGCCTCGCTGAATCATGCTGGTTCACATCAATTTTCTCCTATTAGTTAAGTCAAGCCAATTATATCCCGGTACACAATGAAATGGTTGCAATTTGGTAAAGTGGAAATGAAATAACCTTGGGTAAACATGCACTTCCAGTAGCCTGCTTTGGATTGTTTAGACTTTAGTTCTGTGATAACAATCACATTTGTAGTCATTTCAAGAAATGGTGCCAATCAATGTTCAACCTCAGACTCAGACAGAAAGTTAATGTATTGCTTGTTTTTATTAGCTCAGGCCAGGTCACTGCCAAGGAATGGTCTGCAAACACACTATGACTGTAAAGACCAAACAAGCTTTGAACAGAGCTTCTCTTATATCACATCTATTTTTGCTACTTTAACAGAGCTTTTGGAGCATTTCAAATATTCCGATATTACTTCACTCCAAAGCCGACAAAAAGGCTATTTGTATAGGACAAACAAAAGCATTCATGTGCCATGGACCAAGACTAAGCTCTGGCATACTGCCCCATATTTAAAACCTCTCTGTAACATATTTCAGTAGATTAATACTCAAAAAAAAATATTAAAGTAATACTCCAACCAGGATTGGATTGTGAGCTTTATGGGTCTGTAGCAGCATATTTTGGAAGTCTCATACCTTATCCATCTCACCCTTGTTGCATTGTCCTGCCATCCCTCTCACTCGCACATATAATGACATTCTTCTATCCATCACTGGTTGGAGGTATTTAGTGCCACAACAGTTTACTTTTTGCTGTGTCTATTTTAAAAATATGGATTTGGAGCGACAGCTCCACTAGTCCTTATGTTAATTCAGCCCTACCTCCAAGCACCATAACTCTCATGAGTCTCTGGTTGTTAGGAGATGTTCCGTTCACACTTTTTATTACTCAAAAGAATTACAGAAGTAGGTATGCCTTTAAAATTGGCCTCTTAACAGAATGGATGCTTCTGTTTTGTACAAAGAAAAAAGAAGAGTCTACCGTTTTTTCATTTGTTCCTATTCCTGGCAGGTCCTGGTGGTGACCAGCAGATACTGTTCCCTGCCAAGTGCCCGAATGAGTGCCTATTGCTATACTTTATGAGGATCCCATCTTTCTTTGACAGTGATGCTTTTAACAGCTTGTACAAGGGTTATTTTTTTTCTTTTGAAAGCCCCTGGTCAAAAAGTCAACCCAGCTATATTCACTTGCAGCCCAGTTAGATGATCATTGGTGGAGATGAAGAGCACATACCCTAGTTCACAAATTTCTCTCTCGTGGAAAGATGCCAATACTCACTAAAGCAAGCCTGGCTGGCATGTATTCACCAAAACAACACAAGATGTTCAACTACCTCTAGCATATTTTATATGAACCAAAGATACTGGATCCATTGATATAAGAACAAACAAAACCTGGGGGGATAGCAACCTCACTGTAAGTCAATACAATGATATAACATAATTACAGCACCTAAGACTAACAAGCTTATTAATTTACTTCATGACAAATAAATTGTGGGAATTAAGTAACTTCAGAGTGGTAAACTAAAGCATTTAGTACATCCATACAACAAGTCTCCAATCTCAGACAAACACTTTGCTCAGGCCTATGAGTATAACTGGGTCAGGGGTCTCTCTACCTCATCCCTTTCAGTTCCTGGGCCAATGATTGGCTGTGCACATCATCAAACAGCACATGCCCTGTAGTAATCCTGTGTGAAGGCTTTTAGCAGCTGCGGTGATAGTATTATCAACATATACAATAAATCTCTGTTGCATAATATACTACATGATGCAAGGACTCTTTTCCTGTTTTGCTACAGACAGCTACAATTTTATTTTCACCATTGAATGGCAAAAGTGTGCCAAACTGATTTAACATCCCTGACGTGACACAGGCCTGCAGACCAATGTGCTGAGGTAATAGAGAAGTCAGGGCAGCTGACGTTAGCTGGGCAGATTTCGGCATCAGGCTCTTCACTGTCAATGCATTGGAAGTACATTGTGTCACCACATACTCCTTGAATTATGTAACTGATTGCTGTGCCAGATTTACAGCTAAAAGCATATGCTCACTTACTTGGCACTGGATTGTTGGAACACAGAAAATAATTATTTTATTAGGCAGCTTTTAGATTTAAAACCACCTGTAACATCTTTAGGAGGTCAATAGGTTGGCTTCTTCGTGACATTAACAATGGCTAAAACATAGATCATTTACGAAGAGCTGCAAAAATACTTTACCATGGGATCATGGACATGCCATTTTACACAGTTATTACCACTGGTCATTTGATTATTGTAATGCAGGGGTCAGAAACCTTGGCCCTTTCTGCAGCCAATATCTAGGAACTGTTAAGTAAGTGAGCACAATTCAATATAGTAACTTTTAGGATTGATTTATACAGTCATACTACATAAACTCTTAACCTTAAGAAAACCTACATGAAACCTCACAATTATATGTCTCTCTTTACAATAACCTTATTTAAATCTATTATTAATAATTCTTACCTTGGTTTGTCTGATTCCTACGCTAACCGTTACCTGAGTTTGGCATTGGTATGTCACCTTTTTCATAGTAATACATATAATTCCAAAATGCAGAGGAGAACTCTGGGGCAGACCATCAAGTGCGTTCGTGTCTTCCGTGGCTTGCGCGTGCATACAGCAGTCTCTTTGGTGGCTTGTGGGTGCGTTCGGCAGTCTCTTAAGCGGCTTGCAGTTGCGTTTGGCAGTCTCTTCGGTGGCTGCGCTTAGCTGGTGTGTTCGACGGTTTGCTCAGTGGGTTTGCGGCTGCCTAAACTTAATTTACTCACAGTGTGCCTCTTTACCTCCCTGTCAGGACCTGAAGCTGATGCTGGAATGGAGGAGGCAGGGCAGGACACAGGGGAGATCCAGGCAGACTTTGTTGTTGCTGTTTCCAGGGCTGTCGAACTGCACTCTGTGCCTGCTGGGTCAGAAGAGAGGGGGGCTGTCCTTTTTGTGTCCCTGGGTTCCAAGGCTGTCTCCCTCCATCTCCTCCTCAGCAGCCCACCCCCCTTCCCCTCCCTGTTCACACAGTGTGCTAGGCGTGGGGACTGGAAGATGACATGGAATAGGGGAGGAGCCGGATGTGGAAGCCTTGGTTTTCTCTGGCCGCACGGCTCCTCAGCACCAGTGGCCCATAAATGAAGCAGCCTGCCGGGATTCCTCCAAGTCCAGCCCTGTAGCTTGTTCAACGGCAGTGAAATCCCCTATAGAGAATAGATTAAGATGGTTAATCTATTCAGAGAACACTGAACAGCAGTGAAAAGTTGCCGAAGTGCCCTGCTATTCGGTGCTTTCACTTGGCAGGTTTATTCAGGCAAACCTCATAGGCTTCAATGTTAAAAATATTCCCGTTTTAATCCAACATCTAATTAACCGTTTATTATTTTAATCTGCAGTAAAAAAAAGTCTATTTATAGATTTTTTTAGGATCTTTTAGACATTTTTCGGGATTTTTTTCATCCAAATTCATTTTCCATTTTCTTTTTAATTGCTCTTTCTTTTTTCTTTACCAGACCTTTTTATTATCATTCATAGGACCTTATATATAAATTCCAGGCATTTTTGTTCAGTAGTTTTTTTCCAAACAATGTTTCAATTTTGAAACTTTCAGGCGTACTGTTTTTTTTACTTTTTACCCCTCGGGTTGGCTTTTTCCAGCAGCTGGTCTGCACTATGCTTGGCGGCTTGTCGACTTTTTCCAGCGTGTTTGGCGTGGTTTTTCCAGCAGTTCCGGCAGGTTTTCGATGGGTTTTCGGCAGGTGTTTGGTGGGATTGCGGCGTGTTTGCGGCTTGTTTTCCCTGCACTCCAGGGACCCTCCAGTGAATGCTGAATTCACCACAGGTTGGGGAACTTTGATTCCTCGAAGTGCAGGGAACTTCGGGGAACGAGAGAGCACCGAAATGTTGGTGAGATTTCGGTGCTCTCTGAATTACCCCGAAAGCCTTTTTAAAACTTGACAAAGGCTTTATAGCTGAAATGGTGCTGTAGCTGTATTGTCCAGGAAATCTTTCACAAAAAAAGTGGATTTGGAAAATCAGCAAAGTGACATCTCTGAAGAAGATGATATGAAATTATAAGTATGACTGGCTGTTTCTGTGACGTCCTGGGTCATTGGCGCCCCCTCTGGCAGTAATGGACATTGCTGCTTTTGGACTTTTTTGTTTCGTTCATTTCTTGGATTCCAAGCCTGATCAGTACCTGGACTCCATTGGTTCACCCAGGACCATTTTGTATAAATGGAGACCACTCCCTTAGTAGGGTACGGTCTCATTCTTCCTGAATAATCCTGCATTCAGCTCATGTCTGGTTTGCCTTGCTCTAGATTCATCCTGAATTTGTCTTCAAGCTCAGGTCTGGTTTTCCTTGGTCTAGATTAATCCTGTTAAGTCTGTCTACCTGTTCATTCTATCTACTAGTCCATTGTCTGATTTGCCCTGGTCTAGGTCAGTCCTGTTTTTCTTCCCATGTTTAGTTCTGCCTCCCATGTTTAGTTCTGCTTCCCATGTTTAGTTGCCCATTTGTTTATATCTGTTTTTCTTTATATTTCTTGCCTTTTGTTTTAAGGCTCTGTTCATTGTGTTCTGGATCCCTGTTTTGGGTTTCAGTTTAGCCTTGTTCTTTCATGGTCCATACAATAAATATATATGTTTTCTAGTCCTGGATTTCTGCCTAATTTTCACTGCTCATTAGGCTCACACCCCTCTCTGTCAGGTCAGGTCCCCGATCCCCTCGTAACAGTTTCCTTCAAATATATTATGAATCCCAAAACTGTGAGGAACAGATCACAATGTCACACCAATGGTCATCGTTCTCATTGTCACTCACAAGGAATTACATTGATAGATAAGTAGACTGTAATAAAAGAAAAACTAATATATGATTACTTAGGTCCCAGGCTATTATTTTATGATGAGGTAATCTTGCATTATGGGACAGGCATCATTACAGAAAATAATAAGCGTGGCACTGGAAAACATTACAATGTTTCATACACAAAATGTTCTTTAGTCATGCCTGTACTTGATAATTTTATATAATTATACTGATTTGTTGCAGTTGCCGCTTTGTCACTTTTCAAGGAAAAGTGAATGAGATTAATCAGATACTGTACATGCAACCCAGGATTAGCTTGGAATTTGTGGTAACCAATTTCAATATGTCTACACTTGGAGATGCTTTAAATTTTCCTATTTGGTAATGAATAGCCTAATATCTGCGAAAGTGTGTTTTACCGATGAGTGAGGGAGAAATAGTTCTTGAAAACAACCTGTCGACAAAACCCTCCAAGATGCAGGATTTTTCATGATACCCCTGCAGTTTTTCAGCTATTTTCATTATCAAATGGCAGGAAATTTCCAACAATGCTGAAGTCTGCTGGGTCCTACATTTGGAAGAACATTCTTCCAGTCTACAGATGTGTGGGTGGCTTGACGTGACCTATAGGCTACATAAAGTGAAAGATGCTGTCAATCACCATGTCATTGTTCGGTTTCATGGAGGGGTGATGTGTGTGACATACTTGAAATCGATAAAACTCTCAATGTATCCTTCCTGGTAAAATACTTTGCAAATAAATAAATTTGATCAACGCCATGTGTCCAAAAGAAGGTAAGGCATGAATAAGAATTATGAGGCATAAATAATAAACAGAAATTTATTGTATAGTAGCATGAAATTTAACACATATTACGGCCCCTATTCTAATGTTGCCAATAAGTAGAGCGCTCAAACCGTTCAGCATAACGGCTTGAGTGCTGTGCTGTTTTTTTAACAACATATTACATCCAAGACATAAACTGAGCTTGTGTCTCAGATACAGTGTCAGGTTCCTGTACTTTAGCATCTCCTCTACTTTGTATGGGAGATGCTAATGTGGCCCGTGCAGATGGAGAACGAGCTATTCCAACAAGCCTGTTCTCCATCTGCGCCTGATGTTATTCGAAAAAGAATAATGCCTTTCATACCCTGGTGTTAAGTGATTGTGCTTCTGCACAATCACATAATACACATAACTAAGACCACTATTAAATCCTACACTCTCCTTAGATCCCTCAGTGGCAAGAGAGGCACGATCCACCACTTCCTCGCTCCACGGGAGAGGTACACTAGGAACAAATCGTACCTAGTGTTCCTCCGTGTTTTTCTCCGCCTGTCCGTCTGAATCTCATTCGCGTGAGCTCACATCCTTTCTGCATGGAGTCCTATGGACATATGGAGCCGATAATAACCACGGCGCTTAGCACTGTTGATTTTATCTCTTAACGCCTTGCCAGGATTATGACTGGAGCTGCTGAGAAAGTGTCTCCATCATAATACGGATGTTAAATAGCAGGTAATAATGGAAAACTGAAAAATAGCACAACGAAAGGGGCACCAGGTACTCAACAAAAGGGCATAACCCAAAACAACATGAAAAACGAATCAATTTGCACAAAGTGCAACTAGAGTACCAAGAGTAGGTTAATTTAATGATACACATAAACAAACAATGAATGAAAAATTGCAAGGTTGGTGGTAGAGGGTGTGGAGGGTGGGACAAGGACCACCAATCAATAAGCAAAAATGCACAATGAAAGGGTAATAATGGAAAACGGCTGACGCTCAGGTTTTTCATTGAGTCTGCCATTTAATGCCAACATTGGAAGAGGGCCCTAAGTTACATTACATATGTGTGAGTGACTTGTAGGCTGTACATACAGAATGCTGGATTTGTGAGAAATCATTGCCCAATCTTAAAAAATACTATTTGCCAATGTAACATTTACCTGATTTTTTTGTGTATGTATATATATATTGTGAGCTGGGAAACAGGTAGCGGGTGCAATTGCTCTCTGGGGTGAGCACTCTTGAAAGGTTCAGAGACCAGACCAGTGACTTTTCTTCAAACGGGGGTACATTTATTGCAGCAACCCACAGGTTATACACCACACTGTATATTGCTCAAAATAAACAGTTCAAAAGCAAAGAAAATTCCTAGCCGTGTCCCGGCACTAACTAAACATACAATAGCCCTAACAACCTTTGCAAACCTAGTGTTTGTCAGGCTTCCGCAAACTAGCATGACCAACCTTGTGCTCCAGCAGATAGAGACCGTCTGCTCCCCAGACTCCAGAGCGATGTCTGTTTGCCTCAACTGCACTAAATTGCCACTGAGGCAAAGTGCAAAACCAGGTGCTTAGAGGTTCCGGAAGGTGTAAGAGAGAAATCTGGGTGACACATAAACCCCGGACAAGACCTTTCCTTGCTCTCTACATGATGCCCTGTTACAATATATATATATATATGGAAAAGATGGGGTCCTAGTGGCGCACTTGATATTTCCCAAAATGGGAGATTCTTAGTGTAGTGGGTATATATCAATTATCGGTGGATGTTTGACAAGGAGAATATTGCAGTAAATCAATCTCTCACTGATAAAAAGTGCATATGACAGTCTTGTGCAATTTGCAATAAAGTGTCAATAGATTACAACAGCGTTATTGATAACCCCTTGTATCTTACATGTGAGTCCATCTCAAAATGCAAGGTGAATAAAACCACGTGCAAAAATGCATATAACGTGCAAAAATCACAGTATTAAAGTGCAATTTAACAATAGTAGTGCTATCTCCTACTATCATACGTGTGAATCAATCTCACAATGCAGGTCGTGAGTGCAAATTGCATATAAAGTGCATATACTCGTATCGTTCATCTATTAATAAAGTGCAAACACAAAAAGTGTTGGTGTGAATCCTGAGGGGTCCACAATCTCACAATGCAAATCGTGAGTGCAAATTGCATATAAAGTGCATATACTCGTAATATTCCTCTATTAATAAAGTGCAAACACAAAAAGTGTTGGTGTGAATTCTAGGAGTCCGTAATTGTGTCCAATAGTGTTGCCAGTCTCTAGATAGTCTATCACCACAAGAAAGTTCATATGCAGAGAATTACCCAATAGGTAAATAAACCAAAACCAGGGTTGTTGGTCGCCGAATGGTTTGTAGAATCAAATGTCCCAGCGTTGTACTTCCTTCAAATTTAAGAGCCTAATGGGTCCCGGCTCTGGATTAGAATGCCTCACGCCAAATACAGGGTGACGTTCCCCCTTTTAACCGAGAATCTTCCAGTTGTCCTCAACTAAAACACATATGGAGAGGGAATGCTCCCATAGCATACCACAGTTTGTGTATCTAGATGGTTACAGTTATCGTTCAACTCACCAATGGTGGAGCCTCGATTATCTCAGGCTCAGCGTAAGGGCGAGCGGTGCTTCTCAGTCAGGTGAGCACCTAACCCCTTTCTCCTGTGGTGTCTTCTCGTTCCAGTCTCTAATCCTTGGTCGACTTCCAGATGGGAGAAGGGGTAAAAGAGGTATGAAGGGAAGGTGAAGAGACTTGCTACCTCTACCTATCACCTTCAATCCAGGGGGATAACATGGCAAATTATCCTCATCAAAATAGATAACAGTAAATCAAAATAAATCAGAAAAAAGATGAGAACTGGATAAAATAACAGAATGATTTTATTCCATAAAAGGGGGGGGGGTGAGAATAGTTACTGTGACGCGTTTCGGCACCCTCTGTGCCTTTCTCAAACACCATACTGTTTGAGAAAGGCACAGAGGGTGCCGAAACGCGTCACAGTAGCTATTCTCCCCCCCCATTTTATGGAATAAAATCATTCTGTTATTTTATCCAGTTCTCATCTTTTTTCTGATTTATTTTGATTTACGTTTAACTATTTTGATGAGGATAATTTGCCATCTTATCCCCCTGGATTGAAGGTGATAGGTAGAGGTAGCAAGTCTCTTCACCTTCCCTTCATACCTCTTTTACCCCTTCTCCCATCTGGAAGTCGACCAAGGATTAGAGACTGGAACGAGAAGACACCACAGGAGAAAGGGGTTAGGTGCTCACCTGACTGAGAAGCACCACTCACCCGTACGCTGAGCCTGAGATAATCGAGGCTCCACCATTGGTGAGTTGAACGATAACTGTAACCATCTAGATACACAAACTGTGTTATGCTATGGGAGCATTCCCTCTCCATATGTGTTTTATTTGAGGACAACTGGAAGATTCTCGGTTAAAAGGGGGAACGTCACCCTGTATTTGGCGTGAGGCATTCGAATCCAGAGCCGGGACCCATTAGGCTCTTAAATTTGAAGGAAGTACAACGCTAGGACATTTGATTCTACAAACCATTCGGCGACCAACAACCCTGGTTTTGGTTTATTTACCCATCGGGTAATTCTCTGCATATGCACTTTCTTGTGGCGATAGACTAGCTAGAGACTGGCAACACTATTGGGCACAATTACGGACTCCTAGAATTCACACCAACACTTTTTGTGTTTGCACTTTATTAATAGAGGAATATTACGAGTATATGCACTTTATATGCAATTTGCACTCACGATTTGCATTGTGAGATTGTGGACCCCTCAGGATTCACACCAACACTTTTTGTGTTTGCACTTTATTAATAGAAGAACGATACGAGTATATGCACTTTATATGCAATTTGCACTCACGAGCTGCATTGTGAGATTGATTCACACCTATGATAGTAGGAGATAGCACTACTATTGTTAAATTGCACTTTAATACTGTGATTTTTGCACGTTATATGCATTTTTGCACGTGGTTTTATTCACCTTGCATTTTGAGACAGACTCACATGTAAGATACAAGGGGTTATCAATAACGCTGTTGTAATCTATTGACACTTTATTGCAAATTGCACAAGACTGTCATTTGCACTTTTTATCAGTGAGAGATTGATTTACTGCAATATTCTCCTTGTCAAACATCCACCGATAATTGATATATACCCACTACACTAAGAATCTCCCATTTTGGGAAATATCAAGTGCGCCACTAGGACCCCATCTTTTCCATATAATCCATTTGCACATTTGAGTTGAGATTTTTTGTGCAACACCTAGTAGGCAGCAACCCCGATAACTGAAATATTGATTAAGCGCCTCCACAGACACCCATTCTTGTCATATATATATATATATATATATTATTTTTATTTTTTTTACCTTTAATACTTTTTTTACATATTCTGTTTTTACTCTCATCTGGAAAGGCTTAATAATCATTTTGCATATCTGTTCTTTTGTTTAAAATAGCTGCTCGACTCATTTCAAGTTTCCCCAGAACATTAAGTATTACATCCCTTATCCACAAACTGTTACACGTGTATCTGAAGGATTTTAGGCATCACATTTCCCCAAAAGATTCACAGAATTCACGGTGAATGATTTTCACATTTATATTACCACATCTACTACAGGTTTGACTTGGCAAACTACACAACAGAAATAATACAGATTTTTTTTACTTAACTTGTAAGATATGTATCTGCCACATGGTATTTTGAATAAATGAGAATATAATAAGAAATATTTACACCTGTAACCTTCAATGCACTTTTACTTTTTATACTGATTTATGGGTTTAATTATTTTATTTACAATTAATCTTTTTTTATTTAACCTACACTTTTGCTTAATCAACCTCATGGAATTTCATGAAAATATCGATGATACCATTGTTAGAAATCACGTTTGGTTCTCAAGGACTTTGACCCTAAAAATCATAGGATTTCTTGGATGAATAGTCCAATATAAAAATGATCAGTGATGAATGTGTGACAGGATTATCCTTAACCTCCCTGATGGTTTTCCTGAGTGTGGCTCGGGGTTAACTTTTTGTACAGAAAGCGGTATCCCCGAGCCACACTTGGGCTGGATACTTACATGTAATGCGCTCCCTCGCTGATCCCCGCAGTCTCCTCCAGCCGCTCGCAAAGTCACACTGCCTGAATCTCTTCTCGCGAGGAGTGAAACCAGGAAGTGTGACGTCGCGATCGGCTGAAGTGACTCCGAGCACAGCGAGGGAGCGCAGGACATGTAAGTATCGGCCTGAGTGTGGCTCGGGGATACTACTTTCAGTATTTAAAGTTAACCCCCGAGCCCACGCTAGGGGGCCAGATTAATTGTACTGATTCTGACATATAAAATATGTCAGAATCGACCGCCAGGGAGGTTAACCCATCTATAGAAAATAATATTTGTAATGAACTCACTCTTATCTGACAAATAACAGATTTCATGTTTCTATGAATATGAATATATTACACATATACAGTCAGGTCCAGAAATATTGGGACATCGACACAATTCTAACATCTTTGACTCTATACACCAGCACAACGGAGTTGGAATGAAACAAAGATAATGTGCTTTAACTGCATACTGTCAGCTTTAATTTGAGGGTATGTACATCCAACTCAGGTGAACGGTGTAGGACTTACAGCAGTTTGCAGATGTGCCTCCCACTTGTTAAGGGACCAAAAGTAATGGGACAATTGGCTTCTCAGCTGTTCCATGGCCAGGTGTGTGATATTCCCTCATTACCCCAATTACAATGTGCAGATAAAAGGCCCAGAGTTCATTTCAAGTGTGCTATTTGCATTTGGAATCTGTTGCTGTCAACTCTCAAGATGAGATCCAAAGAGCTGTCACTATCAGTGAAGCAAGCCATCAATAGGCTGAAGAAACAAACCAAACCCATCAGAAAGATGGCAAGAACATTAGGCGTGGCCAAAACAACGGTTTGGAGCATTCTCAAAAAGAAGGAACGCACCGGTGAGCTCAGCAACACCAAAAGACCCGTGAGACCACGGAAAACAACTATGGTGGATGACCGAAGAATTCTTTCCCTGGTGAAGAAAACACCCTTCACAACAGTTGGCCAGATCAAGAACACTCTCCAGGAGGTAGGTGTATTCATGTCAAAGTCAACAATCAAGAGAAGACTTCACCAGAGTGAATACAGAGGGTTCACCACAAAATGTAAACCATTGGTGAGCCTCAAAAACAGGACAGCCAGATTAGAGTTTGCCAAACAACACCTAACAAAGCCTTCACAGTTCTGGAACAAGATCCTATGCACAGATGAGACCAAGATCAACTTGTACCAGAGTGATTGGAAGAGAAGAGTATGGAGAAGGAAAGGAACTGCTCATGATCCTAAGCATACCACCTCATCAGTGAAGCATGGTGGTGGTAGTGTCATGGCGTGAGTATGTATGGCTGCCAATGGAACTGGTTCTCTTGTATTTATTTATGATGTGACTGCTGACAAAAACAGCAGGATGAATTCTGAAGTGTTTCGGGCAATATTATCTGCTCACATTCAGCCAAATGCTGCAGAACTCATTGGACGGCGCTTCACAGTGCAGATGGACAATGACCCAAAAGCATACTGTAAAAGCAACCAAAGAGTTTTTGAAGAGACAGAAGTGGAATGTTATGCAATGGCCAAGTCAATCACCTGACCTGAATCCCATTGAGCATGCATTTCACTTGCTGAAGACAAAACTTAAGGGAAAATGCCCCAAGAACAAGCAGGAACTGAAGACAGTTGCAGTAGAGGCCTGGCAGAGCATCACCAGGGATGAAACCCAGCGTCTGGTGATGTCTATGCGTTCCAGACTTCAGGCTGTGATTGACTGCAAAGGATTTGCAACCAAGTATTAAGAAGGTAAAGTTTGATTTATGATTATTATTCTGTCCCATTACTTTTGGTCCCTTAAAAAGTGGGAGGCACATCTGCAAACTGCTGTAAGTCCTACACCGTTCACATGAGTTGGATGTACATACCCTCAAATTAAAGCTGACAGTCTGCAGTTAAAGCACATTGTGTTTGTTTCATTCCAACTCCATTGTGGTGGTGTATAGAGCCAAAGATGTTAGAATTGTGTCGATGTCCCAATATTTCTGGACCTGACTGATATATATATATCAGAGGCCTGATATATATAGAGGCCTGAAATAAGTCTCTTGTTAAAATTTATTCTGTTCTGTGAACCTAAAATGTGTGACAAATAATGTTCGGCTTATCATGATGACTAATATCTATATCTAAGGAGGGAAAAATATATGTCTACTGCTTGAAACTGTTATCAGTTAATATACACAGATAAGGTTTTACTAATATAGCAGTCTATTCAATCCTTTCTTACATTTCTTGTAGTAAAAATAAATGGAGAGTTCATTCAGTCTTTTTATAGGGTCCAGATCATGTAATACAGAGGTATTATTGATATCAAGGCAAATGATGATGACAATGAGGGCTTCAAAGTGTGTGTTAGATACAAACCGCAGGGGGAATAGCCATTGTGAGTTGAGAGCTGTCCTAAAAAATAGCCCTCCACTCAGTCTGTGCTCCTGATTGACCTCCGGCTCGCTGACTGATAAATCAGTGTGTCAGCAACCCTACTGAAGGCCGTTTGTACACTGCTGCATGACAGCCTCCAGATAGCTCCGCCCAATTACATTGAAATATGACTGAGCTGGTGCTAGATCAAGGTGAGTATTGGACAAGATATCTCATCAAGTGATTAGGTATTACATTGCTCTTTAAAACCAATCCGATATCCAACCCCTGATGGGATTTTCAGCTAAAGTGCAACTAGCTGATACAGGTGCATGATAAGGTTGTGTTCTATGAGAACCTATTCATTAAAGACATATTTTATAGTTAAGACATAAATATGGCATTTGGTTAGGCTTTTCGTTTTGATGGGTAGCTGTACAAAGAAGGCATGTTGGCAGACACAGACCATTTTCTGGGCACCCTTATATTAAGAGTAATCTGTGCTGCGCATTAATGTATGTCACTGAGAGCCAGCGATGGCTATCCTTGGTACCTCAGATGCATCAGAACTAATCTGTGAACATTAATGCTTGTTGGACAGTATGGGAGCTATAGCAACAAGTAATGCCAAGGTTAGCCATCACAGCACTAAAATATTTATGTAAGGGGCTCAGCTAAGATGCTGTAAGTTCTAAACACTACAACCCAGACATGTTTCAATATTTCAACTGGTGCTATAACATAAGACACTACCGGCAACTCAATAACCTGTCCAAGAGTTTGTATTGCCTTTGAATGGTAGACATTTATCACCCAAATGTATGAACATATATTTAATATCTTAGAATAAGGGAAATGAGATGCAGTTGTTGAATGTTAGAAATAGACATCCTGCACATATTATTATCATAATTTATTTAGCACCCACAGTTTGTGCAGCACTTTAGAATAGAGAATGGTAAATTAAACTAACAAAATTACAGTCTTAGGAATTAGAGACAAGAGTTGTAGACGGCACTGCTTGGATGAGCGTATATTATAGAGGTTGATGTCTTATTTATGTTTTGCATTGAAATTTTACGTACAAAAAGAGCACAAAACATGTTTTTATTCCCATATCGTAGCTTACCCTTAGCTCCCATGTTATTCATTCCTTTACAGGACTTAATTTGGGAAGGTGAAGACAGCTGCCAGACAGAAGCACATAATCAGTATACTTCTGCACCATGGCCTTTAACACAGCCAGCTGCCAACTTCAATTGAAGTTGTCATTTGTTAGAGCCCTGTGTCACTTTCCAAGAGGTAGCAAATCAATGGACTGCTTTTACACCCACAGTGCAAACTTACCATTTCCTATCTTACCATAAAGGTATGGAAATGTTTGTTCTTAGTTTCCATAGAGTTTATAGTACTTATTTCAACTAAGAAATAAATACATCTTGGACATCTTTTTTTCCTTCTAAATTATGTTCACAAACTAGCACAAAGCTGATGATGTGTGCGACACGTCCTCCTCAGCATACAGCGGGAGTAACTGAGGATGTGTCCCACACGTCGTCAGCAGTGAAGGGGTAAATAACGTTTTTTTTAAACTTTTTGTCCTTGTCTCCTGTCCCCCAGGGCACTACCCGGACCCAGACATTGTTTTTAAATGTTTCTATACATCCTACAAATCCGCCACTTCACGGGCAGGTTATGGGGACCTCCTAGGCACGATATTTGAAGGAATTTTTCATTTTTATTTTCAACCCTTATTTCATGGAAAACTCACTGTCCCTTTAAAAACGTTTTTTTTTTTTACTTTTTGTCCTTGTTTCCTGTCCCCCAGGGCACTACCCGGACCCCCATACACCTTTTATGGCAAATATCTATCATTGACTTGTATTGAGTTCGTGTTCGAGTTCGAATTTGAACTTTTGAAAAGTTCGAGTTCGAATGCGAACCGAACTCGGGGGTGTTCGACTCATCCCTACTGATAACTTAACCAGAGCTGTTGTAAACTTACCAGAGCCATTATAGTCTATGGAGTTGTTAAGTTTACAACAGCTCTGGTTAGGTATACACCAAGGTTGGACCCTGCTCGAGAGCTTCCAATCTAAGAGGAGAGGGGTGACACAGTAGGTGAGGGTACCTGGAGTATGTGTAGTAGCGGGGCGCATGTGGGCTGATTGGGAAGATGGAGCAAGAGATGTACAGTGAGGGATCATGGAGTGAGCCGATAAGCTTCTCTAAAGTAATATGTTTTCAGAGACTATCAGGGTTATCCAAAGAGATTCGAAAAGTCACCGCACGTTCGGTGACTTTTCGTTCTCTTCAATTCGGTTCCTTTTGCCGATTGCATTTCGGTGACCCTGCGGTGTATTCAGCAAACACCACAGGGTCCCCGAATTGCAGGGAAAAGTTACCGCAAACCTGACGAAAACTAACCGAATGTACGCTGAAAACAAGCAAAAACATCTGGATTAACCTTCGAAAAAGCCGAACATGAGCCGAACAGGAGCCGAATCACACAGAGCCGAAGCAGCTGTGACGTAGAGGAGGCAGTGAATAAATTAGCAAAACCATTTGTATGAATCTGGGAAAATGAAACGCTGTTTGCAAAGAAACTACTGCGCGAAAATGTCTGAAATTTTCACAGGAGGTCCAGGGAATGATAATAAAGAGGGCTGTTACAGAAAAAATAAGTAAACTGAAAAAAAAAAATCGGACTTTTAAAAAAAAAAAAAAATCTGAAAAATGCTTAAAGTATCCTAAAAAATCTATAAATAAAGAGACTTTTTGCTGCAGAATTTTATAATGAACGGTATATTAGATATTGAATTAAAACGGGAATATTTTTAACATTGAAGCCTATGGGATTCTCCTGAATAAACCTGCCGAATTAAACCACCGAATGGCAGAGCATTAGGGGAACCTTTCACTGCTGGTTTGTGTTCTCTGAATAGCCGAAGCAGTGCTTCTCTATGGGGATTTCACTGCCCTCGAACAGGCACCGAACAGGCACCGTATGTGCAGGCAATTCGCCAGGATTTGGCGAATTGCCTGCTCTCTGGATAGCCAAATGGCCAGGAAAGGTAACCGAACGCTGATTTTCAGCATTCGGTTACCTTTCTCAAGCAATTCGGATCTCTTTGGATAACCCTGTTAGTTACTTCTTGAAGGACTGGAGAGACGGGGAGAGTCTAATGTTGTGGGGGAGGGAGTTCCATAGAGATAAGTACGTAACAATACAATGCTTACGTTATGGTAAGAAAAGTTAGGAATAGACGTACTCTTTTATAATATATATATATATATATATATATATATATATAAAACAATACATCGAAAAATAAAAAATAAAACATGAAAGTTGGTGATATCTGCAAAACAGGGAGATGGCAGAGAGAAAAAAACTGATGAGAGAGAAAAGGCATATGGCAATGTTTCTGAAGTGGAGAGTGTGTATATTTCTCCTGAGAAGAAGAGGATAAGTAATAGGTAAGGACAGAAGAATAGGATCCAGGTCCATACACTTAGAAATGAGAATACGAAAATAGTATAAGAAGATAGGTAAGTACGATCATGGCAAGACCATGGTTATAAAAACAAGAAGTGGGGAGTAGTAGAAATGTAGAATAATTTAAAGAATAAAAAAATATGGTAATTCATTTTCATATAGCTTGCAGAAATACATGGACGATCGTCTTAAAACGCATGGGATAGTGCTAAAAAAATCATAACGTGTAGCATTGCCATCACAAAGCCTGTAATGAAGGCTATATTACTTTCAGTGCTACTAATTTCCTCCGCAGAATAACCACAAAGTAGTAAATCTAATTCAAAATGACCCCTACCCAACACGCAAGTATAATAATCTATGCATGCGTGTGTAATTGAAAATTCATTTCAAGAAATGTAATTCGCGGCTTGAGTCAAACAGTAGGAAAGTCAATGAACAAGAGAATCCTTTCAGCTCCGGTTGGCAGCGTATAGTTCACCAAGACATTTCTAAATATATAAGCATCCGTGGGGTGAGATTTAAACACCATTAAATTAAAATATTTGTGCAATAAAAAGTGATGACTTAAATGCTACAATATGTTCCTTGAATATCTTCACATTAAAGAGCAATTGAACAAAAAGCCTCCCGGTTTCCCTCAAGGGCATGTCCCACAAAGATGCTCATTATCGCTATTTTCAACTTCGAAGCCAAACTAAATAACAAGGAGTAATTTGCCAATTAAGACTTCCTTCTCTTTTTCCTTTATTCCTTAAATGCTTTTCAGAGGCTTTTCCAGTCAAATGCATTTAGCTACAATAGAATGAGCAGAGGACTGTAATTGGGTCCTCAGTGCGGTTAGGATGGCGCAAAGCTGCGTTGATGTACGCTTCAGGAAGGAGCTTAGATTGTCTTTTTACACCTACAGAAAGTGCATTCCGCACTGCGCTAGCACCGGCTTTGTTTTACCAAGGAAATGTCCCAGTAACAAGACTTTCTTTCACCAAAGTGGAAGTGATGAGAAAATAAATTGTAAAATATAAACTTTTATTCCAAATAAAATATCATAAAATGATAAAAGCCCGACGCGTTTCGTCTATTGCTAGACTTTCTCAAGGGCAATAATAATGCACAATAAATCAAAAAAGTTAAATAGTGATATCATCACTTTTACTGAAAAAACTGAGTTTTTTGTTTGTTTCAATGGCCATTGCAACGTAAGCTCACTCGCCACTTCATGGCACCTCTTTACAGAGTGAGTACCTAACATGTACCAAAAGGTCGCTCTACTGGCAGTTGCTGCCGCTCCGGTGAGTATGGCGACGCCATTTTTTCTGTATTAATGATCAGCATAATCTTGGGGTGACACACTAGGTGAGGGTAAATAGAGAACATGAAATAGTGGGAACATGTGGGCTGGGTGGGAATATGGCGTAAATTACCTTTGAGAAGGAGTAAAAATTATAAAATTAAATTGTTTTACAAGTGTCTGATCCATCAGCGTAAGTAGACACTTACAAAAAAATTACAATGCATAAAAACAGAAAATCAACACATCATATAAACAGGACAGAAACATGTTTATGAGAACAGTGAGAATGAGGAACGTCTCTAGCAGACTGCCCTTCAGCGTGTCGCTGCTCAAGTCTCATAAGGTTATAGCTTGATGATGCCAATACAGAGAAAATAATACCATTTTAATTTGAAAAAAAATTAATTTTTTATCATGAATCAGAACATATATCAATATGCTCCAAATAATTTCCCCAATTGTGTTTTTTTAGTATTACCATCTTACATCCGCTGTAATAGTGAACATCAATCTCGTTTGCTAAAAGACATTTAAAAATTATTTTAAAACTATT
This sequence comes from Leptobrachium leishanense, assembly GCA_009667805.1. Classification (NCBI taxonomy): domain Eukaryota; kingdom Metazoa; phylum Chordata; class Amphibia; order Anura; family Megophryidae; genus Leptobrachium; species Leptobrachium leishanense. The sequence goes on along the minus strand of CM019063.1, from coordinate 423,168,549 downwards.
TTGAGAAGCAAAACATTCTCCAAACCTGTGTTTATAATTCCTACTACAAACAAGCCTATCTATTTATGTGGCAATGACCTTAAATTGAGACATAATCACAATAATGAATTGGAAGGGAATTAATGAGGCCTGCTGTTTATTCAGAAGCCTTCCCACACATACGTTTCTGCAGGGTTAATCATAATGTTAGATTTGTAGACATTTCAACAGTCGTCAAAGGGCTACAAAATACACAATCAGGGTTATTCAGAGAGCGCTGAAATGTCACGACAATGTTCCCCGCACTTCGGCGACTTCAATTCGCAGATCCTACGGTTAATTCAGCATTCACCGCAGGGTTCTCGAAGTGCAGCAAACGAGCCGCAGAACGCATCCAAAACATGTTACGAAATTAACAGAAGGCCAAACAAATTCCTTTCTGGTGAGCCTCTTTGAGTCAAGGAGACCTTATGTGTATTTTTCACAAACTACTTGAATATAGTTTAACATAGTCAAGAATTGTTATCTTGTTATTTTCTGTGCCGGCGGATCTTCTCTACAATATTTCACTTTTGAATCTATTTATTCTATTTAATTTAATTAATAACAGGTATGCAAAGTGAATGTGATTGCATTGTTAGCAATTACTGTATTAATCAACATACATCTGTGTTACAGACTTTTGGCAGTAAGAGTACGTGGACTGGCTTAGAAGATAAAATTGCACCTATACAATATGCTGAAAAAATGACTTGATGCACTTAAAGCCACAAAACTGTGTCTTATTTACTGTGCCATCCTTATCTCAGTAATGTGTGTAATCAGCAAAGTAACAACCTAATGCTGCATAATATCATCAGTTTTAAATAAATCACTCATAATGGCCCAGTACCATACATATCTAGCTTCCAAAAAAGCATTCACTATGCTCTCAATGATGATGCCTGCCTGGCTGCTGTCTCTCATCACTCAATGGAAATGAGTTAACCGTGATCCAATATGATATTGCTTTTGGAGATCCATCCATTAATATTACTCTTGTGAGATTGTGGAAACGCATAACCATTATTCATTTAACAAAGGATGGGGGATATATTTATAGTTTATTAAAAATAATTCAGCCTTCTGGTACTCTAACAGCACACAGTGACAGTGTCAGGTATTCCTGATCGATTTAGATTTCTATGCAGAGGCTGCTTCTGATATTACACTCTGGACGTAGTGTTTAACCCCTTAACACCGGGCGGATGGTGCCTGGCAGCAAGGGGTTACCGCCACTAGGGGTGTACAGGTGCACCCTGCCTCCAGGTGCTGTGAAGCCCCCCCCCCCCACAACTGACTCGCAACTTGCGTCATTGTCTGCCAGGGGACTGTCTGAGTCCAGCGCACGCCGAGTGCTGGGCCAGCCGAGGTGGCCCGTAGAAGTCAACGAGGCATATTAGTATACCCTATGACGTCAAAGACCACCCACCACAGGTACAGCATGGTAAGCCCTGCAGCAAGAAAGAGTTAAGAATTGATGCATATTTATTCAGCAAAGGTACATTTGGATGGATGGATGGATAGATGGATAGATGTAGTGGAGGCTGGTGTTGATTGAAGCTTGGGTGGTCACGAAATCCCACCACTAAAAGCTGAATCCGCCATCCACTTAAAAGGACACTACCACCAAAAAATGAAATGTCCTTGTTTTGTTTATTTTATTTTGCCGATATCTTACATGTACTTTGGCTTTCTCATGTACGTTTAGTTAAACTATAAAACGCTATATGTGTCACTGGGTGCATCCATTTTGTGATCTTTTGTGTTGTAAACTGCCCTCCCCACACAGTATCTTTACATCACTTGCTCTCACTGTGTGGCATTGAGAATAGAATGGAGTCTATGGGTCAATCACTGACTCAAATCATTGTATTGTGTGGGATGTATTCAAAGGACATCACCAGGGGGTAGATTAGAAGACTTTAACATCTCTGTCTTATCTCGTTCAGTTGCTATCTCTTATCAGCAGCAGCCTGGAGAACACAATACACCCCCTGCCGCCTTATCTGAACATTCCCTCCTTCACCTCATTAAATGTTAAATACTGTAGAAGATAAAGCACAGACACTAAAAAAAAAGTTTGCACATATTTTGGCAACTGTTGCATCATGGGGGAAATCCACAAAATGGAAACAGAAGACAAAAAAACTAAATTTAGATTTCCTTTTTACATGCAATTATTTCAAATAAAGAAAAAATAAGAGCAGCATGTGTTTTATAAGGTGGTTTTGTAATGCACAAGTAATCCAGTTACAGCTTTTGTAAGTGGTAATGTCCCTTTAAGGATATACAGTAGGATTCTTGTGTTGCATATTGAGGTTCTATAACTTATTGAACTTATTTCTCATAGTCAGTAGGGATGAGCTGTTCGGGTTCGGACGGTTCGGAGTTCGACCCGAACTTTGGCAGTTCGAAAGTTCGCGAATTTCAAACTTTTTGGGTCTGTTCGGTTCGAGTTCGAAAAAAAATAAAAATTTTGAAATAAGTATAGAAAATGCTTAAAAAAATACAAAAAAATCTAGAAATAAAGAGACTCTTTACTGCAGAATATTATAAGCAACGGTTTATTAGATATTGAATTAAAAACTAATGTGTACGTGGAAAGATTATCAACTCTAAATGACCTCTGTTCACAAACGGGCATAACACCAGGTGTTTTTAGTCTGGTAATCAATTTGATACATTGTACACCATACTGAGGGTGGGGTGGTGTCTGCTTCTGATTGAGATTTGAGAATTAATTTCCCTAAAACATCCTAATATGCTGCATTTAACCCTTTCGCTGCTGAGGCTTTTCACACCTCTGTGCTGAGGTCATTTTTACCGCTTTCGCTCATCATGATTAACCGCGTTTTGTAGCCATATTTTGATATATGACCCAGACATATTATATATCGTTCTTTCCGGCAGACTTGGCAGATTCATAATATGTCATTATTATATGTATACGTTATGTCATGTTTGTATATTATAACAAAAATGCAATAAAATTTGAATTTTCAATTATTTATTATGTGTAAAGTGTTTTGTTTCACATTTTAACATGCGATCGTTTGCGGTTATATTTTGTATGGGGTGCGCTTGTTAAAAAAATTAGAAATGGGGTCTCGTTACATTTTTTTTTGGGGGAAATTTTGCTTTTTTTTTAACAAACGCACCGCATACAAAAATCGTTAGTGCAGCATTATTGTTCACATTATAATTGAAATGGGAACAATATTGCTGCATTAACAAAACAAAAACAAAAAAAAACTTGTTTATTCTTTTATTTTTAATATTTTTTTTTATTATTTCTTTTTAAAACATTTTTCATGCCCATGTTTGGTATCCTTGGAAAGGCCATGCTCTGGCCGATCCAACGATATCAAACATTAACCCCTAGCTGCCACGGATCGGGAGATAGGGGGTTCATTGGAACCCCCTATCTCCACCATTGGTGGCAGCTAGGGGTTAACTCCAGGACTGGCGTCATCGTGCTATGCACGATGACGCCAGTCCTCAGGGGGAGTTCCTGGAGGCTTGGCCGACATCCAAGATGTCGGCCAGCTCCAGGAGAGGATCACGATCTGGCGCTTTTCAGCGCCGATTCGTGCTCCGGCTCCCCAGGGGTTAATCACAGCCACCGTTTGGAAGGGCAAGCTGTGCCCTTACAAACGGTGCCTGGATTAACCCTCTGCCCCCCGGCGATCGGGAGGGAGAGAGGTCCGAAGGACCTCCCCTCTCCCTTTCAGGCGCTTCCTCCGTACATGCGGGGGGGCGCCTGAATTAGATGTCATCGCGCCGCCGCGATGACATCTAATTGCTCCGCCGGGGTCCCGGAGTGCTGGGCTGACATCCAAGATGTCAGCCTGCACCGGGGGGCGCAGAAATCCGCCGGAATCCGGCGTGGACGTGCTCAGCATGTCCATACCACAGGAGAACCACTTGGCTGGACACACTGAGCGCGTCCATAGCAGCCAAGTGGTTAACTTGTGTTTGAAAAAAATTCAAAATAACATCTAAGGCTAGGGTCAGATGAGCGCATTTGTACGGACTGTGCGTCCGTGCAGTACGGACGTACTTACTGACTGACAACAAGGTAGTGGCCAAACAGTCTGTTTTTTTCACTGACGTATTTTTTGACTGATGTAGCAGGGAAAATAAATTAAAATGAAAAAACATTCTGTCCGTCAAAAATGCTGGACGTATAAATGCAGTCCATCTGACCTCGTTTCATCACTCACATACAAAGCTACCCGGACGTTGTGGACGTGGCGCACTCCGCACGTCCGTTCTAGCAGTATTACGTTCTTGCCTAACCTGCGTCTGTTTGCTGCGTCCGCCATGCATCCGCACTTCCGTGCGGACGTACTTCGTGTGTGGGGCTCCATTGGTCAGAATGCTGGACGTGTATGGACGTGATAACTGCGAATATGGACGTGATAACTGCGCTCGTCTGACCCCAGCCTTAAGCAATGTTATTTTTCACCTCGGGATTAAACATTCACAGGGTTATTCAGAGAGCGGTGAAAAGCAGGAGAATAACTGGAGAAGTGAAAATTCTAGGTCAAAATAGCCAAACCAGAAAAATTCTCCCATTTAACTCACTTTCCAAATTGGCTATTTTGTCTAGATTGTTCTCTTCTCCTGCCAGTTCTCCTGGCTTTCACCTCTTTCTCAGGGTTGTTCAGAGAAAGGTGAAAACCAGGAGAATGGCAGGAAAAGAGAACAATATGGACCAAATAGCCGATTTGGAAAGTGAGATAAGGCTAGGGTCAGACTAACGCATTTTTCACAGCGACCGTCAAAAAGTGCGTCCGAACGCATTGCCTTATTTTTTCACGGAATGCGCGAAAACGGTCATACGATGCGCATTTTTGTGCGTGATTTTTTACGGATCCAAACCAGGAAACTTTGGGTGTCTGGACGTTATGTTGGCCGGACATGAGCAGGGTCTGACGTCTCCAAATCACGCACACACGCCGCTAGTGAACGCAGCGCACTCTGTACGTCCGTACTAGCGGTTTTGCGTTCTCGAAAAAATGCGTTCATCTTCCACTTGCGTTGCGCAGCCAGACTTTCGTGCGACCGTACTTCGTATGTTGGCCGTCATTGCCCGTCATTTGCTGCTAGTGCGGCCGTGATTAAGTGCGCCTAAACGCATGTTAAAAATTCGCTAGTCTGACCCTAGCCTAAATTTTTCTGGTTTGGCTATTTTGACCTAGAATTTTCCATTCTCCAGTCATTCTCCTGCTCTACACCGCTCTCTGAATAACCCTGACAGGGTTATTCAGAGAAAGGTGAAACTGAAGTGAAAATTCGAGGTCAAAATAGCCAAACCAGAAAAATTCTCCCATTTTTCTCACTTTCCAAATCGGCTATTCGGTCTAGAATTTTCCATTCTCCAGTCATTCTCCTGCTTTTCACCGCCAAAAAATCAGTAAACTTTTTCTGCGTGTCTCCTCTTTTTTCATACAGACTGCCCCCCCAAGCAGTTGTTTATGGATAGATTAAAGGAAAAGAATTTACCGTCATTTGAAATGTCATTTTTGGGTTTTTACATATTTCTATACATCCTAGAAATCCACCACTTCACGGGCAGGTTATGGGGACCTCCTAGGCACGATATTTGAAGGAATTTTTCGTTTTTATTTTTAACCCTTATTTCATGTCCCTTTAAAACTTTTTTTTTTTTTTTTAAACTTTTTGTCCTTGTTTCCTGTCCCCCAGGGCACTACCCAGACCCCCATACACTTTTTATGGCAAATATCTAGCATATATGCCCTCTTGGAGGGCACTCTAAAAACCGAATTTTCAGCCCCATTGACTTGTATGGGGTCCGAGTTCGGGTTCGGGTTCAGACCAGAACATTTGGAAAGTTCGGGTTCGGCTTCGAACCGAACTCGGGGAGTGTTCGGCTCATCCCTAATAGTCAGGTCACCTCACTCCCACACATCAACCATTTCAACCTTTTAATATCAACTGGATCCTTTGCGTCAAAGAGAGTCTGAGAGACCCCTCCCAGGGCCGGCGCTGCCACTAGGCGAGCTAGGCGGCCGCCTAGAGCGCCGTGCCCGCCTAGGGCGCAGCCGGGCCCCACCACCGAAAAATCAGTGGCCCAGCGCCGGCCGCCAGATCCCGGCAATCAGTGCCGGAATCTGGGAGCCGGGCGCTGGCTGTCCCTCTCCCTACACGAGCGGCCGCTGGATTGCAGCTTGGCAACTCGTGTGGGATCGGAACCACGTGACCAGCACATGAGATCCTCTCGCGAGACCTCTGCGCTGGTCAGGTGGTTTCCGGCGAGTGGCCAAGCTGCATGTCACATACCCATGTGTGAGCTGGGGGAGATTATATACCCATGTGTGAGCTGGGGGCACTAAATACCCATGTGTGAGCTGGGGGGGAAATAAATACCCATGTGTGAGCTGGGGGGAGATTATATACCCATGTGTGAGCTGGGGCCGGGCACTATATACCCATGTGTGAGCTGTGGGGCACTATATACCCATGTGTGAGCTGGGGGGCACTATATACCCATGTGTGAGCTGGGGGGTGATTATATACCCATGTGTGAGCTGGGGGGGCAAATATATACCCATGTGTGAGCTGGGGGCGATTATATACCCATGTGTGAGCTGGGGGCCACTATATACCCATGTGTGAGCTGTGGGGCACTATATACCCACGTGAGAGCTGGGGGGGCACTATATACCCATGTGTGAGCTGGGGGGCAATATATACCCATGTGTGAGCTGGGGGCACTATATACCCATGTGTGAGCTGGGGGCACTATATACCCATGTGTGCTGGGGCAATATATACCCATGTGAGAACTGGGGGGCACTATATATCCATGTGAGCTGGGGCAATATATACCCATGTGAGCTGGGGGCAATATATACCCATGTGTGCTGGGGCAATATATACCCATGTGAGCTGGGGCAATATATACCCATGTGTGCTGGGGGCAATATATAACCATGTGTGCTGGGGCATTATATACCCATGTGTGCTGGGGGCATTAATGTGCAGTGTTTATGAGGGTATCACAGAGCTCCACAGTAATGTGCAGTGTTTTTTTGGGGGGGCGCAAGTAGCTGGTCTTGCCGAGGGCGCAAAATAGTCTAGCACCGGCCCTGACCCCTCCACATGATGAAATGGGGTATAAGTGGGGGGATTCAGCTTCTTTTCCCCTTCTCAAAAGAAATTGTCTCTACCCACATCCCTTAAGATTGTAAACTCCTTTGGGAGCAGGGCCCCCTCTACCTAATGTCTGTCTAACCAAGTATTTTAACTCTTGCAACCCCTGTACCACGCTGTGGGATATGCTGTGACAATTTCAACTACATGAACAATAACAATGTAGCTAAAAATAAGGAATGTGCTGAATACGAAGATTTTATATTGTTTAACTAGAGTTAGTGACTGAAAACCAGAGTTTCTGCAGGCTATCTCTTATTTAGCACTGATACTATTTCAAGCTATTTGAAGTTAATGGGAAATAGACTGGAAAAGAACATATTGACTTTTAGTCTCCTTTTCATGATGTATTGCAGCCATGTGCCATAAAGACTAGATCCTTGTAACAAAATAATTTTTTCGGCACGCTATTGAATGATTTCCTGCGCTGGGCTTGAGTTAGAGTCTTTTTAAAATGTACTCTATCATCGCTTCTGCTAGCATAAATTAATACATGCAAAGGGACCAACAATCAACTTAAAACATAATGGCCCCTATTACAATCCTCACGTGCGTGCAAATGCGCTTTTGAGCGAGGACAAAAACATTTGCGCGGAACGTTGTATTACGACGTTCGCCCAAACGATGCATGTTAGCGTCTACCGCGATTGACCCTGCGTGAACCCAGCGCGAGCGCAAGTGCGTGCGTGCATCCCATACTTACCATTGTCAGCGCGAATGCATTCGAGCAGATGGTATTACGATCTTCGCGCAACGTCGTACGAACGACGTTTGCGCGAAGTATCGTAACGTCTTTGAAAACCTGGTGTTAACTTACAATCTGAACGTTCTGGCCGAAACAAAATGAACCTGCACAAAAAAAAATACAGCACAGTACAATTACACATTCTACACATACCCAAACAATAAAATTAATAAATTTTTTAATTTTTAATTTTTGTTGCAGCACATATACGCAGATTGACTTTGACAGGCGCAACAACCGAATCCTAGCAAATGGTGGTTCTTAATTCTGATTGGCTGAATCCCGTGAAAAAACAGTCGGCTCACCGATTCCTGCACGCAACGGTCATTTGCACGTCGGATTTGCGCTCGAAAAAACATGAAGGCTGAAAAACAGCACTCGGATCGTGATACCACGTTAATTTGCGGATCGTGATACCGCGTAAAAATATTGCGCTGCACGAGCGCATTTGTGCGAAGATTGTAATAGGGGCCAATAATGTTAGCCGAACATGTATAAAAAAAAAAGAGAAAAAAGTGCACGAACACCCGTAATCTGGAGCGCTGGATAAGGAGGTATATTATGGGTACGAATGCTGCTGTAAGGTGAATGTGTTGGCGGAGTCAATCCCCAAAACACTCTGTCTACAGCAGTGTTTCCCAAACCTGTCCTCAGGACCTCCGCCTCGCCAGGTATGCGAAAAAAAACACTCTAAAGCGCAAACTGGTACCAATACTGGTGGAATGTGTAACTTTTCAAGAACGGATAGTATAAGCTTATGGTCTCATTGTTTTTAAAAATATATATACAAAATAGAGGATGGTGATTCCATCAATAAAGTGGCATGCAACATGTATACAGGTCTATTCAACGAAAGGTAAAACTCAGGAGAATGACTGGGGAAGTGAAATTTCTAGGTCAAAATAGCCAAACCAGAAACATTCTCCCATTTATCTCACTTTCCAAATCTACTGTTTGGTCTAGATTGTTCTCTTCTCCTGCCAGCTCTCCTGGTTTTCACCTTTCTCTGAATAACCCCTATAGTGATGTAACAGTATACAGTAATACAAACAGAACTCATAGGTGATGCATGGAGTAGTAGCATGTCTAGAGCACACTCATCTAAACATGGCCTTGCACACCCATGATTTCAGTTTGTTCACTTCACCTCTGTTGATTATATTGTTGGAGCTGCATCAATGATAAAAATAACAATACTCCCAACTGGACTTCATAAAAGGTCATTTGCTATATTACTAGTCATTACTGTCAAATGTTACTGACAGGTGTCAATTAGTCTTTATGACCAGTTGCATCTTATACAGTCATGGCCGAAATTGTTGGCACCCCAGACATTTTTCCAGAAAATCAAGTATTTCTCACAGAAAAGTAATGCAGTAACACATGTTTTGCTATACACATGTTTATTCCCTTTGTGTGTATTGGAACAAAACAAAAAAGGGAGGAAAAAAAGCAAATTGGACATAATGTCACACAAAACTCCAAAACTGGGCTGGACAAAATTATTGGCACCCTTTCAAAATTGTGGATAAATAAGATTGTTTCAAGCATGTGATGCTCCTGTAAACTCACCTGGGGCAAGTAACAGGTGTGGGCAATATAAAAATCACACCTGAAAGCAGATAAAAAGGAGAGAAGTTCACTTAGTCTTTGCATTGTGTGTCTGTGTGTGCCACACTAAGCATGGACAACAGAAAGAGGTGAAGAGAACTGTCTGAGGACTTGAGAACCAAAATTGTGGAAAAATATCAACAATCTCAAGGTTACAAGTCCATCTCCAGAGATCTAGATTTTCCTTTGTCCACAGTGCGCAACATTATCAAGAAGTTTGCAACCCATGGCACTGTAGCTAATCTCTCTGTGGGTGGATGGAAGAGAAAAATTGATGAAAGGTTGCAACGCAGGATAGTCCGGATGGTGGATAAGCGCCCCCAAACAAGTTCCAAAGAAATTCAAGCTGTCCTGCAGGCTCAGGGAGCATCAGTGTCAGCGCGAACTATCCGTTGACATGTAAATGAAATGAAACGCTATGGCAGGAGACCCAGGAGGACCCCACTGCTGACACAGAGACCTAAAAAAGCAAGATGACAGTTTGCCAAAATGTACTTGAGTAAGCCAAAATCCTTCTGGGAAAACGTCTTGTGGACAGATGAGACCGAGATAGAGCTTTTTGGCAAAGCACATCATTCTACTGTTTACCGAAAATGGAATGAGGCCTACAAAGAAAAGAACACAGTACCTACAGTGAAATATGGTGGAGGTTCAATGATGTTATGGGGTTGTTTTGCTGCCTCTGACACTGGGTGCCTTGAATGTGTGCAAGGCATCATGAAATCTGAGGCTTACCAAAGGATTTTGGGTCGCACTGTAGAGCCCAGTGTCAGAAAGCTGGGTTTGCATCCGAGATCTTGGGTCTTCCAGCAGGACAATGACCACAAACATACGTCAAAAAGCACCCAGTAATGGATGACAACAAAGTGCTGGAGAGTTCTGAAGTGGCCAGCAATGAGTCTAGATCTAAATCCCATTGAACACCTGTGGAGAGATCTTATAATTGCTGTTGGGAAAAGGTGCCCTTCCAATAAGAGAGACCTGGAGCAGTTTGCAAAGAAAGAGTGGTCCAAAATTCCAGGTGAGAGGTGTAAGAAGCTTATTGATGGTTATAGGAAGCGACTGATTTCAGTTATTTTTTCCAAAGGGTGTGCAACCAAATATTAAGTTTAAGGGTGCCAATAATTTTGTCCAGCCCATTTTTGGAGTTTTGTGTGACATTATGTCCAATTTGCTTTTTTTCCTCCCTTTTTTTGTTTTGTTCCAATACACACAAAGGGAATAAACATGTGTATAGCAAAACATGTCTTACTGCAATACTTTTCTGTGAGAAATACTTGATTTTCGGGAAAAATGTCTGGGGTGCCAACAATTTCGGCCATGACTGTACATTTGGACTTTATATACTGATATCAATACTGTTTGAAATCTTCTGTGATTGGAATAAAAGTTTGTGTAACATTTTACATTGATTTCAATTGTTTCCCTAAACCTATGGTTGGATGACTGTTTCACAGCTTTCTGGGCTCATTAGACTGGCTGCTGTAATGATGTCACAATGATAATTAAATTATCTTGCTTTGTAAAATTAATTTATACAGAAACATTGCGTAAATCAGGGGTGGGGAACCTTTTTTCTGCCAAGGGCCATTTGGAAATTTATAAGATCATTCGAGGGCCATACAAAATTACCAACTTAAAATTTAGCCAGCTATATTTAGGAAGAAATTAATTAACTCACCCCTAATGTGATGGCTGGAACTGCTTCTCTTTGGTGAGGCGCGCGATGTTAACTGGTACAGATGATGTTGTTACTTGCAATTTTCCAGGTTTGTGCCCCTCCCCATTTAATTAATTTCACCCCATCCCCATTTAATTCATTTCACCTCTCTCCCCATTCAATTCATTTCACCCCCTCCCCATTTAATACATTTCACCCCCTCCCCATTTAATTAATTTCACACACCTTCTCCCCATTTAATTCATTTCACTCTTCCTCATATAAATTAATTTCACCCTCCCCTTCCCCATTTAATTAATTTCACCCCCCCTTCCCCATTTAATTAATTGTACCCCTCATAAAAATTTATTTCACCTCTCCCCACTTAATTCATTTCACCCTCCCCGTCCTCATTTAATTAATTTCACCCTCCCCCTTTAATTAATTTCACTCTCCCCCATGTAATTAATTTCACCCCTATTTAATTGATTTAACCCTACTCCCCATTTAATTTCTCCCTACCCTTGAATTTCTTCATCCTCCCCATCTAATTAATTTTACCCCCATTTAATCTCACCCCCTCCCCATTTAGTTAATGTCACTCTCCCCCTTTAAAATTAATTCCAGCCCCCCACCCACCCCGCAGCTCTTTTACCTCACTGCGGCGAGTAGCAGAATGAGGGGGCCCTCAGAGCGCCACAGCAAGGGGGTGCAAATTCCCTCTCCCGCGGCCCTTTTACCAGACCGCGGCGAGTAGCAGAATGAGGGGGCGGGGATTATCCCCGCTCCCTTCACTCGCTGAAGCTGAGGGGCACAGCGTGTTGGAAGAACCGGCACGCAGCAGCTAGTGAGGGAAGCAGGGATCATCCCCGCCCCCTCATTCTGCTACTTGCCGCGGTCTGGTAAAAGGGTCGCTGGAGAGGGAATTTGCACCCCCTTGCTGTGGCGCTCTGAGGGCAGGACCAATTGACACCGCGGGCTGTATACGGCCCGCGGGCTGTATACGGCCCGCGGGCCGGATGTTCCCCACCCCTGGCGTAAATAATAAAACCCTCTTGATTTAAAGATCAAGACCCAGGATGAACGTGGAGGTAAGATAGAATAAATAATACAATTTTTACATATTACATCAAACAACAGCAACAGCATAAATTATTTTTGTCAATTAATACTTTATTTCAATACAGTTTCACTATATATATATATATATATATACTGTATATATACATAAAAACATACATTAGAAAAATGTTTCTGGTTTGATATATTTTTGTTCTGTTCCATCCAAGCAAAGACATGCAAGCCACTTGAAGCATGAAAAAGGAGCTATTCTTTCATTAGGCAAGTGAAGATCCCACGCGTTTCGCTAATAGACTTTATAAGCACTTATTCTTTCAGAACATGGACTTCAAAAGTATGCAGATATATTAAACACAGGTATATTAAAGAAAAGTGAAAGCATTTATTTATCTGCATCTACTTGTCTGTTGATGCTGCCTGTCAGACAATTTGCTACATTAGAAGCGCTGTGTATTATTTTATATCACGTCCGTAGAAAGCTGGATAAATACAGCGACGTCTGTCAATGTTTAGTCTACATTTTCAAACCAAAAGTTAATTATCTGTATCAGAGTCAAAGAAGGCAGATGATAAAATGTATTTTTATATCTGCGGGGACTATTTGTGTTTAGAGATAAGCATACATCCCCGTTCCACTTCATATATATTGTATTAGCTTTTTTCTCTCTCTCCTCTGCATAGTTTCTTCCTACACAAGACTTTCATTTAGTACTTCACACAATCGAGTTTCCATGTGAGCAGCTTCACAACACCCACAAAAAGTGTCATATATATAAATATATATATATATATATAAATATATATATTATATATCAGACCAGGAGGAGAGCACACCAAACAAAAAATTAAAAAGTACCAGCAACAGCAGCTTAATACATTTAAACATTTCAAGATGCTACCAGATTTAACCCTTTAAAAGCTTAAAATAATTCTTACCCCTTCAGGATCACAGCAGTTCTTAACCCATTCAAGACTTTTTACAAGGGATTTAACTCTAAACTCTGTTGAAAATAGTGGAGATTTAGTTCACAATGAATGGCCATAACTTGCTTAAGCCTGCCAACAGGGTCAATGTATTCCACCCTTGGCAGGTCCTATCATGCCAACCTAATGACTGCGGTTATGGTATTAACTCATTTACTGAGGATTAAATCCTTTCTGGAGCCCCCTGCAGTTCAAGGTTAAATAGAACCTGTGGGTGGAGCACCTGTGACAGGGAGGGGTGCTTGCTGCCCCCGAGGCGAGATCCGGCTGGTCATGTGACCGGCAGGGGGAAACTCAATGGAGTCCTATGGACTCCATCGAGTGGATGCTCGTGGCTGCGCTCAGCTCTGCCGCGAGCATTCCGGGGGGTTACCGCACAATCCGGGGGGTTACCGCACGGTAACAATGCAGGCAGCATTTATTGCGTCTGCATTGTAATCCAGTGTTAAAACGTGGGCGCAAGGGGGAAAACTGCGGGCGCAGTTTTTCCTCTCTTGCGCCCGCGTTTTAACGCTTGGATTGTAATATAGCTCTTAAACATTTAGAGATTTTTCCAGATTTAACCCTTTAAAAGCTTACAACAATTCTTATTCCTCCTGAGATTCAGTTTAAGGCTAGTCTCAGGATGAACCTGCACCGACACTCCATCAAGAACCATCAGGAAAATAAATATTGTACCCCGGTCAGACATCACTTCAATCTAACAGGTCACTCTATGCAAAACCTCAGGATTAAAATCCTCAAAAGGAAATTTAAAGTCCCTCGTGAGCGTAAAACATTTGAAATGAAAATGATCACATATTTAAACTCCATAAAAGAAGGGCTCAATGTGGACTCTGGCTTTTTAACCCATTATCATAACGTCTAGGGATGTGCATGGCTGAAAAATTAGTTTAGTTTAGTTTAGTTTCGTAAGGGTTTTAAAATAATTTTGTTTTTGGAATTTCGTAACTAATTTCATTTCGTATTTCGTTTAGTTTCAGATCGATTTGAGATTTCGAATCGATCTGAAATTTTGAATCGATTCGAATTTCATATATCAATTCGACAGTTGATATCAATTCGAATTTTGGATCACTAGATAAAACCCCAATTAATCAAATTTTGCTGTTAAAAGAAAAGCTTGGGTTAAATTTTAAGCTGTGTCACAGATTTAGTATTGGAGTCAAATTAAACAAATTAATTTGTTTCATAAAGTCCTTTGCTGACTATTACTTGTATTGTAAGCTAAGATCAAGTCGATAGTTGATATCAATTTGATAGTTGATTTCAAATTTGATAGTTGATATCAATTTGATAGTTGATTTCAAATTTGATAGTTGATATCAATTTGATAGTTCATTTCAAATTCGATAGTTGATATCAATTTGATAGTTCATTTCAAATTCGATAGTTGATATCAATTTGATAGTTCATTTCAAATTCGATAGTTGATATCAATTTGATAGTTCATTTCAAATTCGATAGTTGATATCAATTTGATAGTTCATTTCAAATTCAATAGTTGATATCAGTTATTCAAATTTTTCTTTTATGATGATGACACAGTGTAAAACGAAATAAATTTGTTATATACCGTTTCGTTTTGTTTCGAATTCGTATCGTATCGTATCGTTATTCGGAAGTACATCCGAAATACGAATTATCAAATTTCGTTCCAAATTCTGAATTTTTCCGAAACGAATGCACATCTCTAATAACATCACAGAACATTCAGAGTTCTGGCTGGTGTTTTGTTTTTTTGTTTTTTTTGTGTCTCTTTTTTATGTTTTTTTTTCCCTTTTTTTTCTTTCAAATTGTCATGATCTTATCACTGTTATTTTATGTGCCCAAGATCTCTCATTTGTCTATTTTTCCATTTTGACCATATCAATTAACTCTCACTATTTACGACATCTAACCTCCCACATGTGTGTCCCTTAATGTCTTAATGTTCAAATCTAGGACATTGCTCAGTATAGCATCCAGACCTGAAGAAGAGAGGTATACTCTTGAATGCTTGTCTTTTAAATGTAATGTTAGTACAATAAAAAAGTATCACTATGTACTGCTATACTCATGATATATATATATTGTAACAGAGTGCCAGTACAACCTGCCAGGGTGGCAGGAAAAGTGATAGATGGCAGATACATTCCTCCACGAATGCTTAGATTCATCATCTAAGGCAGCCCTCAAAATTTCCACTCGCATACTCGCGTTTTGCGAGGGGAAATTGAGCGCTGGCGAGTAAAACTGCACACGCAGGCAGCATGATAAAGTCTATCGTGCTGCCTGCGCTGCGTTTTCAGCCGGCGGCCGTGTTGTTTTTTTTTCTTCAGGCCAGCTGAAGTGCTCAGGGTCAGCCTGTCTGCTTTTTTATTTATTTTCAACAAATGGGACTTGCCCGAATCATTTCCTGGTAGGGGGGGTTGCAAATACTCTCACCCGCTGCACCTCTACCAGACCATCCTGCTGCACGCTGGATCTTTCTCTTTCACGCTGGGCCCCTTATCTTCCGGGCACAGCGTGAAGGATAATCTCCGCCCCCTCATTCTACTCTCCAGGTCAGGTAAGCGGAGGGGGGGTGAAATAAATGGCAGGGGGTGAAATGGAGAGAAAGAGATGAATTGGGGGGGGGGAATTAAATCGAAAGATGAATGGGGGGAATGAAAGATGAATGGGGGGAGAAATGAAAGATGATTTGGGGAGAAATAAAAGATGAATTGGGGGGAAATGAAAGATGAATTGGGGGGAATGAAAGATGAATTGGGGAGAAATGAAAGATGAATTGGGGGGAAATGAAAGATGAATTGGGGGGAGAAATGAAAGATGAATGGGGGAATGAAAGATGAATTGGGGGGAGAAATGAAAGATGAATGGGGGAGAAATGAAAGATGAATGGGGGAGAAATGAAAGATGAATTGGGGGGAGAAATGAAAGATGAATGGGGAGAAATGAAAGATGAATTGGGGGGGAGAAATGAAAGATGAATTGGGGGAGAGATGAAATGGAAAGAAGGATGAATTGGAGAGAGAAATGAAATGGAGAGAGATTAATTAATTGGAGAGAGAAATTAAATAAATGGGGAGAGAGAAATTAATTGGGCAAAAGAAATTAAAGGGAGGGAGAAATGAATTCAAGTGGGGAGAGAAATTAATTAAAGGAGGTCCCTTGGCAGAAAAAAGGTTCCCCACCCCTGGTGTAAACTAAGGGAAAGTAAAAAGCTGCCAAGCTGTCAGCGTGCTGGAAGTGACGCCAGAACCAGCACCGCTACTACAACTCCCGCTAGAGACCATAATTGGTGAAATGGTGGTGTAGGCATTTGAGGTTATGCAAAATAAATCCTATTTATTAAGAAAGAGATGGGTGATACAGAAGGAGCAAAAAAAAGAAAAAATGGGGATGGAAGTATCGCAGACGAAAATTAATGGATTCATCTATAGAAGCATCCAAGGGGGAAACCTGACTTTGGGGTCTTCTAAATCCTAGTGATAACCTGGTATATGAATAATGGGAGTATTAGGTTCCACTTGATATATCAGATGCATAAACACCAAATTAATTTGGTCCTAAAAACTGTTGGAGAGGAGTCTGTACTTAATGGATGAAACTACTTGTCTGGGTCTGGTGCTTGGGTATACATGTATCTGATGCCTGGGTATTAATGTTATTTATTTTTGTAACTTTATTCTGAATAAAACCTTTAACAGTGTAATTTCATAAAATAATTTAAGAAGGCGTGTTTAGGGGTGGAGTTTAGGGCAGGGTAGGTGGAGCAACTGGTGGCGAGTAACTCTTATGGTCTGGCTAGTAGCTTGGGACTTGAAATTTTGAGCCCTGATCTAAGGTACTGCTAGTATAGATTTGAAGGTAAAGACCAATAGCTCTTTAACTTGTATGGGTAAAACAGATTCTGGAGCTGGTGTTACCTGGAGTTTAATTAGCTCTGGGTGGGACAGAGATTCATTTAATGTGCAGCTGCACCTAGCAGTGTGTGTGTCTCAGTGCATGGAGAGACGGTGTGCTGAATGCAGCAACTCCTGTGTTAGGAGAATAAGAAAACCTGTCTGTGAGACAGGGTTCTATGAATGAACTATAAGCTGTTCCCTTGGAGGAAACCAACCCAGCTCGGAGGACTGTCACTAACTACCCAGTAAGGCTCAGTGGAGCGGACTTTTATTTGTTCCTATCAATTGATTTTGGCTCGATGCCTGCAACCTTTTTGTTTCTTTTTTTTTAATGATGGCTGTCTGAAAATTAAAGCTGGCATTTTTGTTGAAGCGACTACTAGTTTGCCTCTATATTGAGACTGATCCCCTACAACAGGACTCAAAATTTCCACTCGCCTACTAGCATTTGGCGAGTGGAAATTAAGTGAGGGCGAGTGGAAATGCACAAGCAGGCAGCACAATAAATTATTTCGTTCTCCGTATTCCAGCGGTGCCACCAAGCAGCCCCCTGACCCAGGCTGCACGGTGGCAGGGAACAGCTGCCTAACCTGACCAATCTCGTCTCTGTCACTGGCAGGGGATGGAGAGGAGCTTCCCTGCCTCCTTGCTCTGCTCACACTGGGCTCTGATGACTGGGTATACATGTATCTGGGGTCTGATGTCTGTGTATTAATGTTATTTTTGTAACTTTATTCTAAATAAAACCTTTAATAGTGTAATTTCATAAGATAATTTAATGGGGTGTGTTTAGGGGCAGAGTAAAGGGCTGGGGAGGGGTTAGGTGGAGCAAATGGTGTCGAGTAACTCTTCTCTTATGGCCTGGTTAGTAGCTTGGGACTTGAAATTTTGAGCCCTGCCCTACAATATATATATATATACAGTATATATACTTATAGATAGATATACACACACACACACACACAGTGGGATAGCGTGGGGGGGGGGTCCTCAGGGGCGGTCGCCCCGGACACAATTTTCTTAGGGGCGCAAAATTTCAAAAGAAATTTGAACCACTAATATTTTCCAGCAGGGATCAGCACTGGTGTCCGTGAGAGGCCCTTGCACTGACAGTTGCCAGTTTTGTGGTGCCGGTGGTGACTTAGCACTCAGCGTCCGGAAGGGAGGACCAGGACAGAAAATTCTCCTCCTTAATGCTGACATGAGTCATGTGAAGCAGCCCAGCATTATTTGACAGAATACCTTGTACCACACTCGTCGGCCCCCCTTGAAGCCCTGTGCCAGCCCCGCACCGCTGGCAGCCCTGCAGCCAGGGCCGATGCTAGACTATTTTGCGCCCTAGGCAAGACCAGCTACTTGCACCCCCCAAAAAAGAAAGCTCACATGGATATATTGCCCCAGCTCTCACATGGGTACATTTACCCCAGCTCTTACATGGGTATATTTATCCCCCAGCTCTTACATGGGTATATTTGCCGCCAGCTAACACATGGATATATTGCCCCAGCTAACACCTGGGTATCTGCACCAGCACACACCTGGGTATCTGCCCCAGCACACACCTGGGTATCTGCTCCAGGCTCCCCAGCTCACACATGGGTATTTGCCCCAGCTCACACATGGGTATTTGCCCCAGGCTCCCCAGCTCACACATGGGTATTTGCCCCAGCTCACACATGGGTATTTGCCCCAGCTCACACATGGATATCTGCCCCAGCTCACACATGGATATATGCCCCAGCTCACACATGGATATATGCCCCAGGCTCCCCAGCTCACACATGGATATCTGCCCCAGGCTCCCCAGCTCACACATGGGTATCTGCCCCAGGCTCCCCAGCTCACACATAGGTATCTGCCCCAGGCTCCCCAGCTCACACATGGGTATCTGCCCCAGGCTCCCCAGCTCATACATGGGTATCTGCCCCAGGCTCCCCAGCTCATACATGGATATTTGCCCCAGCTCAAACATGGGTATCTGCTCCAGGCTCCCCAGCTCACACATGGGTATTTGCCCCAGCTCACACATGGGTATTTGCCCCAGCTCACACATGGGTATTTGCCCCAGCTCACACATGGGTATCTGCCCCAGCTCACACATGGATATCTGCCCCAGCTCACACATGGGTATTTGCCCCAGCTCACACATGGGTATCTGCCCCAGCTCACACATGGGTATTTGCCCCAGCTCACACATGGGTATCTGCCCCAGCTCACACATGGGTATCTGCCCCAGCTCACACATGGGTATCTGCCCCAGCTCACACATGGGTATCTGCCCCAGCTCACACATGGGTATCTGCCCCAGCTCACACATGGATATCTGCCCCAGCTCACACCTGGGTATCTGCCCCAGCTCACGCATGGATATCTGCCCCAGCTCACACATGGGTATCTGCCCCAGCTCACACATGGGTATCTGCCCCAGCTCACACATGGATATCTGCCCCAGCTCACACCTGGGTATCTGCCCCAGCTCACGCATGGATATCTGCCCCAGCTCACACATGGGTATCTGCCCCAGCTCACACATGGGTATCTGCCCCAGGCTCCCCAGCTCATACATGGGCATCTGCCCAGGCTCCCCAGCTCATACATGGATATTTGCCCCAGCTCAAACATGGGTATCTGCTCCAGGCTCCCCAGCTCACACATGGGTATTTGCCCCAGCTCACACATGGGTATCTGCCCCAGCTCACACATGGATATCTGCCCCAGCTCACACATGGGTATCTGCGCCAGCTCACACATGGGTATTTGCCCCAGCTCACACATGGGTATTTGCCCTAGCTCACACATGGGTATCTGCCCCAGCTCACACATGGGTATCTGCCCCAGCTCACACATGGGTATTTTCCCCAGCTCACACATGGATATCTGCCCCAGCTCACACCTGGGTATCTGCCCCAGCTCACGCATGGGTATCTGCCCCAGCTCATGCATGGGTATCTGCCCCAGCTCACACATGGGTATCTGCCCCAGCTCACACATGGGTATCTGCCCCAGCTCA
This sequence comes from Leptobrachium leishanense, assembly GCA_009667805.1. NCBI lineage: Eukaryota > Metazoa > Chordata > Amphibia > Anura > Megophryidae > Leptobrachium > Leptobrachium leishanense. The sequence goes on along the minus strand of CM019063.1, from coordinate 423,148,369 downwards.
CACATGGGTATCTGCCCCAGCTCACACATGGGTATCTGCCCCAGGCTCCCCAGCTCACACGTGGGTATCTGCCCCAGGCTCCCCAGCTCACACGTGGGTACTTGCCCCAGGCTCCCCAGCTCACACGTGGGTACTTGCCCCAGGCTCCCCAGCTCATACGTGAGTACTTGCCCCAGGCTCCCCAGCTCACACATGGGTACTTGCCGCTCCGCCTCTGCCTCCTCGTAGCCAGTCTCAATGTGTGCTGGTGTCGCCGCCGGCGTCAAGGAGACAGAGGCGTAGACTTGGTGCAGGAAGCTGGAAGCACCAAGTCCACGCCTCCGTCTCCTTGATGCCGGCGGCGACGCCGGCATGTATTGGGGCTGGCTGCAGCACGCGGCCGCCCTAGGCTGCCCCTCGGCCAATTTTTTTATTTTTTTTTTACAGTTGTGTTCAAAATTATTCAACCCCCAATGCTGTAAAGGGTTTTAGGGAATTTAGTGTACATTTGTAATTGTATTCAGAATGAGATCCTACAAGGACTTTTTAAAGAACCATATGCAACTAAAATGACATCAATTGGTTTTGTAATACAGTAGTAAATGTTTCTTTTGTGAATTCTTCATTGACACAATTATTCAACCCCTTAAAGACTACCACTCTGAAGAACAGAGGTTCATTCAAGTGTTTTCAATCAGGTATTGAAAACACCTGTGGATGTCACGGAGCAGCAATAAAGCATAATAAGCACCAATTAGGCAGCTTTAAAATGACTGTGATACTCAGCTCCTTCTAGACATTTACAGGTGTGGTTACAAACATGTTGAAGTCAAGAGAATGGTCCAGGAAGACAAGAGAAGAGGTGATTACTCTTCACAGGAAGGGCAATGGCTATAAGAAGATTGCAAAGATGTTAAACATACCAAGAGAGACCATAGGAAGCATCATTCGCAAATTCAAGGCAAAGGGCACTATTGAAATGCTACCTGGTCGTGGCAGAAAGAATATGCTGACTTCTACTGCTGTGCGCTACCTGAAGCGTAGAGTGGAGAAAAGTCCCCGTGTGACTGCTGAGTAACTGAGAAAAGATTTGTTAGATGTGGGTACTGAAGTTTCAGCTCAGACAATACGGCGCACACTGCATAATGAAGGCCTCCATGCCAGAACTCCCAGGCGCACCCCCTTGCTGTCTCCAAAGAATAAGAAGAGTCGACTGCAGTATGCCAAAAGTCATGTGGACAAACCACAGAAGTTTTGGGATAGTGTTCTGTGGACTGATGAAACAAAATTAGAACTGTTTGGGCCCATGGATCAACGCTATGTTTGGAGGAGGAAGAACAAGGCCTATGAAGAAAAGAACACCTTGCCTACTGTGAAGCATGGCGGGGGGGTCAATCATGCTTTGGGGCTGTTTTGCTTCTGCAGGTACAGGGAAGCTTCAGCGTGTGCAAGGTACCATGAATTCTCTTCAGTACCAGGAGATATTGGATGACAATGTGATGCAGTCCATCACAAACCTGAGGCTTGGGAGACGTTGGACCTTTCAACAGGACAATGATCCCAAGCATACCTCCAAGTCCACTAGAGCATGGTTGCAGATTAAAGGCTGGAACATTTTGGAATGGCCATCGCAGTCACCTGACTTAAATCCGATTGAGAACCTCTGGTGGGATTAAAGAAAGCAGTTGCAGTGTGCAAGCCTAAGAATGTGACTGAACTGGAGGCTTTTGCCCATGACGAATGGGCGAAGATACCCGTAGATCGCTGCAAGACACTTGTGTCAAGCTATGCTTCACGTTTAAAAGCTGTTATAACTGTAAAAGGATGTTGTACTAAGTACTAAGATTGAATGTCACTTGGGGGTTGAATAAAACTGATAATGATGTGAGCACAGAAAAGACATTTGTGGTTATTTCATTATAAATGTTATGTTATATTTGTCTGACCTACACGTGCCTCTTTGATTTAATTGTAAGCAAGATGACTGAATGATCAAAATCAATGTCAAACTGGCCAAAACACTCAATTTCAGTGGGGGTTGAATAATTTTGAACACAACTGTAAATGGTCGGGCCGGCTGTGCCGTAGGCAGGCACTGCGCTCTAGGCGCCCGCCTAGCTGGCCTAGCGGCAGCGCCAGCCCTACCTGCAGCCGCCGAACAGCAAGGAAGGAGGGAGGCGCCTGCCCTGCAGCACATTTAAAATCTGGTCCACACTAAGAACCCTGGACAGCTCCCCCCCCCGGCCACCAGCAATTCCATGCAGCTAGGCGACACTGTGTGACACCAGAGCAGCATAACCAGCTCACAGTGAGGGGCTACTTGGGGTACAGGGAGAGGGTGACTATAGATTCTGGGAGAGAATGACTGGGGATACTGGGAGAGAGTGACTAGGGGTACTTGGATAAAGAGAGAGTGACTGGTGGGTACTGGGAGAAAGTGGGGGTACTTGGAGAAAGAGTGACTGGGGGTACTGGGAGAGAGTGACTGGAGGTACTTGGAGAGAGAGAGAGTGATTGGGGGTATTGGGAGAGTGACTGGGGTACTGGAGAAAGACTGACTGGGGGTACTGGGAGAAAGTGGGGATACTGAGAGTGACTGGGGTACTGGGAGAGAGTGACTGGGGGTACTGGAAGAGATTGACTGGGGGTACTTGGAGAGAGAGTGAGTGATGGAGGTATTGGGAGAGGGTGACTGGGGGTACTGGGAGAGACTGAGTATAGTGTGAGAGTGGAACTATGCCAGGGTATACTGGGACAGGGTGACTGGTAGCAGTGCCGTAGCATGGGGAGGCATGTGTGTTTCATTTTTTTATTATATCAGTATTTTGTTAATATACAGTACATGTGCTTGTGGGGTAAGGGGGTCAATACTCTACTGGTGGAAGGGAATCAGGGTGTGTTAACATGTCCACAGGTTGGGGGCGGGGGCGCACAATTCTTGCCTTGCAACGGCACTGACAACCCAAGCTACGCCATTGCACACACATCGTATATTTTAGTGGAAAACATTTAGGAAACCTAAAACAGCAAGCTCTGGAAATGCTGTTTCAGCAGTTGTGATGATGTTACCTTTTTTCCAGACAATTTCTCTTGGAGCTACTTTTCTTCCATATTCTAAAATCTAAACCTATACACACGCACCAATGTTTACGAGCTCTTTTATATGCCAATTTCCCAGCAAGAAAGGATCTTAAAACAAACTCATTACAATTAATTATTCGCAAAGCATATGCGTTTGCTCAACTACAGAGACGCTGCACACTTCAGGTGCTAGTAAACTGAAGAACCTGTTCCATAATGGGAGATAACAAGTACCATATTAAACTATTGCAAATAAAAACACAATCAAGGATGAAGTAAACTCCAAACTTTTAATTCTGAAAGTTTTTATAACATTTTAAAGTGGGTCTCAGTTACCCTATTTAAGCTATACATTACAGTGAGGCCTTAGCAGTCATTTAATCTGCTTGTTCATACATGGCTCAATGGGGCAGAGGTTTTTGCAACCATTTAAAAATCTTTGAGAAACTATAATGAAACACAGCCACAAATGGCAATAATTTGATTGAATAACCCTATATGTGTGTATAACCCTATATCTGTGTATCAGCCAAAGAGCGCCAGTGTTAGCTAAAGTTGCAAACACCAGTGGCAAAACTCACCATTGTTGTAACCTCAACGTAGAAACATGGAGAACAAAATGGTTAAACTAGGAGCATCATGTCGTCTTGCACAGTTGCAGTTAGAATGGTCTATGGATGCCAACTGGGTGGAGGTTCAGGATTCCTAGTCCACTTGGAACTGGGGGAATGTATGTGGTTGAGCTGTAAGTTGTTCCATATAATATATATACAGCGCACTTTGGAGAGTTGTGGCCGGGAAGAGTTCTACCATCCGACTATACACAGACAAGCAGCCATACAGATGAGGTGTGTTAGCCTTAGGATAGGGCAGTTGAGGCTATATCATTCAGAAGGGATGTATAAGAGGGCCACGACAGGCCGTGGGAGTACATGTATACACTGCAGATAAGAGCAACGGTCATGGACCACAGATTCTCGACCAGCTAGCATTCCTACCATATATGATAATGAATGCCTAGTAGATCACATCCCTGTGAACAGAGCCCGGAAAACCAAAGGTATTATCTTTAACTGGATCTAGGAGACCCCTTTGTGGTACAATTTCACTGCACTTTGAATAACAATTTTTCATTCCTGTTGCAGAGTATCCAACACAAATTGCCTTAGCTTAAAGTAAAAAATTTCCAAGATTTTTGATTCAGGTCCTAATCCATGTGCCATATATATATTCCACGTATATACTGTATGATACATATTTATTTTATTCTTGATTAATTTTATGCACTTTAATATATATTGACATATTAGAAATTGTCCTTAATAAATCACAGCAGGTTTCACCGCTACATCCTGCTGACATATTTAGATCATATATGTATTGATTTATTATTTTTGTAAATACAGGTATTTTAATAGCTCAACCATTGTGGATGCCCGTTCCCAGTTGCCCTAGCAGTTCAACGATTCTGTAATATAGTATCTCTCCCTTGCCACTTTAGGCCTGTGATCTTGAAATCGGAGCGGCTACACAGCTGGATGACTACTACAAGGAAGCTCTGTGATGATCACGGGTGAGCACTGTTTCAATGTAGCCAGCAATATTAAACACATTTGGTTTTAAGAGTGTCATACAATTCCTTACAGTGCAGCAAGTATCAAAGGCACAAAAATAGCTGGAATGCCAATGTCTGTGTCACGAAAAGCTTTGAAATGCCTCCCTATGATATTACAGCTATGCTGACAACAAGCCATCTGTCCATCTCAAGTAAAACCCCCACTACAGCGTGCCCTTGTCAGTTCACTTTTTACTACACACTTCCTGTGCTATGTTCCCTTCCCATGGCTGCTGTACATAACACGCAGCCCAGAAATACACTTGCTTTTTCATGCTTAAAGGAACATTAACCATTTAAAAAGCTGAGAGCACTGCTGTATATTAAAAAAATAAACATCACCAACAAACAACATATATTTGAGATAAGTACAGTCAATGGTGTGGCGATCACAATGTTCCAAATGTCAATTAACAGGTCGAATTTCATTAGTGAATCTGTCAAATCTTCTCTTTCAAATCCCTTCAAGAAAAGGAAAAGGAGAAATACATCATAGTGCAACCCATGAGACATAGACATGAGCATATCCCACACATGGTTGCACTCACATTGAACTGAGCCCTCCTGGCTTACATATGATAGGCTTCTAGGTTGTTATTCAGCCACCCAAATGCCCCTCCGATCTTGTATCTCTCCTTGAGCCTTAAACATAAAGGTGGAGAGCATAGCACAGAATGAAACCTCAATCAAATATGTCACCGTTTTAGGAAGTATACTCACATGGCATTGGATCTAACTCAGGTCCAAAGACAATGCGCCCAGAAGTGGTTTTCAAGGTGCAACTTCCAAAAACACCTTTCTTTGTCAGTAGATCCAAGACAGTTAAAAATATTTATTAAAACCTTATTATAAAACATATTTATTAAAGCAGATAAGAAATAAACAATTCCAGAACGTGTTTCACCTTTAAATAATTATCAGTGGCTTCTTCAGCTGGCTTCCCAGCTATACCATATTATCACAGCCCTGAGCGGTTCACACGTAACGCCGGATACTTATTTGAGATCTAATGCACCCCATTCCAGCACACATGAGCCCTCTTTTTCCCCACCATGTGCCACATTACTTTCCTAGCGTTAAAACGCGGGTGCTAGGGTGGAAAAACTGTGCCCGCAGTTTTCCCCCTAACGCCCGCGTTTTAACGCTAGATTACAGTGCAGGCGCAAAAAATGCTGTCTGCATTGTTACTGTGCGTTAACCCCCGGGATGCGCGCGGCAGCGTTAAGCACAGCTGCACGCATCTTCTCAATGGAGTCCATATAAAATACACAAATATATACATAAATATATAATATTTGAGTAAATCTGAGTATATGTTTATGGTATGTGTGAGATAATAATTGTTAATTGGTGGATGGGAATCTTGGTGAGCTCCCACACTAATTTTTGTAGGACTTGCCCTGTTCCCTATGGAGCTTACATTCGAACAAAAAAAATATACATGTAAAAATATAGATATAGAAGTCTGGCACTCACCCCTAATATGCTAATAATGTATTTGTTGCCTGATGTACAGAAATGTATAAAAATCAAAATAGAAGGATACAGTTTATGTTTTCAAAACAAATCTTGCAAATTAAATATCCACATTTAGAGACTGGTTAGAGAGTGAAAATAACTATCTTTTATGTGCTATAAATTTAGAACCCCACGGTAAGAAAGCAAATTGTACAACAAATGCTTATGCCGGCTATTGAATACGGAGATGTAGTGTATGCAGCGGCCCCGCAAACAAACCTTCAGAAACTTACCACATTGTAGAACTCATGCTGCCGCTTTGCGCTACAATGTAACTACATGACCCACCATTGTGACATGTGAAATGAGCTAAACTGGCCATCGCTGGAGTCTAAACGTACCCTTCACCTTTCCAACCTGGTGTTTAAGAGCTTTTCTGGGAACCTACCACCCTACCTGAATAGACTGCTTCCTCTAGCAGTTCCCTCATCCTATAACCTCTGATCCAGGACCAGCACCTTACTTGCAATACCACAGTACAAAAAGAAAGTGGCTCAATCCTCATTTTCCTACAGAGCACCACAATTATGGAATAACCTCCCAGACGCCATCAAATCTTCCCCAGTCTAAAGTCACTCAAGAGCTCCCTATTAACATACCTCATTACGGAATGCACCTGTAAACATGTAACATAATGACTATTTCCTACATATTTATTTTATGTTAATCTGTATATTTGTGTTTTTTTTTTAAAATATCTTGCATTGTATTACTTTGTATTTCTGTAGCAACTGTAACATTTTAATGTTCTTGAACCCAGGACGTACTTGAAAACGAGAGAAATCTCAATGTATCCTTCCTGGTAAAATCCTTTATAAATAAATAAATAAATACCCATATATATGTGAAACATAGTGGCAGAAATGTAAAGAATCATATACATGCTGACATCAGCCACTGGAAAAAGCCATACCTTGTAATTCATACCAATGCTATCATATTTACAACTCTATTTTGTGCTAAGATTTTTATCTTTTGCTGCATTCTTTTTCAAAATGATTCTTTTAGATGTACATCTCTGTATGATTTTTAGATTTCTCAAAGTAATAAATGCGACATTCGCCTCTCTCTTTTCCATTTTTTAGAAAAACCCATATTTTTTAACCCCCTCTTCTTAATTGTTCTAATGGATCTAGGACTGAACAAACAGCATTAACATGCAAGCTTCTAAAAGATGTAAGGACAATGTGTACCAATCTCTGCTACCCAACCACACATTATAAGAAGAAAAAAAAATCCATCAGTGAAATCGCTACCTGAAGTTATAACTGTAATTTTGAATGCTTGCATCATCCTAGCCTGAGCACAATAGTTACAGAACCTTTTACAAGATGCTAATATACCAGTATTTCGAAATGAACAGCAAGCTGAATTATAGTGTGATGGCAAGACGGTGCTCATCCAGCAGAAGATAGAGCTTTATGGCAGACACACATAACCAAAGATTTATGACTGCTCATCGTCTTCCTTGGTGACATAACATTTCAGTGGTATTAGCTTCTAATCGCCAATTACATGGTTTTATCAGACCAAATGGAGAAAATGTTTTGCAGATTGATGCCTTGTATAACTCATGCTTTCCATAGCTCAGTGGGCAGAATTCTCTTAGAGGTCCTTGTATAATGAACATGGTCAGGCAATTTTAAACAAAAAAATCATACAAAGTTGTTCTATTTTTTTAAGACCCTAAAATTGCTGAAAAATTGCTGGTGTTCGTTAAAATACTGGTATAATAAAGGTGCCATTTAAAATGTCCTAAATTACAGGAAGGCTGCACATGGATAGGTGGAAGGCCAGTTTTGTGGTTATGGGAATTTATTGATTAGACTACCTGGAACATTAAAGTACATTCATGTTAGAACAGGACTTTACAAATCAAGGAGCCAGGTAACCACTCATAGGGCCCTATTCCAGTATTGTCAGTAAAAAGGGAGATGGTAAGGGGAAAAATCAGCATAAACAGATTTTCCTTAACATCTCCCTTTTACCAAAACCCATTCTGCACTAGCAACTTTACTAGTGGCTGGACATGGAATGGAGTGCAGGTGAAGACTGGTACCGGCAGCATTGCCGCACCAGGTTTAGTATTTGGTATCTCTTTGAGAAATACCGGCCGCGAGATAGAAGAATGCACTGGTCTGAGAAATCATAGGGATGCCATGATAAACTGAATCACTGGACGGGCTGTCCTTCCCTCAGTTGGCTGGTTCCATAAACTAATTTTAAAAAAATGATCCTCTTCTACATACCTAATATTATAGGGAGTGGGCTGAATCCCTGGTGCATAAAATGTATTTCCTGGTTGGAGAGTGTTCGCTCTGCACCTCTGACTGCAGACCAGACTAATCGCTCTCACAGTGATTAGCCAGAGTGTTTTACCAGCCCCAGATGCTGTGGCCCACGGAGAAATTTTTGGTATCACCATAGGTCAGTCCAGGGCAGCATGGATGGGCCCTTACATCTGAGGCACTTCAACAGGTTACACAGCATTCGGTAGGGGCCATGGCCCTTGAGCCACTGGGCCCTTGAACATATCATGGGCTGTCACCCCCTGATGGCTGCCCTGGAGATGTGCTATGACTGAACTGAAAGCACAGAGTGTGCCAAGAGTAGAATAGCGGCTCCATGCATTAAAAATCCATAAATTTAGCAGCCTGATGTAAAATTCTACAGATGGGACAGAGCTGTAGAATTTCACCTCTGGCTGTTAAATCTATGGATTTTTTTCTATACATATCCAAAGATTGACTCCTAAAACTGTAACTGATTCCTAAATTTTCTTACTGGTTCCAAACTTTGAAGAAAAATTAATTTTCATGTCCTGTCTTAAAGTGGCATAGCATTAGTTACGTCTGACCAGGAGTCTAACGGTTTAGGAAAACTCAGAGATGGGGGCTGGAGGAATTATGGTTCTGGATAGAGATAAGAAAAGGTTTAAAATTATAGTCCATATAGTTTTTGGGGGGTGTCTAATGTGGTATTGCACCAGAGTTTGAAGGGTTAAAGGATTAGTGTAAAAACATTAGGAGAGCCTTAAGAGTTAACAGAGACTCAACTATAGAGAATAAACAGTGTTGGAGTTAGAGATAAGGGAAGGGTTAGGATTAGGTTGTCTATACCAGGGGTGGGGAACCTTTTTTCTGCCAAGGGCCATTTGGAAATTTATAAGATAATTCATGGGCCATACAAAATTACCAATTTAAAATTTAGCCAGCTATATTTTAGGAGAAATTAATTAACTCGTCTATATAATGCTTTCTCTCAGCTTCTCTGCCCTCTTTACTTCTACCTTTCTCCTTAAATGGAACTCCTGCCCCTCTACCACCGACCCCTACACTATCTGCATCTCTCCCTCCCTCCTCTCGTCCCACATGATGGCCTCACATGAGCTCCTTTGTTTCCTCAGACATGGTCTCCCTCTAACTCTCGTGCTGCCAATCACTCCACAAAATCCCATTCCCACCTTCTCTTTCTCACCCTCCTGCTGTTACTCTATTCAGGTGACATATCCCCTAACCCTGGCCCCACAACACATCCAATACTTCCATCTCATCCTATCTCCATCGCACATAAATCACCTCCCTGCAAGCCAGCAACCTCATTCCCATAATCCCTCAGCGCCTGTCCTCTTTCTCCTGCGCCTCTGGAACGCTCGCTCTGTGTGCAACAAACTCACAGCAATCCATGACCTCTTCCTTTCAAACTCCTTCAACCTCCTAACTTTAACTGAAACCTGGCTAACTCACTCTGACACGGCCTCCGTTGCTGCTCTCTCACATGGCGGTCTACACTTGAGCCATACTCCCAGACCGGGTGAGAGAAATGGTGGCGGGGTCGGAATCCTGCTCTCTCCCACCTGCACCTACCAGCATCTCCCTCCACCTCCATCCCTCTCCTTCTCCTCCTTCGAGACACACTGCATCCGCCTGTTCTCTCCTCTGGCTCTCAGGGTGGCAGTCATCTACCGCCCACCGGGACCAACCTCCCAGTTCTTTGACCACTTTGCTACCTGGCTTTCTCACTTCCTGTCTTCTAATCTTCCATGCCTAATTCTCGGGGACTTCAACATTCCCATTGACGATCCTTCCGCCCCTGCTGCCTCCAAACTTCTTTCACTCACATCCTCCCTTGGACTCACACAATCCTCCCTCCTCCCTACCCACCGCGATGGTCACGCTATTGACCTTGTCTTCTCCAACCTCTGCTCCATTTCTGAGTTCAACTGTCGCCCTTTCCCCATCTCTGACCACACCTTCTCTCTTTCAACCTATCTGGACTTCCTAAACACCCTGCTCCCCACCCCGCACACACACTCGCAGAAATCTACATGCTGTGGACCCCCATCAATTCTCCAACCTACTTCACCACCTCCCTCATACCTAATCCTTCACCTGCCCTGATGCTGCCACTAATCACTACAACACTACTCTTATCTCTGCTCTAGACACTCTTGCTCCTCTTCGACTCTGTAAGGCCCCACGCCGCCAGCTTCAGCCCTGGCACACCCTCCAGACACGCTACCTGCAAAGATGCTCCCGCACTGCAGAGCGTGCCTGGAGGAAATCCCGCTCTGAAGCTGATTTTGTTCACTTCAAGTTTATTCTCCGGTCATACACCTCTGCCCTCCACTTGGCCAAACAATCCTTCTTCTCATCTCTTATATCTACGCTGTCCTCCAACCCTAAACGGCTCTGGTCCACCTTCAACACCCTCCTCTACCCACCTGCACCTCCCCCACAGCTGCCTTCAGCGCTCAAGACCTGGCAGACTACTTCCTCAGTAAAACTCTAAATATCAGACGCAACATCCCAACACAAGATAGTTATCTGCCACCTCCACTCCCACAGGTCCCCTCTGCCACCCTCTGCCGCTTCCTCCCAGCCACTGAGGAGGAAGTCAATTCCTTATTGTCCTCCTCACATCTCACCACATGCCCGCTCGACCCCATTCCCTCACATCTAATTCCTCCCCTCTCCTCCTCCCTCACCCCTGCTCTCACACACATCTTCAACCTATCTCTCTCCACTGGCTCCTTTCCATCCGCCTTCAAACACGCGCTAGTTACCCCTTTACTAAAGAAACCATCCCTAGATCCCAACTCTCCATCCAACTACCGCCCTGTATCCCTGCTTCCCTTCACATCAAGCTCTTAGAAAAACTAGTCTTCAACCGCCTCTCCCTCTTCCTGTCCTCCAATTCCCTACTTGACCCCCTGCAATCTGGCTTCCGTTCCCTACACTCAACTGAAACTGCCCTCACCAAAGTCACCAACGACCTCCTAACTGCTAAAAAACACGGCCACTATTCTATTCTCATCCTGCTTGACCTCTCGGCTGCTTTTGACACTGTTGACCACCCCCTCCTTCTACAGACCCTCAACTCTCTGGGTCTCGGTGACACTGCACTCGCTTGGGTCGAATCCTATTTATCCAACAGGTCCTTCTGTGTGTCCTTTGCTGGTAACTCCTCCTCCTCATTGCCTCTATCTGTTGGTGTACCTCAAGGCTCTGTCCTTGGTCCTCTGCTCTTTTCCATCTACACCTCCTCCCTGGGCAAAATCATCAACAGCTTTGGCTTTAATTACCACTCTACGCTGATGACACTCAGATCTACCTCTCTACCCCTGATCTCTCTCCCCCTGTCCTTTCAAAAGTCAGTGACTGTTTATCTGGCATCTCCTCCTGGATGGCCTCCCACCACCTAAAGATCAACATGTCAAGACTGAACTCCTACTTATTCCTCCCTCCAATGCCTCCCCACCTCCTGACTTCTCTATCACGGTGGAGGGTATCACCATTCCCCATCAAACCAAGTTCGCTGTCTTGGAGTTACACTTGACTCTGCTCTTTCCTTCATCCCCCACATCAAGTCTCTTTCCTCCTCCTGCCGATACCAACTGCGTAATATTTCCAGAATTCGGCCATTTCTTACCGCTGTCGCCACAAAACAACTCATACACGCCCTGGTAATCTCCCGACTCGACTATTGCAATAATCTCTTATCTGGCCTCCCTCTGTCCCGCCTCTCCCCCCTACAATCCATCCTGAACGCCTCCGCCAGACTAATTCACCTCACCCGCCGCTCTGTCTCTGCCGCTCCCCTCTGCGAGTCCCTTCACTGGCTCCCCATCCACTGCAGAATTAAGTTCAAAATCCTTATCCTTACCTACAAACCCTCACTAACTCAGCTCCCCACTACCTGTCCTCACTAATCACCAAATACACCCCAGCCCGCTCCCTAAGGTCAAACAGTGACCTGCGCCTAGCTTTCTCCGCATCACCTCTTCCCATGATAGACTGCAGGATTTCTCACGCGCAGCCCCCACTCTCTGGAACGCTCTCCCTCGTACTGTCAGACTTTCCCCTAACTTCTCTTCCTTCAAACGCTCCCTTAAAACGTTCCTATTTAGGGAAGCCTACCACCCAACTCACTGACGCAATCATCAATCACTCTAACCTTACAGTCCTCTCCTCCTGTTTCCAACCCCAACCCTCCCAGATTGTGAGTTCCTACGGGAATAGGGCCCTCATCTCCTCCTGTACTGTTTGTCAAATGTTGTTCAATGTATTGTAACCCTGTCTATACTGTGCTTATTGTACAGCGCTGCGGAATATGCTGGCGCTTTATAAATAAAGAATAATAATAATAATAACTCATCCCTAATGTGATGGCTGGAACTGCTTCTCTTTGGTGAGGCGCGCGATGTTAACTGGTACAGATGTTGTTACTTGCAATTTTCCAGGTTTGTGCCACTCCATTTAATTAATTTCACCCCATCCCCATTTAATTCATGTCACCTCTCTCCCCATTCAATTAATTTCACCCCCTCATAAAAATTCATTTCACCCCCTCCCCATTTAATACATTTCACCTCCCTTCCCCATTTATTATTTCTCCTCTCTCCCCATTCAATTCATTTCACCCCTCATAAAAATTCATTTCACCCCCTCCCCATGTAATATATTTCACCCTCTCCCTTCCCCATTTAATTAATTTCACCCCCTCTCCATTTAATTCATTTCACACACCTTCTCCCCATTTAATTCATTTCACTCCTCCTCATATAAATTAATTTCACCTCTCTCCCCATTTAATTAATTTCACCCTTCCCTTCCCCATTTAATTAATTTCACCCCCTCATAAACATTTATTTCACCACTCCCCATTTAATTCATTTCACCCTCCCCCTTTAATTAATTTCACTCTCCCCATTTAATTAATTTCACCCCCCATTTAATTGATTTAACCCTACTCCCCATTTAATTTCACCCTCCCCTTGAATTTCTTCACCCTCCCCATCTAATTCATTTTACCCCCATTTAATCTCACCCGCTCCCCATTTAATTAATGTCACTCTCCCCCTCCCCATTTAATTAATGTCACTCTCCCCCTTTAAAATTAAATCCAGCCCCCCTTACCCACCCCGCGGACCTTTTACCTCACTACGGCGAGAATCAGAATGAGGGGGCCCTCAGAGCGCCACAGCAAGGGGGGCAAATTCCCTCTCCCGAGGCCCTTTTACCAGACCGCGGCGAGTAGCAGAATGAGGGGACGGGGATTATCCCCGCTCCCTTCACTCGCTGAAGCGCCGGATCCTCCTTCACGCTGCGCCCGGAAGATGAGGGGCGCGCGTGTTGGAAGATCCGGCGCGCAGCAGCTAGTGAGGGAAGCAGGGATAATCCCCGCCCCTCATTCTGCTACTCGCCGCGATATGGTAAAAGGGCGGCGGGAGAGGGAATTTGCACCCCCATGCTGTGGCGCTCTAAAGGCCAGACCAATTGACACCACGGGCCGGACGTTCCCCACCCCTGGTCTATACAATGTAAGGGCTGTTATATTACTGTAAATTTGGTTTATGTTTTAAATAAAAGTTAGGTAGGCTTAGGGAAAATGTAGAGTAAAGGATTATAGGTTAATGGAGTGAAAGGGAGACCCAGGGATAAGGGGCAATGAGTTCTTTGGTCAAGGGTTTTGGAAGGGTTAGATACCACATGTCTGTAGTACTAGAAGGACTTAATGTTTGGGTTTGAGAAGAGTAGCCAAGCAGATACAAAATTTGGCAGAACTTAAAGTTATGGATGTTACAGTTCCTGGAAAATAAATAATACAGGCTGTGCCGTGAGTCACTTTGAACTGGAAGAACTTGGATTTGGCAATATTGTTGGGAGGTGTGGGACTATGGGTTCTGGGGCATCTGACATCATTTTGTTCCCCAGCCCTCCCCTATGTCTAAGTCACCCTTTGCCTATAAGGGTACGGGGTGTCTGTGTTATGTGCGAATATTGTTATTGTTAATATCGGTATTGTCTGAGTTTATATGTTACAATTATTATTTATAATATCCTTACTGTGGATATTATACCAGCCCTTTCCAACCCCCACCCCATAGACTATGTTCTAGATCTGTGAAAGGTTTGGGTGGTGTTTGTTTGCCCATACATTACCATTCCATTAGACTATTGTCTGCTTGTGCAATCTCCTATTCGTTATCTAACATATTCATGCAGTCTGATGCTCAGGCTGTGATTACATGGTACCCTATTATTTGGTGTCTGGAAATTAAAATGGGTTATGGCTAGGGACTGGCTCACTTGAGGAGAGGGGGTGCCAGGGTGTCATCTTCTATTGGTTTCCAGGTCTCTCATTGCACTGTATATATTTGGCTCCTATGTTTCATTAAAGGCTGTCTGTCTGTTTCACCCTATAAGGAACTCTGGCTATTAAATTAACTGGGTGGGTTTAAGCCAGAAGCAGTACTCCTTCAGGATACTGACAGCGAGGGGAGTCTTTCTGCACCTGGAAACTCATCCTGTGTACATATTCCCATGTTGCACAGGCTGTCATTCAGTATGTGCTGTATTGCCGCTGACAAACACAACTCGGATGCACTCGCTGATTGGTTTTTGTTCGGCTCTGCTTCGCTAGATGCCTAAGGAAACACTGCCTAATGAATCAGCCAACATTTACTTATAAAACTAGCTGAGCTGTCGCTGATAAGCAATATACTGTGTGATATAATTTAGCACAGAGATTGGATATAGTGCACAAAAATTCGATGACTGATCTGACTTATACTTTAGAGTCTAATAGGGAGCTGCTATTACTTAATGGCTCACTTCGATTTTCAGTCTTAGCAGTCCCCTAATGCTAGAATAGGGGTCACAGTATTATGTATGACTTAATCATGGTTAAACTACACTGCCTGGCCAAACAAAAAGTCACAACCTGGATTTACTTAGCAAATAGGTAAGAGCCTTTCATTGGCTAATTAGTGCAGTGATTAATAGGTTTCAGCTGGCAAAAAATTAGCTCAGCTGGCTGACTCCCTAAATATACAGAATAAGCATGTTTTTCCATGAATGGATTTTTTTCCTCCCTGATGGCACAGCGGGAATATTCCATGATGACAATGCCATGATTCACCTGACTCAAATTGTGCAAGAGTGGTTCAAGAAGCGTGAGACATCATTTTCAAACATGGATTGGCCACCACAAAGTCCCGACCTTAACTCCATTGAGAATCTTTGTGATAATGTGCAGGAGAAGACTTTAGGCAGAGCTGCGACTCTCTCATCACCAATACAAGATCTTGGTGAGAAATTAATTCAACTATGGACGGAAATAAATGTTATGATATTACATAAGCCTATCGAAACAATGACACGGCAAATGCTTTCCGCAATCAAAGCAATGGTGGTCAACCAAATATTAGAGTGTGCGACTCTTTTATGGACAGGTAGTGTACTATGACCAATGCACCGGCATTACATTACAACCATCTCTTTTGAAATTACAGTGTAAAGCATAGGTCAACAACCGTGGACTCCAAGGACTACATTACATTCTCGGTGCTAACATTGGCGCTCACCTGAGTGAGCATTAACGTTAGCCCTGGTAGCCACAGCATATTACAATCCAAACGCTAACGGGTTAAGAAACCCGTTAGCGTTTGGTATCTTGCGCCTTTCAGCGCAAGGTTACTATACTTTTGCACTCCGTATACTTAACATGGGGAGCGCAAAGTGTTAATTTGCATTACTATTACAATATACTAACGCAAATTAACGTCCGGCTGCGGTTAGCAAAAAGTTACCCACAGCCTGGACTTGGTGCTAACGGATTCCGCTGGTGCAGAATCCGTCAGCACCAGCCAGAAACCCCCCAAAATGAATCACATACTCACCTCCTATCCCACAGAGAGGACCGCGGCTCCAACCACCTCCTCCGTCCGACGGGAGCAGGGAGAAACTGGGGGGGAAGTCTCCCCCTGTGGATCACTACGCCGACCTGTTGGATCTTGCGTGGTGAGATCCGACAGGTCATGTGACCAGCGCTGTCTGCTTCAATGGACTCCTATGGACTCCATTGAGTGAGTGCTTACGGCGGCGCTTAGCGCTGCCACGCGCATCCCGGGGCTTAGCGCCCGGTAACAATGCAGGCAGCTTTTTAATCACCTGCATTGTAATATCACGCAAAAACAGGGGCTGAAAGGAGAAACCTGCAGGCGCAGGTTTTTCTCCTTTGCGCCCCTGTTTTAGCGTGATTATTGTAATGTAGCCCCAAATGTTTTGGAACTACATCTTCCATAATGCTCCGCCACACATAGGGTTGGTAGAGAATCATGGGAAATGTGGTTCCAAAACATTTGGAAGGCCAAGGTTGCCGACCCCTGGTGTATAGAGTGACTACACTGCAGATTTTTTCAAGGACCTTTTTAGCAGTAATGCAGATTCAGGAATGGATTACAATATAATAGGAATTGCTGTGTGGTGAAGAGTCCTGATGTATTTCTTCCTATTTTTTATTAAGTGTGACTAATAAAGCCTCCTTGAATACTTATTGTATGTTTCTGAACAAACAAAAGGAAGTGGAAAATCACAACAATAAAAAAATATCATATTTCTATAAAATGGAAAAACGCTGTGATTGAATTTTTCACATTATTATTTCAATTGCTTGTTAAAATCCAATTTATTGACGCTATGTTCCTAAACATCAATAAATAACAAGAACAGAGTACCGAGAATCAAATGGGAAAAAGAAAAATCTCTAAATGATTGTAATACGCAAATAAACTAACCCCAAAACAAAAAGAATGCACAGTTGACAAAGATTTCCAATTAACAATGAGTAGAAAACCTCCAGCACTCATCACGCCGTTTGCTGCATGTCTAATAATTCACAGGGAGCCATCAATTGGTAACAATAAAGAGACAAGCCTAGCTCCCCTGTGAATAATAGATTAAATATATGTATTTACATGCAACAGTTTGCACATTGGTTACCTATTCCTCAGAAACATAGAGGATTTTGTTATCTTGTTATACTTAAAGGGTAATACATATAATTGTACTAGCATTTAAATCTAACAAAAATAAGTTTGTTTCGTGCAGGCTTTCTATAATCCAGAAAAACTCTGGTAGATTATTCCATTACTTTGTGATTTTAGACTTTATCTTCAGGGTCAGAAGTCAATAAGCCACCTGCATTTCAGCTCTATTAGCCATCTGCAAAAATACGATGCCTCATTTAATAATCATAATAAAAATCAACATGTAGGCAGTCTGAACTCCATAAGCATCTCATTTGATCCCCGTGTGAATGTCTGCAAGACATCTTTAAGGAGAGTGATTCTGAAAAAGGAATACATACAGGGTTATTCAACGAGAATAGAAAAGTCACCGCACGTTCGGTGACTTTTCGTTCTCTTCAATTCGGTGCAAATCGGCTTTCCCATTTCGGCCACCCTGCAGTGCAGTCAGCAAGCTCTCGAAGTGCAGGGAAAAGCTGCCGAAAACCTGGTGAAAACCTGGCAAATGCACGCCGAAAACCCGCAAAAACATCTGGATTAACTCGTTGAAGACGCCGGAAAAACCCGAGCAGGAGCCGATCACACGCAGCGCAGCCAGCGGAAAAAGCTGACACTGCAGAAGAGTGAAGTGAATAAATTAGGAAAACAGTTTGCTTGAATGTTTGAAAAGTGAAACGCTGTTTGCAAAGAAACTACTGAGCGAAAATGTCTGAAATTTACATATGATCCAATGAATGATAATAAAAAGGGCTGTTACAGAAAAAATAAGTAAACTTAAAAAAAAAAAAAAAAAAAATCGGACTTTGTTTAAAAAAAATAAAAAAACGAACAGAAAAATGCTTAAAATATCCTAAAAAGTCTATAAATAAAGAGACTCTTTACTGCAGAATTTTATAATGAACGGTTTATTAGATCTTGAATTAAAACAGGAATATTTTTAACATTGAAGCCTATGGGATTCTCCTGAATAAACCTGTCGAATGAAACCACTGAATGGCAGGGCATTAGGGGAACCTTTCACTGCTGGTTTGTGTTCTCTGAATAGCCGAAGCAGTGCTTTTTTATGGGGATTTCACTGCCCTTGAACAGGCACCGAACAGGCACCATATGTGCAGGCAATTCGCCAGGATTTGGCGTATTGCCTGCTCTCTGAATAGCCGAATGGCCAAGAAAGGTAACCGAACGCTGATTTTCAGCATTCGGTTACCTTTTTTCATCCATTCAGATCTCTTTGAATAACCCTGTACGTCTTCCATGAATACCTGATGTTGCATAAAATACTGCTGAGATCAGCAATGTTTTCTCTTAAAAATAACACTTTCACTACCAAATGATTTTCAAGAAAACAACTGAACTAGGAAATAATTGGGAATATTCATAATGTATTCTTTACTGGAATAACCTATTTGATAGATAGATGTTGCCATCTGTTGTCCAAATGGAGTTACTACAGTTCTGAGCTCTGTGCAGGATCAGTTGGGGAGCAACAGACACATTCCCAGCTAGTTTTAAAAAGAGGTAACACCTCAGACATTGTTCTCACAGTGCCAAATCTTTATGGGCATGTTCTGGAATCTGAAGAAAGACAGAGGGTACTCTAGTGGCACAAAAAGGGTCTGAATATACGTTTAAATACAAATTCGCAGAGATATAACAGTATTCGTTAAACAGGGCTGTTTTTTGCACAAATATGGACTGATGAAGGCACTAGAAGTGCTGAAACGCGTATCCATTTATTTCCTTTGACCCTTCCCCCCTTTTCTGAATATCCTGTTATTTACCCTGTTTATGATTAAAACGTACCCCCTTTTTAAACACTACTCAATTTGTAGTTGTTTTTACCAGATCTTTTAGCATAAATTCCAATAGCATCTCCTCAATCACCTGCTCGAGACAACTGAAAGCTGCCAAAGAGGTGGAGGTGCCCACCGGAAGAGGTGTACCACATGCCATAGAGTTGAGCCTGGATTAATAAGGCTCCACCATCGGTGAGTGAGAATAATTTTTTATCCTGTATTCATTTGTCTTATCAAGTTACGCTATGGGAGCTATGTTTCTCCCCCTCTCTTTGCATTTGAGGTGAACAAGGAATCTAAAGAAGGGAAGTGGCCGCTCTTTATTTGGCCCAGTGCACTTTGAACCACAGCCTGGATATTGTAGGCTCTGAAAAGCGTAAGTGCCCCTTTTTCCCGCTAAAAACCTTAGTCAGAGTGTTCAGACAATACTGCACTATCACTTTCTTTTTTTCTCCCAATTTTCCCTTGTGAGGATCAGGAACATGTTAGGACCTTAAGGAGAAGATACCTCACCTGGATCTCCACATAGGCCTGGACGGTATAAGTGAGGGACATTATACAGATTTCTTCATTTTCACAAGAGCACATGTTTTTTATGTGTGCACCTTAAACTTTGCGGTCATACATTTTGAAAGACTGTTTAGCACTTCTGTTCTTCTATGGATTTTATCTTTTATGGACTTCCTCTTTTTAGGATTTTTTATGGACCTTTTATAGATTTTTTATGAATTGTTTTTAGAGGTTTCTATTATTATATAAACACTGTTGCACTTTTTTCTGTGTTATTGGTAACACTAGCCTACTCAGTCACTGCAATTTATGCACAAATTGTTTGCACTTTGCACAGTATTAGCCTGTTCCGGTACATGGTAGCACTTTATCACCGGTCATTCCGACTGTGCACATATCCCTCGTTGAATATAGGGATTTACCGTTTATTTAGGACCTATCCTTTTGTACTAGCTCCTATATTGCACTAAGTCACTTTAACCCCTTAAGGACCCCTGACGTACCCTGTACGTCCTGTCCACGGGTCTCCCTTAGACCCGCGGACGTACAGGTACGTCAGCGGCGCCTAATCCCCCTCCCGCCCGATACTCACCTCCCTCGCTGGATCCCTCAGCGATCTGGCATGGAGGAAGCCTGCCCATGTGATTTACATGGGCAGGCGAGGCTGATGACGTCGCCACGCTGTGTGGTGATGTCATCAGCAGGCGTCCCCATGCAATTCAATGGAGGGAAAGGGGGGCTCCTTCGGAGCCCTCTATCTCCCCAACCATTGAAGCTAGGGAGATGCTGTTTGCACTGCTGAAAAGCGGAGAGTCTCCCCTTTTCAGCTGTGTATAGAATTAACAGTTTCGCCGCCGGATCACGTTTCGGTGCCAATTGGCGCCAAAACGCGATTCAAACCTGGAGGGGGCTGACATCTTGGATGTCAGCCAAGCCTCCAGGTCCCCCCCCACCCACTGACAACCTCACCATATGTGTGAGGATGTCAGTGGGCCAGTTAACCATCTAGCTGCCATGTAGAGATAAGGGGATCCTAAGGATCCCCATATCTCCTGATCCATGGCAGCTAGATGGTCATATTTGACATCATTTGAAAGGCCTGATTATGGCCTTTCCAATGATACCAAACATGATTAGGTTTTAAAAAAAAAAAAAATATTAAATAAAATAAAAAAATAAATAAAAAAAAGTTTTTTTGTCTGGGGGGAGTTTAATTAAATAGGACCTAGGCTGTCATCTAAAAATAATTAGCACAAAATGGTCAGAATGAGCGCAGCGCACATAGGTGAACTGTCTCAGCAGTGAAGGGGTTAAAAAGCAAACGCATGTAAAAATTGGGTATTTCTAGTCTCGGGACAACATTTTGAACCTATTTAGCCAGGGTCTTTTTGGGTGGTTGTAGATTTTGGGGATTAAATTACGAAAAAGTGTGTTTTTACCATTTTTTCCTCATATTTCATATTTTTTTATAGTAAATTATTCGATATGATGGAAATAATGGTATTTCTAGAAAGTCCATTTAATGGCAGGAAAAAGGGTGTATAATATGTGTGGGTTGAATAAACGAGTAAGAGGAAAATTTGACCTAAACACTAACAGCGCAGAAACGTAAAAACAGCAGCGGTCACTAAAAGACGGATTTGTGTAAAACCGCCCGGTCACTAAGGGGTTAACTTGTTCGCCACGAATACGGTTATATCTCTGTGAATTTGTATTTAAACATATTGTAGCGCTCACTCCCGGAGGAGCCGCTGAATTTGAACATCGGGTCAGTCTCCCCGCACTAGGGAATAAATATACTCCAGCACCGTTGTGGATTTTATAAATTATATAGTTTACTGAATAAACTGGCATATAAAGAGTAACACGGTATATGTATATATATTTACAGTAATTTGTAATGCGAGAAACGCGCAGCGGAAAAGAAATACAGTAATTCGTAATGCGAGAACCGCGCAGCGGAAAAGGAAAAAAATAATTTTAACCCCTTCGTGGTTGGAGTGTGAGTCCCGTACAGGCTATGTCCCAAGAAATGTAAGTGTAGGTGTGTATTGGTACCCGGGTACAATATTCAACTGGCCAGTGAATTATTTACGAGGTATCTTCGACTAGTCACGTTGGGGCCCTGTAGGTTTTGAGAAAACTGCAGCGTGCTTTAGTACTTTACAGTGGCCGGGAAGGCCTCTCACCCATCCGCCAGATACTCTGCGCTCCGCTCGACCCAGGACGTCTCTCCGCTCGATTTTGACTGGGATTCTCTGTGTCACCGGATCCGCTGTCTTGCTTGTCTGTATCTGCCACGAGATGTCCAGCTCACCGCCTGCACTCCCTGTTAGATCGTCTGCGGTCTCCTAATTCTGGGTCCTTCAGTGTACTCTGTATCGGTGTAGGGTTACTAACGGTGGATCACGGGGTCTTCGTTCAATAAGAAGGGAAACCCGATCTCCAGCTCTGCTAGGCCGCACCTGCGCTCTGGCCTGGTCGCGATCACTATCTCCTGCACTTGCGTCTTGCTCCTCTCACTCCTCTGCGCGCTCTGACATCTCTCTCCACGAGGCTGCGGATGTAAGGGTCTCTTTCCCACCCACTTCCTGTTCCCGCCCGCAAAGCATGCTGGAAAATGTAGTCCCAATGTCTTACATTGCGCTTGTCTCCCTCTGGGGGCCAAAAACAAGTACTACCACGCCAGTGAATTAAAACCAGCGCTAAAGTATATTCAGACCCTTTTTGCGCCGCTAGAGTACACTCTGTCTTTCTACCTCTTTTCAAACACATTTCTGTCGAGGTTTTGTGTCCTTCTCCTAGTAGGCTGCATTTATAAAACCTATTTCTGCTTTACTTGAACCTAGCGCCTCCACTGTACCACCCCAGTTTATATATATGTTCTGGAATCTAAATGCAAATGAATTTCCTTTGCAATAAACACATTCGTATTGCTGCTGTGGAACACTACATCAAGTTTACTCAATATTGGGACACCTGGAAGCACCTTGCAGATCAAGTATAGCTGATCATGGTAGTGAATTGTATAAAGCCCATCTAACTACGCCACTATTTTACCCCACTGTGCTATTGTGTATCAATGTTCACCCATGGATCTGCTTCTGCTGTTGTCAAGAAGTTGTCAAACAAAAAATGCAAGATTTTGAGCAAAATAACCATTTTAGGATACTAGGTTATAACGTACAGTTTCTTAAAGTAACTGAGCTTTAAAAAATAAACTCAGTCAAGAAGTGGCATGTTCAGCCTCCTATCTCAAGACCGGGAGCTTCATGATTGGCTGAGCCACTTCCTGGCCTGGGCAGTGATTACTTCAGCTCTTGCTAAGCTTGAGGATTCAGACTAACTCCTGAGGTTGACTCTTCACTTCGGTTTCATGCTCATGGGATCGTCTTGTATTTATTCTAAGTACTTTTTACCAGCATCTCCCCTTAATTTTCTTTCCATAAAAAACAGCAATCAGCATCAGTTGCTATTTAGGCCGGGGGCACACTAGACGTTTGCCGTCAGATTGCCGTCAGCACTAACGCGCGTTAAAAAAAAACAGCGTTGCACTCGACGCTCGTCCACCCCCCCTTGCGTGATCTTCCATAGGAGGATAGCGGAGCCCCGTCGACGTGAATCCAAACGCATCATCACTGGCGATCCGCTAGGATTCACGTCGACGGGGCTTCACTATCCTCCTATGGAAGATCACGCAAGGGGGGGTGGACGAGCGTCGAGTGCGACGCTGGTTTTTTTTAACGCGCGTTAGTGCTGACGGCAATCTGACGGCAAACGTCTAGTGTGCCCCCAGCCTAAGGGTTTGTTCATGCCCCTAAGTAGTCTTGTATTTTTTTTAATTTTAGAAAGTATTTTACCAGGAAGGATACATTGAGATTTCTCTCATTTTCAAGTATGTCCTGGGTGGCGAGTATACAGTATACCGTTAGGTACCTTGCCCAAGGACACTTACTGGAGAAGTGCTCTTGCTGGGAATCAAACCTGTATCTCCTTGGTATTATCAGTATCTTTATGAACTTTGTGGGTATATTTTGTAATTTATTAATATAATGCACTAAAAAGGAATGTTAACGACTGGAAATCCTCTTCGATAGCCCTCCCTGGTATATTATATACTTTGAATTAGTCTACAGAATATTCTACTTTGTTATTGGTTTGAGCACCTACTTTTGTGATCAATTGTACAATATACACTGAAATAATACTTACATAGTATAAAATGAAAAGACATTATAAAGGGTTAACTACTAAGCACCGGAGTTTGCCAGCCTTGCAAATAGAATGCCATTATTAACATGCCAAAGAATGCCAGCGTTTCTCAAAACTAACTTCCAAATAGCAACAGGAGAAGCTTCACAGTGCAGCTTCTCCTGTTGCTCTTTGGATTTTAGTTTAGTGAAATGCCAGTAGTCATCAGCACAGCTGTGCCAGAGTTGTATCTGTAATGCAAACAAACACTGGCGTTTACTGGATAACCCCTTTAGTATAAAGAAATGTTTAATTCGAGGAGAACCTATGAAAGAATAATAAGCCAATTTGTTTCAAGTCACTTGAAATTACTCAACTCCATAGACTAAACCCCATCCAGTAATATCAGCTTTGTATTATTGAGATAAGCATAAAATCTCTTTTCCTTGACCTTAGAAAAGTAGGAAATCAGATTTTTTTTCCCCGTTCTGCTTCGATAATGAAAATGTATAGACTTTTGGGTGTATGTTTTTTTCCCGCAAAAGTCATTGCACCATTGTCATTGGGTAGGAAGACTCCGAGAGAAGAATTTACAGACTGGTGATCCAGGGGCTGCCATGCTCTGAACACTCTTTGAAACGCTGGGCATATTTTTTACCCTTACGTGCTGTAAAGTTCATGGTAGAGTTTGAGGTAAGATTAGATTGCACTGACATTTTAAATTGTCACGTTGATGAATGTGTTTCCAGTTCAAAGGCAACAACCCGACGTAAAGAACAGGGAATAGAAGCAAACGTACCAATGACTTTCCATTCGCTTTCTGCAGGAGGAACATATATAATATACAGTATATCATTTTTCCAATTTCTAAAAAAAAAGGCATTTTGTTGTGCAGAGTCAAATTATGAAGCTACATTACAATGGTTTTATGATTTTATATGTAGAAAAAAAATGTCATTCTGTGTTGGCAGTGTTTAATTGTACAATCACATAAACCTATTCTAAGTGTGACGGAAGATCGGTCATGGAATGAAATTAATCTCATATTGAAAGAGGTTATTACATTGATGCAGACCTCCAACACTTAATCTTAAATGAAGAATATCATCTTTATACTAGCTGCATTGTTGCAGAGAGTCTTTTTTTTTTATCCAACTGTCATGTAGGTGTCTTTTAATTCGTTTAAAAATTAAAGTCTGGTGAATAAAGTGTAGCTAGTTGCATTGACATGGCACCAAGAATGCAAATTGTATTTGCAATACATTAGTTAATTATGACAGCGTTTTTTCTCCTTATTTTAGATTGATATTTCAAAATAGTTATGGAAACGTTTGAAAATTTATTTTTTCTTTTTTTTTACAAAAAATGTATAAATTAAAATAGGAAGAAAATAAATAAATATATGTAGTACCTTCGCTACACTCAAAAATAAAAAAATATTACTGTAAATCTATATTTAGAAATAGTGTACTCAGTTCTATGCTCAGGCGCTACACTTTTAAGTTACACTCTATGCATTGTGACGACTCAGGGCACTATGACCACTCTGTTTACATTGAGTTCCCTCAATCCTCTCTACCTTCAGGCGTGTCTCAAAGGACTGATTCAGCCCTCTGGGTGCAGGGACTTCGTTTCACCTGGAACCTGAGCACTGAGCTCAGGTTATTGGCTGTCAGAACCTTCAAGACCTATTTCCCACAAATGGCTCCTAATGTGCATGGCATTGATAGGCAATGAATTTGCTGCATCTCCCTGGTCACATGACATGGTTCAGCTAACACAAAAGAAGGTCACCTCCAGACCAGTGCTAAGGGAGCCCAGCAATGGATCTACAGTAAGTTTAAAAAGAATCTAACGCAGGGATCTCAAACTCAAGGCCCTCAAGATGTTTCTGAACTACAGCATCCATGATCTTTTATTGCATTCAAAGTATTGTAGGTCACCAAATGTTAGAGGGCTGGAGTTTTAGCTCCCTGATCTAAAGGGTTAAAACAAGAGGTGTGCAGTGTGTGTCAGGAGGGGTTAATCTTTAGTCCTCCTGTCCAACCTCCAATTTTAACCCTTTCAAGGTATTGATTTATTCAAGGTATTTGATACTCTTGAGACTTTTTCGCTACATGGTGGAGAGTTGGGTAGAGAACTGCAGATCGAAGACCAAAAACCAGCTGAACTGAATAAAGGTTACGAAAGTCTGACTTCGGCAGTTTCCCTATGATTTTTTTTACACATTTCTGTATTTGCAAAGAAGGTCCTTCAGTCTTTATCATGAAACACTTCTTAAAAGTGGTTGAGGTGGACCATGTAAGAACATTGTGTAACGAATGGTACGTTTAACATTCTTCTTCCTTCATAGTCAGCCACGCAACTACACTTTGTAGTTACACATTTTAGTAACCATGTAATTATGTATCTGCATACGATATTGGCTAAGAATGCATATTTTCAAGTGATAGAAATAAAAATGTAATAATGGGACTGTATTTAGCTCCCACGACTGACTGCTGACAATAAGCAGCAGGCAAAAAAATCCAATTTTCTCCCAAGATTGGCCACTTCCTGTGCATAAATAATATTCTCTAGATGTTGATAACAGTTGGTAATAGGTAGGAGGATGTGTACAATTCTCCATCTCTAACACAAGACTCTACAAGCACTGCTTCAATCTCTTTTGTGCTCTCTTTGCTATTAAAACTCAGTACGTGGGCAGGAAATTCATTGCTTCCATTGGGAGGGTGTTTGGCATGCAATTTGTTCATAAGCTCCCACCCTCCAAACACCCCCAAGAAATGGAGTGTTTAATATATGAATGTATATTGCCTGACTTGAACATCAACGGTATACTTCAGCTGAATTCTTGACTCAAGTAGCTTGTAGTTGTAGTTGTATTATATATTAGATTACAGGTTTAGGAAGTGTGTATTTATGTATTGTTAAATAGTATGGTATGATTTTGGTGTGCTGCCAGTCATTCAGCTAGAGCAATGTAAACTGGGCTACAATATAGCAATTAATGAGATAGACAGTCTCAGGCTGTACAGAAAAGCCTTATTGTTTTACGGCATCCTTTATATACAAATTAAACTGTAGAGAAAAAGAAAGGCTCTGAGAAAAAAAAATTCCAGACTCTGAGCATTTCAGAAAAATCTGAGTGTTGTGGAAAGGGTCAAGATCTCCCATGTGTTCAGAAACATAACAGATCAAAGTTTGATATCATGAATTAGAATAACAGCCATTGTGAATGAATCTGGGAATATTGGTCTTTAGATGAAACATAAACAATGCAGTGTTTTTCTTTATTCTAGAAAATAAACATTGTAAATCGAGACAGGAATCTATCATGGCTGGTGTGCCCAGGCACTAATGTAATATCCTGCTCAGGGACAAGAACTCCGTTTGCCCCCTGTTTTTTTTATTTCAAACTGCATTGAACCACGATGATGATGTGTATATACATATATTTTATGTGTCATTTTAATGCACTTATTCACTTTACAAAATGGTAATGCCCTGAAAACCAGATTGCAGGTCAATCAAAATTACACCAGCAGAGGCATTCCTATAGCTAGGAAACATGTAGGCTTGCTGAAACGAGCATGCTGGTATTTACGTGGAATATCAGTGTGTACATGACAATCAAAACAAGACTTGAGTATTTGTTTTCGAACCTCTGGATACTGTATCCACAAAACATCACATGGCCAACAAACGAGATTAATGACTATCATAATGGACAAATTCATCTATCAGTTCATTCATTCATACATTGTGGCATCAGGTTGTGACTGGAAAAATTTGGTGTGTCGGGTTTTAACACTTGAGCCACAAGCAGGCTTCATCCTATGATTCATTTTATCTGAAACAAATTTAATGGACAAAATTTGCCAAACCAATTCACGACACATCGGAAACAACAGACTGGATTGAATCATTGAATATTTTCAGTCAATGGGAGTTCCTACAAAACTATTTAAATTGTGTATTTCATACATAAAAAAGGCTTTGTATTTGAGCTTTACCTAAGTCCATACTAACTCCAGAGACATAACCGCCAGATAAGCTGAGATGAAGTCACTATTCATGCCACGTTGCCTAATTCAGATGAACTTCCTGATGATGAGACATTGTTACAAAGGAGCTTGCATTAGTTAGTGGTGTAGCCATAGGAAGGGTTTAGATGTTGTCTTTGGGAGGTGACGAAGGAGGGTCCAGGAAAGTGTGTTACTGAAAGGAGAGTTTGGTCGTGTGAATTTTGGGAGGAGGGAATTCTTACACTAATAATATTAAAGACTGGAAATCATTTTGTTGTAGAGGAACAAACTGTGAAATATTTACCATGGAGTGAAAGGAAATCTTCAGATGGGAAATGTAGCTAAGTGATATAGAGATGATAACACTGTGAGAAGATTGAGGACATTATGACACCTCTCTAACCCATTATCATTCATAAAAGCTTAAATCAATTATAATATAACACAATTTTAAGTGTATGCTGTACATTTTAATGGAGAAGGACTGGTATCCATAAATATATACTGTATATAAAAAGTACGGGAAATTCTTTAGTTGAAGTCAAGCTATTTATAAGACTGACCAGAACACCATTAAAAGTCTTAGGGCACATGTAATAACTTAAAAATGTACATATTCTATTTAAACACACATAAAACAGACTGTCCATATAAGAACAAAGTAACAGAGCAAACGCCAAAATAAAGTACATTGATTGCGTAACACTACATAAATAGGGCCCTATTCTCTTGTTGGCATTAAAATGGGGATACTAACAGGGAAAACCTGTGCCTGCAGGTTTCCCCATAGCGTCCCCATTTTAGTACCATATTACGGGGCAGGCGCTAATTCAGCAGCTCGCCCCAGAACACAGTTCTACCCTAAATGATACTCATAATAGTGCTTCCGCACGAGTATCACCTCCTGGAGTCCATAGGACTCCATGGAGGATTCCATTGCCAGGCCATGAGAGCGAGATCGCGCAAGGCTCACGACCCGGCAGCGGAACCCTTCATGGAATACTATGGACTCCAGGATGGGAAACTCGTGACTGCATGGAAGTGCTACCGTGCCTGCCCTGGAATATGGTGCTAAAAGGGGGATGCTACGGGGAAACCTGCAGGCGCAGGTTTTTCAAGTTAGTGTCCCCATTTTAGCACCAACAAGGGAATAGGGCCCTAATTATGTACTGTTACGCAAACAATGTACTTTTATTTTGGCTTTTGCTCTATTAGTGTTTTTTGTAATTTCAGTTGGAAACAATCATCACTTATAACTATGTAGACTCTGAAGAGAATGAAAACTCAAATACTGACTTTTGTTAAAGGTATGACAGTTTAGGAAACAAAAGTAAGGTCAGGGACAGCAGAATACATGATATTGAACTAAACAAGCCATGGTTAGTTGTTTTTCAGCACTTGCATTAAAAAAATAAAAAGAACGACAATGAAGAATTGCCAAAAGATAGACTTAAACTATATGTTATATATTAAAAGTATTTGCATGTGCCAAATCTAAATAAATAATTCATTCCCCCTTGTATGGTATCTGTAGATCAGTGTCTCCCAAATCTGTTCTCAGGACCCCTAACAGGCCACGTTTGCCAGATATGTGAAGCACAGCACAGGTGATATAATTCGCTGCACAGTGATTGCATGATTCAGTCTGTATTTCCGTAAGGTGATCTGCAAAATTTGGCCTGGTTGAGGGTTCCCAGGACAGGTTTGGAAAACACTGCTGTAGACTCTACAAAATACTGGTACTCCAGATGCTGGTTTGGCAGCACATAGGGGACCCACACAATATTATGTAGGTGATTTTAATGTTGTGGGTGATCAGTGCATATTCACAAACCAATATATCAATATTGTTATTTAGTTCAGTCTCAGTCCAAAGATATGACATAATGCAAACAAGTATCGAAGGAGTTGGCTTGCCTCTAAATTTACCTGCCGACTGGCACAGTTTGTCAGATGACCATGCAAGAGTGGAGGGAAAGATAATGGAACTTTTCTGTTTAAATCCCTTCATTTTCGACACACAATTCCCTAAACATTTACCCGCCAAGAACAGTAGTTACTTTGTTCGCACTATTATTTAAGGCTTCAGTCTGAGGGAGAAAACAGAAACCATCCATCATGGTGAACGGTGCGATTTATTACCGCAAACAAACTAACGTTTGGCTACAGTTCCCATTTTTTTCACAAACTGATGGTTTTGTCCTGAACTGCCTTAAAATGAGAAAAAGAAATGTCTGGTCAATAAAGGTGTATCTAATTACATGAGGTTTTCTGAAACTAAATTCCTCATAACTGTATATGTGAATATTTAGAAATATATACCAGCAAATAGTACATTCCATGTAGACGGGAACATTGAAAAATATGTGTACTTTTACATATTTATATATATATATAAAAATCACGAGTATAGCAGTACATAGTGATACCTTTTTATTGTTACATTTAAAAGACAAGCTTTCGAGAGTATAACCTCTCTTCCTCAGGTCTGGATGCTTACTGATCAGTTCCTAGAATTGAACATTAAGACCTTAAGGGTCACATGGTTGGGGGTTAGATGTCGTAAAAAGTGTGAGTCAAATGGCATGTTCAAAATGGGAAAATTTACACATGAGCGACCTTGAGCCCATAATAAAACTACAGTGATAAGATCATACAGCTTGGAAGAGCCCGGCACAATAACGCCACATGCAACATCAAGGGCTCCTACCTCTGCACATCTGCCAATGTAATGTACATGATCCAGTGCACGGCGTGTGAAAAGGGCTGCTATATTGGTGAAACTAGACTTCAACTAAATCTCAGGATGAACCTGCACAGACACTCCATCAAGAACCACCAGGAAAATATATATGGTACCCCGGTGGGATATCACTTCAATCTAACAGGCCACTCCATCCAGAACCTCAGAATTAAAATCCTCAAAGGACATTTTAAACACCACCATGAACGCAAAACATATGAAGTGAAAATGATCGTACAATTTAACACTATAAAAGAAGGACTCAATGTGGATTCTGGATTTTTAACCCATTATCATAACATCACATAACATTCTATATTCTGGCTGATGTTTTGTTTCTTCTTCTTTTTTTTTTGTATGTCTCTTTCAGCCTTCACTGTTTTGTGTTTTTGTTTTTTTCTTCCCCCCCCTTTTTTTTCTCTTCCAAGCTGTATGATCTTATCACTGTAGCTTTATTATGGGCCCAAGATCGCTCATGTGTAAATTTTCCCATTTTGAACAAGCCATTTGACTCACACTTTTTACGACATCTAACCCCAACCATGTGACCCTTAATGTCTTAATGTTCAATTCTAGGAACTGATCAGTAAGCATCCAGACCTGAGGAAGAGATGTTATACTCTCGAAAGCTTGTCTTTTAAATGTAACGTTAGTCCAATAAAAAGGTAACACTACGTACGGCTATACTCGTGATTTTGCCATCTGGACTAACACGGCCTATCAAATTTATAGGTATATACACACACACTTTCTTTAAATAGATGTAAACATCTACATACCTATATAGCTTTGTAAATAATATTACAATATCCTAATAATGTTGATGTATTAAGTAAGAATCTTAAATTTAAACACAAATGTCTATATTTTGAGAAAAAAGGAACACACTTTGTGAAATTTTATGAAAATTACTGGTCGATTTATTATTGGGCTTCTTGCTAAACTCAAAATCTCCCCTCAGATCTCACAGTAACCGTTACAAGGTGTGATCTATAATAATGAATAGGTTTAGCGCTTGTGGGATCTCAAATGAGCCTCCAAAACCCTATCTGTATGAAATGAGGATCAGCAAAAATTTGGCATTTTGCAGCTAAAACATAAGATGCTTTTCCCTTAAAGAAGACACACATCTACCATTAAAACAGTTAGTTCTAGTCAAAGAAAGGGGAAACTCAAGAGAATGACTGGAAAAGTAAAAATTCTAGGCCAAGATAGCTAAACCAGAATAATTCGCTCATTTATCTTACTTTCCAATTTGGCTATTTAGTCTAGATTGTCCTTTTCTACCTCCAATTCTCCTGATTTTAACTTTTTTTTTAATAGACCTGCTAGTGTAATTTTTTTTACCAAAATCATATGACGAATATACAAAATTCATCATATGACGTCATAAACCAATTTGTTATTAGTGAAAAAACAACATCAGAAATTTATTGAATTTCACTTAGGATTATGGAAACTTGGACAGCTACACAAACATTCCCCTGGAGTACCCACATCCAAGAAAGGGCTGGCAAGTCTTGACCTAATGGTCAAGTTCAAAAAAAAAATAGTACAAATCTGAATGTAATGGTGTGAAAGCAAGGAACAATAAAACTGTAATACAAATATAGAATATACAATTGATGTCAATTATAACTCATTGACTCCTTGTAAGCTGCTATCTTCCAGTGTTGTATGTGTAAAAACATTCCAGTATACGCCATGATGCAGAAGAATGGGGCTGGGAGGCTGTGGCTCACAAACACTCAATGCTAGTGGCCCAGAGGGCAATGTTTCCCTGATCCTCAACTGTCTGTCGGGTATGAAATTCCTGTTAGTAATGCTGGATTGCTTTGAAAATCCTTAGAGGGTTTAATTTTTATTGAATTGCTTTCAATGATCTGTTGATTTCATTTACATCTTGATCAATATAGCAAACGAATGTGCCAACACCATGAAATCTGGTTTCTACTGAACGAGTGTGGCTTTTAAATGCAGATTGCAGAGACCAAAGCGTAGTATCAGTCTGATACTGCGTGATTTGGAAGCTATCAAGCAGGAGGAAAACACATCATACATTGAGAAATGGACAATAGAAGGTCACTGCGGGCACATGGTGCTACACAATAGGTAAAGTGGCACAATATAAACAGAGCACGTCCTCTGCTTACAGAGTTTAATTCATTGACTTGCATCTTCTCATTTGGCCCGCAGCTCGGAGCATTCATCCATCCAAGAAAATAAGATAAAGCCCTAGAAGGAACCTTACAAACAAAAGGTTACTTCAGTACATCAGTGGGTTTGATTAGAAAAAATGGAGAACCTCTGTGTCTGTGGATAAAAGTTTAAGATATTATCAGCACATGCCACTAGCCTGCCGGCTACCCCATTCTTTCTCCCATTATTCCTTCCTTGTGCTCAAATGTTACTGGCCATTCATGCCAATCATTCCATCAGCTATTTTGGGCTTGTGGTACAACTCTCTTTTTCTCTTTGGTAAGTCTGCCATCACCTATTACAGTGAAAATGTGTAATGGCACGATCGCCTCCAACATTATTCTATATGAAGATTTCTAGACATTTTCATATTATGCAAACCTTTCAACCTTATTTTAGGTAACGAAAAGTTTAGTCTGAGGCTCAAATCAACTTTAAGCCAAACATAATAAAGAAAATGCTAATTTTTATTCTTTTTTTTTAACTTTCCACTTTTTGTCTAGGCCAGGGATCTCTAACTCCAGTACCCCAGATGATGTTTGCTTACAATTCCTAGAATTCTTTAACTGCAATAGTCAGCCAGAGAATCATGGTAGTTGTAGTTCAGAAACATCTGGCAGGGGGGTGAGGGAGTCAGAGTTTGAAGTCCCTGGTCTATAGTCTGTGGATATATATATATATATATATATATATATTTTTAAATAATTACATTACACTTTTAGTGAGGCAGCTCAATATCAACCAATAGGTTGAATGTATTTGCATTCATACATTTTACGTTAAATATTTCCAGTATTTTACTTAAAAATAATTTCATAGCCATTCAGTCCATGTTTGCAAATGTTCGAGAATCTAAATATGTACGGTCACAAGCCATAAGACTTGAGTGGCACCGAATGGCTTCAGTAGCGTGCTTCGTATTCCCCCATGAAGGGAAAATGTGTTTCTCTTGGCACATATGTGATATTAATTGTTACAGTACTCACCCCAGAATTATTCATATTGACAAACTAAAATATTTTCTTTTAAAGTGCATGTTTAAATCACAAATCGCTTCCTTGCCAGCATGTCTACATGGATTTTGGAGATTTCTTTCATCTCTTTTTTTCTTGCTTTTCCATAGGACTGAGAAACATTTTTTAAATGCAATGTAATTTACCTTCTGAGAAACTTGGGAGCACAAACTTGGCTTAAAATAATAATTATTATTGGCTCTGAAATATAAAATAGTACAGTGAAAGGTTTTACTGACAAATTTGACTTTATGTTTATTTAGATTAAACATACCACAGATTCGACATCAGGCCCGGCATCTATGATATATGTCTACACTCCAAACGCTTAAATTAAAATTCTGCCCAAGATCAGGATTTTTTAAAGCTTTTCTGGAAGAAATATGACATAAGAAATAGTATGTACATGCTTTACATACAATGGTGGTTCCATTCCAGTGCTCAACAGCAAGGGTAGCTATAAGACAATTTCTACAAGAGAACAGGCTGATCTTGGAACCAGGCTTTTGTTGTTTTACAATTTGGTATTATAGGAATAGTTTTCATGGTCAAACTATGTCATGACATGTCATTCTTAATATGACCTATAAACATGGGCACTTGTGTCATTGAGCCATCTTATGTCTAGATGTGGACCTACAGATATCACCTGTTCGATCCCTATTTAATTAGATTGATTTAATTGTCATCATTAATGTAACATAAGGGGTCTTTTTTATCAGACTCTTGTTCTGTCAAAAGTCGTTTGACATACAGGGTGTCCATAAAGTCTCTTTACAATTTCAAACATTTATTACAAAGGCAAATGAAAAGACAAATATATACATCTCATTTTGTAATAATTTTCACTTATCTAAGTTTTTTTGCCTCATGTAATACACCTCTGTAAGGGCACCATTAGTTGCATGAAGCACGTACTCAATTTCTTGCCATGTTCGCTGTAGCATAACCTCATCAATGGTGGCAACGGCATCAGTGATCCTCTGCTTTAGATTAGTGATGTCCCATACCTTTGTTCGATACACGATATCTTTAACATAACCCATAGAAAGAAGTCGTTTTTCTTCGGCGAGACATGAATTACTACAAATGTTTACCTTGACCTTTAGACTGAATACGTGGCTGCACAACTACATGACCTTATACCAACCTTAATTTCCCAGCAAGATGGTGAACCACCATATTGGGGACTGCATGTTCGTGGGTTCCCAAATGAAACATTTCCAGACCAGTCAGTGGATTGGAAGAGATGGCCCTATTCCTGGCCTCCTCATTCAACCAGATATCACTCCCCTCGACTTATTTCTATGGGGTTATGTTAAAGATATTGTGTATCGAACAAAGGTACAAGACATCACGAATCTAAAGCCGAGGATCACTGAGGCCATTGCCACCATTGATGAGGGTATGATACAGCGAACATAGCAAGAAATCGAGTACTGTCTTAATGTGCTTTGTGTAACTAATGGTGCCCATATAGAGGTGTATTAAATGAGGCAAACAAAAATCAAATATATATATCTCATTTTGTAATAATTTTCACTTATCTGTCTTATCATTTGCCTTTGGAATAAATTTTTGAAATTGTAAAGAGACTTTATGGACACCCTGTATACTTTTTAATAAACAGCATAAAAATGCTAGTATAAACTATAGTTCTAAAGGCTTTACCAATGCTACTTAAAAACGTTTTCTAGGTTATCATAATACATTAATAAGTATTGGCTGGATAATCAATCTAATACTTATTATTGTAAGTATTGTGGATGACTTTTCTTAAAGCTTTATCAATGTTTTTTGACATATTTCTCATCGGCAAATAGAAATTTAAAAATGTGAAATGTTTGTCCATGTTTGTGTTATGTTGCCCCTTTCCAGTGAATTGAGCTCAAAAGTAAATGCAAAAAATATAATGTCAGGTTTTGAGTGAGAATTTTAAGAATCCATAACATTAAATCTTTTTGTATGCACATTATTAAGTTAGTTTCCTGATTAGGCCTTTCATAAATTTGAAACTTGGTGTGTGTTATTAAAACCCCTTCGAATACAATCCAGATGTTGTTTTCAACCTTAAACATTCTTATATATTTAGGTGCCTTTGCAGTCAACATACCATGTCATTTTTTTAAAAATATATATTTTTAAATATATTTGTAGGAAAAAGCAATAAACCTGGACACACACGCGGGAAAGTATTTTGTATAATAGATCAGTGGACAGTAAGAAGTCAGAGTTTTTTTACTGTGTGGATCAGGAAAACCTCCTCTGCTCCAGGATCCTTAGAAAAAGATATGTTATTTATGATACATTTTATGCATGAACAAACAGAATAAAGACTCAATGACATCCATGTTAATCTAAGTTAATATTGGTATCAGCATGAATTTTATAATTTATTTTGGATCTAGAAAACAAATCTGAAGCTTCTTATTTGGGATGTGGTGAGTGTTTGCTTCCCTTGAAAGTGTATTTTCTATTTTATCATATATACAACTAGAGAACATACTGTCCTTCACCTTTCTGTCTTGGACAATATGTGGGTTAGCTGGCAGACTATCATAAAGAAAATATGCTTGGTCCACTATTCTATAGTGTAATAAACAATAACAAAGAATATCCTTGGTGCTCTAGAATTTTTTGTTTGTTTTACTGTATGTAGTTTAAGATATTGACCTCAAGATTGTTTAAAAAAACTATTACATGTTGACCTACATTCAGATGTGTGAATTAGTATCTTCAATACATTGGAAAGGAGAGGGTTTTTATTTTTATTTTATGTCTCCCGCAAGAGAGTTTTTAATTCTTTCATGAATATGGACCAGGGACCAATTCCATGGTAAATGTTGAACAAATCGTTCAAAGTGTTTCGGCGCTAGTCAATTTGTAGATGATAGTAGTATATCGTTGGCTGCTCACCTATTAAAGGTGTACCCTACACCCCAGAATTAGAACCGAAAGAATCATACATATAAAATATATCTTATAGGGAGCGCACACCCAAAGGGATAGATAACAACAGTGGGGATATATAGAAAAACTTATCTTATACGTATCAGCAAGGGATGGTAGATTCACGATCAGAAATGTTGTCATACACGTATCCTATAAAAGATAAACAACCTAATCGCGTAGTACAGTAGGGTATACAAAATTGATACTATAAAACTGTCACGATCAGCCACAATGGCGGTACCTGGCATGTGCCAAGTAGGGCCCAGATAAGAGGAAAAGCCGCTATACGCAGAGATGCGTGACACAACGATCAGGAAAAGTAAATAAACCACAGTAGAAACTGGGGACCTCTGCACGGCTAAATACCAAAGGAGCCCTATACTGATAGATCGGTCCTTAGAGTGGCCGAATCTGCACTAATAGAAAAAGGTTACCTTGTAGCCGTGCAGAGTCCTGGGAAAACACAGACACCTGAAGGAGAATATACTCAACAACTTGCAGGGCAGGACTTCAATATACTAAAGCCGTGGTCTACAGGGACACACAACATATAATACGATAAGCACAGGACAGCTAGGGATATCCAGAAGAGTGGTCAATAAATAAGCCAGGGGTCAAAACCAAAACGTATACCTTGAGCCAAAGCGGGGATATAGCACCAGAGAAAATCCGTCAGCCAGGCCAGAGGGTCAATACCAGGAAGTCAATCAGAACATAAAACTCAGACAAAGGGGAAACACTGAAATAGAACTAGGATGGAAAACAGGGAGCTCTCAGGAACAAATCTGTGGCTGAAGTGAACCAGGATGCAAGAGCATGGTGATATGGGCCCATGGTTTTATATAGGGGAGTAATCAGCCCATAATCACCAGCAGAAGCTCAACGAGCCATGAACTTAACCCCTGAGCTGCATGTCAGGGAAAGCAGCACAGGGAAACACATGGAAACACAGACATAAGGAATACAGAGGGCAGGGAGACAGGGTTGGAACGTGGGAACGTGACAGTAGCCCCCTCCAAAAAAGGTGACCTCAGGGCACCTAAAACAACAAACATGACAGACAAAAATCAGGAAACCAGATTACGAACACCAATCACCAAAGTCCTTTGAGGTCCCATTCAGAGTCGTCATCCTCCTCCACAAGACGCCGCCGACTATGAGGGTTCCTTTGAATGGCAACCCAGTGGTCCTTCCTGAACACCAGTCCAAGGGCGATTGCACATAGCCCTCAGGGACATGACGGGGTAGGGGGATCTTGGCATCAGTTAGACTGGACACAGAATCAGTGGGACCAGGGTTAGACACCTTTCCCGTCTTCTCCTAGAACGAGGTCTAGAACTGGTGACCACCCCGCACGACACGGCAACAGTGGGAGTAGGCTCGCCTACCTGTGCCTTACCACGAGGGTTGGAAACCTCGGACTCTCTGTGGGGCATGGGTACAGTGGTGTTGCAATGTAGCTCTGGTACTGCTGACACACGGCTTGACTCTGGCACACAGCTCGGGACTGGCACCGCTGGTACATAGCTTGGGACTGGCACACAGCTTGACTGGCACCGCTGGCACACAGCTTGGGACTGGCACACAGCTTGGGACTGGCACCGCTGGCACACAGCTTGGGACTGGCACACTGCTTGGGACTGGCACCGCTGGCACACTGCTTGGGACTAGCACCGCTGGCACACAGCTTGGGAGGGGTACCGCTGGCACACAGCTTGGGAGGGGTACCGCTGACACACAGCTTGGGAGGTACCGCTGACACACAGCTTGGAGGGGTACCGCTGACACACAGCTTGGGAGGGTTACCGCTGACACACAGCTTGGACTGATTTGACTGGAAGCTTGCCAGCCACAGGCGTGACAACCTCACTGCCAGAAAAAGGCAACATAACAGCGCTGCTACACTCCAAGATTGCAGGTCTCCCGCTGGACAACATGATTGCGGTTTCCCCTTCAAATTCCTTGGTTGTGACTCCATCGCCAGACCCCATATTTGCGGCCTTGCCACCTGGCACTATGAGTGCGGTGGGTAATGCAGAGAAACGTACAGCACCGCAGGTAATACAGCCTGTAACAATCTTACGCCCTGGACCACCATTAGGGTGTCTGGCCGTTTGGCGAGACCGCGTAAGAGAGGTAATAATGGGATTAACCTCCATGGCTTCAACCTCTGGCTCCCTGGCCGAGAAGGAGTCAAAATCCATTTGTGCCACGGGATCAGAAGAAGGGGAATACTCGACTGGGTCTGAGATGTCAGTTGCCCCCTCCACAGACCTGGTTACCCCTGGAAGGGCTCTCCTAGGCCTGGACGGTAAAGGGGGTCCGACCTCGGATACCTGGCTGTGACTGATACCATCTGACCCATCGTCGGAACATTCAGCAAGGTTATTAACATCAGTTTGCCCCTCCACAGGTCTGGTTGCCCTAGGAAGGGCTCTCCTAAACCTGGACGGTACAAGGGGTCTGATTGCTTTGGATTTATAATGGACCCTGGCTTTGGTGACCCGACTGTGGGACGTGGGCACAGCAGGCACTTTGCCAGCCTCAGCGCACACTGGCATCTTGCCAGCCTCAGCGCACACTGGCATCTTGCCAGCCTCGGCGCACACTGGCATCTTGCCAGCCTCGGCGCACACTGGCTTGAGTGGGCACCATGATATAAAATGCAATGAACTGGCACAATAAAAGCAGAGCTTGTCAGTTCGCCTTCTATTCATTTCCTCAGGGGAAAGTGGACCATGTACCCTGCTTTCTAGAACAGCTTGATCTTTAGAAGGGAGAAAAGTAGTGTCCATTAACCCCTTCCACTTAGAAATGAAATCCTCAAACAGCCTCAGCATGGATTCAAACAAATTACGCAACTCTGCGGGCTTTATGGTTGGCTCTCGCATTATGTCACGATCAGCCACAATGGCGGTACCTGGCATGTGCCAAGTAGGGCCCAGGTAAGAGGAAAAGCCGCTATACGCAGAGATGCGTGACACAACGATCAGGAAAAGTAAATAAACCACAGTAGACACTGGGACCTCTGCACGGCTAAATACCAAAGGAGCCCTATACTGATAGATCGGTCCTTAGAGTGGCCGAATCTGCACTAATAGAAAAAGGTTACCTTGTAGCCGTGCAGAGTCCTGGGAAAACACAGACACCTGAAGGAGAATATACTCAACAACTTGCAGGGCAGGACTTCAATATACTAAAGCCGTGGTCTACAGGGACACACAACATATAATACGATAAGCACAGGACAGCTAGGGATATCCAGAAGAGTGGTCAATAAATAAGCCAGGGGTCAAAACCAAAACGTATACCTTGAGCCAAAGCGGGGATATAGCACCAGAGAAAATCCGTCAGCCAGGCCAGAGGGTCAATACCAGGAAGTCAATCAGAACATAAAACTCAGACAAGGGGGAAACACTGAAATAGAACTAGGATGGAAAACAGGGAGCTCTCAGGAACAAATCTGTGGCTGAAGTGAACCAGGATGCAAGAGCATGGTGATATGGGCCCATGGTTTTATATAGGGGAGTAATCAGCCCATAATCACCAGCAGAAGCTCAACGAGCCATGAACTTAACCCCTGAGCTGCATGTCAGGGAAAGCAGCACAGGGAAACACATGGAAACACAAACATAAGGAATACAGAGGGCAGGGAGACAGGGTTGGAACGTGGGAACGTGACAAAAACGAGTAGTCAAACTCACAAAGATGGAGCCTCAAGTGAGTGTAACACCACTGGTATTGATACTTTGTATGGTTTAACATTAATACACCATGGCGGCATATCTTTTACTCTGAGGTGTTCTCACCACTGAGAGAATACCCAAGAATATCCATACATTGGGTGAGGTCCCCCTATAAAGAAACCTACAGGCGAATTACTCCAAGCCACTTGAGGCGACATCTTTGTGAGTTTGACTACTCGTTTTATAGTATCAATTTTGTATACCCTACTGTACTACGCGATTAGGTTGTTTATCTTTTATAGGATACGTGTATGACAACATTTCTGATCGTGAATCTACCATCCCTTGCTGATACGTATAAGATAAATTGTTCTATATATCCCCACTGTTGTTATCTATCCCTTTGGGTGTGCGCTCCCTATGAGACCTATTCCATGGTAGCTCACTGTTCTCAGCTCGAGCTGGAGATTCTTGAACAAAATATCGGCTCTTAGAACCTGATGTTAAGTGATTTTGCATTTAACAAAATTCCTTAAGACAAAAAAAAAGGATCCAAACTTACATATGATCCCACCCTACATCTCCCTCAGACCACAAGCAGTGGAAGACTGGGAACAAATAGTTCCCATTGTGTTTCTACCATTTTCCCCCTCTCCTGCAAACTTTGCATAGCCAATACTAGTGGTGGCACTTTGGTATCTGTGAGCTGCATCCTTTTACAACTTGAGTGCTGATACAGGAGCTCAAGTGTAATATAGTTGGTAACAGGGAGCTCTTAAGGGTTGTCAGCTCACAATGTTTTTTTCCCTCAGCAACTCCCTGTTACAGACGCTCTCGGGATAGGGCCTAATGTTGGCTAGCTGAGAATCTTTGTCCTATGGCTTGGAAGCTTCAGGAGGTGCAGGCTTTTTCTAAGAGTTGATATGAATTATACCATAAAAATAATTTGAATATGATTAATACCTTTCATTATTCAGTAGTCATTTATCTCTATTCAACAATTAGAGTAAATACAATGTCATTGATTGGGAATTCCTACTATACCTAGAGGAGGACCGTTTGACCACAAAAATGTAGCTCTCATTTGGTTTTGAGGTGTAGAGGACGGTGTGATTCACCATCTCCTCTAGCTGTTAAGTGAAGGACAGGCAGAATAAAAAGTTCTGGTGGCCTTCTGATGGCACTGTGTGATCCCAATCAT
Source organism: Leptobrachium leishanense (assembly GCA_009667805.1). Classification (NCBI taxonomy): domain Eukaryota; kingdom Metazoa; phylum Chordata; class Amphibia; order Anura; family Megophryidae; genus Leptobrachium; species Leptobrachium leishanense. The sequence goes on along the minus strand of CM019063.1, from coordinate 423,106,546 downwards.
CATGAGATCCTATCAGGGCCACCTTTAGCATTTGGCAAGAAAATTTTATGGGACCCCCTCGCCACGTTATCAATACCACACCTCCTTGTATCATACATACACACAATGCCCCCCTCAATCTTCCCACCTCCCTACAGATCAACACCCCTGACCACTCTCACTCCCTGAAAAACACCTTTCCACAGACAGACATCTCTCTCCCCCAGATAGAGAGGTGGCGGCCACTGACACTTCTTATCGCACAGAGGGTGTGAGCCAAGGTGCAGGGCCCCAGACGTGCACTTTGTTTGCCCCACCCAAGGGACAGGCCTGGGTCCAATAATAGTGGCTGGCTTGAAAGTGAGCCAGGAACAGGGCGATTCTAAGGCTTTACAGTTTGTGCTCCTTATTACTTGCTTAGCCAAAATTGGGGACTATATTTTTGGAGGCATTTCTCACTCTTATCTATGGGTGGTAACTCTGTAATTTGGGAAATTCATATGGTTTGATTGAGTCTATGCAGCTGTGTCTCTGTACCCATGGGAGAAAAAAACATTGCTCAAAAGAAATCCAAGAAAAACTATTCAGAAATGTCTCATTGCTCAAGAGGTGTTCACCTGCAATATCCCCTCAACACTTAATATTTGTGTTTCATAAAAAGATAGGTGTGCGAGATTAGCCTTTCACATATAGTCTGATCCGTGGTTGTTCGAAGCCTAACACCTCTATAAATGGTTCCAGCCCCAAAGTACACAGCCAGGTGGGGGAGGTGATGTAGAGTCAACTTATCTTGTTTTTGAATTACTTCTTCATTTATTTCAGCTTTCCTGACTGTAAATTAAGTGCATGTGTTAAATTTAGCAGAAAAGGGAAGCTAAGTTCATTTATGCAAGCGTCTTTTGGTTCTCAAAGAAGCAAAAAAAAAGAGGAGAATAAAAATGCCATCAATTATACTTCAGCACCATGACTTTCACAGAACCTACAGAGACAACACTTCATAATTTTTCCTAGGAAGAAAGCAGGTGAGGAGGAAATTAAACAAGTATTCTATATACATTTTCCTGATGTTTTATTCATTACAGAAAACTAAAAATACATTTGCTCCCCTGCTAGCAAGGAACAGAATAATTCTGACAGGCAAAATTTAGATAGCATATTTAAAATCATATACACTGCTGTGCAAGATCAACCTGAATCAAAGCTAAAACAACAGTGCGGGACAAAGGTGTGATGTGGCTCATTGAGCACAGCACTGTATGCGATCACATGGAATGAGATTTAACTTTATGGATGCTGACAGGGATAGATTTTAGAATTTTTATTTTTCCCTCCAGCCCCGTATATTGACTACTGCACCAAAGATAGGAACTGAGTCAGACATGAGGAAAAATATGAAAATCCGAAGTGGAAAAATTAGCAGGAAAAGGAACACAGTAACATATTATTCTATATTGTAAGAGGGTGGTAGAGTTAGACCAGTGACCTGAAACAACTTTTTAAACACTTGCACACACACCTTTTGCATACTGCATTTATTTCATGAATAAGTAAAAGCAGAAAAAAAACAATTTTGGGATATAAAACAGATAAAACACAAGGCTATGATCAACCTATAGTGGAATCACCTCAAAACAAGAGCCGGATTGCTCAACTGATGTTTGGCCACAAATTCAGGTCTACCAATAATAAGGTAGGAGCAGGTAAGTCACATATAAGCACCTTTAGCATATCTGATATCGGAGATTTTCTATTTTTTGGCCCTTTTCTTCAGGTAAGTAGGAAGTCTTTAAAGAATAATAATGTTAGAATATCACTAACTATGATCAAAGCTGTACGAGAAATGCTAACTACATGAGCATACTTTTGTAATTCCATGTATGTGCTCTCCTGGCTGATGGTAATCTGTCACCCCAGATTACATGCAGCCTGCAATAGAAAGAAGTAATAGTGGTCGCCTGTTGAATGGGCCAAAGCACAGGTGCCACAAAGATCAGGGGGACTCAAACCTCACACAGCATCAAATGAAGACAATGCACTAGGCTCCCTGGTTGGATCAAATAGGATCTTTATTCCATGGGTGCCACAACATTTCGACTCTGGCACAAGCTCTTCAAGTATACCTGTGTACATGCAGGCCATGCTAATAGGTCAACTTTTCATTACAATAGCTGGTATATGTGTCACATGTAAGCAGGAAGTGCATCACTAAAATGACACCTCCGGCATGCGCAGAGCTACACCCTCTACCAAAAAACTCCCTCTTGAATGTGTGAGAGCATTTCCAGGATAAACAGATTGCATAGCAAAGCAGCATCCAAATTGTACAGTGAGAAAGCACAGGGCTGGTAATGGAACTGGTACATAAGGTAGATGTACCAGCCCTATTTACTTAATGGGGAGATGTTTTGACTGTCCCCACAGATTAGTGTCCTTGGCCAATATGTCCCACTAAGGGCCCTATCAACTCCTTAATGCTAGCACTCACATAAATGAGTGTTAGCGTGCCGCACAGATCACCTCACGATCGCTAACGGGTTAAAAAACAGGGACGCTAAGAGGAGATTTGTGAGCGCACATTTTTTCCCATAGTGCTCTAAGCGTCTGCCCAACTATGGTTCAGGTGACACGTTTTCACTCATAAGGTGTTAATAAAAAGTTCTTAATTTGTATAGATTGCCAGATCTGTAGTTAATGACAAATGTATGACATTATAGTCTCAGAAAAAGTCAACATTGTAATGTTTGTGGTCCTCGGAATTTAAAAACCCTAGAGGTTCAAAGTAAAACTATAATACTAAGCGGTGATTATTTCTTCCATTTTGAGAACACTCCATATTTCAATGCACTGGAGCTTTTCACAATCAATGTATCATGGAATTATTGTCACTTGAAACTTACCAAAGATTTTGTCTAGTCTACTATAACAAAACTGTGTACTTCTTACACTGCAACAGTTTCTGACCGCAGATATATATACCCTTTTCTTTCTCTCCAAGAACCACTGAGAGTAATATCCTGAGATGAGAAAATGTGTAAAAGATCATACTCTAACAAGAAAATAATTATTAGGTACCTAAGTCTCGATGAAATTTGAGCAGTTGAGGGAAGTAAATAGCTTTGCACAAGGAAGATTTATGTTGTGCACATATATTTTTAATAAAGATATAATTCCATGTGGTAAACAACAGAGCCTCAAACAATTGCTAAATGATTACTTTTAGTTCAGAAACTATTTGAGACTAAACATAATTCCTGTGACACTACATTTGGATGAAGAATATTGTGGTGGTAATGGTAGGGGCTCCAGTTCATCATCGGTTTGTCGAGTCCTTAGAACTCTTTTAAAATTTTCAAATAGCATTATGTATGTTATTTTTTTATTAACTACTGTAAGTTTCTATTGCACTTCTCCGGCTTTGATGTTCCTCTTTACATAGTCAGTAGTCTTAAGAAATATTTCAATGCAAATGAACTCTCAAAACCACCACTGAGAGGACATGTAAGGAGGTTTTTTACAGAGACATTTGCCTTTGTCTGTGTATGCTCCAGGCCATACCTAGTGGGTACCATCTGCTATCAATATCATGCGCACGCTTTCTAGTCAAGATCCGTTTGGGGCCAGTTCTTTGTATTTTATCTTTTGAGCTAACCGGAGATGACAGGCCTAGCAGTTTATGAATTTCTCTCACATGATTGATTCTGCTTGGCTGACCGGATCCATGCTAATGAGTAAGTGCTTCGGTTCACAACAAAAACATTTTCTGAATAATTCAAAACCTTAAGTGTCTGATGTGCCAAATACTGGGATGTTTTGTTTAATGATGATTCCTGCAAATTCCTTTTTCTCATGATTTTTTTCTTCCATGAATTGAGAACAGTCAAGCAGGCAAAATATTAATAATCTACGACAAGCAAGGATGCAAATTATGTGAGGAGAACCACAACAACCATGAAGGGTCTTTTATAAATTACAGCCTTTTTCTCTCCAATAGGTCTCGTTTAATGTGCAGGTACAGTAAGAGTAAAGGAAAGATACACATCTGTTATAATACTTTTATCAAAAAGTTAAGTAAGCAACATGATTTGTAGATATGCATTGTGTAAAGGGAGATGAATGGCCGTGAGAATGAAGTTTATATGACTGAGATTATGCATGTGACTAGCTATACTGAAGCCATGTGTGAATGTTAGTAGGCCGAAATTGGTTATCAATTCTTCTAAAATAGCCAAAATATGTGCTCGTAACCTGTCCCAATGGGGTTAAACCCCAAAATACCAGAAACCTATACCCTAAAAAAGAGATACTAGGTTGAGCCTAAAAAATTGAAAATTATTAAAACGTAACTTTCATTCTATAGTAAAAAAAAAACCTTTGTGAGCCAATTGGAGAGCAGTATAATACATTAATCCTTAGCAGTGTCAATGTATGAAGAGCTAAGGGTTAGCGCTGTGTTACGTTGCACGCTGCTGGATTAGTGTCTGCCCCGTAATATCACGCTAAAACGGGGATACTAACGAGAAACCTGCAGGCGCAGGTTTTCCTCCTTAGCATCCCTTTTTTAGCGTGATGAACGTAATATCCCTTTATGTTCACATTGCCAAAAAATATGCATTGCATGCCTCATAGTAAGACATATTTTAGTGGGGATTTTGCTGGTTTTTGTTTTTTTACGGTTTGTGTACTTAACTGTACATGTCAATTCATTCCTTAAAAGCATGTATTTTCACACATGTACAAAACTCCTGGAGATGTATATAGTTAAAATATAGCAATTTGTCCATGACATAAAGAATCCATTTGATGAATATGTATTGTTAAATCAATTAAAATCTAAGGGTATAATATATAGTTGTTATTGGTTCCTGTAACGTGCTTGCACCTGATCAGATCAATGCAGAAAATTGTTACAAACTGTCTGATCACTAAATATAGAGGTTGGTATCTCCAGTATGTTTTCTGCCACCCAAATAGAAGAATGTAACGTGTCAAACCCTCATTAGCAGTCTGCACGGTCATTCTCCCATGGTGGGAAACCTCTAAAAAGGTGACAGTTTACATGTGTGTCCTGCTATATTAATGCACTGGGCTGATGATTTTGGAATTCCTCCAACCTTCAGAATGCTAGAGAAGGCCTTCTAAACAACCTGTCTTCCCTGGCCCCAACTGCACCTGACACGACAACTGTTTGGAGAGCAATGATCACTCCTGATGCTTTCAAAGCCCTGTACGGTTAAACTATGTAGCCAAGCCTCATCTGAGTTCTACATGGTCACCCGAGACCACTGATATGCTGTTACGATCTCAAACATTTGCTTCAACTCATTGGGACTTCAGAAACAGAATCCGTCATCAAACTCACGCAAGTATATATATTTTCAAATCGGGTTAAAATATTTGTAGCCTCTCAGTTTCAAGTGCACTATTGAATACTTGAACAAACGTCTGTATGGATGGGAGATATGTCCTCCCTGGCCTCTTTCTATGAGCTAACAGGCTTCTTATAAAACACTTAAAAAGGTTATTTGTCAAGCAGGGAATTTTAGTTGAACTTTGCCAGGGAATTGCAAAATTTATTCTCACGCGTTAAATGTGTAAAAAAGTTTAATACCTGTCTAATACTGGTTCCGATTTAAACTTTGCCTGCATTTCTCCACCAATTGAGAGGGGTGACTAACCTGTCACCAATTATTTTTCGAGGAAGTACCACGTAACAATATTTAATTGACTTCCAAAAATTACTAAAAATGTAACTGGTTCTTTTCTTCCGAGTTTTTCTGGTTGCAATTGATAGCACAGACATTGCTTAACCCTGCACTCTCTTCCCTGTCAAGGATCTACCTTAGAGCCCAACAAACCAGAATTCTGGACGAACGTATGGCCACACAGCTTGGTATATACCCATCCTATTTAAAAATCTGTTCCGCATGGATCCTCTGAAAGGACTCTATTCTGCCATAAATTATAGATGTAATGATACTTCACGGTTCATTTTTCATCCTCCAGTCTTTTTCTCTCTTTTATACTCTTCTTTTTGGCTTTAAGTACACCTGGTACCCATTCAAGAGTGTCTACAGCAGGAGTCAGCAACCATTGCCCCTCAGATGTTATGAAACAACAGCTCCCACGATGCAAAATATACTCATTAGATTGGCCGGGCCTCGTGACAAAGCTAGTTCCAAAACATCTAGAGGGCCAAAGTTGCTGACCCCTGCTCTAGAGGATCTAGAGCAGTGTTTCTCAACTTCAGTCCTCAGGACCCCCTAACAGGCCAAATTTTTGAGGATCATCTTGGGGAAATGCAGACTGAATTCTGAAATTACTGAGCAGCTAATTATATCACCTGTGCTGTGGTTCAGATATCTGGCAAACATGGCCTGTATTGAGTCCTGAGGACTGGAGTTGAGAAACCCTGATCTAGAACATACCTAAATTGTCAAAATCCAGATCGCATTTGGCATGCAAGCTGAAGTTTTAATCAGAAAAAGGGAAATAAAATAATGAAATTATATTACATTTATTGTAAGTGTAAAGAATATTTATTTAATTAAGGGGTGCCCATTGTTTGAAGCTCCCACATTTCTTTATCCAATTAAGTTATGTATTTCATTGCATTTCGTCTCATTCTAGATTACTCTTCTTTAGTCTATAATGAACTCATCTGCTAAACTCATGCCCCTCACATCTCGTACCTTTTACACCTCAACCCTTTGTTAATCTCTACACTGGTTCCTTGTTTATTTTAAAAACATTCAAAATATTGGTCCTCTTCTACAAATCCCTCTATAACCAAGCCCATAACATACATACCTGCATTCCCATGGGTTTCTGCTTGACTTGAGACCTGTATACGTATGTACACACATAATTTAAGATACAATGCAGTTTTAACTGATGGAGATCTAGATGGTGTAAAATTGATTGACAATTATGATGCAATCATACTCGCCACCCACTCGTGAGCCACAACAAAGGAAGACTCCACGTATATTATGAAATTATTGTTATGATAGTAATTGGATGTGCTCTGGCAAATTTTCACTGTGATAACCTTCTATAGTTACACAGTAACAGAGCTCTTGATGTGGTGCAATTTATGGCATGGATAACAATCTATCTAACTTCAGATACAGTTCTGTGCTGCTAATAGCCGAACATAAAGGATACAAATCAGAGTGGAAAATATCATTCGCTCAGAGTATGCCGTATTACTTACCCCATAAATCTATTTGAGTTAATTGAAAAAAAAATTAGAATTTGCGATTAGAAATCTCAAATTAAATTACACTATCAATATAGTCTGAATTTGGGATCCATGTCATCATGAATGCCTGTTTTATGTATCCCTAAAAGATACAGCAATGACAAGATCTTTACAATTTCAACTAAGCTTAGTAATATGTATTGTTATTGCACATTTTCAATGTACAGTACGTGAAACGTATGTTTATTCAGTCTATGTATGTCCACTTCCTATTTTCTCCATTGTCCTGATAAGCAGCTACCTAATCCCTAGTTATAGTACACAGATCTTCATATGGTCCTTTACATTGTATTTGGTCTTCAAACCAGTTTGAATATCCAATGGTGTATATGTGTCCTGTGTTCTTTGCAGTAAGGCTGCATTCCTGTCTACTGAATCTAATGTCTGGATGATGTTTATGAGAAACTCAGTGATGTACACTGGGGGTCCTTATTACGGCTCAGCCAGTAATAGCAAGCTGCAAAGACTAAAGGGTCTAATTACAAGGCACAGAAATTGCTTGCAATCGGTGCTTTGCTTTTTGCCGCGTTTCAGTGCATTTCAGCAATTCCATTTCATGTAAAATACGGAGAATTCAGTGGATAGTGGAGGTTACCAAAATTGGAGTCGTCAAATCAGTTATCGGACGTTGTCGAAACCTACCGAATTGCGCCAATTACTGCCAAATTGCACCGAATTGGCCTCAGTGAATACCACTGAATGAAAAAGAAAAATAAAGTCAATCTCCTTTTCTCCTAGCAGGAGGTTAAGTCAATAAAGATGTTGTAAAAATGTGTCCAAATAATAAAAAAAAAGGCCATTAGGAAAATGATTATCTGTATGATTGAACCTCCAACAGATAGCACCTAGAGAATCCTCAGATTACATCTTTTTACCACAAGGCCCTGGTACTAACATCTGTGCCTCCTAACCCCTACACTCTGCTTAACAGTTGAAATCAAGAGCCAATTCTACAACTTCGTAAACAGCAAGTCAGGAGTATTCTCAATTTAGAGCATGTTATTCCATGCAATGGTTGATGCAGCCTATGAATGCAAGGTTTGATGCAGCCGATGTGTCGTATAACTCTTGGCTGTCTGTCCTTGGAAATCATAGTATAGGGAAGATGAATGAAACCGAGGCTCCTGGAGCTTTGCTGCTATCACAATATGTGTGTCACCATGTGTGTCCAGAAGAGACAGCCTAAGTCGCAACATTGGCAACAGCTGGACCTGGTCATCAGATGAGACTTGTTTAATAGCATTGCCAATGCAAGAGCATACCATGGTACTGACTGCGGAACACTATTTAATGTTTCCAGAGCAGAAGCATTACTGCTCTAAACAGTAGGGCAAGCCAGGAAAATCTAAATCAGCAAGATGGCGTACCCTGAGAAAAATCTAGAGCAAGGGTGCCCAACTCCAGCCTTCCAGATGTTTATAGTCTACAATTCCAATAATTATTTGAATGCAATAAATGGACAGAGAATCATGGGAATTGCAGATCAGAAATATCTGGGGAGGGCTGAAGTTTGACAGCCTTGATCTCGTAATTCAAGAAAAATTCACCCAAAACTACAGTTGACAAGAGCATCACTTAGGCCACAGCTGCAATTTCCAAACAGAGCAAAATAATATGGAGTAAAAATCATCTCAAAGAGAACACCAAGCTCTAGGTGTGTCATGCATGTGTCATTGGAACTCTACTCTATGGTTGTGAATCATGGACAATGTATGCCAGGCACGTGAGGAAACTTGAAAGTCCTACATTGCAATCTGGACATATAGAAACATAGAAACATAGAAACATGTCGGCAGATAAGAACCTTTCGGCCCATCTAGTCTGCCCAATTACATGGATACTTTACCTGGATTTATCTTTTGTTTAAGATAGCCTTATGCCTATCCCATGCCTGCTTAAATTCAATTACTGTTTTGGCCTCTACCACTTCTACTGGAAGACTGTTCCATGTATCCACCACCCTCTCAGTAAAATAATGCTTCCTGATGTTACTTTTAAACCTTTGCCCCTCTAATCTAAGACTATGTCCTCTTGTTTTGCTATTTTGTTTCCTTTTAAATATACTCCCTTCCTCTACCTTGTGGATTCCCTTTACGTATTTAAATGTTTCTATCATATCTCCTCTGTCTCGTGTTTTTTCCAAGCTGTACATGTTAAGATCATTAAGCCTTTCCTGGTAACTTTTCTCCTTCAAGCCGTACACCATTTTAGTAGCCCTTCTCTGAACGCTCTCTAAGATGTCTATATCCTTCTGGAGATACGGTCTCCAGTACTGCACACAGTACTCCAAGGGTGGTCTCACCAGTGCAAGACAGTGTACCCAAAAGTGAGGTCTGGACTAAGTTGGCACCATTAGCATACACCACCTGCTAAGCCAAAGAGGAATTTGGTGGCTTGGCCATGTGCATCACATGTGAGATGGTTGACACACTGGGTGGCCAAAGGTGCATTTCAAAGCTATTAGTAAATGCATTCTGAAACTTGCTGGCATCAATGTATACAACTGGGAGCTCCCAGAAATGGTGTGAAGAGTGGTGAGGAAAAGCAGACTGCCCAGCAAACACAAACAATGGAGCCAGCTGAACGAAACCCATCATTCTGACTTCATTTTCAGTAAGTGTGGCAGGGACTGTTGTGCCAGAGTGCGTCTTATGGGCCACGCCAAATGCTACCTTCAAACTAACTGACTATTCCCAGCGCTGTCATGGTCTTTAGAATGACTAATATTACAAATATACCCATAGTCAATATGACTCACTGGCCGGTCATCATCTGGATATCCTTGGTTTGTCAGCAATATTTCAGTAGGGCTTAAAGGATTGTATCACATAGGAATATCTGTAATATCTGCATTCCTATGATATCAGCATGCTGTGAGCTACCACTTCATGTAAAAAGCACTATATTGTCAGTACTTCTATAAACCTAATATCTTAACAGTTTTATGATTCACACTGGGTACATAATGATATACCATTTGCATAATAGAGAATGAGTCCACTTTACTTGGTTTTTGAAGATATGTGCTCTAATAATCCTTCCATTCACCGAAGTGCAATTTACAAATGTACAAATGGATGAAAATAATTATGAAGACCCAGATCTATCTTAAGGAATGCCATGAAATACATTAACCCGAGTCAAAGAAATATGTACAGTGTGGGGTGAATTTGAGAAATTAGTTGCCGCACCAACATCTTGAAACTACGGAATTTATTTTCCATTTTTCAATTCCATATTATAAGAGCAGAAAGTGGGCAACCTGGAGAGAAAACAAATACTAATATGACTGGATAAAAGAATTGGATGAGTCTATTGTGATTTGTTTTAACCCTTTTTTTATAACAATATGGGATAGTTCTATGAGTCATAAAAGAACATATTTGCATATTTTGCCCGTATGCATTAAAAAAATGTAAAAATTCTGCAACATAATGTAAAGTAAAAAAATATAAAATAAACAATTAATAGATAATTGCAAAAGTTCCAAAACGGCAAAGCCATGAACTGGAAGACATCTGAGAAATGCAGAATGCTGTGGAGAGAGTGTGATAGGTGTATTAGTGTGTTAACATATACTGTATATTCATCCCTTTATTGCACTCCTCAAATAAAGGGTCTATTCACAAAGCGCCGGAATTGCATGTAAATACAGTGCTTTGTATTTTGCCGCAATTTCAGCAGTTCCATTTCACCAAAAATACGGTGAATTCACTATTTAGCAAATGGTCACCATATTTTGCTGAAATTGGAGTCGCCGAAGCAGTTATCAGATGTCGGCGAAAAACATCAAATTGCACCAATAACCACCGAATGGCACCAAATAAGCATCGCCAAATTCTGCCGCAGTGCAAAAAAAAAGGAAGCCTCCTATTCTCCTAATAGGAATATAAAATCTATCCAGATAATAAAAATGGTCTTTTAAAAAAGAATAAAAAGGTCTGTTTCAAAAGAAAAAAGTATTTTAAACGATAAGAAAAACAAAACTGTTGTCTTAAAAAAATACAAAAAGGTGTTCTAAAAAATAAAACTGCTTTAGCAAAAAATGAAAAGAATAAACGGTCTTTAAAACAAATTTGAAAAAAATATTTTATATTGCATTATAACCTATGGGATTTGCCGTTTAAACCTGTTGATTTGAAACACTGAAAATCACGGCATTTCTCATGAATTTCAGTGCAATTTGGCATTCTGTGAATAGAAGACACAATAGTCTTCTATGGAGCTATTTCAGTGCCAAAGAACCCCGCCGAATTGTGGCATACTGCACCGTATTTTGCAGTCAATTCGTTAGTAATTGGGGAATTGACAGTTTAGTGAATAGTCACATTAGCCCGAAATTACACTGAGTGGTGAAATTCACTGTCCGGTGAAATTCATTAATCGGAGGTTAGTGAATAACCACTTAAGTAAAACGTCAAATGTAATCTCTATGAAAAGGGTTAACAACTCACAATGCGTACACAATGCACCACCTATATAATAAGGTTATCTGATTATGACTCTCGGCATGTATGATTCGGCCATTTGTCTAGTGTACAGGGTATCATAAAAAGAAATACTTTACTTTCAGATCCTGTATGCCAGTCCATAAAATCTCCTCTTCCATTATGTAATTTAAAACTCCCCTGTTGAATTTCTGTCTTGGCACGGCTTTTTGTTGTCCGTCAACGTATCGGTTTAATTCGTACTCCTCTTATTATGTCACTGACAGTTCAAGCAAGCAGCAGTTGTGATGCTGATATGTGAACCACTTCACTAGCAACTTCCCCCTGCTCCAGATTTTTCCTCACCAGCGCCTGGTGCCATACACATGATACTCAAGACCAGTTGTTGGCACGCTCTTGAAGTGAATAGCTCCTCTCCAAATTTATCAAAGAAGCACTGGATTTATTCATGGTGGCCAATATGTCCTTTATGAATCAGGATATATACGACAAATGTTTTGCTCCCCCACTGATCTTGATTGTTTATTTTGTTGCAAGAATTAGTTAAAACATTTTTATTCAATAAAACAATATTAAAATGTTTTTTGAAGAAACACACATAGGATCCATGCCACATGTATCGACAGGACATCGATAAGATACATGACATGCGTGTAGATAAGACGTGGAAAGGATACATGCCATCTTTGCTGAAAGGAAGTCGACTGTAGACTTGCCATATCACGCATGTCCTGCTCAGCAACCTTACTTGAATATTTAAGTTTATAGCATGGATGAGTTAAAACAATTTATACATAATCAGCCAATTGCTTATTAGCACGTCTATAGAATAAAGATGTGAAGGCTACACACCATCTGTGTCAATGGGAGGTGGACTAGATACAAGCCACCCATGTAGACAGGAAGTAGACAGGATACATGCCACCTGTGTTGACAGTACACTGTACAAACCACCCATGCTCTGCTCACCAACCTTCCGTTATTGTTTATTTTGAAGCAAGTATGAGTTACAACAATTTTATGTAATCAAACAATTGCTCATATCATGTTGCTACAAAAAGATGCACAGCATACATGCCTTCTGTATCGATAGGAAGTCAATAGGATTCATGCCATCCGTGGAGACAGAAACTAAACAGAACACAAGCTATCTGTGTCGACAGGATACATGCCACCTGTGCTGACAGGACGTCGACAGGATACACACCACCCATGCCCTGCTTACCATCCTTTTTTGATTATTTATTTAGTAGCAAGAAGTTAAAACATTATGATGTAATTTAACAATCACTTATTAAACTATCTTAAAAATGCATAATTTAAACTAATTAAACATATATCATGGGAATTCATTTTACTAAAATATTTATTCTGCAAATTCACAGACATATAACATCTGTTCGGATCAATTTGGAATTCAGCTGAATAAACAGCAATTCGATGATTCGGATCTATCTGAAGTCCGAATACCTGATAACCCAACCTAATTGCTCTCCAAATAAAAAATCCTGAATTGGTCCGAACCATGCCAAATTTGAATATAATAAGATATATTGTGATTAATTCAAAATGCTACACAGCTTTATTGACGTCTATGCGTCATTATGTGCATCATTTGTTTGGGCATATGCCCCATTCTGTGAGACATATTAGACCATATGCCTAATTCTGTGCATCACTTTGGAGCAAATGCTCCATCCTATGCATGATTTTTGGAGCAAATGCTCCATCATTTGCGTCATTTTTGGAGTAGTTACTCCATCCTGTGCATCATATTGGTAGCATATGCGCCATTGTGTGCATCATTTTTTGAGCGTACGCTTCCTTCTTTGTGCCATATTGGTGCATGCGTGTAATTTTGTGTGTCATTGCAGTGGCATTCATGCATCATTGTGTATGGTTTATATTTTACATCATCGGGTTCATACTGTTGGAAACATACAAATGTATCAGACCCTTACGATATTCTGAATAGGCCTGATCAGAAATATCAGAAGCTTCCTCTATTCCAAATTGACGTGTTCTGAAAATTTTGGAATCCGAAATTTTTGGATTCAGAAATATTCTGAAGCTAACCAAACCAAATTTTTTACCTTTGCATGTCTCCTAATTTCAATTTAGCTGACAAGATGTCACTTTCCCCCAAAAAATGTCTGTGCGATTTAAATTCTAAATTTATAGCAACATATCTGTAAAAAAGAAAATCCATAATCTTTTGTGTCAGAACAATTAAGAGATAGAGTAGTGAAATGTGTTTCATTGAGCTCTCAACAGGAATTAAATAACAAAAGGCCAGGGACAAAATATTACAACTGAAAGGACAAAACAGCAAAACTGAACGGTGTGTGGGTGCCACCTCTTCAGTTCATCCTTGCAGTGAAGTGGAGGTTTATCATCATGAGCAGGATCAGGGATCATCTTTTTTTTTTGGATTTCATATCCTTCACATGTTTTTGCAGTACATCAATACATTTTACATTTGGAAACTGTTAAATCTGTCACATAAATAAACGAATGTGGCAAAATATAATCATAAATCCATATGTTATTGATCAGGGAACCGGAGCCCAACTGTAGATCATCTTCCCATGATACGGGAGATAGAAAAAGGACATTTCTGGAAGTGGCCTGTTTCATGTATTTACTACCAACCCATAACCCTTGTAATAGTTGTGTAGAGTAAATATGTTTCTCCTATGAATAGTCTTCCAAAAGCCCATCAAACTGGTAAATGTGTTTACAGTACTTTTCATTTGCTACAGGCTATGTAAACCCAGATCACTTACTGAAAGGGTCAGAGGAAATCTCAGTGAGATGTCTCTTTGCGACAATTAGGTCATTGAACACAGACTCCATCCTCTTGCTTATTTAGTTGTGAAATTAATGTTTATGTCTAAATTCCATCACGTCGCGTTACTGTTCTGCATGAAAGCACTTTTCTATTTTTTTTCCAGTGCATGTTCACATTACAGCAAATTTGCTATTAATTATAACTCATTTCGAACAATATTTATTTTGGATAGGTAAATATGTTTTGCCGTATGTAGTCGTAACCCTTCCATTGACCTACCTTCTCTCACCCAGTAATGTAAATAGATTTTTTTTTCTTTACATGAAAAATGTACTATTATTCAGACACTGCAAGAAGCTATCTTTTCGCTGACATCCTTTGTTTCTTAATACAATATTTAACTGTGCTAATGGCTCTAATTAATTTCTCAAAAGTTCTCTCTTGTCCCTTAAAACCTTTGATAATGCCTATGCAACACGCTGGGAAACACATTAAATCAAATGCATTATGCTATTGCGATATCATTAATTAAGAGTGCTTCTCACTTTTCATGGAGTTCAGACACTAATTAAAATCACACAATGGGCTAAATGCAATAAATTTCTGTGTTAGATCTAGAATAGAGATGAGAGTTCTCCCTGGGACTTCTCAGCTTTTAAAATGACTAAGGGGGTTATTCAGAGAGCACCGAGATGTCGGCTACATTTCGGTGCTCTCTCGTTCCACGCACTTCTCCACACTTCGGGGAATCAAATTTCCCCAACCTGCGGTGAATTCAGCATTCACCGCAGAGTCCCCGAAGTGCCGCCAACCCGTCGCAAACCTGTCACCCGCTGCCGAACATCGCTGCAAACCCTCCAAACATTTGCCGCAAACCCACCAGAGGGCCGCCAAATTGGTAAGTAAAAATAAAAATAATAGGATTGAAAGTGTCAAAATTAAAACGTTGTTTGCAAAAAAAACTACTGAACAGAAATGCCTGGAATTTACATATAAGGTCCTATGATGATGATAAAAATTTCTGTTACAGAAAAAATAAAAAAACGCTTTAAAAAAATAAAAAATAAAACATTTTGCAGAAAACAATCACGAAAAATGCCTAAAAGTTCCAAAAAGAATAATAGACTTTTTTTTTTTACTGCAGATTAAAATAATAAACAGTTTATTAGATGTTGAATAAAATGGGAATGGTTTTAACATTGAAACTTATGGGGTTCGCCTGAATAAACCTGCCAAATGAAACCACTGAACAGCAGGGCACTTCGGCAACTTTTCACTGCTGTTCAGTGTTCTCTGAATAGATTAACCATTGCTTCTCTATAGGGGATTTTACTGCTGTCGAACAGCACCGTACTGGCTGCCAGTTTGCCAAAATGTGGATAACTGCCTGCTCTATGAATAGCCAAATGACCCCAAAATGGTACTGTACAGGGAAATTCCCTGTTCGGTGACATTTTGGGGTCAGAACGGCTCTCTCTAAATAACCCCTAAATTCTATAAGAAAGTCTGCAGTGGCTGAGAGCTGTATGGTGCTTTCCATTACAAGAAGAGACTACAGTTTTATCAGAATTTTAGCTTTGCTGAGGATGTTATTAACTACAGAGTATTTAGGAGGGTCACTAGTTCTAGTATTTTTGAGTATTATTTAGATTTATGTGGATTTGCTCTAGGTATGATTGACTTTTAACCACGTGGTGATATTATTGTTGAAATTTACTCCCTGTCATCCATTATAGCTATACCTTCTAATGCTGCAATTTAAATCTTGCTTATTAATGACATAAGCGGCTCTAGAAAAATTCTAGGTAACTCCCAACTTCCAAGCTTTCCTAAATGAACAAAAATGAGAGGTGTTAGAAATATCACATACTCCCAATACGTCCACTCCTTTTCGTTTCCTGGATAGTGTTACTGAATCTAGACCATTCATTGTCTCAGGCATTCTGTTGCAATTTTATAGCAAATATGTCTTATCCATGAAGATAGCTATATCCATTGTACAGTAATGCGCTCTAGGGCTATACACTAGCAGAAATTTCCTAGGATTTCTCCATTGCATTTTAAAACGAGTATGTAATGAAGGCAAACAGCATTTCTTAACACTCACATTTGACATCCTGGTTTAAGCTAGTCCATATAGTGTGTGACCTTGTAATTATAAAGAGGTATACTAAAAACTTGACACTAGATTAACCCGTAACCTCAACCCTTACCCAAATAGTACACTATTCCAGCAGCCGCCCATTTGTTTTTCAAATGTGAAAGATGACCTGACATTGGATATCGTAAGTGTACGTATCTGTCATTATGCAGATTTTCTGCTAAAGACAATTTAGCAGAGCAGGGTAGAAAACATTTTCAGTTTGTTTTAAGGTATGAGTCATTTAACTGCACCAACACAATCAGTAACCTCATCTTGTATGCTACCAATTTTACCAAGAGAGGAGAAATTGGTACAAAAAGTACCGCAGGGTACTATTACCACAAGGGGGCGTAACCCAGAGAACAAACTTGTTTGTAAGGCAAAAGTGAAAATTGGTATACCAACCAATCAGTCCGTAATAGAGGTACCATTTAAAACATAGCTTTTAATAGTTGATAGCAATAAAAATCGTAACCTAACACACATATAAGAGAGATGGTAGAAAGACCATATGCAATAGGGTGCGTATTTAACTTGGGTAGCACTTATAAGGGGTTAATAAATGAAGCAAATTCCTGGAGGAGTATCTAGCCAGCCAAAGTATCACATGTAATCAATTATTACTTTTTAGTAAATTACTAGCTACCCTGTGATGCTGGTACTACATACAGATAGAATAATTGGATTAGTTAATTCCTTATAGAGGATATGCTCCAATGGTTGGAAAATGAAGGTAGCGTAGGTATAGCAGTGGATAGTCAATAGTATAGAGAAATTTTTCATGCATAGAGCGCCACCCTATGCTAACCTCGGCAGTTCAAGCCGACTATGTTACCCAGCTAGCTCATAAAAGTCAACAGCCAATGCTCATAATCGAAACAGCAAACATGCAAGGGATCACGATGAAGACAAAGCAGTTAAAATTGATCAGACAAGACCCTCGATGCGTTTCGCTGTAAACACAGCTTTTTCAAGAGACTCTATGGCGCTCTATGCATGAGAAATTTCTCTATACTATTGACTATCCACTGCTATACCTACCCTACCTTCATTTTCCAACCATTGGAGCATATCCTCTATAAGGAATTAACTAATCCAATTATTCTAACTGTAGTACCAGCATCACAGGGTAGCTAGTAATTTACTAAAAAGTAATAATTGATTACATGTGATACTTTGGCTGGCTAGATATTCCTCCAGGAATTTGTTTCATTTATTTACCCCTTATAAGTGCTACCCAAGTTAAATACGCACCCTATTGCATATGGTCTTTCTACCACCTCTCTTATATGTGTGTTAGGTTACGATTTTTATTGCTATCAACTATTAAAAGGTATTTTTTAAATGGTACCTCTATTACCGACTGATTGGTTGGTATACCAATTTTCACTTTTGCCTACCAATTTTACCAACCTAGCAAGCTGTGTTTGGGAAACATATGTGTTGCTTAAAAGATGTTGGGCTATATTACAATCTTTACAAAAAATCCTCGTGCAAAGCGAAAATCTTTGCGCCAAGCGTTAAAGTTTTACGCACGCAAATCAATGCTGGTATTACAATCCTCACGCGTCTTTTCATCCGCCGATCAATTACGCGCGCATACAGGACGCGCCCAAATTCTCCCGCGGTACCGTCGTGCGCAAAAATCTGTGTGCGCACTGTTTTTTTGTCGCAATTCAGACAATCAGAATTAAGAACCACAATTATCTCACGTTAACAAATTGCGCCTGCAACAGTCAATCTGAACATATATGCTGCAGCAATAATACATGCACACACAGCTTCTCCATTTTATTGTTTGGGTATGAGTTGAATGGGCAACTATACTTTGCTGCATTATTTTTTTTGGGCTGGTGTATTTGGGTTCGGCCAGGTTGTTCAGATTTGACATTAACACCAGCTTTCAGGAGTTGCTAAAATTATGCGCGCAAAGGCTATGTGGTAATTACCGCAAAATAGATTGTAATACCATCCTCATACCAGCGCATATTCGCATTTGCACTCACAATGTTAAGTATGGGACGCGCGCAGTACAGTAAGCTAGCGCAGGGTTCGCGCAGGTTCACCCGTGGTAGATGATTGCTCGTGGTTGTTGCGCTGACTATGTAATACGGGATTCGGCTCAAAGGGTTTTACCCCACGCGCTAATGGTTATTTGCGCCGGCGCAAACATTTGCACGAAGATTGTAATTTAGCCCAATGTAAGAGAGCCATTTGCGACTGTATTAACTAGAACTGAGACCTGTTTGAGTGTTAAGGAATTTCATCTTAAAGACAATTATAAAGAAGCATCAATTGTAATAAATGAAATACAAAAAAAGGTAAAGCAATATTCTCTACATGTTAATGTATGTTGCAATAAATATATTTGAATTGGCAGCACACTAACTCTCCCTTTCTCTTGCACCACCTCAAATCCCATTCCTTTTCTGATTTACTTTTTATCCCCTTGAATACCACCGCATTAAACACAATGTTTTATGGACTATAACCAGCCAGTGATTTAAATATAAAAAGGTATAAGAAAAAAATACAACATCCATTGCAAATACCTATGCATATAAAAACACACAAAATGTTTTATGTGCATCATTTCAAAAATACAATGGTGTGAAAAAAATTGTAACTAAATGTTTTGGTAGAGATTATAGAAAACTGGTGTATGCTCCATTAACACTGCATGTTGACTTGGAATTGATTGAAAAATTGGAAATACAATTCTAATCTCCATTAGAGGCTTGCCCATTTTATTATAACCAGAGAATAACCATCATACATTAAAGGGATATGCATGTCTAGAAAAAGTTGTTTTAAATTGTCATTTAAACTCTTTTATACCTATAGACAAACTAGAACAAATCAATAAAAGTTTTAAAAATGTGTAAATTTTTTTATTTTCTTGCTTTAATCTCTGTCATTTCATATTCTCTGGCGACGCCCCTCAGCAAGGGGTGTTTCTTCAGCTCATACTTCCTGAATAATCCCCACCTCCTCCACGCCCACTACTCCACCCACTATTCCACCCATCAAAGCTTCACATGAACTACATTTTTTGCTCCATCTTGCCCACAGCCCCCATGCACCCCGCTACTTCACTACTTACCTAGTGTGTCACCCCTCTCCTCTTAGATTGTAATCTCTTGGGAAGGGTCCTCTCTCCTACTGTTCTGTGTGTTTAACTTGGATGGACATTTGTTATTCTGCCTCTCCCATTGTACAGTGCTACGGAACTTGCTAGCGCATTTTAAATACCTGTGACTGTATGAACTAACACAAGCTGTGCAGCTCAGGACCTCAAACTGTGACTGTATGAACTAACACAAGCTGTGCAGCTCAAGACCTCAGGCTGGGGAAACCGAGGAACTGAATATTAGCATCTCTGCAACTGTTAAAGCAAAACTCACCCGCTGACTCGCTCACACACTAAAGCTCTCCTCCCCCACAGACTCACCCACCCACCGACACGTTCACTTGTGCTCTTTCCTGGTTCACTGTCTCACTCAAAGTCCCTCACACAGTCACTCCCTCTACTCCCTCTCACTCTTTCTTGTGCTGTCTGTCTCTTTTGTGCGCTCTCTCTCACTGCACCTTTTCTTGTACTCTCTCTATTTTATCTTGCGGTCTTTCGCTCTTTACTGTTTCTTGCTGTGTATCTGTGCTTTTCTTTGTTGTCCCTCCCTCTGCCGTCTCTTTTTCTCCCTGTGTGTATGGATTTCTTTCCTTCCTTGTCTCTGCAGTAGCTGGGGGTAAATGGTCAGCCCCACCCTCCCCATAGCTCACAGTGCAGGAGGGAGGAGGAGCAACTCAGACGCACATGCTCGGTGTGTTTTTTCATCTCTCCCTAGGTATAAGCACTGATTGGTTAGCTCAAACTGCCTCCTGAGGTGGGCGTGGAAACCACCAAGAAAGAATAGCAGGTAAATATGAAAAAATATCATATTTACTTGGTTTTTATGTCTGCTGAATGACACTACTGACTCATTCAAAGGGCATTGCACATTTTTAAAAGCACACTAGCAAAGCTTGTATGTCCCTTTAAAAGTCCTGAAATAATCTCTACGGGTCCTATTCCTTACTATGCGCTAATAAGAGGACGCTAACAGAAAAAATATGCACCTGTGGCATGTGTCAGCTCAGCACCTCGCCCCGGAATGCAGCACTAACCGCAGTGATATTTGTGGTACCGCTTCCGCGCCGCCATGAGTATCACGTCTTGGAATCCATAGGACTCCATGGAGAGTTGCTCTTACGAGCCACGAGTCCTGCGCGATCTCACGCTCACAAGGTCACGCAGTGCCATGGAGTGCCACTCTGCTCCCGGCAACAAGAAGCAGCAGATCAGGCCACCGTTCTCGCTGCGCGATGAAAGGCGAATATCAGATTAATTGGGGTGTTTCTAGCGGGTGCCACATGAGTCTGCAAATGCAGAATCATTTAGCATCAGCTTTTAGAAGGTGCTGACTTTTGGCTCTCCGCATCCCTGCTGTAATTAGTGCATGCACTAGGTAATACCTTACTTCTCTATACACTAATGTATGTTTGTGCTTCCCATGTTAAGTATAGGATGCGCAAAGTACATTAAGCTTGCGGAAGCTAGCACAAAAAACGATGCGCTAAAGGATTACTCAATGGGGTTAGCATCAGGACTGCAATATGGGGGGCTTGCATTAAATAAACCTATCCTGGTGGTAACGCTTTCATATCGAGGTGCTAACTAGGGAATAGGGCCCTACCTGTTTTGCCATTTAACATAAAGAAATTGAACAAATTTTTTACACATTTCAGATTGAAATTTGCCCCTCCAAAATATTCTGTATGAAGCAGGAATAATTGTACGTCAATGTAACGACTATAAGAATAAGATTAAATCATATCCCCAAGGCACGCTATCCAGTATTATAGTATTTGTTGTAATGAAAATTAAATTATGATTCTTGTTATGACTTCTAATACCCAGGAAGAATAAAGAGTGACTTCTAGACTTGACCTTGTTGTATGAGAGGAAGGGCACCATGGTGGGAATCTCTGTGGCTTTGAGAGAAACTAAGCAATAGAATCCTAGTTATCTGACCCGGGTGACACATTCCAACAGCTGACTTGATTAGCCCCCCAGTGTCACTGCTCTGTACTCTTTCTTTCCTTCCTTCCATCTACAAACAGATACAAACTGTGAAAGATGAAACCTGGCTTTCAAGAGCAAAGTACTTAGAAGCTATCACAAAGCAAAACATCTAAAAGTTCTTCTTTAAAGGCTTGTGCCCAGTAAAGCTATCCAAGGTCATGATATGTCTGTGGACCAATGACTGAAATCCACCACAATGATACCCACATGTCAATTTAATGTTTAATTAAAATTAAACATATACAAAGCAAATATATTACAAAGAGTACTAAGGAAGATTCCATGTTGGCCCACAAAGCTCAGGTTATGTTTTCCAAATGTATAATTCCTTGCTCATGTTCCAAAGTGGGAAGCTTAACCATGGATCCAAAAGAAATTTCCTTCATCTTTGATCAAGATTTCACATCCCTATACCACCATCCACCCCACCTGACAATCGGGACCCCCTATTACTCAACAACATTTGCAAATTCCACTCTACTGATGTACCTAAGCTAACATCAGATCAAACCAAATACCTAGGTTCCCCCATCCTCGAAAATTAAGTCCTTCAAAGCAAGCAAAGCGCACGACTTGTCTCCAAACTTACTAAGCTATTCCAATTCATCTTGGAAGGTGGCAGACTTACTACAGACATGCAACATTCCAACATTTCTCGGATCCCTAAACTGGGAAAATCCCCAGATGACCCACTTCACTACCGCCCCATAGTGCTCCTTAAAGTTGAGAAAAAAAAATGGGGATGTCGGAGGGGCTGATAGCTATCAGTCATATGGCTATTCTTGGATGTGGTTCTTCTGTTTATTTGTACACAGAAAAATCAGGCTGCATGTTGTCTAGGGCTAGCGGAACCAAAGCTAGTAAGACGTTTTGGTAGAGGTAATCCCTTAGATCAATTTATCTTAGTTGATATCCTTGTACAAATTAATCATAAATCTTCTAGTAACAGATTCACTAAAATATCTTGTCAATGAGTTGTGAGGTTGATTATATTCTTGATGTAACACTTTCAAAGTACAGGGCCATTCTTACTTCAGTATGAATATGTAGCTCTATGTTTGTAATTTTACTTTGTAATATGTTTGTTATATATCACTTTGTCAGTTCTGCGGGGCGCTGGCTAGCACCCAGAACATTTTGCATTATTTATTATAATAGTGCAAATTTCCTTTGCTCCATGACTATCAAAGTTGCATTTCCCTTTCCAAAAAGTATTGCACATAATCAAAAGTCTTGCACATAATCAAAAGTCTTGCACATAATCAAGAGACTCATCTAGTCACTTGTATCATTCATGTTCATCACATTCCTACTGCATTGGTACTGTTTTGGAAAAGCTAAGGTAGCTGCGAACATTACACAAAGAAATAGGAAACATAGCATATAACAATAAATACTAGGAACCCCAATGAGTATCAGCAGCATAATAAAAATTAATTACTGGTTGGACACCTTCTAAAAACCAAAGGTCTCTGAAAATTGATGTTTTAGTAGTCTTTGGTGATTGTCTCTGCTCGGTGGCTGCCCCTTCTTGCTCTGCACAGCATGTCTCTCTATTGTCTGGTTAACGTCCCCCTTGCCGAAAGAACCCAAAATACAAAATGCCTGTGGCCCAATCCTAAACCTGTATGTAACCAGGTAATTAAAGACATTTAGACAAGAACTCTGTTCCATTATTTCAAATATTCTCACTGGCACATACAGCAACAGTGCCAACTGGGGAAATCCTTTTTCTTCCCTGTTGACCAGTAGCCTTTCCCATCGAGGCCACAGATAAGTACTTGCCCAATCACTCTTCCTGGCCTTCGTATGCTCTGTGCATTCGTCCAATTTTAATTTTGTTCTAGAAGATTTCAACCTAATTAAACAATTTTATGGACTTGTAATATAGTTGTTTAATTTGATGACATTACATCTTATCACTTTTTGTTGTTTCATAATATTTTCTACTTTATTGCACCTGGAGCTGTGTAGTATGTTTTTATGCCGCAATGTGCTATACATGCTGTCAAAAATAGGATCTCTTTAAATTCAGCTACATTTTATTATACTTTAAATTTTTTTTAACTCTGTTATTTTTACTGTCCAATCGGAAAAGCTGTTAATAAAAAGATTATCACTGGGGTCACCAGATCAACTATGCTGTTCACACATTTATATTCTTTGGGAAAGGACCAATAAAGCCAGCCACTCTCTGTAACTAATAGAGATAGCGATCACACGAACAAACCATGCAATGTGATACATGAGAAACAGTGGAATTTAATATATCCTTTCCTTGGAAAACACCTGTATTTCACACTGTAGGACTTTTTTTATTAATTTTTTTTAAATATTACTTTTTCACCTCATGTTATTGAACTCATTTTTGGTTTGAAAAATCCAGCTTTGTTTTCTTTACTCACTACAATGAAACAAGCCTTGTTGTGAGATGGACCAGTTTTTATTTACATTTTCCCACAACCTGTCATCTTGAAAACATCACTGCACACGGAAGCCAAGGGAAACAAACAGAAATCACGTTTTACTGGGTCCCACATGCTGGGATATTTCCACCCCAACATCTCCTCAAAAAACTCCTCCGTATGCATTCGGTCAGTGGAGCTGCTCAGCTCAACAAGTAAGACCACATGTTTTCAATATGTATAAACTCCTAATAACAATGTGCTATGAATCATAAATATTCACTTTCCATGTCACAAACTCCAGGATCTTCCATCCAAATAATGGATCCAGCAGAGGTACTGGAAACAGAAATTATATGGGGGGTACAACTTCTCATACAAAGAGGGTCAACCTTCCCGCGGCTCATTTTCTGTGCTCAAATGCACATGCCAAAATTGCTAAGTATATATGATCTCCTATTTTTAAGTCATTCTGCAGAGTTTTAAGCAATAATGAACAACCTTGAAGGCTTGAATGGAACATCAATTTGCTATCCAACATTGCTGCCATTTTATCAGGATTTAATACTTTTTTCCTGTTTGTTTAGGCATCTTAAAAAATATACAACACTAGATCCCTACAAATTCCTTTTTCAGTACTCATACTATACCAAAACTGTTTTTCATTTTCACCCTGAATCCATGAAGAATGTGTCAGGGACTATTGGTGCGGCATTATCTTCTCTATTCTACAGTAGAGGGAAAAAATGCTACATTCACAAGATTTACAGCTACATATTTAATTACCACCTCTATGCTGATGATACTCAGATCTACCTCTCCACTTCTGATCTCTCTCCTCATGTTCTTTCCAAAGTCAACGAGTGTTTATCTGGCATCTCCTCCTGGATGGCCTTTCACCACCTAAAGATTAACATGTCGAAGACTGAGCTCCTACTAATTCCTCCCTCTAATGCCTTCCCACCTCTCGACTTCTCTATCATGGTCGATGGTATCACTATCTCCCCATCAAGTCAGCGTCGCTGTCTCGGAGATACACTTGACTCTGCTCTTTCCTTCATCCCCACATCCTGCCTCTTTCCTTCTCCTGCCGAACTGATTACGTAATATTTCCAGAATTCAGCCATTTCTTACCGCTAACACCACAAAGCAACTCATCCACACCCTTGTAATCTCTCAATTTGTCTATTGTAATAATCGTCTAGCTGGCCTCCCTCTCTCCCGTCTCTGCCCCTACAATCCCTTCAGAATGCCTCTGCCAGTCTCATCCACCTCACCCCCGCTCTGCGAGTCCCTTCACTAGCTCTCCATCCACTGTAGAATTAAATTCAAAATCCTTATCCTTACCTACAAAGCTCTCACTAACTCAGCTCCCCACTACCTGTCCAAACTAATCACCAAATACACCCCAGCCCGCTCCCTAAGTTCAAACAGTAACCTGTGCCTACTAGCCTCTCCCCGGATCACCTTTTCCCATGATAGACTGCAGGATTTCTCACACGCAGCCCCCATCCCCTGGAACACTCTCCCTCATACTATCAGACTTTCCCCCAGTTTCCCTTCCTTCAAATTCTCCCTTAAGACATTCCTATTCAGGCAAGCCTACCATCCGACTCACTAATACACCTCACTACCCTAACCAGTCCATCACTCTCACCTTGCAGCCCTCTCCTCCTATTTCCAACACCAACCCTTCTAGATTGTAAATTCCCATGGGAATAGGGCCCTTGTTTCCTCCTGTACTGGTTTGTGAAATGTTGTTCAGTCTCAATGTATTGTAACCCTGTATATATTGAGCCCATTGTTCAGCGCTGTGGAATATGTTGGCGCTATATAAATAAAGAATAATAATAATATTACAGCTGTCTGTTAAAAATATAATTTTCCCTTGAAGCTGTTGTAATTATAACTCCAAAAAATATCTTTAGTCAATATTATTGAAGATATATGTTTCACATTGTCTTTTTAAAGGTATAGAAGACAATGAAAAATAACAGACATAATCAAAGGTTGACTCCTTATCCTGGAAGAGTCAGGAACTCAAGAGGTCTTCATCAACTACTCTGAGAAGATCAATGCCAAATTTCAACATCTCAAAAGAGATGAAAGAGACAACTCCATCAAATCATACATGTTTATGATTAGTTATTAAAAATTTCAGAGTACTTTGACACAGCCCATCCGTACTAGAATTCTGATAAGTTCTTAGCACCAGCTATATACGACATATATATCCTTAGAAATTAGATAAAAGCCTTCCTCATGAACTCTATAAGCCGTGTAGGAAGTTTCTCTTCAATTGTGAAGTACTAGACCAGTATCTATTTCTGAAATGGTAGCCTCTGATTCAGAGAAAATTAACATTCTGGCAGCTGGGAGAACGAGATCTTCAAAGCAGTACATGCTTTTGAGACAGTACACCATTTTCTATCTCTGTGTATTAAAGAAGGCATACATTTTATATGCCTTTTGATCCTTTCTTTGATAAAAAAAGTCTAAATGATTTCACATCACTTTTTATAAGACATAATAACTTCATACAATAGAACAAGGCTGTTCAGCAGTTTTATTTTCCAATGTCTAGAAAATATGTATGTGAAGCAGTGTTACAAGTGAACATGGATGATAAAAAAAACATGAAAGCGTTTCCTATATCGAGGATTATAAAGTAAGGCAGTCACAGATTATGTAAAAGAACATCATTTATCAATGCTTGGGGCACATGAAAAACACAAAGATTTGAAGTTAATGTATATATCAGATTTTTTTTCACTGTACTCATGATGGTTGCTGGTAACATGGGTGGCTGTGTGCATATCCCATACAACTAACATAGCAGAGAGACCCATATTTTAGAAATTCTGCTGGGACTGCATATGGGTGCCGTTTCATACCCTTCCAAATTCAATATAGGTCTTTTTGCTATCCACTTTTTAAAGTGGTGGTTTTTGGGAAATGTCAATATAAGTCCATGAGTCATGAATAGCTTTGCCATGCCATGTTTAATTTCAAGGAAAATTCTACACATTTTTTTAATGACTTTGCCTTAAGTGCTGCTTCAAACTTATACACTTAAGATAAACTTAGGAGGCGGGGTATGGAGGGGTTAAATAATAACCCCTGTACTCCCTTGCATTGAAGCAGTGCTGTCACAGGCCTGATGCTCACTCATTTTAGCAAATCAGATGCCTCTCACGCAATTGCATTCCTGTGCTGTGCATTCCCAACTTAAACCCCGGAGTAGGGTGACTCTTTTATTAGGCAAATTAGGCGGCTGCCTAAGGTCTCGCTCTCATAGAAGCCTAAAGGCTGCCTAGCTTGCCTAGGGACAGCGAGGTGCCCACTGTGGATGGGAACATCCCCTAAGCACAAAGCTCCAGTATTGGGCACTCCGAGTCCGGAACCGGAGCTTCTCTGGCGGCAGAAAAGGCGCAGCAGTGTTCTTCCCCTGCCATCAGGCTGCAATGATAGAGAGTGAGGAGGGGACAGAGAGAACGAAGAGTGAGATCGTGGTAAGAGAACTTCCTGAGCAGGGGGGGGATTGGAGGTCCTTTTGTAACAGGGAAAACAGAGAAATTGTGGCGATGGGGGGGGTAAAGGAAGCCAGCTGTGATATCACTCCTTTCCCTCCAGCTCTAGGCTCTTGAAACTTAACCCCCTCCCTCCCTGTGACAGACTTTTTATTTTTTAAAGGACCTTTAAAAAAAAGTTGGAGAACGTCAATTCGCCATGGCCACTTCCGCGCTCTTCAGTGACGTTCTCCAACTTTTTTGTGGTGTTTTGTTGACTCCATCTTCGTCGCACTACAGTGACCATTCAGTGAATAGTGAATTGTGCAGCTCTCTTAATCAGCATACACTCATTACTGTGAGTTTTATTGCTGTGGGGCTCTGTGATGCATGTAGGGCCAGCCCAAGCCTCTGTGCTGCCGGGAGACATGAATGAAATGCTCCCCCCAACAAAAAAAACATGCGGCGTCTATGAGCGTATCACAGAGCCCCACAGCAATAAAACTCACTGAAATGTGTGGTGTGTATGAGCGTATCACAGAGCTGCACATCAATAAAACTCAAAGTAATGTGCAGTGTGTATGAGCAAATCACAGAGCACCACGGCAATAAAACTCGCAGTAATGAACAGTATGTATGAGTGTATCAGAGCCGGTGGTCCAGTGGCTGTGGGCTTTGAAAGTGATCTGTGCGCAGACCAAGACCCACACTGGAGTCTGGACTCGAGCGTCAGCAATCGCTTTTGACCTGTCACCTGACCGCCAGTGCTCTCTGATAGTCAGTAAATGTCGGCGGTCAGGTGACAGATCATCAGCGATCGCTGCCGGCACTCGAGTGCAGACTGCAGAGTGGGTTGTGGTCTACGCACAGATCGCTTTCAGAGCCCACAGTCACCGGACCACCAGGGATTATAGATCAAGAGTCCCGGCAGCTGTCCATGGGATCGGCCACCGGGACACAAATTCTTGCATTGGCCCCAACTCAGGCAGGGATCAGCAAGGTGTTTGCCTGGGACGGGCCAGTGGCAAGAATTTGCTGCCCCACAGAATTTGCTGTTTCCAACGGCACCATGGTCGGGCCAGCCTTGGATGTACGCATACACCCATGCTGTCCTCTAAAATATTTAGGAATAGCTTGGCTCTGTAGGGCCCCATAACTAAGCTTTGCATAAGGCCTCCCAAACCTAGAGCTGCCATTCCCCAGGAGGGTTGTCAATCAAGGGCTGACTATCAGGCCTTCGAGAAGTGGAACCCCCCCCCCCCATTTGGGAAGTTGAATCCTGTTGGGAAACCAGACCAAGAAAAGAGGGAGGATTAGAGTCCTTATGGCCTATGTGTTGTATTGTTCAAATAGAGTTACTCAAATGCCATACTTCAGTTAAGTTTTGCTAAGGTATACTATTACCACTACTCATTAATCATTACAGGTTGGGCAAACGTTATCCAGAAACAGATATCTGGAAAACTCCAAAATCCGGAATTTCAGTCTTACTTATGTTCCAAACGGGTCCTTCTGCATTCTCACACTCCTCTAATGACTGCAGCACTATGAGGAACATGCTGGGAGATGCTGTGCAACTCCAGTGTGTCGTGTTACAAAGAGAGCCATGCTGGATATGTACAGCATGTCCCTCGAAAAGGGCTGCTCAGCGTCACAGGATCTCAAGGGTCTCAAGCAATACAGATATGCGTTGCTCATCCTGTATTACTACTTCCATAGCATGTACATTTTCAGCAAACGGACCAAAATTACATATTTAAGAGTCAAACAGGAGGGGCATAGCGAGCCTGGTTCAGATGAGCTTACAATCTAAAGGAGTTGGAACTAAGGAGAACAAAAAGAACAACTCTGTGGCTTTTATAGTTCCTTATTACATGTAACCATAAAAATATATGTATAAGCACAGTGCACTTTAATATTAGAATAACCTTTTTAATATTTATAAGTATTTTTACACAAAGGAAATCGAGTATTTACAGAGGTGCTATACACACTGCCCACGGACTGAAACCAGGCCGAACACATCATCATCTATCAGTGACTAGGTAGCGCCAAACAGAGAAACTTATTTGTATTCTCTTTATAAAGAACAACTTACTGGAAAGATGGGAGATCAGCAGGTATGGTATCTGTTTCTGGATAGATATTGGAAAGAAATACATAGAATTTATTATGTTCCTCGCTGTACTTCATTCAGTTAACCTTATAAAATAAACTGCATCTGGTGATTAAATGCTGATTAACTTTTACACTGGATTCAAAAAGTGAAAATCAAAATATGTTTATAGAAAGCTGTAATTACGTGTTCTTATTTTAGGCCGAAAATAAAAGTAATTAATTTGCGTGATCTTTGGAGATTTTAATTAGAAACCGTGATAAAGATTAAAAGTAAATCCAAAAAAAGATTAAAAGGTCAGCCACCCCAACACTTTTATTTTAAAAGATATAAAATAAATCATACATATCAACGGAGCAGAATACAAAATGAAACATACACGGTCCATTTTTAATGTTGCGTACACTTCTTCCTAATGGATGCATAAAATGGACAATGTTTATGAGCTGTTGCGATTTTTTCGGTTTACAGAAAGTTTATTGATACAGTGTAGCGATCAGTCCTGGCTGCCTGCCAAGATCTCAGTCGCTAAGAGTAGCGTGCCCTCTTGTAAACTCGATGAAACTTAATAGCTGTATTTTTTTATTTGCTTGTTTTGTGAGTGAGAGATCTGAGACTTGTAACGGACACGATAAGATTAGAACTGATCCCTACATCGTGTCCAAATAATCCCAGTGCCATCCTCACTTAAGAGTTTTTTGCTTTTTTTATTCTGGCTAAAATAAAACCATGCAATGCCATTCAAACTAGAACTGTTGGTACAAAAGATAATTGTATACATCTTTGGGTGTATTTTTGTGTTCAAGGGTTCCTCACGTGCAAACCAAATATAAATCTGAACCCAGTACTCTGTCCAGCAGTTTGCAGTCATCAGTAAGTAGATGGTGCTCCTCTTGTGCCTCACTGGTAGCGTTCAGGAATGTGTTTTAATATAAGCAATGATTAATGGTTCAGTTCGTTCAAACTTTCATCAGGATCTTGGTGAGAGTTCAAACAAACTCAAATGAAATATATATAATTTTCTCAGAACTAGCATTTCCAAAAACAGACATGAAAGTGGGAGTAGTGAAAATGCATAGTATTTGTCCAAAACGTGAGAACGTTGTGATGCTGACTGGTAGTATGACATCACACACTCTAACCACCATAATCACTATTATGATGTGCAGGACAGATTTAGGTGCTAACTTTTCCTCTTAGCTATTTTAGGAAATTAATCCTCTTGTCTTTCTGTAGATCAGCGCTTTCAAAACCTGTCCTTGGGACTTCTTAATGGGCCAGATTTTAAGCATCACCTTAGGGAAATGCAGATTAAATAGTATAATCAGTGAGCAGCAAAGTATATCACCTGTGCTGTGCTTCAGATATTTGGAAAACCTGGCCTGGTTGTGGGTCCTGAGGACAGGAGAGGGAAACACTCATGTAGATCAACTTTGCCCTACTTTAACTTTTGTACCAGCTGGGTGGAGTAGAGGTAACATCACTGCTTTATGACTGTGGAGACACAGGTTCAAATCACAGCAAGAGCACCTCTCCAGTAAGTGTCCTTGGACAAGACACCTAACAGTACATACTCATCACCCATGACATACCTGAAAACGAGAGAAATGTCAATGTATCCTTCCTGGAAAATACTTTCTCAAAAAAAAATAGAATATGAAGGTGGGAGAAAAGGACCAAGCAGCTAAAAGAAAAGAAAACAAACAAAAAAACAAAAACTATTTTGAACACTGGCTAAAAATGCTTTGACGTCTGACATCTTAATGTTTATTGAATAGATGCTTTATTGTTTGATTAGTTCAGCTTCTGTGCGCTCATACAGGTCATGAAGTTTCTTTGTAAAACGGAAGGCACCAGCAATGACAAAAATCTATCAGTATTGCTACATATATTTAAATTTGTTTGACAAATAAATAATTCAAAACGCTTCAGATTTGATATCCATCTCCAGTGACATTGGCCAACGTCTTGTTACCCCCCCCCCCGCTTTCTCCTCTCTACCCACTCCCTGGCTTTGCAGGAAGACATCCCTGCATCCCTTGGGTGATGTGCCAAGCTCTTAAGTATGCCCTCTGCTAGTCTCGGAAGTTGCCAGATAGAAAATAAAGACATGAGCTTGCCAGCTGCCCTTGTATCTCACAGTTTGTGCATATGATACTGTCAAGTCGTAGCAACCCATATCAGATAATCAATCACCTGGCAAAGAAAAAGATGAAGAAAACAGGAGCGTTGAAATGTTGGCACCTTCCCTGTAAAATATTAGCGATAGTCATGTAAATAATACTGTGCAAGGCAGTTAGTAGATGGCTAGCAGCATCGCGGTACACTTAAAAGTTGGTGTCAGAGGTCAGCCTTGCACATTTCGGCGAGACTCTGGAGGAACATGGCTGCTCATTTATTCATCCATTCACAAATCTCAATTTTATTGCGGTTGTAATATGCCTGAGGCACGCCGCAGACCGACTGTGTAACAGTTACTGTGACTTCACGCTGTGAACGGCCGAGTTTAATAATTGGGCTGCAAATATCAAATGGCAAAGCAAAAAACAAAGAGCCCAAAGACTGCCTGCAGATCATATTATTAAGGGTTATGTTATATAACTTGTCTGGGTGATAATTACGTCATATTGTTTGGTAATCAATTTTTTTTATTTTTTTGGAGTAGCAGTTTTATTTTCAGTATCAGAGGACTTTAGATCTGATCTGATCTAATATGTGATCATGGAGCAATTCTACTTTAGCAGGTATTGCTGTGAATGCACTATTACTAAAACGTCAATGTACTGCTTCACAGAGTGTACAAGGGGTGTTTACTGATGAGAATCGAGCAATTTCTTACAACATTGTTTTTATATTTTATAGACTCGTTGCTGGGAGTTTTATTGCTTTTCAGCTCTGTATTACATCCACACCCTCAATAAATGGAGAAGCCCCTAAATAGACACCTGCACTCCCCAACCATATGGGGAGCCACTAAAAAGGTGGGACAGTAACCTCCCTGGCGGTGTTCCCTAGTGTGTCTCGGGGTTAAATTTCACCTCTCATTACCTCTCCATGCGCTCCCTCGATGATCTCTGCAGTCTCCTCCGGCGATCGCGGTGTTTTACTTCCTGGATTCCTTCACGTGAGGAAGGAACCAGGAAGTATAAGGTCGCGGTCGCCGGGGGAGGCAGCTGGGGACATTGAGGGAGCGCAGGGACAGGTGATGTATCCAGCGGCATCCCGAGTGTTGCTCGGGGTTACCGCTTCCAACATAGGAATTTAACCCCGAGCCACACTCAGGATGCCGCTAGGGGGGGGGGGAAAAAAACCCAAAACTGACCGCTTTCAGCAAAGAATTTTCACAATAAATAGACCGCTATGGAGGTTAAGGAAAGAACAGTGGGACAGAGGGACGATGATGTCCTTCCAAAGTAAGAAGCTTGGGAGGCGAGACTGAGCGTCCAAAAATCAACTTTAAATCAGTTTCAAAGAAGTGAATGAATGGATGAAACAGTTGCTTATACTTGACTCCTATTTACAGAGGCCAGGTGGGATGCCGTCTCATCTTTGCAGCCACCTTTGTAAATCTGTGAGTCAGCTGGTCTCTCTCTGCAATGTGTCCTTGAAAGACCTGTATTTTTGGGTGGTCGTAAGATCTGACCATGGAAACATATGTCCTAACCACTTCCTGAAGACAGTCATTTGGAAAACTGAGCCTATACGCCTGGCATTCTAAGTGCTGCAATCGCTGCCGGTAAGGCTGGTTTAGTTACACAATGATCCCATGTGGAATGACACGATGTGTTAAAATAGCCGTTTTGCTAATGCTTCGTTTTTTTTCTACCCTTCTTTAATCTTCTTTCCACATTTGGAATTGAATATCCTGTGTGCTACAACATGGTGTTCAAATCAAAGGCAGGGGGATTTGGGGAATTTCAGAGACTGAACAAGGATGGATATATGCAGCAGTATACATATTCTCTTTAAACTCAATAATAAACATTGTATATATATACTGACTGTAAATATTGTCATATATATGTGTATATATATATATAAAACCAGAGTCCCACATTCACTGGCTCATGAATCTTGCAAACCCTAGTGCGACCACACCTCATCATTATCAACATTCTGAGATACACTCAATGTTTTACAAAACAATATTCATTTATTATTTTCTTTTTTATTTTTGATAAGTGTGGATGTTTCAGTTTCAGTCTCTGATGATAATCCACCGCTGACTGCAATTCCAGCTACTTATCATAAAGGCACAAAAATTTGTATTGTCTTCAAGACCTGGAGTGTATCTCAACATGTTTTACATACATATGTATATATTTGCAAATCGGGTGGTAATCCAGCATATAAAACAATTTATATATATAAAGTGTTGTTTGGAGACTTATAATGGTTATAAAAATGTTACACTTATTTGCAGCATACATTAGATCTAAATAGAAAAAAAAGCAAATGTATCTTTATTTAAAATACAATGCTTGTTTCCATAGGAGTGAATGACCAATCTATTAGGGTTTGCAACTTTGCACACATGAAACATGTCTTGAAAATCGTAAATAATCACACACTGGCAGTTTTCATGCTCTTCACCGTGAAAATAAAGAAAACATCCACAAAGTGTAAATAAAAGCCTGAAATGTGAACAAACAGGACCAGTTCACATAGAAAGCTCCTGCTCTGTGTGTAATAGTTATCTTTGTGCGTCACAGGTAACAAAGGCCAGTCTAGAAGTCAGAGAGGAGGGAGGTGGAAATAAGGCTATAATGTAGACTATGATAGTGTCAGCAATAGCCAAAGCACATTGTTAATGTAACTCTAACTCGCTGACATTATGCAAAATATCTTACATTCCGACAAAATCTCCAAAATGGAATTTTTTTTACAAAATATACTTGGACTTATTAGTGATATTAATATATACACAATCCAAAATGGGATTATGTGAGCACTCGGACACAAGGACTAAGTGACTGTTATATAGCAAAGCAGTTGTCCCACACTCGCATGTAAAGCAAATTGCTTGCTCCATTGCCGCAAATCGCCATATAACGGTCGTTCGACCGTTCGCCGAACATTTCCACGTGTTTGCCGCGTGTTCGTCCACAATGCACCACAATGGACCACAATGCACTTTTCCAACGGCCTGAAGCTTGTAATTGGCTACAGCCTTGCACCTGACCACAGGTCAGGTTCAAGACTATGCCAATCAGGGCTCAGAGTCCTGATTGGGCAAATTTTGCCCAATCATGGGCTCACAGAGCTAAGTCCCGCAGGACACTATATAAGGCTTCCCCGCAGCCCTAGCGTGTGTGTTACAGGAGTGAATCAGAGAGGAGAGGAGATTGTTGCATTTGCAGGGACAAGCTGACAGTGGCAAATAGCAGGGGACTGGAAGCCTGGCTGTGAAATATCATACCACAGTTGAATCAGAGTTCATCTTTATCTATTCAGAGTTGAATCTGGGTCTTGTTGCCAGCTATCAGGGTGTATCACTGTTATAGCAGAGTTCTGGAAAATCTGTATATCTTTAATCTAATTCTAGATACCATAGAATACCACAGTTGAATCAGAGTTCATCTTTATCTATTCAGAGTTGAATCTGTGTCTTGCCAGCTATCAGGGTGTATCACTGACTTATAGCAGAGTTCTGGAAATTTGAATCTGTGTCTTTACAGCTATCAGGGTGTATCACTGACTTATAGCAGAGTTCTGGAAATTTGAATCTGTGTCTTGCCAGCTATCAGGGTGTATCACTGACTTATAGCAGAGTTCTGGAAATTTGAATCTGTGTCTTGCCAGCTATCAGGGTGTATCAATGACTTATAGCAGAGTTCTGGAAATTTGAATCTGTGTCTTGCCAGCTATCAGGGTGTATCACTGACTTATAGCACAGTTCTGAATATCTTTACTCTAGATAACACAGTTGAATCAGAGTTCTGCCTATCTCCAATCTTTATACCAGAGTTGAATCAGAGTTCTGCATATCTCCAATCTATATACCAGAGTTGAATCAGAGTTCTGTATATCTCTAATCTATAGATCACTCACCATGTCAGAAAGACCAAAAAAGACAGGCAGATGCTCCCAGACACAGATAAGAGGGCAAGCAGCCTCTGTGTCGGAAGGCTGTGCCCCTGGTTGTCGTGGAACTGGTGCATCCTCTGCAGGGGCACACTTGTCCTTTCTAACTGGTGCTGGCCGTCTAATGCAGCAGCAACATACAGAGGATTTGGTGGATAGGCTAACCAGGCCATCCTCATCCTCCGAGTCCTCTGCCAGCCAAGCTTGTAGTGGTTTACAGTCCACCTCAGCTACCAAAACATCTAATTCAGCCTCCATGTCCACAGCTACTCCTGCCGTAGCCTCACCATCATACACAGAGGAGTCAGCTGAATTGTTTAACTACAATGACAGTGACATGCTGTTTGAGGATGCGCAGCAACTCCAGTGCTCTGATTCAAACTCTGAGGTTGAGGAAGGGAGTAAAATCAGCCTAGAGGGAGGGGATGCCAGTGACACACAAAGAACTGGCACTTATGTTCCCCCAGCAGCTGCAGCATACTGCCAGGTTGGCTCCAGTGACGAGGAGATAGGAGGTGATGACGATGATGAGGTCACTGACTCCACCTGGGTGCCTGATCGAACAAAGGAGTCACGTGAGGAGGAGGAGGCACAACAAAAACGAGGCACAATGTACTCTATGAGCAACCGTAGGCAGTCCAAGGCATCAGATGTCAAAGCTGCTCAGGTGCAGAGAGCTGTTGTCTCGCAGCACACGTCCAGGAACTCTACTGTCTGGGAGTTCTTCACGACATGTGCAGCAGACTGCAGCGATGCTATTTGTAAGCTATGTCTGAAGAGGATCAAGCGTGGGAAAAACATCAGACGCTTGGGTACAACCTGCTTGATGCGACATATGACCACCTGTCATGCATCCCATTGGCACAACACTCTGCATAGGTCCTCCTCCTCATCTGTCTCTACCTCCACTATATGTCCTGCCATGTCATTACCTAAAACCTCCACTGACAGGGATGATGCTACAGTAATGGGTGTACCAGGTCCTTCCTCACAATGTGACAGCATCCCATCAGCTGCAGATTTACACAGTCAGATTTCGTTGCCCCAGCTGCTGCAGCGTAAGAAAAAATATAGTCCCAACCATCCCCTTGCACAGCATCTAAATGCCAGCTTGGCAAAATTACTCACATTACAGCTGCTGCCTTTCCAGCTGGTGGACTCTTCCTCCTTCCGTGAATTTGCTGAATGTGCTGTACCGCAGTGGCAGGTTCCAAAACGCCAGTTCTTTTCGCGGAAGGCCATTCCAGCACTATACCAGTACGTGGAAGACAATGTTATGGAGTCATTGGGAAAGGCAGTCAGCAGCAAGGTGCACATTACTTTAGACACGTGGTCCAGCAAGCATGGACAGGGCCGTTACATTTCCTTCACGGCACACTGGGTAACTCTGGTTGCAGCTGGGAGGGATCCAGGATGGGGCTCTGTGCTGGAGCTTGATCATCCACCATGCCTTCAGAAAGCTGCTTATATGAGGTCTGTCTGCTCCACCACCTCTTCCTCTTCCTCCTCCTTCTCTGTCTCTGGCGAAATGGCAGTTAAACCGACGAGTGGCAGGGGCTACGTAATGGCTCAAGCAAAAAGATGCCATACTGTGCTTGAGCTGGTTTGTTTAGGGGACAGGAGCCACACCGGGCCAGAAATTCTGTCAGCTCTGCAGGGGCAGGCACAGAGATGGTTAACACCATGCCAGCTTGAGCTGTGAATGGTTGTCTGTGATAATGGCAGCAACCTTCTCTCCACCCTACGCCTGGGTAAGTTGACGTATGTACCATGCCTAGCACACGTCCTAAATCTGGTGGTACAGTGTTTCCTAACCAGGTACCCAAGGCTGGCAGAGCTTCTCAGTCAGGCCAGAAAAGTCTGCAGCCACTTCAGACGGTCATTCGCAGCAAGTTCCCCCCCCCCTGCAGTGGCGGATGATCAAGGATGCATGCAC
Organism: Leptobrachium leishanense; assembly: GCA_009667805.1. Lineage (NCBI taxonomy): Eukaryota > Metazoa > Chordata > Amphibia > Anura > Megophryidae > Leptobrachium > Leptobrachium leishanense. The sequence continues at coordinate 423,068,752 of CM019063.1, read as the reverse complement.
TGTACTGTCACCATTTGAGGAGGCAACAAGGATGTGAGCAGGGACAGTGCATGCATCAGTGACACAATTCCTTTAGTGTTCCTGCTGGAGCACACTCTGCGGAAGATTATAGATGTGGCACTAGAGGCAAAGCAGCGGGAGGAAGAGGAGGACTTCCCTAGCTCTCAAGGCCCCAGTCTTTACGCAGACAGCATTCCTGCGTGTCCTCAGATCAGACAGGAGGAGGATGAGGATGAAGAGGAGGAATATTTAAGTTGTGGGGGCATTGAAGGTGGGGATTCCTCAAGGGAGGGTTTTGTGTCCCCAGAAACCCAAGGACTAGTACGTGGCTGGGAGGAGGTAGTGCACGATACGGTCATCCTCAGCGACCAGGAACACTCAGAAGCTAATGACACCTCCAACCTACGCTGCATGGGCTCCCTTATCCTGCAAAGCCTGCTAAAGGACCCCAGGATTCGTGCTATGAAGGTCAGGGATCATTACTGGTTGGCAGCCCTTCTTGATCCACGATACAAGGGTAAGGTTGCAGAGCTCATCCTGCCCTCACAGAGGGAGGACAGGATGAAACAACTTGAGGACACTCTAAAGCAACACTTGTGTAACACCTTTCCAGGCACTGGTAGGTTACCAAGTGATGACACAGGTTCTTCTGACGCTTCAGTTGATCAGTGGAAGTATGGTGAAGGAGGCCGCTTGACTGATGCCTCTTGCAATTTTTTTAGTCCACGGCACCCAGGGAAGTCAAATGTAGGCACCCATTGCCAGCGTCTTCACCATATGGTGCAGGACTACCTAGGGGCAAGGGCAGACCTGGATACCTTTACAGCAGATGATCCACTGGCTTACTGGGTGTTGAGATTGGATCACTGGCCAGAATTTAGCCAATATGCTATGCAGCTACTAGGATGCCCTTCATCCAGCGTGCTTTCTGAAAGGACGTTCAGTGCCCCTGGAGGTTTTGTCACAGACAAAAGAGTGCCTCTGTCCACCGACTCTGTAGACCGGCTGACATTTATAAAAATGCATCAGTCCTGGATCAGCAGCTATCACTTCCCTGATGCTGATGTAACTGAATAGATCGGGGATCTCTTCTGCATTCCCAAAACCTCCACCACTGCACTCTTCCACAATACCTCAGAGGGGTTACGTTGTGAAGGCACTAGCTGGCAACAAAGGCCCAATATTTGGGTGCGCTGCCATTGACGCGTGTACCAGATTCATATCATTTTAATATTTGACCGCAGGGTCCACCCCTGCACTCTTCCACAATATCTCAGAGGGGTTACGGTGTGAAGGCACTAGCTGGCACCAAAGGCCCAATATTTGGGTGCACTGACGCGTGTACCAGATTCATATCATTTTTATATTTGTCCGCAGGGTCCACCACCACTGCACTCTTCCACAATACCTCAGAGGGGTTACGGTGGTGAAGGCACTAGCTGGCACCAAAGGTCCAATTTTAATGCACCTGTTGTTACTTTCATCCAAAGCCTGCATAAGTTTCACCATAATTTAGCCAAAAAATCACTAAACTTGTTCTGTGTGTCCTAAAACGTCTACTCTTTTCATACAGGCTGCCGCCCCAAGCAGTTGTTTATGAATAGATTAAAGGAAAACTATTTACCGTCATTTGAAATGTCATTTTTTTGTTTTTAAATGTTTCTATACATCCTACAAATCCGCCACTTCACGGGCCGGTTATGAGGACTTCCTAGGCATGATATTTGAAGGAATTTTTTGTTTTTATTCTTAACCTTTATGTTATGGAAAAATCACTGTTCCTTTAAAAGTTTGTTTTTTAAAACTTTTTGTCCTTGTTTCCTTGTCCCCCAGGGCACTACCCGGACCCCCATACACCTTTTATGGCCAATATCTTGCATATATGCCCTCTAGGAGGGCACTCTAAAAATTGAACGTTCGAGTCCCATTGACTTGCATTGAGTCGTGTTCGTGTTCGAATTCAAACTTTTTAAATTGTTCGGGTTCTAATGTGAACTGAACACGGGGGTGTTCGGCCCATCCCTACATATAACCACCAAATATATCAAAAGGTACGCATGGAGACTATCCCAATAAACTAAATATTCTTATAGCAGAATATAATCTTTTGGGATAGTGTGGAAAAAAATATATATATTTCCTTGGGTCAAACTCTACATCCAATCAGTGATATCCAAGGTATCTCCTAAAGATGAGTATGTCAGCATTAGTTATAAGAATGTATTTTTTCAAAAGAATTCTAAATTTGTTTTGAGAGGCATCAGTTTCTTGTAGTTATTTGACTTTATTTGTAGTGTAAAGGAGAGCATAAAACAGACTTAGTGATGTCAGGACCATCTCTACTGACGGTTGGAATGAAATAGAATAAAATAATAATTCGATTTTATATTCTCTATACAAATTGGAAAGATATCCGAGGTTTGCATAGAGGGATTTTGTCAGGACTCAATCACACAAAACAAAAGTTACAAAGCCCATACAATAGTTTAATTGCATTTAATTGCTATTATTATTGTTATTACTATTATTATTACAGTTGTGCTCAAAACTTTGCATATCCTGGCAGAAATCATAAAATGTCGGCATACAAATTGAAAATATGACTGATCATGACAAGGATAGTGATTATATGAAGCCATGTATTATCATATACTTGTTTGGTTTCTTTTTAGGTCATAATGATAACAGAAATCACTCAAATATACCTGATCAAACGTTTACATACCCTGGAACCAAAGGCGTCGCTATGGGGGATCCAGGGGGCATTGCCACCCCCCTAGGTTATTCCTTGCCCCCCACATGCCACCCCCCACCCACCAGGATTCAGCATCCAGCTTCCCCCACATCTTCTGACCGATGTATCTCTGGTCCACTGCTTCGTACATGGTCGCTCAAGATGTCATTAGAAAGAGCAGCATCTGGCCTTTCCAATGATTGGAATGACTACATTCAGTGTAAAGGCAAAATCATAAATTATAAAATAAAAACGTAACAATTTTTTTTCACAGAATGCAAAAAGCTCAGCAGTGAAAGAGTTAATGGTCAGACTATATATTACATTGTGTATTACTTTCGTTTTTGCCTTGGTTTAGTTATTAAGGGGTAAACTTCATTCCTCGCAATATACATTTTATTTTTTCATTTATTAATGGCATTTTAGGTGTTAATGGGTAGGCTATGTGTCTCACAGTGTATGCATCTCATGTTTTCCCTTGATTACTGGCATTTTAGAGGTTAATGGGTAGGCTACATGCCTTGCAGTGTATATATTTCACATTTTCACTTGATAACTGACATTTTAGGAGCTAATGGATAGGTTACATGCCCCACAGTGTATTCATTTAATGTTTTCACTTGATTAATGGCATTTTAGGGGTTAATGGGTAGGCAACATGCCTCAGTCTATTCATTTTAATGTTTTCCTTTTTGTTAATGGCATTTTAGGGGTTAATGGGTAGGCTAGATGGCTCAGTCTATTCAATTCATGTTTTCCCAAGATAAATGGCATTTTTAATGGGTAGGCTACATGCCTCACTGTTTATATTTTATTTTATTTTCCTGGGTTTATGGCATTTTAGAGGTTATTATGGAAGTTAGAATCGAAAAGGTCAATTCATCTGTAGATCCTTTGCTTTTTGTCACATTTCGGGGAATCAATTTCACTGAAAATACGCTGAATTCCCTATTTAGTGAATGGTCACCGTAATTTGCAAAAATTGGAGTCGCCAAAGCAGTTAACGGATGTCGGCGAAAACCGCAGAATTGCAGCAAATAAAATATTGAATTTCTGTACCAGGTTAGTACAACAAAAAGGTTTCATTGTATCACATTACTGTGGGATTATGGAATCTTAGTTATATATACTTATTTAGGTTTTTCAGTGGTTTGATTTAGTGGCGAAAATTGTTAGTGCCCCCAGTTTTGACTGTGGTCTCTTATGTGCCCCCCTATATATATTGTTCCTAGAGTCACCACTGCATGGAACATTTGGCTTTGTTACAGACACACAAGGTGACACATGTACGTGAAAATGTCAATTACAGGTAAAAGGTTCCCACATCTGTGGCTTTTTAAATTGCAATGAGTGTCTGTATATAAATAGTCATTGAGTTTGTTAGCTCCCACGTGGATGCACTGAGCAGGTTATATACTGAGCTATGGGGAGCAGAAAAGAACTGTCAATAGATCTATGTAACAAGGTAATGGAAAGATGGAAAAGGATATAAAGATGGAAATGGATATAAAATGATATGAAAAGCCTTGAAAATGCCAGTCATTATTGTTGAATCAATTATTAAGAAGTGAAAAATTTGGGGATCTTTTGATACCAAGCCAAGGTCAAGTAGACCAAGAAAGATTGCTGCTACAATTGCCAGTAGAATTGTTTGGGATACAAATACAAGCTGCTCTGGGAAACAGAGAACATGGTTGTTTCAAGGAGCACAATTGAATGATACTAGAACAAAAATGAACTGCATGGTCAAGTTGCCAGAAAGAAGCCTTTACTGTGCCAATGCCGCAAAAAAGCCCAGTTACAATATGCCTGACAACAGCTTATCACGCCTCACAGCTTCTGCCATAATGTAATTTGGAATATCGAGACCGAAATAGAGATTTTTGGTCACACAAGCGCTTTTTTTGGTGGGAGGTCAACAAGGCCTATTGTGACAAGAATACCATCCCCACTGTGAAGCAGGGTGGTGGGTCAGGGTTGTTTGAGGGGGGCGTAAGCTCTAAAGACATGGGGAATCTTGTGAAAATTGAGGGCAAGACAAGTGCAGCATGTTATCAAAAAATACTGGCAGACAATTTACATACTTCTGCATGAAAGCTGCGCATGGGACGCTCTTGGACTTTCTGGCATGACAATAACCCTAAGCACGAGGCCAAGTTGATTCTCCTGTGGTTACAACAGAAAAAGGTGACGATTCTGGAGTGTTCATCACAGTCTCCTGACCTTAATAATATCGAGCCACTCTGGGGAGATTTTAATTAAACGTGTGGTTCATGCAAGACAACCATAGACTTTGCATGATTTGGCAGTTTGTTAAGACGTATAGGCAGTTATACCACCTGGAAGAATTCGGGGCCTCATAGACAACTAATACAAAAGACTGCATGCTGCCATTGATGCTAAAGGAGGCAATACATAGTATTAAGAACAAAGGGTATGCAGACTTTTGAACAGGGCTCATTTCATTTTTTTATTTGCTCCATTGTTTTGTTTTATGATTGTGCCATTTTATTATGACCTACAGTTAAATATGATCCCTATAAGAAATAAAGAAAGGTGTCTGCTATCTTTAGTTTTCTTTAAAATTGGTACATACACCTGTAGCGCTCACTCCCGGAGGAGCCGCTGAAAATGAACCACGGGTCAGTCTCCCCGCACTAGGGAATAAATATACTCCAACACGCTGAACAGTTTTATAATTTAAAAGGTTTACTAAAAGGTTTGCAGCTCTTAAGACACGGTATATGCAGGAAGATTTACAGTACTTTCGTAACACGATAAACGCGTAGCGGTAAAAGAAACGAAAACACGAGGGCTTCGTATTTTCGGAAAAACCCCGACCGAGCAGAAAATTAAAAGATACGAAATTCGAGGAAAAACCGCGTAGCGGGACACAACAAAATACACAGTTCTCGTATTACGATAGACGCGCGGCGGGAACAAAAAAAAGGAAAAAATCGTTCAGAATGTAGCTTTTTCTTTGCCCCCTTGTATGGATTTTGAAAAAGGAAAACAGAGTCCTGCACAGGTTAAGTCCCAGAACTTGAAGTGATATATATTTATATATGTAGGGTACCCGGGTACTTTTCTACTGGCCAGTGAGCTCACTTTAACGATGTCTTCGACTAGTCAGTTGGGGCCCTGTGGGTTTTAGAAGGAAACAGCAGTGTACGCTTAAATTTACACACGGCCTTGGGGGCCTCTCACCCATCCGGCGCAAGCTTGAGGTTCCGCTGACCCAGGACGTCTCTCCGCTCGATATTGACTGGGGACGCCGACCACCGGATCTGTTGTCTGGCCTTCTGTCTGTCAGCCGCAACTCAGCCAGCTTACCGCCTGCTCCCCGCTTCCATCGACCGCGGTACTCCTTACTCGAGGGGTCTTCTCTCCTCAGCACTGCACCCGGAATACAGCTGGTGATGTCTCTCTCCGCAAGGCTGGGTGGCCCGATTGTGAGGCCCAATCCACTCTGTCTGCACTCCGGCCTAGCTCTTGATCTCTCCTTCTGTGTGTGTCTCTGTGCATCCGCTCTCCTCAGCTCTCTGGCGCGTTCTGCCTGCTCTCCACGAGGTGCAGGATGTACAGGCTCTCCACAAACCCACCCACTTCCTGTTTCTTCGCAAAGCATGCATGGATATGTAGTTCAAGTGTCCAGGATCTTAAATCGTAATAGTCTCCATCTTGTGGCCAAAAATGGGTACTGCCACAGCAAACTTTAACACATCGCTACACACCATTTACCAATTCTCCAAGGGTTATGCAAACTTTTGAGTAGAACTGTACATTTATATAAAATTTCAATACTTTCAGTTCTAAATTACTGAATTTATAATCAAAGTAACAAATGTAATTTGTAATTCGATCGTCCAAATTAGACATCTGTTTATACATTGTTTGTCTGGTCCCTAGTTCTTCTTAGCTGCATATCAATGCACTGCACATAGGTGGCACAAGGTATGATGTCATAGTCTGATTAAGTCTGCTGCATACAAAGATGTGTGATGGCCTTTTAGAGATTCCTTGCTCTCCCGAACTTTTTTCTTTACCTCTTCATGATTAAAGCATATTAATATAACGAATTAGGTTAGTGAAAATAAGCAGTGATGGGGCAATGGCTTGTATGTACGCTTTCAAAAGAGTAGAAATAAAATCTTTATGGTACAGATGTTAAACAGTATTAATGACTCAAGTGGTATAATTGACATTTAATGTAATGGTTTGACATTTGATAACACCCTGCTGTAGCAGAGATGATTCTTAATGAATATATCCATTAGAATATTGACCTTTCTAATTCATTCCTTGCTAAGTGTATTTATTATTATTTTGTAAGAAGGGTACATATGACAGCATCTAATCAGTTGGTGACATTATGGATAATAAAAAGATGTTCAAAAGATGCTTTATATACATATAACCTGACATTTTTAGTTTATGATTTATTTTGACAAAGTAGCATATGTAACATTTTGTAGTAATAAATATGCTAAATAAATAATTTACTTATAATGCACGCTTTCAAGAAAACGTTCCAATTCTTTCTAGTTATCAATTGTAACATGACAGTGGTTAACTGGTTAAAGGGGGGTTTCTAGCTAATGTAGGACAAGTGCTTACAGACAGTTCCTTAGAATTAATTTGGCCTGGTGCAGGTCTGATTTATTTTTTAACTGTTTAATGTAGTTAAAGAAACAGAACACAAAAACGCCACTAAATTAGAAGTGTAACACACGTACAATTAATCAGAAGCCTACTAAATTTTTAATGAAAACTGCAAGTTTGGAAGAATTCAGATATAAACTATATGTTATATCTGTGTGTACAGTAAAAGAATTAGTGAGAAAAAATAAATGGAGGTAATTATAGACTATACCATGTCCAGTATTTTATTTATTTATTTTATTTAAAGGACATCCTTCTTACATCTCATGCAAGATGAGATGGAGAGTAATCATTTATTGTGACTTTTCTTATTTGGCCCTTGCTCATCCTAAAAAGATAAAGGTAGATCCCAAAGCTACGCAACCTGGTTGCCATTGAGTCCCAGGACACTGGTAACATTCTCTACCTGTACGGTCCTGTACGGTCCTGTACAGGTGATGTTGTATTTAACCCCTTCAATAATAAGCAAATTTTGTTGAAAAAAATGCTATCATAACATTTATTTGAAGCATGGGATGTGAAGATAACAATTAAAAATAGGGTAAAATAGAAGTTTCTCAAAGAAATTGTTATTCTGAGATATTTAAAAAATTTAAATAATGTTAATTTGCTCATTTTTAATTTGTCATGTATACGTTTATCCTTTACAGAAATTTTGTTGAAATTTAAGATTTTGAGCTCTAGATGGTGTCCTTTCTCTTACACAATTTCTAACGAGGTCTGCATTATTATCATACAGGCAGAAAAGACCTTTGTGTTAGATACAGTAACTGTGATAAAGATAAATAATAAAAATGTGCAGATCTCCTCTTTATGGTGGTTTGTAGTGATCACAATGAGATTATTAGCAAAGCTGCTTCCACAAAAATACCAATAGAATAAAAAAATATATGTATGTCGCATAATGCCTGTGTATGGAAATTACAGCAACACCTTGAATCTGTGCTGTACAAGGATTTTCACTCATTATAACCTCCTGAATCGTATCCCTGTACAGTAGTGATTGACCCTAGATTTCTAACTTTATAACTCAGGTTTTTGGAGTGAAGAGGTTAAAGTGCACCTGTAATGCTAAAACACAAATAGTAAAAAAAATAATTGAATTTTACTAACAAAAACTCAATGCAAAGCACTTCTTGTGGCATGCCACAGGGGTGACTGACAACAAAACAAAGAAAGAAGTGCAACTAACCCCAGTACTTCCATCAAGGCTGCCACCACGTATTGGGACCGGAAAATTCCCAAGATACAAATCTAGTTGAAAAGATGATATGATCATTTCAAGCTTCTCATCCAAGGCTGTTTTTTTATTGGAGTAGCATCAAACAGCAGGACAACGTTTCTACTGGTGCCCGGTACTGGATCGAATGTAAGGACCAGCTGGAATATCCCATCAAGGGATCTTTAAGACCAATGCAATATCAACCCCATGAAGGGAAATCACAGACAAGGTGCACCTGGCCAGTACAGATGCACTTAAAAGGACATTATTTCATTCCCCCCAAAAATGTAGGGATTTAGGGATCACCCAGAAGCTCAACCCATGAGTCACTGTCATTCCTATATACCCTGCAATTACAAAAGACACCAAAATCCCGATGGACATCCTCTCTATCCACACTATCAGTTACTTAAGCTTTGAGGCTTGCCTGCTGATGTTCCACTCAAAGAAGGTACCAACATCCTGATGGACATCCAGCTATTGCCCTGCAATGATATTGAAACGATCTTCGTAAGAGTAAGTTTTGTACTTGTATAAGTGGTCTTTGTTGCGTGTGGGAGTGCAAGCATTAGTTTGTTTGCGTGTATAACTGAATAAAAAGTCCAAGCTTCATAATAAAACTGTCCTCCCCTTAATGGCTCTGCCTGTATAAAAATACCTCTTTATTCAGCATTGATGGGAATTCAGGTAGCACAGAACTAATGTAAATGGTTATTGCCAGAAGGCGATGAAACATTCCTGGCTGTGTAACTGCATGTGGGACAACGCATTGCCTTTTGAGAAATCAGGTCATTTACTATAGCAGTGGTCCAAGTCTTTATTTGCTAACAATGATTTGTTGCTCGAGTTGATACCTGAATATTTCTCATAAAATTCGAAGAAGTGTAATGAAATAGGTCAGGATCCAGCTTGTTTATTTAGGTGTGCTGAAGTCGGGAAAAAAAAATCTTAGTATGATATTTTTTCTCTAGTGCTCTGGAGAAGACAGAGTCGTTTATTTTCTACTCATCAAATCACTTTTATTTCAGGGAATCTCTATATTCCTGACAAAGTGAAATAACCCTTTGTAAATACCAGCTCTGAAATAACAGCTTATAACTGCTAAATGTAATACTTAATGCGTTTTTTACTATGTATTAATTGGTAATGGTTTTTCACCATGATGGCTCTGGCCTAATTTTAACCTTGGCTGCTGTCAACAGAAAAGTTGAAAAGGTTGAAAGACTAAGTGAAGAATTTATGTAGTCCTGAAAATGTTTTCCATTTGTAGGATTACCCCTTCGATGTTAGAAATTTGTACTTTTTAATTTAAAACGTACTCTCTGTCAAAGTGACATATATCGAAATATTTAAGTTGTGAAGAGTATAACTCATATCTGCAGCGTCATACAGGCATCCATAAAGAAAAAACACTTGGGATTATCCATGAAGTTCTAAACTAGCTTTAACCCTAAAAAATTACCGGACTTTGATCTGACAGTAAAAAGTTAGGTATATATTAAAAGCAATAAAGGAATGACGCTGAGGCACAATTACAATTCGGGACTTATCAGAATATCTGCTTTGACTAACCCCTTGAAGAATCCAAATTATGATAGCAGTGAACACAAAACTGATATCGAATCATATGGTACACCGGACATTATTTCTATAGAGGAACGGACAAATAAAAACAGTAGGATGACTTAAACATGGAAGACCAGTGAGCAAGAGCTGAGGAGGATCTTAAAGTCCAGAGTTGCTACATTTTGATGGAACAGTTTCTCAATTTAATATTATTGACTGCCATAATGAATTAATGATGACTTTGAGCTCCTGAAACATCTGGTCATCTAGAGCATGTGCTAGCTGCAACCTGATAGGTTAAGATGGGGGACACAATAAATAACTATTAGAGGAACCCTGAATGTCCTATTTGTATAGCTTAGACCTGAGGTGCTCAACCTTGGCCCACAAGATGTTTTGGAACTACTTTTCCCACATGTCTCTGTTGACCTAATGACTAGCTGAGAATCAAAGGGATATAGTTTCAAAACATCTGGGGCTCTATCACCTCCTTAAAGCTAATGCTAGCGCTCACATAAATGAGCATTGGTGCTATCTTAAAAGAGGTGATAGCGCTCCGCACATATCACCTATGATTCGCTAATGGGGTAAACAACCCACTAGTGTATCAGTATTAGCGATTTTTAGCACTAGTTTACTGTACTTTGCACTCCCTATACTTAACATGGGAGGGCAAAGTGCAAGCACTTAGTAAGTAGCGTTAGGATCACATGGTCCTAACACTACTTACAAAGAGCTGTTGCTAACTGATTCCTCTGCTGCAGAATCAGTTAGCAGCAGCTGAAAATCCCCTAGAAAAACAAATACTTGTCTCTCATCCCGCAGCGAGAGTGGCAGCCTGATCCCCTGCTTCTGGCTTCCAGGAGCAGAGTGAGACTGGGGAAAAAAGCCCCTTGTCTCCCTCTGCGATCACTCCAACAACCAGCAGGATCTCGAGAGAGGCGAGATCCTGCCGGTCATGTGCCTTGGCAGCAGGAGCCTCCATGGAGGTGATGCTTGGGATGGTGCTTTAGCGCGGTCCCGAGCATCCAGGACCCTAGTGGCCGCTATGGGGCAGGCTGCTGGACACAGCACCTGCCCTGTAATCTACTGGGAAAACGGGGGTGCTAGGGGGAAGTTAGCAAACAATAATTTTTTTTCTTAGCATCCCTGTTTTAATGAGGGCATGGTGATCATACACCTGGAAGGCCAAGGTTGAACACCACTATCTTAGACATTATTCAACCCAGTCTCCTATTGTATACTTTTCATACTCTCCCTTACTAGAATATTTCCTCTGTGCTGCTGGTAGGAAGTTATTCTTTATGGATTGAGTTAATATACAATAAAATGACTGACAGACATTCTCCAGTCACTAGTAGTTTTTTTAAGCAACCACAGACACTAAGGGCACTATTGCGTGCCCTGAGCTAAAACCGGGACGCTAAGGGGAAAAAATTGCAATTGCTAATTTCTCCTTTGTGTCCTGGTTTCACCAGCAGATTGTGGGGCAGGCGCTGAGTCCAGCAGTCTGCCCCATAGCAGCCACGAGGCTCGCAGATGCTGCGGGCAGGGCTACCGTGCCGTCCCCAGCATCTGCTTCATGGAGTCCAGAGGACTCCATGGAGGCTTCTCCTGCCGAGTCACATGACTGGTAGGATCTCGCCTCTCGCGAGATCTAGTCGGCGGAGTGATCGCAGAGGGAGACAGGGGACTTTCTTCCCCAGTCCCCCTTTGCTCCCAGCAGCCAGAAGCAGCGGATCAGGCCTCCGTTCTTGCTGCAGGATGAGAGGTAAGTGATTTTTGGGGGGATTTGAGTTGCAGGTAACGGATTCTGCAGCAGCGCAATCCGTTACCTACACCTCTGAGCTGGTGGCAACTTTTTTGTTAGCGCCAGCTCTTAGTAACTAACGTTAGGACTAAGTGATCCTAACACTAGTTAATCTGTGCTTGCACTTTGTGCTCCCCATGTTAGGTATAGGGTCGCAAAGTACAGTAAACTCACACTACAAATTACTAATTAACGAGCGCTAATGGGTTTTTAACCCGTTAGCAATTCAAAGGCGATCTGACTGCAGCGCTATGACCTCCTTTAAGCTAGCGCTGACGCTAGTGTTAGCTTGAAGGAGGTGATAGAGCCATAAATGCACTAGTATGTGCCTTGAGCTAAAACAGGGACACCAAGGGTAAAATCTTGCACTTGCAAATTTCCCCTTAGCACCCCAGCTTTACATCCAGATTACAAGGTGGGCTCTGAATTGAGCAGCCTGCCCTGTAACGACGCAGTCCTCCAGGATACTTGCAGCAGGTGTCAGGGCTCGGCGGGCGCCGCCGGCTCGGCGTTCCGCGGGGGCCGCCGACCCGGCATCCTTCTTCCCGGCTCCGGGGTCGGCGTCCTCTCAGAGTCCTGTGTGTGCGCAGTAGGCGCGCGCGCCGCCGGCAGTTCCGGATTTAGCCCTCCCGGCGGCGCGACGTCACCAATCAGCAGGCAAGGCACCAAATTTAAACTTGCTTTTCCCATTCCTCAGTGCCCTTTCGTGGTTTTGCCTGTCTGACCCTTAAGTGCTCGTTTATTTCACTCTATTTGACTTACTGTGTATGACCTGGCTATCTCTCTCGACTTGTGTACCTCTATACCCCTTGACCCGGCTTGTTACTCGACTCTGTTTTCGCCTATACCCTATTGCTTTCTGATATACGTTCCTGGCTTACCAGCGTTTACACCAGCCACTCTAAGGACTGGTTCCTGTCCTCCTTGTGTCCCTGCCTTATAGGTTCACCTCCTGTTTGTGCGAAACCCAGCCACTATAAGGACTGGTACCGCATTGTGACTCTATCTTGCTTTACCGGCACAGCCGTTACGTACCCTTGGTTGGTGTTGGCCTGAGTACAGGGCAGCCCTCATTATTTGTGTTAACCCAGCCACTACAAGGACTGGTTTCTCTCCTACGAACTCGAGGCTCCTGTTTTCACTTAGGGCTAACCGTTCGTCCACCCTCAGGTACGTGAGCGTGCCTGACATCACGAAAGGGCCATGGACCTTGCAGGGACCGCTCAGCAATTCTCTGGTCTAGAAAGCCGTTTGGAGGAGCAAGATCACCGTCTTGATCAGTTCGCCCAGGCCCTCCAAACGCTGCTCACCCGTACCGCCCCTACCCAGGTAGAGGTTTCCCCTCCCGTGAATCCTCTCCCTTCCGAACCGTTCTCTGTGCCCACCTCGTACCCTAACTTGCTACCTCCAGTACGTTATGGGGGCGATCCTACCGCCTGTCGAGGTTTTCTGAACCAGATTTCCATTCATTTCGAATTAACCCCGTGGTCTTACCCTACAGATCGTGCCAAAATCGCTTTTGTCATCAACCATCTTACCGACAAAGCGTTGAGTTGGGCTAACCCTCTTTGGGATACCGATAAACCGATTGTCTATAATTATCGTGACTTTATGTCGGCCTTTCGTAGGGTGTTTGACCCTCCCGGGCGTAAAACCAATGCCGCAAAATCCTTGTTACGCTTGCGCCAGGGTGCGAGATCACTGGGTGAATATGCTCTGGAGTTTAGATCATTGGCTTCTGAATTGAACTGGAACAATGAGGCTTTGATAGCCGTGTTTTCTGAGGGTCTGAACGATGAGTTGCAAGATGAGATAGCGGCCAGAGATCTCCCAGGGGACCTGGAAGACTTGATTACTTACCTGTCCTTTATCGATGAACGCCTTCGCCATCGTCGACTTACTAAGGAGAGGTCTAAAAGACCACCGGTTAGGCAGCCTCCCCGGTTTTCTGTACCTTTGCTTCCCGAGTCTCATTCACCCCCCGAACCCATGCAATTAGATAGCACCAAGATCCCTGATAGTGAAAAACAACGCAGACGACGTGAGGGTTTATGCCTGTACTGTGGTTTGGGGGTCATTTCCTTAAGGGCTGTTCCAAACGCCCCCAGGGTCCAGCGGGAAACTCTCATGCCTAAGTGCCTCTAGGGGACAGCTCTTAGGCGCTTTTCCTTCGTCCCCCAAACTGGAAAATAGACTCCGGGTTCCGGTTACTCTATCCTGGGAGAGTTCCCGTAACCCGGTACAACTCTATGCCTTAGTAGACTCTGGTGCTGCCGATAACTTTATTGACATAAATTTTGCTCGCAAACATGCCATACCCCTGGTTGAAAAGGAAACCCCATTACTTGTACAGGCCATCGATGGCAGACCTCTCGAAACCCCTTTTGTTTTGTTTGAATCTCGCAATATTACTGTTGGGATAGGACTGTGTCATAAAGAAAGTATGTTCTTCCATGCTATTTCGTCCCCTTCCTATCCTATCGTACTGGGTTACCCCTGGTTAACCCGCCATAACCCTGTTATTGACTGGCGAGCTCGTCAGATCGCGAAGTGGGATAATGATTGTATGGCTTCTTGTATTGAGATTCCACTATCCATTAATGTCTTGAATTTGCCCACGGCCCCTCCTCTGACGACTTCCATTCCTGTCCCCTACTCGGACTTGGCACCTGTGTTTGACAAAAGAGAGGCCGATAGATTACCCCCCCATCGTTCTTACGATTGTGCCATCGACCTTCTTCCTGGTACCATGCCTCCTAAAGGGGCTGTCTATCCTTTGTCCGTGAAAGAACATAAGGTTTTGGAGGAGTACATTAAAGATTCCCTTAAAAAAGGGTTTATTCGTCCTTCCTCCTCACCCGCTGGGGCAGGGTTTTTCTTTGTGCAGAAAAAGGAGGGTGATCTTAGACCCTGTATCGATTTTCGAGGGTTGAACAAGATCACCGTTAAAAATGCCTACCCCATTCCACTCATCCCCGAGCTGTTTGACCGCCTGAAACATTCCAAAATCTTTTCGAAACTGGATCTCAGAGGAGCGTACAATTTAATAAGAATCAAACACGGGGATGAGTGGAAGACTGCGTTTAACACCAGGTTAGGGCATTACGAGTACTTGGTTATGCCCTTCGGTTTATGTAACGCTCCAGCAGTGTTTCAGGCGTTTATTAATGATGTGTTACGAGAGTACACCCCTTGTTTTGTCGTGGTTTACCTTGATGATGTGTTAATACATTCCCCTGATCTGAACACCCACCACGTACATGTACGACTCGTCTTATCTAAGCTCTTGGCCAACGGCCTCTACTGCAAGCTAGAAAAATGCCTATTCGATGTCCAACAGGTACAGTTTTTGGGTTATGTTATATCCTCCTCTGGTTTCATGATGGATCCCAAAAAACTGGAGGCCATCAGTCACTGGCCTCTTCCCAAGGGCCTCAAGGCCATTCAAAGGTTTATTGGCTTCTCCAATTACTATAGACGGTTTATCAAGGGCTTTTCGTCCATTATTGCACCCATTACAGCATTGACGAGAAAGGGAGGTGACACTCAGAATTGGTCCTCCAGTGCCCTGGAGGCTTTCGAACGGTTAAAGGAGGCCTTTTCCACTGCTCCCATTCTACACCACCCTGATCCCAATAGACCCTTCGTTTTAGAGGTTGACGCATCAGAAACCGGGGTAGGAGCCGTCTTGTCCCAACGTCCAGCTGATGACAAGCCTATGCAACCCTGTGGTTTTTATTCTAGGAAATTGTCCCCTACCGAGGCCCGTTATGACATTGGGGACAGGGAATTGTTAGCCATTATTTTGGCCTTAAAAGAATGGCGCCATCTCTTGGAGGGCTCCACCTGTCCGTTTTCCATTCTCACTGACCACAAAAATTTGATTTACCTGTCCGAGGCTAAAAGGTTGAACCCTAGACAAGCTCGATGGGCCCTTTTTCTCACCAGATTTGACTTCCTCATTACGTACAGACCCGGGTCTAAAAATGTTAAGGCCGACGCACTCTCCAGACAATATGAACCCCTAGCAACTCCAGTGTCTGTACCTGTGTCCATAGTTCCCGAAAGGAAAATTTTAGCCTCTCTGAGTACACGAGTCGAGTCTCCTTTCTGGAACCTCTTACTCTCTAAACAGGCTCTGGCTCCCCCGTCTAAACCACAGAATAAGCTATTCGTTCCTTCTGTAGAGGTACCCACTGCTTTACAGCTCTTTCACGAATCCAAATTCGCTGGACATTTTGGGGTAAATAAAACTCTTGACTTGATTAAACGACACCTTTGGTGGCCGACACTTACCAAGGATGTAAAAGATTACGTAACCACCTGTTTTGTTTGTACCCGTTCCAAATCCTCCCGCCTTTGTCCTGCTGGCCTCCTCCAACCCCTACCGATCCCTGAGCGCCCTTGGTCTCATTTAGCTATGGACTTCCTAGTGGAACTAACCCCTTCACTTGGTCATACTGTGATTTTTGTGGTTGTCGATCGCTTCTCTAAAATGGCACATTTTATTCCGTTAAAGAAGCTCCCCTCCTCCAGCGAGCTAGTACAGATTTTCACCAAAGAAATATTCAGATTACATGGTGTTCCTAATGTTCTCGTCTCGGATCGGGGTTCTCAGTTTATCTCTAAGTTCTGGAGAGGCTTCTGTCACCAGTTGGGCGTCAAACTGTCCTTTTCGTCCGCGTATCACCCGCAAACGAACG
Organism: Leptobrachium leishanense; assembly: GCA_009667805.1. Classification (NCBI taxonomy): domain Eukaryota; kingdom Metazoa; phylum Chordata; class Amphibia; order Anura; family Megophryidae; genus Leptobrachium; species Leptobrachium leishanense. The sequence continues at coordinate 423,052,055 of CM019063.1, read as the reverse complement.
GTTTAGCCGAAAGAACCAACCAAACGCTTGAGACTTATTTAAGGTGTTTTATTTCTGACGCACAGGATGATTGGGTTACTCTGTTACCATGGGCAGAATTTGCGTATAACAACGCCACATCACAGTCGACAAAATATTCTCCTTTCGAAATAGTCACGGGTATGCATCCCACTATTTTTCCATCCTCGTTCTCCCCCCAGAACATTCCTGCCCTGGAGGAACACCTAGATAGGCTCCGGGTTATTTGGGAGAAGACCAGGTTGAATCTAGAATCCGCTTCCTTGAGCCAGAAGCGGGCGGCTGATCGGAGGCGCAGACCTCCACCAGTGTACCATGTGGGTGACAGGGTTTGGCTCAGCACACGCCACATTCGTCTGAAGGTCCCGTCTATGAAATTCGCGCCTCGTTTTATCGGTCCGTATAAAATACTCCGATGTATCAATCCCGTAGTATACGCACTGCAATTGCCTGTCTCTTTGCGTATTCCCAACTCCTTTCATGTCTCTTTATTGAAGCCGCTCTCCTGCAACCGTTTTACTCGCCCTGACTCCCCTCCTCCCCCTGTGGTGGTTGATGGGACTCCCGAGTATGAGATTGAGTCCATCTTGGATTCCCGTTATGTCCGCAATCGGTTGCAGTATTTGGTTCATTGGACTGGCTATGGTCCCGCGGATCGCACATGGGTTTCGTCACGTGACGTTCATGCTCCTCGATTGGTCTCCGCCTTTCATCGTCGTTTTCCCGATCGCCCGGCTCCCAGCCGCCCGGTGGGCGTTCCTCAAGGCGGGGGTGCTGTCAGGGCTCCGCCGACCCGGCATCCTTCTTCCCGGCTCCGGGGTCGGCGTCCTCTCAGAGTCCTGTGTGTGCGCAGTAGGCGCGTGCGCCGCCGGCAGTTCCGGATTTAGCCCTCCCGGCGGCGCGACGTCACCAATCAGCAGGCAAGGCACCAAATTTAAACTTGCTTTTCCCATTCCTCAGTGCCCTTTCGTGGTTTTGCCTGTCTGACCCTTAAGTGCTCGTTTATTTCACTCTATTTGACTTACTGTGTATGACCTGGCTATCTCTCTCGACTTGTGTACCTCTATACCCCTTGACCCGGCTTGTTACTCGACTCTGTTTTCGCCTATACCCTATTGCTTTCTGATATACGTTCCTGGCTTACCAGCGTTTACACCAGCCACTCTAAGGACTGGTTCCTGTCCTCCTTGTGTCCCTGCCTTTATAGGTTCACCTCCTGTTTGTGCGAAACCCAGCCACTATAAGGACTGGTACCGCATTGTGACTCTATCTTGCTTTACCGGCACAGCCGTTACGTACCCTTGGTTGGTGTTGGCCTGAGTACAGGGCAGCCCTCATTATTTGTGTTAACCCAGCCACTACAAGGACTGGTTTCTCTCCTACGAACTCGAGGCTCCTGTTTTCACTTAGGGCTAACCGTTCGTCCACCCTCAGGTACGTGAGCGTGCCTGACAGCAGGGCTACACGCACCTTGAGTATCCCCTCCTGGTGTCCATAGGACTCCATGAAGAGTTGTGCTTCCAGGCCATGTGACTTGCACAATCTTGCTATTGCGAGATCATGCAGGGGCACGGAGGGAGACTGGGACAATTTGTTCCCAGTCTCACTCTGTTCTCGGCAGCCAGAAGCAACAGATCAGGCAGTTGTTTGCAATACGAGATGAGAGGCCAGTATCTGATTTTAGGGGGGTGGGGGGTTCCAGCTGGTGCTTACAGATTCTGCAGAAGCGGAATCAGTTAGGACCAGCTCGGAGCTGTGACTAACTTTTCAGTTAGCTGCAGTGGTGCATAATTAGTATTAGGGCTTTGTTGTGATCACTATTTACTAAAAACACTAATTACTCTTTCCTTGCTCGCTGCGCCCGCCATGTTAAGTGTATGGAGTGCAAATTACAGTAAGCTTGTGCTAGGAGTTTTTTAACCTGTTAGCGATCAGGATCTGATCTGACCGGCCTGCAGTAACCTCTTTTACCGAGCACTAATGCTCATGTATGTGAGCGCTAACGTTAAGGAGTTGATACGGCCCTAAAACAGATATCTCAAACTCTGGCCTCCCAGATATTTGAAGTCCTTCCGCTAAAAGGTAAAAAAGAAGACTAATGCTAGCTAGTGATAGAGTTGTTTCAAGTCACCTGACACATTGTTACAGTTGACTATTATTGTATAATGTAAGAGAAACAAATCTCAGATTGATTTATCTTAGAAAGTGCTGGCAGGAAAACATTTCAACAAAATATATAGCTTGTGCTCAAATCAAGAATGTTTCTCCATACCTACATCACGAACTCTGGTAACATGCAAATTGTCTCCTACATACCTCTGCATACTATAAATAGGGTAATAAGACAGTAATGGAGTCCAGAAGCTGTTAGATCTAGTCAGTATACAACTGTTTTAATAGATAGTGGAAGATGGGATGACTTATTTGGTATTAAAAATTTAAGATTTTATACATAATAAATCATATGTCATAACAGCAGTGATGAATACGTTCTAGATGTTGTCACAAAAAAGGTACATTAAGAATAATATAACTACTTCAAATTTATAAATAAAGTTGCCCAAACACAACCCCGTCGCTGAAAGAGTCAATTTGCCCACAAACCACATTTTATCCAGGTCTCATGGATTTCATATGTTCAATAACAGATAAGAGACAAAACCAATTTCCAAGACGAATCAGATGTTAATGATGTGTTTGTAAACTGTTTTATGGATTTTTAAATGGGTTTTAAAGTATCCCTTCATCATTCTCAGAATGCTGCATATACTGAACAGCCTGAACAGTTTTGTTTTGTAGAAAACTGGTGATATATTTTTTTTAGACTAGGAGTTTTATATGACTTTTTCTGTATTATGTAAGTAAAAAGACATGCAGAGGCCTGTTTAATTTCACATTTCTTCATAGATCTCCATCTCCTATATAGTATGTTATTCGGCTTATAAAGTCATATACAGGATGGTTACAGAGCTGTGTTGGAAAATCCAAAGAGAGAAGGACCAGGCATTCACATTCAAAGCCACAATTGAGGCAAAATAGCACATTCTCCCAGAAAGCACAGTCAGCTCCTGTGAAGTGAATTATAGACGTGTTTGTTCAAAGAAACATAATAATCTTAGTCTGGAATTCCATCATTCTCTTGATATACAACTGCAGCTCTTGTACGTAACGTGAACACGTGTAACGATTTCTGTTTAGTCATTAGATAGAGATACTCGAACCTCACATATAGATCCTTCTTCCAACAGACACAAACAGATGGGATGTTTTGTATAGTCAGCACAGCAGTAAAGGGGTACTAAAGCGTGCAATCAATATGAATTTATTTAAAAAGTATCCTTTGATCCTGTGAAAAAGAGCACTGTCTGTGTTATATGGATATAATTTCCCTAACAGAATAGGAATGGGATCTGGACTCCATATAGAATAAATGGGGACCAAAAGATTTATATGCTGGGTCATTTAGTCAGTAGGCACCCACACTATGAATGCCTATTTACCAAGTCCATGTAATCAACCTGTACGTAGAACAACAAAATTTAAGCAAAGGCACTCAATACTACTTCTTTCTTCACTGTGATCTCCTACTGCCTGTGAAGATAACATGCTCTATTGGATGCACTTTTAGGTAGCAATCTCATGTGCTCTGTTATATGACATATACATAACATTACTTTTAATTGGGTGTGTACTTATGTGGATGACAACAATTCTATTATAGAAGTTATAAATTAAGCACTTGAAACTTGTTTTCTTAAAACAAATATTTAGACCTGTAATTGTACCTTTCTGTTTTGAAGCCTGTCATTCAGAGAGAGAGGGAATTACATTTCCTTGCTTACAAACCAAAAGGGTCTGCTGAGGTTATATCGCAATGATCAGAGCTCACTTTCAGGGACGCAAGCATTTCGATACATTAGTATTTATGTGTTATGTTTCTAGTTCTGCCTGGTTAATTGTATGTGTTAAGCAGGATTTACAAATTGTAGTTACATAGTTACATAGTCACATAGTTATATAGGCTGAAAAAAGACATGCGTCCATCGGGTTCAGCCTCTCCCACATAACCTACTGCTGTTGATCCAAAAGAAGGCAAAAAACCCAGTCTGAATGCTTGCCAATATGCAACATACTGGGAAAAAATTCCTTCTTGACCCCAGAATGGCAGTCAGATTTCTCCTTGGATCAAGAAGCTTTTACCCACATATTAAATATTATAACCCTTAATATTCTGTGTCTGCAGGAAGTCATCCAGTCGTTTTTTAAAAGTCTGTACAGACTCTGACCCAACCACCTCAACAGGCAGAGAATTCCACAGCTTTATTGTTCTCACCGTAAAATAACCCTTCCTATGCTTTAAGCTAAATTTTCTTTCTTCCAGTCTAAATGGATGACCCCTTGTCCTATGTATAGTCCTGTTAATGAATAGGTTATCAGACAATGGTTGATAATGGCCCCGTATATATTTATATAAGGTTATCAGATCCCCTCTAAGGCGCCTTTTCTCTAAACTAAACAGGTTTAAGCTTGTTAGTCTTTCCTCATAACTTAACCCTTCCATCCCCCTTATTAATTTAGTTGCCCGTCTCTGCACTTTTTCTAGCGATATAATATCTTTTTTTAAGACAGGTGCCCAAAATTGCACGGCATATTCAAGGTGCGGCCTGACCATTGATTTATACAGAGGCAAAATTATGTTTTCATCCCGTGAGTGAACTCCCCTTTTAATGCATGCCAGTACTTTGCTGGCCTTGGCGGCTGCTGTTTGACATTGCACATTGTTACTTAGTTTGAAGTCTATGATTATTCCCAAATCCTTCTCCTGCTTGGATTTCCCTAACTCCGTACCATTTAGGGTATACATTGCTTGTGTGTTCTTCACTCCAAAGTGCATAACTTTACATTTATCTAGATTAAATTTCATCTGCCATTTAAGTGCCCAGTCCCCCAATCTATCTAAATCGCTCTGCAGCGAAGTAACATCCTGCTCACATTGTATTACTTTTCCTAGCTTTGTGTCATCTGCAAACACTGATACATGACTTTCAATGCCTATCTCAAGGTCATTTATAAATAAATTGAATAGTATTGGTCCTATAACAGACCCCTGAGGGACACCACTTACCACTGGTGTCCATCTTGAAAATGTACCATTTATGACCACTCTCTGTACCCTATCTTTTAGCCAGTTTTCTATCCAAGAACAAGTATTTTCATCTAGACCATTTTTTCTTAATTTAAATAGTAACCTTTTGTGTGGAACTGTGTCGAAAGCTTTGGCAAAATCTAAGTAAATCACATCCACTGCGACCCCCTGATCTATACTTCTACTTACTTCCTCATAGAACGTAATTAGGTTAGTCTGACATGATCTGTGTTTCATGAAACCATGCTGATTTTTGCCAATTACATTATACCTCCCAATAAATTCCTGAATACTATCCCTTAGTAACCCAAAGTCCATTACAGAATGGACCACTTTGAAAGAGAAAAAACAGTAACATGTTTTACTAGTAACTACACTCAATATTTAGTACAGCATAGCACACAATAGTAATATGTATTAATTTATTTAAATAAGATTTCACATGAAAAGGTGACAACAGGACACAAGAACCACTGCAAAACTGAAAGGGAAGTTACATTATTTTCACCTTAAATTAAAGCTTGCTACCACATACTTTTTGGCTCCTTTCAGCTGCAGAGCGATGATAATCCATGCTTAGTTGGTGACAATATCAAATCAAATCAATCAAATCAAAATAAGCTTTATTGGCAGGACCAAATCTAGCGGGGCAAATTTACAGGGTTATTCAGAGAGCGTGAAAAGCAGGAGAATGACTGGAGAATGAAAAATTCTAGGTCAAAATAGCCAAACCAGAAAAATTCTCCCATTCATCTCACTTTCCAAATCGGCTATTTTGACCTAGAATTTTTCATTCACCAGTCATTCTCATGCTTTTCACGCTCTCTGAATAACCCCGTAAATTATAGGAGACGATTGTGATATAAAATATCCTACAGTGCGACGAGACTGCCAAAAGGTTTTCTTATAAAGTCTACACTATCAGATCCAATAAACTCACAGACAAAAACTCCTACCGTATATTTTGGGGACTTTGGAGCACCAAATAAAAATACAGAAAACTATAGACAAAAGAGATGGATGTAATAAACCAATAAATTCCAACAGGGGCTATTATGCACTATCACCTTCCACATGGTATTTGACCAATTGTATATAGGAAAAGCAGGCAAATAGAAATGCAATCCTTTCCCTGCTGAGCTATTTTCACACCCCCCCCCCATGTGCTGAGCTCATTTTTACAGGATTTGCACATCATACTTTAACAATATTTGAAGTCATATTTGTTAGTACAGTAAAAAATAATTCATTGGGAGTATTTTTGACTGTCTTAGAGTATAATTATCTAAAAAATGATTTTTAAAAAAACCACTGGTTCCTGTCAATGGATTTTTGGAAAATCACTTGCAGGGTTATTCAAAGAGATCCGAATTGCTTGTGAAAGGTAACCGAACGCTGAAAATCAGCGTTCGGTTACCTTTCCTGGCCATTCGGCTATCCAGAGAGCAGGCAATACGCCAAATCCTGGCGAATTGCCTGCACATTCGGTGCCTGTTCGAGGGCAGTGAAATCCCCATGAAAAAGCACTGCTTCGGCTATTCAGAGAACACAAACCAGCAGTGAAAGGTTCCCGAAATGCCCTGCCATTCGGTGGTTTAATTCGGCAAGTTTATTCAGGAGAATCCCATAGGCTTCAATGTTAAAAATATTCCCGATTTAATTCAATATATAATAATAAACCATTCATTATAAAATTCTGCAGCAAAAAGTCTCTTTATTTATAGATTTTTTAGGATACTTTAACCCCTTAGTGACCGGGCGGTTTTACACGAATCCGTCCGTTCGTGACCGCTGCTGTTTTTACGTTTCTGCGCTCTTAGTGTTTACGTCAAATTTTCCTCTTACTCGTTTATGTAACCCACACATATTTTACACTGTTTTTCTCGTCACTAAATGGACTTTATAAAGATACCATTTTTTTCATCATTTCATATAATTTACTATAAAAAATATTGTGAAATATGACACAAAAATTGAAAAAACACCACTTTTTCGAACTTTGACCCCCAAAATTTCTTATGTATCAACAACCGTCAAAAAAAATTAATTCCTTAGTAGTTTCTAAATTTAGTACGGAGTTTAGCAATACCCAATGTTTACATATTCCTCGCTTTTTTCCTTATTTTATGCAACAATAAGTGCAAGTAGCACTTTGCCATTTCCAAAGAGTTTATTTTCAAAACTAGTGATAGTGACATTGTAACACTGATATCTGTCACTAATTCCTGAATAACCCTCCACATATACATATTTTTTAAAGTACACAAATCAAGGTATTAAACTTGGGGTATTTTGACTCTTTCCATGCAAACCATATTACCACAAATCTATGCCAAAGTTTGAGAAAAAAAAAAAATTTGGTGATTTTTTTTTTAACGCAATTTAAGAATACATGTACTGTGAACTTTAAGGTTTACTGCCAAAAAGCACCCCAAAATATGTTCAGCAACATCTTCTGAGTAAATTGATACCACCCAAGTATAGGTATGTCGGGTCATTTGGGGGCTAAAAGGCCTTATTTGGGGGGTGCGCATTTCAGTTTTCCAACTTGGAATTTTCACATTTCGTCATCATGCACCATGTCCTATTTGGACATTTTTGAAGCCGGCCAAAGTAATTTACCCCCATCAAACCATATATTTTTAGAAAGGGCACACCCTAGGGTGCTTCAAAGAGTTGTATTTTAACACTTTCCATGCACTAGCTCTATGTCAAACTTTCAGGTAGTCACTTTTTGTGTTATTTTTTTCAACACATTGTACTTTAGGCATGAATTGTCAAATCCAGTTATGGGTTACTGCCAAAAAACACCCCAAAATATGTTCAGCAACATCTTCTGAGTAAATTGATACCACCCATGTATAGGTATGTCGGGTCATTTGGGGGCTAATAGGCCTTATTTGGGGGGTGCGCATTTCAGTTTTCCAACTTGGAATTTTCACATTTCGTCATCATGCACCCATGTCCTATTTGGGACATTTTTGAAGCCGGCCAAAGTAATTTACCCCCATCAAACCATATATTTTTAGAAAGGGCACACCCTAGGGTGCTTCAAAGAGTTGTATTTTAACACTTTCCATGCACTAGCTCTATGTCAAACTTTCAGGTAGTCACTTTTTGTGTTATTTTTTCACACACATTGTACTTTAGGCATGAATTGTCAAATCCAGTTATGGGTTACTGCCAAAAAACACCCCAAAATATGTTCAGCAACATCTTCTGAGTAAATTGACACCACCCAAGTATAGGTATGTCGGGTCATTTGGGGGCTAATAGGCCTTATTTGGGGGGTGCGCATTTCAGTTTTCCAACTTGGAATTTTCACATTTCGTCATCATGCACCCATGTCCTATTTGGGACATTTTTGAAGCCGGCCAAAGTAATTTACCCCCATCAAACCATATATTTTTAGAAAGGGCACACCCTAGGGTGCTTCAAAGAGTTGTATTTTAACACTTTCCATGCACTAGCTCTATGTCAAACTTTCAGGTAGTCACTTTTTGTGTTATTTTTTCACACACATTGTACTTTAGGCATGAATTGTCAAATCCAGTTATGGGTTACTGCCAAAAAACACCCCAAAATATGTTCAGCAACATCTTCTGAGTAAATTGATACCACCCATGTATAGGTATGTCGGGTCATTTGGGGGCTAATAGGCCTTATTTGGGGGGTGCGCATTTCAGTTTTCCAACTTGGAATTTTCACATTTCGTCATCATTCACCCATGTCCTATTTGGGACATTTTTGAAGCCGGCCAAAGTAATTTACCCCCATCAAACCATATATTTTTAGAAAGGGCACACCCTAGGGTGCTTCAAAGAGTTGTATTTTAACACTTTCCATGCACTAGCTCTATGTCAAACTTTCAGGTAGTCACTTTTTGTGTTATTTTTTCAACACATTGTACTTTAGGCATGAATTGTCAAATCCAGTTATGGGTTACTGCCAAAAAACACCCCAAAATATGTTCAGCAACATCTTCTGAGTAAATTGATACCACCCATGTATAGGTATGTCAGGTCATTTGGGGGCTAATAGGCCTTATTTGGGGGGTGCGCATTTCAGTTTTCCAACTTGGAATTTTCACATTTCGTCATCATGCACCCATGTCCTATTTGGGACATTTTTGAAGCCGGCCAAAGTAATTTACCCCCATCAAACCATATATTTTTAGAAAGGGCACACCCTAGGGTGCTTCAAAGAGTTGTATTTTAACACTTTCCATGCACTAGCTCTATGTCAAACTTTCAGGTAGTCACTTTTTGTGTTATTTTTTCACACACATTGTACTTTAGGCATGAATTGTCAAATCCAGTTATGGGTTACTGCCAAAAAACCCCAAAATATGTTCAGCAACATCTTCTGAGTAAATTGATACCACCCATATATAGATTTGTTCTGTTGTTTTTGGGGTGCTACGCCAATCTTTGACATGTGCTTGTCAATTTTCTAATTTGACATACAGTATCTTCTTTGCTTATCTTCTTTTTAGGGGCCTTTTTACATACCCCAGTTTTATGAACGTGCATATATTTGGTAAGCTAACACCCCAAAGTATTGTAAATGGAGTGTTTTTATGCTATGGATGCATCCGTTTGCTCCAAACAAATTGGATACAGTTTGGTGGTCATTTTATTTTCACACCCACATCAGTTTTGGACTGTGATTTAGGAGACACTGTTGTTTGTTACTGCATGAAAACTCTCCAGGTTGTTTTCTGCAAGATCTCCTGAGTACACCCATGCCCCCATGCATAGGTTTGCCAGGATTTTGGGAAGGTTCAAATACAATTTTTATGACTTTGTCATTAGAGTTGAAATTGAGATTATTTCTTCAGCTAGGCCTATCTTTGGTTTTGGGTCTACCGCATACCCCAGTTTGAATTATTGCCAGAAAATTGTTTATATTTGTTATGTTGACACCCTAAGGTATTGCATATGGAGTGCTTTGATGCCATGGATGCAACGGTTTTAGCCCAAAACATTTGAGAAGGTGTGTGGCGGTAATTTTTCAATTTTCAGATTTTTACGCCACAGTAGTTTTGGACTGTGATTTAGGAGACACTGTTGTTTGTTACTGCATGAAAACTCTCCAGGTTGTTTTCTGCAAGATCTCCTGAGTACACCCATGCCCCCCATGCATAGGTTTGCCAGGATTTTGGGAAGGTTCAAATACAATTTTTATGACTTTGTCATTAGAGTTGAAATTGAGATTATTTCTTCAGCTAGGCCTATCTTTGGTTTTGGGTCTACCGCATACCCCAGTTTGAATTATTGCCAGAAAATTGTTTATATTTGTTATGTTGACACCCCAAGGTATTGCATATGGAGTGTTTTGATGCCATGGATGCAACGGTTTTAGCCCAAAACATTTGAGAAGGTGTGTGGCGGTAATTTTTCAATTTTCAGATTTTTACGCCCACAGTAGTTTTGGACTGTGATTTAGGAGACACTGTTGTTTGTTACTGCATGAAAACTCTCCAGGTTGTTTTCTGCAAGATCTCCTGAGTACACCCATGCCCCCCATGCATAGGTTTGCCAGGATTTTGGGAGGTTCAAATACAATTTTTATGACTTTGTCATTAGAGTTGAAATTGAGATTATTTCTTCAGCTAGGCCTATCTTTGGTTTTGGGTCTACCGCATACCCCAGTTTGAATTATTGCCAGAAAATTGTCTATATTTGTTATGTTGACACCCCAAGGTATTGCATATGGAGTGTTTTGATGCCATGGATGCAACGGTTTTAGCCCAAAACATTTGAGAAGGTGTGTGGCGGTAATTTTTCAATTTTCAGATTTTTACGCCCACAGTAGTTTTGGACTGTGATTTAGGAGACACTGTTGTTTGTTACTGCATGAAAACTCTCCAGGTTGTTTTCTGCAAGATCTCCTGAGTACACCCATGCCCCCATGCATAGGTTTGCCAGGATTTTGGGAAGGTTCAAATACAATTTTTATGACTTTGTCATTAGAGTTGAAATTGAGATTATTTCTTCAGCTAGGCCTATCTTTGGTTTTGGGTCTACCGCATACCCCAGTTTGAATTATTGCCAGAAAATTGTTTATATTTGTTATGTTGACACCCCAAGGTATTGCATATGGAGTGCTTTGATGCCATGGATGCAACGGTTTTAGCCCAAAACATTTGAGAAGGTGTGTGGCGGTAATTTTTCAATTTTCAGATTTTTACGCCCACAGTAGTTTTGGACTGTGATTTAGGAGACACTGTTGTTTGTTACTGCATGAAAACTCTCCAGGTTGTTTTCTGCAAGATCTCCTGAGTACACCCATGCCCCCATGCATAGGTTTGCCAGGATTTTGGGAAGGTTCAAATACAATTTTTATGACTTTGTCATTAGAGTTGAAATTGAGATTATTTCTTCAGCTAGGCCTATCTTTGGTTTTGGGTCTACCGCATACCCCAGTTTGAATTATTGCCAGAAAATTGTTTATATTTGTTATGTTGACACCCCAAGGTATTGCATATGGAGTGCTTTGATGCCATGGATGCAACGGTTTTAGCCCAAAACATTTGAGAAGGTGTGTGGCGGTAATTTTTCAATTTTCAGATTTTTACGCCCACAGTAGTTTTGGACTGTGATTTAGGAGACACTGTTGTTTGTTACTGCATGAAAACTCTCCAGGTTGTTTTCTGCAAGATCTCCTGAGTACACCCATGCCCCCATGCATAGGTTTGCCAGGATTTTGGGAAGGTTCAAATACAATTTTTATGACTTTGTCATTAGAGTTGAAATTGAGATTATTTCTTCAGCTAGGCCTATCTTTGGTTTTGGGTCTACCGCATACCCCAGTTTGAATTATTGCCAGAAAATTGTTTATATTTGTTATGTTGACACCCCAAGGTATTGCATATGGAGTGTTTTGATGCCATGGATGCAACGGTTTTAGCCCAAAACATTTGAGAAGGTGTGTGGCGGTAATTTTTCAATTTTCAGATTTTTACGCCCACAGTAGTTTTGGACTGTGATTTAGGAGACACTGTTGTTTGTTACTGCATGAAAACTCTCCAGGTTGTTTTCTGCAAGATCTCCTGAGTACACCCATGCCCCCATGCATAGGTTTGCCAGGATTTTGGAAGGTTCAAATACAATTTTTATGACTTTGTCATTAGAGTTGAAATTGAGATTATTTCTTCAGCTAGGCCTATCTTTGGTTTTGGGTCTACCGCATACCCCAGTTTGAATTATTGCCAGAAAATTGTTTATATTTGTTATGTTGACACCCCAAGGTATTGCATATGGAGTGCTTTGATGCCATGGATGCAACGGTTTTAGCCCAAAACATTTGAGAAGGTGTGTGGCGGTAATTTTTCAATTTTCAGATTTTTACGCCCACATTAGATTTGGACTGTGATTTAGGAGACACTGTTGTTTGTTACTGCATGAAAACTCTCCAGGTTGTTTTCTGCAAGATCTCCTGAGTACACCCATGCCCCCCATGCATAGGTGTGCAAAGATTTTGGCAAAATACAGCACCAATTGTAGAACATAAAAATGTACGAATAAAATGTAAAAGTCTGGTGCCTGTCAAACTGGGGATGCTCTCTAGGGGGGCACAGGCTGTTGTCACTGAAGTGCATGAAACGCAAAATGTTTTCATACCTTCTACGTGACATTGATTGGGGGTAAATGGGGGTAGAGCAGATGGGGCTACTGCTCCAGTAGGAGCGAATTGAGGGCTTCTTTATGATGCCCTCAGCATAGTAAGTGCCCAGAATTTCAGAAATTCTGGCACATCTAGCGGGGTCCATTGCTGCCTTGCCAAGTAGGAGTCTGGCTTCGCAGCACAATGCTGATGGGCATACAGATTTGATTGGGCCACGATGTGGCCCAACAAATCATCCCCCATAAACACCTGCAAAAACTGTGTGGTGGTAAATCCTGCAACATCAATATTGATGCCAGGATTTGCCGTGAAAGGAGGGATATCTGGCCTCTGGCGATGAGGCACTACCCACTCCTCAGCTGGAGCTGTGCGTCTCCTGCTGGCAGGTGGTGACCCAGGATCTGCATCAGAAACATCACTAGATACATCAGCCAGCGTAGATAATGTATCTAGCGACGTCTCTGAGCAGTTAGCGGGGTCGAAATGAGGGTCTGAGTCTGACGCAGATGCCTCAGATTCTGACGCCAGGGTGGCATATGCCTCCTCGGCGCTGTACACCCTCTCAGACATTATATATAATAGATTATAAAATTTTATAATTATTATATATATATAAGCGGATTGTTGGTTCTTAGAAGAACCGTTGGGTTTCACAAGAAAATACAAATAAACACCTAAATCTCTCTAAATCCCTCTAAACCTGCCTCAATTCTTCTAAATCTCCCTAAAATCTCTCTAAATCTGCCTCAATTTTTCTAATCTCACTAAATCTCACTAAAATCTCTAACCTGTCAAATCTGATCTCTCTCTCTCGCTCACCAAAACACAAGTGAGGAGAGGGAGGGAGAATCACAGAGGTCAGAGCCAATATTTACAAAATATTGACCTGACCTGACAAACTAGAAATTTTATTTTGATTTTTTATAACTTCTGATTGGATGTTGCTAGCCTGTCTCTCTGATGAGGCAGGCTAGGAACATCCCACTCAGCCCCAAGATGACCCTGCCCTTAGAACCCTAACCCTACCCCTAACCCTAACCCTACCCCTAACCCTAACCCTACCCCTAACCCTACCCCTAACCCTAACCCTACCCCTAACCCTACCCCTAACCCTACCCCTACCCCTGACCCTACCCCTAACCCTACCCCTAACCCTACCCTACCTAACCCTACCCCTAACCCTACCCCTAACCCTACCCCTAACCCTAACCCTACCCCTACCCCTAACCCTACCCCTAACCTAACCCTACCCCTACCCCTAACCGTCAGTTTATTTTAGTTATTTTTATTTTTATTTTACTTTTTTTTCACTTTTTTTTACACTTTTTTTTACTCTGCTGGGTGCCTTGATCCCTCGAGGCACCCAGCAGAGCACCTGATCACTGATGTGATCGTTTTTGTACTGAGTGCCACGATACCTCGTGGCACTCAGTACTTCCTGCCGCTACCGGAAGTGATCGCTCGGGGGAGCGATCACGGATGGACCGGCGGCAGGTAAGCATATTGCAAGGATGCCTCGATGTCGAGGCATCCTTGTAATATACTCAGAGCAGCTGGAAGCGATCTGATCGCTTCCAGCGCTCTCTAGAAGTGCCGGGCACCTCTCCGGTGAAACCGGATGTTGATCGCTCCCGGGGAGCGATCACATGGTGCCCCGGCACTTCTAAACGCCATTGCACGGCTGCCTGGACTCCCAGGCAGCCTGCAATGGCGTTTGAGCTGCTGGAAGCGATCCGATCGCTTCCAGCGCTCAAAAAACGGCAGGACGTACCATGTACGTCAGCGGGTCTAAGAGAGACCCGCTGCAATGACGTACATGGTACGTCCTCGGTCCTTAAGGGGTTAAGCATTTTTCTGAATTTTTTTATTTTTTTTTAAAAGTCCGATTTTTTTAAATTTATTTTTTCAGTTTACTTATTTTTTTTGTAACAGCCCTCTTTATTATCATTCCCTGGACCTCCTGTGTAAATTTCAGACATTTTCGCTCAGTAGTTTCTTTGCAAACAGCGTTTCATTTTCCCAGATTCATACAAATGGTTTTGCTAATTTATTCACTGCCTCCTCTACGTCACAGCTGCTTCGGCTCTGTGTGATTCGGCTCCTGTTCGGCTCCTGTTCGGGTTTTTCGAAGGTTAATCCAGATGTTTTTGCTTGTTTTCAGCGTGCATTCGGTTAGTTTTCGTCAGGTTTGCGGCAGCTTTTCCCTGCAATTCGGGGACCCTGTGCTGTTTGCTGAATACACCGCAGGGTCACCGAAATGGGATCGGCAAAACGAACCGAATTGAAGAGAACGAAAAGTCACCGAACGTGCGGTGACTTTTCGAATCTCTTTGGATAACCCTGTTGGTAGAGAAGGGATTAAATGTGGTTAACGTTGTGTGTTTTCCCTTCATTTTGTGAATTGAAGGCCAATTTAGAACTAGTAACAGTGAAAATGGTATTCGAGTTTGCAAACAATTCTCCAACTAAGCTTTCTTCAGATTTTGGCTGGCACCATGAAAAAGTATTTTACATTCGTTGTGCTATCTATTTGTTGTACTGAATATATCAATATGCAAACATTTCGTTGTACCGGCTGGGTGGAGTAGAGGTAACATCAATGCTCTGCGTGGAGAGAGCCTGTGGAGACATGGGTTCGATCCCAGCAAGAGCACCTCTCCAGTAAGTGTCCTTGGGCAAGACACCCAATGGTACATACTCGCCACTCAGGACATACTTGAAAACGAGAGAAATCTCAATGTATCCTTCCTGGTAAAATACTTTTTCCAAAAAAAAGAACAAAATGCTATGTTGTATATTTGGTAGCATTAATTCTAGGTAATAATTTAACAATAACAGAGAAAAACAACTCCAAACCTGAAAGCCTTCTAGTCTTACTACGAGAGTAATGAATATTCTGAGAATGACAAAACATAAATCTAACAAAGAGCTTGAATCATTTAGGTATAAAGCATCATCAAACAACAACTCCTTAAATGGAAAATCCATTCAGAAGAAACACAATAATATGTCTGATAGAGTATTACACAAAATTCAGATTTTTACTTGAAGCCAGATGCCTATTCTTTGTAAAAGCTAGAATGGAAAACCTCTTGCTCTATTGCTTTCTTTCCATATATGAATCTAAAAAAAGAAAATCAATAATAATAAAGAGACTAGCAGAACGTTACATACACTAAAACATAAAGGAGTAAACACAAGATGAAATGGATTATGGTGCTGGAATGACGGAGATTTCTTTTCTGGTCAAATAGAACATCAATGCAGAATGTTGATATCTAAGAAAATTTTAGCAAGAAATTTACGTTTTTTTTAAAAGTGTTGAAGTGTTTCTTAAAAAAGGCACAAGGTTTATAAACATTTTTAATCATTACAAAAGTTGTGTGTATTTTATCATTAATAATCTGACAGTACAGGTGTTTAAAATATAAATGGATTGAACTATATGACATTATATTACAAGGTCTTTTATCCCAGGGCTGTGTACATATACTAAGCAGTGAACAGAATGTACACTAGTGGTCAAAATTCTGGATACACCTTTAGATTGCGTCAGTTTTGGTTGACAAGAAAATTCCTCTGCTTCCCTGGCCTGGAAATAGCCCTGACTTGAATTCCGTCGAAAATCTGTGGTCAAGATTGAAATGCATGGTCTCGAGCAAGAATCCAAGCAACAAGCAAGAACTCGTCGAGGCTATAATCAATTCCTGGCATCATTTGATCACAGAAGAGGATGTCAAAAGACTTGTAGAGTCAATGCCTAGAAGGTGTCAGGCAGTAGTTAAGGCCAAAGGCTATCCAACACATTATTGAAAAACATGTGACAAACTTGAAATTATCATTTTTATGCTAT
Source organism: Leptobrachium leishanense (assembly GCA_009667805.1). Classification (NCBI taxonomy): domain Eukaryota; kingdom Metazoa; phylum Chordata; class Amphibia; order Anura; family Megophryidae; genus Leptobrachium; species Leptobrachium leishanense. The sequence continues at coordinate 423,035,409 of CM019063.1, read as the reverse complement.
ATAATCCAGATGCATTATGGTACATTTCCAGCCAAAATTCAACACTTTCACTGCGGGTGATGTGTGGGTAACGTTCTCATTGACTCCTGCTATATGCGGAGGACGTTCCCCACACATCACCCGCAAGCGGTAGCCCTGGGAGATCTACTCACCTCTCTCTCTGGGATCTTCAGAGAAGTTAGACACCAAATTTAAACCCCTCCCGGCGTCAATGACGTCATCGTGCCATGCGCGATGATGTCATTTTCAGGCGCCCCCCCCCCGGCAATGCCGGGAGATGGCCTGAAATGGAGGGGGGATCCTTTCGGATCCCTCTCCCTCCCGATCGGGAGGTACCAGCGCTACAAGCCAGTCACCACTTAAAAGGGGAGAGTCTCCCCTTTTAAGCAGTGCCTGGCTTTAACCCCTCAGGCACCATGGCGCAATCTGGCGCCATCAGGCACCGGATTGCGGCCTAGCTCCGGTGGGGGCCACCTTCCTGGATGGCGGCTCCAACTCTGGGTCCCCCCTCGCCTCCTGACGTCATTGCACATGGCATGATGATGTCATTTAGCTGGGGAACCCCTAGTTGCCCGGGGATTTCCCAAGGAAATCCCCTGGTGGAGATAGTGGGTTCCTTTGAACCCCCATATCTCCAGAACGGTGGCAGCTAGTAGGTCATGGAGGGTTTCATTCGAAAGAGCATGACCTTTCGAATGATACCAAACATGACCATGCTAAAAGTAAAAAAAAATTATAATAATTTAAATAAAAGTTTAAAAATTTAAAAAATAAAAACGTGGGTTTTTTGTGTGTGTTTTTTATTAATGCAGCAATATTGTTCCCATTTCAATTATAATGTGAAGAACGATGCTGCACTAATAATTTTTTTGTATAGGGTGCGTTTGCTAAAAATCACGTAATTCCCCCCAAAAAATGTAACGAGTCCCCATTTCTAATTTTTTTAACAAGCGCACCCCATAGAAAATATAAATGCAAAGACTCGTGTGATAAAATGTGAAAAAAACACTTTACACGCTGTAGATGATTAACCCTTTCGCTGCTGAGGCTTTTCCCGCCCCTGTGCTGAGGTCATTTTTTACCTGTTTTGCGCATCATGTTTAAACGTGTTTTAAAGGCTTATTTTAGTATATGACACCGACATATTATATATCGTTCTTTCCGTCAGACTCGGTAGATTCATAATATGTCATTATTATATGTATACGTTATGTCATGTTTGTATATTATAACAAAAAATGCAATAAAATATGTATTTTCAATAAATTTACAATGTGTAAAGTGTTTTTTTCCAACATTTTACATGCGAGCAATTGCGGTTATATTTTGTATGGGGTGCGCTTGTTAAAAAAATTAGAGATGGGGTCTCGTTACATTTTTTTTGGGGAAAATGACACCATTTTTAACAAACGCACCGCATACAAAAATCGTTAATGCAGCATCATTGTTCACATTATAATTGAAATGGGAACAATATTGCTGCATTAACAACCAAAAAAAATAAAAAAAAAGTGTTTATTTTTTTTTTTTAATTTTTTTTTTTTTAATTTTTTTTATTTTTATTTTTTTTTTTTTTTTTTTTTTTTACAATTTTTTTACTTTCATGTTTGGTATCGTTGGAACGGCCATGCTCTGGCCGATCCAACCATATCAAAATTTAACCCCTAACTGCCACGGATCGGGAGATAGGGAGTTCATTGGAACTCCCTATCTCCACAGTTCGTGGCAGTTAGGGGTTAATGCTAGGACTGGCGTCATCGTGCTACGCACGATGACGCCAGTCCTCTGGGGGAGTTCCCGGAAGCTTGGCCGACATCCAAGATGTCGGCCAGCTCCGGGAAGGATCGTGAATCGGCGCTTTTCAGCGCCGATTTGCGATCCAGCTCCCCAGGGGTTAATGTCAGGCATCATTTGGAAGGGCAGGCTGTGCCCTTCCAAATGATGCCTGGGTTAAGCCCCTGTGTGCCGCCGATCGGGAGGGAGAGAGGTCCGAAGGACCTCCCCCCCTCCTTTCAGGCGCCTCCTCCGCACATGCGGGGGGGGGCGCCTGAATTAGGTGTCATCGGGGGGCGCGATGACACCTAATAATGGCGGCCGCTGCTCCAGATGCCGGGCTGACATCCAGGATGTCAGCCCGCACCGGAGGGGCCAGCGATCGGCCGGAACCCGGCCGAACGCTGACCCCAATGCGAGGACGCGCTCAGCGCGTCCTCCGCATACCAGCGGTAATGCTGAGGACGCGCTGAGCGCGTCCTTAGCATTGAACTGGTTAAAAATTCTAACTGTATTGCATTTTTTGTTATAATATACAGGCAGAGCATGACGTATACATATAATAATGATACATTATGAATCTGCTGAGTGTGCCAGAAAAAGCGATATATATTATGTCTGGGTCATGGGTCAAATGTGGTTTCAAATCGCGTTTAAACATGATGAGCAAAAGCGGTAAAAATGAGCTCAGCACACAGACGTGAAATGGCTCAGCAGCGAAGCGGTTAAAGATTTTTTGTTGTTAAGGCATTCATTTACTATATTAAATTTTACTTGTGCTATGACACTTTTAGAGATCTTTATATAAAAAGTACTATAAACTGCAAAAGTTTGTAAAAATGTAAGGTGTATCCAGTGTGTATATAGATTGTCTCTTCAAATGACATAAGAAAGACAGAATCATAATGAATGATTGATCCTGTACTTCCTAACATTGAAAAAGTGGGCAGAAAAGGCTGTCTCACCACTGGACCGCATATTGTCCTATTGATGCCTCTGGGCTGAAAAGATTTGGGATTTTTCCATAGTGGAGGAAAAATAATATAAAAAAAATATTTTTGAAAAATATAAATAAGAATTTTGGACAAATTAATGAGTTTAGTAAATCATTTATTTATCAGCCCAGAGTAACTTGTTTTGAAAAGTAGTGCAACAACAATATAATTTTATTGGAAAAATTTAACAGTGACGTCACTTGGGGATCTGTCTGTGTAGTATTAAAATAATTTAATAACCTTCCTTTATGTGAAGGTACTTTCTCTATAACCTTTTAAATTTATAATATTAATGTTAATAATAATATGGCTCTTTCATTAGAATTGCTTCTCTAATGACATATTCTTTGACAAATAAAGTCCTTTTTGCATAGTTAATGGCTCATTCTGGACAAGCACTTATGAGTTCCAACCCTCCACTTTTTATACACTAATTCAAATATAAATCCAGCATTTGACAAGCACACAGCAGGTAATTCTTTGTTTTGGGACTTGGCTATTCTCGACATTCCTCAGAGAGAAGCTGCAATCCAATTATGAACAGATATCTGCAGACGAGCAAAGGATTGCTTGTGAAAGTATTCAGGATTGTCATAATTGTCTTAATGGGATTAAATGAGTTAGAAAGTCAGATTTATCAGATTCCTAATGTTTGCCACTGAAGTTATTTTACATAATTCAGCTTTTATTATTTCTCTTGAAACCATGCAACAGACAAGGAAAAATGTTCACAGTACAATTTTTTTTTATAATACCGTCATCTCTTCATAGACTAGTAGCCCTCTGACCCAATATGTACTTACAAAAAACAAAAAAAGAAAATCCAGGGGGGGTGAAAAAGGGAGGGTGAATACTTTTAACAGTATACCTATATTTCAAAAACCAAAGATGTTACGAAGTGTGAAATTTGGTATATACAATCTTATTGAAAAATAAAAAAAACACGTGTTTAACCATTTTCCCAAAATCCCAATTGGGGGTTGATAAAAGAGGGGGTGAATACTTTTAAACAGGATACCTACAGTTGTGTTCAAAATTATTCAACCCCCAATGCTGTAAAGGGTTTTAGGGAATTTAGTGTACATTTGTAATTGTATTCAGAATGAAATCCTACAAGGACTTTTTAAAGAACCATATGCAACTAAAATTACATCAATTGGTTTTGTAATACAGTAGTAAATGTTTCTTTTGTGAATTCTTCATTGACACAATTATTCAACCCCTTAAAGACTACCACTCTGAAGAACAGAGGTTCATTCAAGTGTTTTCAATCAGGTATTGAAAACACCTGTGGATGTCACGGAGCAGCAATAAAGCATAATAAGCACCAATTAGGCAGCTTTAAAATGACTGTGATACTCAGCTCCTTCTAGACATTTACTGGTGTGGTTACAAACATGGTGAAGTCAAGAGAATGGTCCAGGAAGACAAGAGAAGAGGTGATTACTCTTCACAGGAAGGGCAATGGCTATAAGAAGATTGCAAAGATGTTAAACATACCAAGAGAGACCATAGGAAGCATCATTTGCAAATTCAAGGCAAAGGGCACTGTTGAAACGCTACCTGGTTGTGGCAGAAAGAAGATGCTGACTTCGACTGCTGTGCGCTACCTGAAGCGTAGAGTGGAGAAAAGTCCCCGTGTGACTGCTGAGGAACTGAGAAAAGATTTGTCAGATGTGGGTACTGAAGTTTCAGCTCAGACAATACGGCGCACACTGTGTAATGAAGGCCTCCATGCCAGAACTCCCAGGCGCACCCCCTTGCTATCTCCAAAGAATAAGAAGAGTCGACTGCAGTATGCCAAAAGTCATGTGGACAAACCACAGAAGTTTTGGGATAGTGTTCTGTGGACTAATGAAAATAAATTAGAACTGTTTGGGCCCATGGATCAACGCTGTTTGGAGGAGGAAGAACAAGGCCTATAAAGAAAAGAACACCTTGCCTACTGTGAAGCATGGCGGGGTAGTCGATCATGCTTTGGGGCTGTTTTGCTTCTGCAGGTACAGGGAAGCTTCAGCGTGTGCAAGGTACCATGAATTCTCTTCAGTACCAGGAGATATTGGATGACAATGTGATGCAGTCCGTCACAAACCTGAGGCTTGGGAGACGTTGGACCTTTCAACAGGACAATGATCCCAAGCATACCTCCAAGTCCACTAGAGCATGGTTGCAGATTAAAGGCTGGAACATTTTGGAGTGCCCATCGCAGTCACCTGACTTAAATCCGATTGAGAACCTCTGGTGGGACTTAAAGAAAGCAGTTGCAGTGCGCAAGCCTAAGAATGTGACTGAACTGGAGGCTTTTGCCCGTGACGAATGGGCGAAGATACCCGTAGATCGCTGCAAGACACTTGTGTCAAGCTATGCTTCACGTTTAAAAGCGGTTATAACTGTAAAAGGATGTTGTACTAAGTACTAAGATTGAATGTCACTTGGGGGTTGAATAAAACTGATAATGATGTGAACACAGAAAAGACATTTGTGGTTATTTCATTATAAATGTTATGTTATATTTGTCTGACCTACACGTGCCTCTTTGATTTAATTGTAAGCAAGATGACTGAATGATCAAAATCAATGTCAAACTGGCCAAAACACTCAATTTCAGTGGGGGTTGAATAATTTTGAACACAACTGTATATCTCGAAAACAGTTGTTAAAGACATGAAAATTGGTATTTGGATTCCTCTTGAAAAATAAAAAACACGTATTTTACCATTTTTCAAAAATACAGTGAGGAGACTGATATAGGGGGTGTCATACTCTTATCAGTATACCTATATTTCAAAAACCAAAGATGTTACAGGCGGAAAATTGTTATTTACAATCTTCTTGAAACTAAAAAAAACGTAATTTTGGAAAATGGTAGAACACAAGTAAGGGGAGTGAAAACAGGGGGTTAAATACTTTTATTAGTATATCTATAGTTCAAAAACCTAAGATGTAAAGGCTTGAAAATTGGTATTTACAATCTTCTTAAAAAATAAAAAACACGTGTTTTACCATTTTCCAAAAATCCAAGTGGGGGATGATAAAATACTTTAAAACAGGATACCCATATCTCAAAAACAGAAGATGTTAAAGACGTGAAAATTGGTAGAAACACCCCTAGCTGAAGGATGACGCTGGAGAAGATGAAATGACAGAGTTAAAGCAAGAATATTTAAAAACCACTAGAATGTCTCTTTAAAAATTTATCGTTTGCTTGCATATTTCATCCAACTTAACTCTACATTAAAGAATAGAAAGTAATATAAGCTCCTGCGGAATGCATAAAGACTAGAGAATATATTCATCTAATACAGAATTTCATATAGAGTTTATAAATTTTAAGAAGGAACTAAGTCACTACGGATACATTATGGTGACAGATCGTAACTACGAATCCAGGCAACTCAGCAGTCTAAATTTCCTTGTATTTCCTTAGTGCATCGTAGTTATATTATGGATTGGAATTCTGGATGAGGAGAGGACATCAAATATGTTGTTCAATGTAAATGGAGTATTCATTTCATATCTGCACCTCTACTACAGCATCATGCATGCACATTTGTTATGTTATGTTACGTAACATCTCATATGTTGTATGAGTGTATATACAGAAGGGGGTATGTTTAAAGAAGAATCTACCTCATCATTTTGAGTCTCTGTTGGCAATCAAAAGATCCCCATACAATGTAAAATCTGTATATAGATTGAGGCCATCTTTAACGGGTGGCAAAGGGGTAGTTGTCATTGCCGTGGGGCCCAAGGCAGCTGCCCCTTGAGCCCACAAAAATTAGCCTGCACCGCAGCTCTGTGCCAATCTGGCGTTTGTCATGGACATCTCCAGCATGCACCCACACTGCCTGGGAGACCACCCTCTGCATGCGCGATGACATCAAAAACTCAACTTTCCTTCCTGCTGGGCAGAGAATTCCCTGTGGAGGAGATACTTGGGTCCTTTGGAATCTCCAGAACCATAGAAGATATGGGGTCATGTGAGGTATTGCTGGAAAGGCCAAAGCATTTTATATAAAAAAACTTTCTTTGTTTTTCTTTTTTTTTTCCTAACACCATTATTGTTCACTTATCAATCATAAAGTGAACAAGGATGCTGCACTTACCATTTCATTTCCTGTGTCACCTGCAAGTGTGGAAGCTATGGCATAATGCATTATTGTGCATTTTTCCATCAAAAACCTTAACCATTGCACTGCAGAAAGGTGAGCGACCCTGTGTTTCTAATCTTTACACTGCACAAGGTGAAGTGAGGTGCTATTGGTCATGTCAAGGTCTAGCCTTTCCATCGATACCAAATAAGAACATGTAATAAAAAATAGATAAATTAACACAAAAATATATGTACTTTTTTTTCTCTGTTCTAAGGCATTATGCGCTTTTACTTGTAAGGCAAACAATGCTGCTGCACTAACTCACCTTTTCATTTGAAGGCGCAATGTGTTATTATGCATTCGCCAATCTAAAACACAAGTCGCCACACCGTTGCGTGGTGTGCGGGGGTCCTTTGGACCCCTGCATCTCCATTATTTATACCCCACAAAGGCAAGTTAGGTGCCATTGGAGAGGTCAGAATCTGGCCTTTCCAATTATATCAAACATAACCATGTAACATCTAAAAGGAATAAAAAAAGAGATTTTGTTTAGTTTGTATTTTTTTGAGGAGGGATGTTGGGGTGGAGAGCAAAATTGCATGGCAGGGGGCCCAAGAAAATGATAGCCCAGGGCCCAGTTAAAGATGGCCCTGATACAGCTTAACCCCTCCACTGTCTGAGCCATTTCACCCCGTGTGCTGAGCTCATTTTGACCATTATGTGCTCATCATGTTTAAATGTGTTTTGAAGACCTGTTTTATTGAACGACCCAGACAATATATGTATATATATAGATATCCTTTTTTCAGCAGAGTTGTCAGATTCCAAATATGTCATTATTAGGTGTATACGTCATGTTGTGTCAGAATGCTAGAACCATAAATTTAAAACAAAAAGTAAATTTCCATTCAACTTTCAGTCATTTACAGCCCATGGTTTTTAAAAAGTCAAGGTTTGCTGAACTCCTTGTCCAGCACATGTTCTGTTCTCCTCAGCATATTACTGTCCATTCAGAATTTACTACAAACCTAATGAAGCCTGCCTGGTCTATATACTTTCTGTAAATAGCCCCATAATAAAAATTTCAGCAGTCCAGCAGAATATTTAGCATGAGATATAACGATTTCTGTGTGTTTACTACATGGAGATTGGTTTAAAGGTCCAGCTCTTGCAAGATCGCGCAGGGTTGCAGAGGGAGACTGGGGACTTTTTGTCCTAAGTCTCACTCTGTACCCAGTGGCCAGAAGCGGTGGATTGGGCCACCGTTCACATTGCGGTATGAGAGGTGAGTATCTGATTTTTTTTGGGGTGGGGGGCTTCAGCTGGTGATAACTGATTCTGCAGAAGTGGTATCAGCACCAGCTTAGAGCTGTGGCTAACTTGTTAGTTATGGTAGCGGTGTGGTAATTTGTGTTAGGACTTAGTAATACCTTACTTCTTGCTTCCACAAGCTTACTGTACTACTGTCCCTATACTGGTGGAGTGCAAAGAGTAATTAGCGTTTGTAATCCTAACGCTAATTACTGCACCGCTTCGGTTAACTGAAAAGTTAACCACAGCTAGAAGCTGGTGCTAAATGATAAGGCTTCTGCAGAATTAGTCAGCACCAGCTGAAAATCCTCCCAAAAATCAGATACTCAACTCTCATCCCGCGGTGAGAACGGCGTTCCGATCCGCCGCTTCTAGCTGCCCGGAGCAAACTATTTGTCCCCAGTTTCCCTCCGCGATCATTCCGCAGACCTGCACAATCTCGCGAGAGCGAGATCCTGCAGGTCACATGACACAGCAGCACAACCAGATACTAGCGACGGTACATTAGCAATGCGTTACGGGGCCGCTGTTGAATCAGCTCCTGCCCCGTAATATGGTGCTAAAGTGTCCCCCAGTTTAGGCTGTGGTCACAAGAGTGTTTTTTGAGCAGAAGGAACATACATGAGAGTGGACGTTCCGTCCACTCTGGCGACCATGTGGCCACCTTGCTGAGCACAGTTATTGCACTCAGCGCTACAAAGCGCGATCCTCCCATGGAGGATCACACTTTGTAGCCCCGTCTGCGTCCAACGTAGCTTTTTGACGCGGAGGCTGAAATCATGTCCAGTGGTAGTGCACGCAATTTGTGCGCACGCTACACCGTGTGGCCTTCCCCGTCCACGTCCAGCCTTCACAAAGCTGCAACAGACACGGGGAACTGTGGTCACACGACGCACTCAGTGTGCTCGTGCGACCGCAGCCTTAGCAGGCACTATGTAATAGTACCCATTGTGTTTTTGAGATTTGCTTAACACATTTTTGCAAAAAGAAAAAAGTGAAGTGTACATTCTCAAGATGGTGACCCTTATTTTTCTTTATTTCTCTAATGCTTTTTAATCTATTAGAAAATAATTTAAATGAGCATCAGATCACACTGTGCGGCAAATATTCTTTTGCACATAGTGCTCACGAAGCTAATATCCTATTTCTATAATGCAATTTAATCGTTAAATTTTATTTTTCTAAAACTACTTCTTATTTTTAATAGTAAAAACATGGGAGGCACATCAGCCTTCAGATCAGATTTATGTGCAGAAACAAATGAACAGAGGCAAAATTAGCTTAGAAAGATTAGCTATGGGTGGTTGATTTGCAACAGTAATCAAACTCCTGAGTAAGCAAAATTTAGCTTGCTTTTGAAAATGCAGAGGAAGGTGTACCTCTAATTCTTTTAAGCATAGAGTTCTGGAAAATTTATGCTGTGTGTTTCAAAGCTCAGATACAAAAAGTGAAACGCGTTTGGAGACTTCATCCGTAATTGTACAGTGATGTCAGAGGAACCTGTTTATCCCATCAACTGTGTCTAACTCTCCTAACAATTCAATGGGCACATTAACTGCTTATGTTACTGAGCTGATAAAATGCAAACATTATGAGTTACCTGATGAAGCAATAATATGTTGGGAACAATCTAATGGTTGAGCCAGCTGTTTAGAAAACCACAAATAATGAGGTCTTAATAAACTGGAATGTTATATTACTGAAGCAATATTGACCCTCCAGATGTTTTGAAACATACAGGGTTATTCAGAGAATGGTGAAAATCTGGAGAACTGGCAAGAGAAGAAAACAATCTAGACCAAAAAGCCAATTTGGAAAGTGAGTTAAATGAGAGAATTTTTCTGGCTTGGCTATTTTGACCTAGAATTTTCACTTCTCCAGTCATTCTCCTGAGTTCCACCTTTCTTTGAGTAGACCTGTACATCGCCCAGGATGCTATGGTAAAAAAAAACAACAGGGAATGAGCTGAATGAGAAATATACAGTGTTATTCAGAGAGAGGTGAAAACCAGGAGAATGAATGGAGAAGTGAAAATTCTAGGCAAAAATCGCCAAACCAGAAAAATTCTCCCATTTATCTCACTTTCCAAATCGGCTATTTGGTCTATATTGTTCATTCTCCTGCCAATTCTCCTGGTTTGCCCCTCTCTCTGAATAACCCTGATAGTTTCAAAGCATCTGGAGGGCTAAGGGTGCTGACTCCTGATCTACGTTATTCTTTTCTTCATTTGTGTTCTTCTTCTACATTAATTTTAAATATCAGTTATAATAAAATGTATAATTTAAGGAGTATAGCAAATAAAGTGAATATTAGGACACACCAGCTTTGTGGTACTTTGATGCAGTCATGGGTTTCATATGTTATGGGCAACGGGTTTAGCTAAATCCACTAAATATGACAATTAAATTGGCCATTAGAATGCATTTATGAGTTTATACTTTAATTTTATTTTATACAATTCCAAAGTAGACGGAATTACAGTAGCAGCGCCAATAAATATTAGAAGAACAGTAGGGTCTGTGGAGGCGCTTATACACGTGTAATTATAGTCAGATCAAAACCTGCTGCCTACAAGGTTATGCACATAAACCTCAACAGAAATGTGCTAATGTAAATATACAAGAAGAGAAAGGTCCTAGTGGCGCAAGTATTTTAGTAAAACAAACACCAGTATTTTTGGGTGTAGCAATGCTTAAACAATGTGATCAGTCAATATTAAGGTGCAACATTCAGGCTTACGAACAATGTATTCAAAGTGCATATAATAAAGGGCATGAAGCAAATTGCAGTCTGGAACCTCTTCTTGTTAGATACACTTTGTATTACTAATAAAACTGCAACAAGGGGCGCCACCTCTGCGTTCTTAAGGGGTTAAAAAAAAATCGCAACCTAAAATTTTGCCTAGAAAATCTGGAAAAATACCTAAAAAATTCAATGAATAAAAAGGCTTCTTGCTGCAGATTTAAAAAAATAAACAGTTGAATAAAAAAAAGAATAAAAACTTCAATATTTTTTCCATTGAATCCTATGGGCTTCGCGGACAGCGGTTTTCCTATACAATATATCTTTTCACGTTTCCCCTGCATTCGGTGGTTATAATACACAATGTATCTTTTCACGTTTCCCCTACACACGATAGTTTTCCTATACAATGTAACTTTTCACGTTTCCCCTGCACACGGCGGTTATACTACACAATGTATCTTTTCACGTTTCCCCTGCACACGGTAGTTTTCCTATACAATGTAACTTTTCACGTTTCCCCTGCACATGGCGGTTATACTACACAATGTATCTTTTCACGTTTCCCCTGCACACGGTAGTTTTCCTATACAATGTAACTTTTCACGTTTCCCCTGCACACGGCGGTTATACTATACAATGCATCTTTTACACATTTCCCTGTAGTGGCATGGTGGTTTAACTATACAATGCATATTTTCCATGTAAACTTGTACCAAATGGTCCCAGCATTATCTGATGAATCCAAAATTTTTTAAAGATCGCTAGACTGTTGTAGTTGTAAAATATCGTCTGAAATTGTCCGTCGGTGGTCGGAAGCAGTGGAAGAGGGCTGATTCACCTGCATGTTGTAGGATTGGTCAGACGATTTCAGACTATATCAGATGATTGCCCCATCATACAAATACGGTGCCAGTGGAGGGCTGGCCTTAAATTAAGGGGAAACCATTTACCATTTATTACTAGATAAACTACAAAATACACATTCATTTTAATAAAAGGCTCAGGATCTCTGCAATACACCACTTGTATGATGATTTGAGACTGAAACAATAAGTTATGCGACACAGCATTATATTTTGATTTGTTCAATCTCATTAGTTGATATATCTCAAATAAATCACAGTATCCAAGGAAAGACAGTGTGCTCTTGAACGCCCATTCATTGCTTGTTTTGTTTTTTCTTGACTAAGCTTTCAGTAAAGATATTCACGGCATCCTTTGAAGCAGAACTTGATAGATAGGATGTCAATAGAGTCATCTAATTTTAATTGTCCATGACCTATTATAAAAAATAGACCTCTTAGGGCTACATATATCTGTGCACACAGTGTTTAAAATTCATTTTCAAGCTTGAGTGGTTCCATGATTTTTTTTTACTGCATGATAGGTTCATGAATCTCATTGCTTTACAAGATTCATCTGTTGGTTTACTACTTTTCAATATTGGTGCCCATTGTATTTCTATGGCCACATATCTGGGTAAGAGCCCAAACTACAGAGGTGACAAAGTCCATCACAAGGTACAAAAATGTAAAATCCTACAGTTAAAAGATGAGTAAAAAAGGTTGGAACAGGCAGCAATAGTTCACTTATGGTAGAGAAAGCTGATGTCTAGACAGAACCAATATAGTAGAGAGGGATAGCAGGCTAGATACTCCAATGCCTGTTCTGGGCTCAACAGATAAATAATTAAAAAGGACCACCTTTATTAAACAATGAGCACATCTATCGGTCCAATAGACATATTAGATACAAATACACTTAAAAGCTGGGTCAAATGAAGATAGAATTGTAATGAAAAATATGTCGGAACATATATATAGATATACACATAAGATTCTGCTAGTCCTTAGTACAAAATATATCCACCCCTGCACAACAAGGGGCACAGAATATAGATGTAATAGCAGAATGCACTGCTGTTTTCATAATTTTAGGGGTTTAATCCCATCATGATCCAGGCAGCTCCCTTTGAGCTGATGGAATGGTCATGAGACTTTTCCTTCTCTTTTTCTTTTTTTTTGATGTCTAGAAAGCCATGAAACACAGGGATAAACCATAGTAACTAGAAGAAAGGAACACCTACAGCGTCTGCTTGAACTTATATCATGGTCAGCGATGCACTTTGAGATACCTAACCCACCATACCACAAAGATGGCACAGAGCATAGAGGGGATAACAGGAGCGAAGGATTGAGTTCCACTAACTTAATGAGGTAAGCAAGGGAGATAAACTGAATGTAAAGGGTAAAATAAATTATGAATTGTTAGAATGTCCATCTGTACCGTTCCATTTGCATTGCCCAGAAACATGATCTATCAAATAATAACATTTTATTTAAAGGAACACTCTAGGCACAAAGACCATTTTATTAACTTTAAATGGTTGTTGTGAGAGTCTTCCATAGCCAATGGATTCCCTCAACCCAGAAGGCTGACAATCAGCACTCGCTGCACAGCTTTTGATCAGGTTTTCACAAGTTTTACAAAGCTCTGAAAGCTTTGAGAGGTCTCCAATTGGCTGCATCCATGCTAGTTGGTTACCTGTTGATTGTCAAAATAAGAGCTCCTGTGTTACCTCATCAAGAAGCTGCAAGCAAGGAAAGATCCAAAAGAGACACAAGCTCTTGGCTAAAATAGGGTTTCAGCTTACAGAGCTGCTAAATGAATATGATCAATACAATAGTATTTTTTTTAGGGTGATATTGAAATATCTGAAAGAAATTAGAAAAATAAGTCGAAAATTACAGTATAACACAGAGAGTCACAAATCATGAATCTTGTACCCAATTGTAGAATGCAAGTACGTTTTGGTGTATATGCAATATATATCCTTAGAAATATCTGTAAGTTATAATTTAGTTAGATTTTGGTTGTTTTATATAAAATAGTGTTAAATCAGCATGAAATGTAAATGTGAGGTTAGGCTAACATCAAATTATGACTCGCTCACATGAAGTACTTATTGTACCTTAGAAAGTGTAAATGGTTAATGTCCTCTTTTAGTGCAAATATTGAACAATCTGTATAATTATTCCAGCTGGGATGTGATTTTCATGTCTGCATAGCTTTCCAAAAATAAATTTTTAATGTTAGATGCTATTCCACAAGGGATTACCAAAAAGACCGCTGTCAGTCAAATGACCAACTGTTTTTCATCTTTTAGAATGGAGTATCTACTAATTGCAGTACTTTCTGTTCATAACCAGAGGTACTGTTTACTACAAGCATTAACTGTTCTACATAACGAGTAGGCTGCAGTGTTCTTTTTATAGGAATAATAAGGGATAGTGTAATGAAAAATCAATTTAAAATAAAGGTAAATACCAGCCGATAGTGTGAGATTGAGTAGCGATTGACGACACAAACACAGTGATGGGTATAAAAAGGATTTACTTTAAATTAAAAAGGATATACAGATAGATAAAGCATTAAAACATTATTAAACTAAACTCTAGACACTGCAATAACACAAAAACTCAGCAAAGGTAAAAGTGAGATACAAAAGGGATCAACAAAAGCAACAATCATTTACCAAATCCAGAAATGCACAGCACATGGCAAGCCATGTGCTCTCAAGGTCCAAGCCAAATAACCAAAGGGCTGATCTCTTCCTGGAACTCCTGGTTGAATCAAAACAAGGTTGGACTACAGTCTTGTCTCCCCCCACCAGAGTGGCATCCCTCCCACCAACAATGTATACACCTTTATTCCCAGTGGGAGTCACCATGAGGTAACCACTATAGAGTGTTAATGATGCAGCTAGCCACACTGGGCAACAAGCCTCACAAGCCTGGGCAACAAGCTGCCCCTATTGTTCCCTCTTTGATATAAATATGATGATTTATGACACAATTCATCCACAATCACTACAGATAGTAATTGTAATTTGCAAATATTTGTTTTATAAAACTTTAAGAGATCTATTCGATGAAGGCTGAAACCTAGCAGAAATAATAAAACTGTGTTTTCACACATTTGTGTGGGCAAAAAAAAAGGTTTAGAGAGTAATGAGAATGGGCAACAGCATAAGTGACCTGCCCTACAGTGAGTGCCTGCTCATGTACCGGCTGGATGGAGTAGAGGTAAAATCACTGCTCTATAACTGAGAAGATCCAGGTTTGACTCGGGGCCAAAGCACCTCTCCAGCAAGTGTCCTTGGGTAAGACACCTAACGGTACATGTTGCCTACCACACAATATTTATTTATTTATTTATTTGCAAAGTATTAATTTATTCATTTATTTGCAAAGTATTTTACCATCGGCTATGGAGTCTCTGCCCTTCGACCGTGGAGAAGCAAGTCAAATCCCATTCAGCACATCCCTCCAATACAAATGTGGAGAAGCAAGTCTCGAGTTTACGAGAAGTGGGCTCAACCAAAACCACCAGGTCACTGATCTACAATCGTGGAAAGCCGACTCTATCCCACTCAGAAGACCCCACCAGCAAGTATCCTTGGGCAAGACACTTAACGATATGGATGCACCTACCTCATAAAAAAAAATACTAGCACATCTCATAGATTGGAAAGGAATGGTAAGCGCCCACAATATGGGTAAAATATGTGCGGCGAAACGCGTCCTGGACTAGAGTCTAGTTTATATTTTGTTTTATTTATTTAATAAATTTTTAAAGAGAACCAGTTCCTGCATGCTTGGTATTTATTGGGTTTGACCTACAAAACCCATATGCCTTCCGTTTCGAGCTTGGAAGCTCCAGCAAGTGTGAGTTTTCAATCGTCACGTTATTCACTATAATATTTGACGTCAGATATACCCAGAATCCTGTTTCTGCTTTTTCTCCTTATTGCTCAATGAATATGGAGAAGAGTTTCTACTCTTAAGGAGTGGGTTACCTGTGAAGAGATCCCAGATTAACAACCCAAAAGCGATCATCCACTCAGAGCCGGTGTTCAGGCTCTTCATATGTGAGTTGATTAACCACACGAATACTGTCAATATCCGCACAATTTATTGTTCTACTGCACCCAGATTTTGTTTTTCTCTTTCTGTATATTATCTCTCAATACTGGTGACGTTATTGGTGAAACCATCCGAGTCCCCTAGCGTATTTCCCGCCGACCAGATACGTAATTTTTGTACATCTCATAGATTGTAAATTCCCTTTTGAACAGGGTCCCCTTGACTCGGGTCATATCTTCCACGTGTGGTATTCCAATTTATCAACTCCTTGTGCACTGATCTTGCAAAGCACTGTGGAATTTGTGGCGCTATGTAAATAAAGGATAATAATATTAATAATAAAATGCCTCACATGGCTTTAACTTGTTGGTGTCATTACAGAGAAGACTATTACATATGCAAATGAGACCGCTATCACCCAAAAAGAATGCCATTACTGAAATGCCAAGGAAGCCCTTACTGCACTAGAGATACATCAAGCCACAATGAATTTTTGGGGTTTGTTAGGCCTCATCAGGAGGGCATAGCTGATACATCTTTAGGCACCTTAAGGAAGGGGTTCACATTCGGATTATCCTGTATGTTTAGAGTGAGCAAAAACCAGGTTTGTATTTGCACGTATTTGGGTATAGATCATTTGTTTAACATCTGAAATCTCTGCTAATTCAGCCAAATATCATTGTATCTTTGTAGAAAGTAGCCAGGTTTTCTTTCGCAAACAAACAAACTCTAATGAAGCATGTGCAACTCTGCCATAATTGTGTAATATGTGCGTATGTCAAATTCCAAATTAAATTCAACAAAATATTTTGTATGCTGAACTTTAATCAAAATATGTGTTGAAGAACTTTATTTACAAAATAGCTTCCATATTACTATAGCAAAAATTGAAATAATTATCCCCAATCAACTAATTTTTATAAAAAAAACAACAAAATTATAGTAGTTATATTGCAATATACAGACACATACTCTATGCAATGAGGTTACAATGTATAGCATGCTTTGGCCAACAGAATAAGGATTAAAATGTCAAATGTTGAAACCTATTCCTTGTATGCAGTTGTCACTATAATCATATTTCCCACTAGGGAGGACAAAAAGAACATTTTAGGAACATATAATTTAGGCTAGTGATTTTGCTTGATAGTCAGTAGATGATGTATTCGATCTATTTAGAAACCTTTCAATACACATTTGCTTGTATTTAAATTCTCATTTTTGTCTTTTTGTTTTGTTTTAGTAATTATATCAGGGCCTCCACTGAGCTTAAAACTGGCAACAAGACCGAGAGATTTTCTTTTTGTGTCCAAATGTTGACTCCCCGGGACATACTTGAAAACGAGAGAAATCTCAATGTATCCTTCCTGGTAAAATTCTTTCTAAAAAAAAAAAAGTGTTGACTCTCAGTCAACAATATCATCATCGTGGACATACCCAGACTGCCGTAATAATATTTAACTATAATAAGCTTTACAAGAAGTTCAGTACACCCTGAACGCTGTGCACATGGACTCGATTAAACTGCAGGAACACAGGCTCTAATTTACAACATAGGAAACGTAATAGTCGTTGCAAAACCTCACTAACCTCAGCTTCATTGTAATCAAATTTGAAGAATGGAGTATATCTTTCACAGTGTTCTTTCCAACTCCATATAACATTTTCACATAGAATGCATTCCTTGTGAGTATTAGTATTATTTATTTTTTAAATCACATTTATACTGTAGTCATGTTACCCGTTTTTTACATTATCTGTGTGTAGTATATATTATTAAATTCCTTCTTCGGCTTATTTTACATGAATATGCACAATGCCCGTAAGCACATTTACTGATTATTTCCCTTTCTGTAATTAATGATGTCAGATATGCAATATTCTAACCGTTAACAGCAGTATTAACCATTTGCTAAATTAAATTTAATTTGTCATTTCTATGAGTAGACCAATTAAAAGGCAAAGGCTTCCATCACAGCTATAGAAACCATACCATTCTCTTGCTTAATGTATAATGAAGGCTGACAGCAGCAGCCTGTAATGCTGCTTAATATCAGTCTTTAATTATTTGCCGGATAATCACAGCATATATCCCTGTTTAAACAATCACGGATTGGGTTGGGAGACTCTGCATATGGCTGTCAATGGCACTTAATCCTCCATACCATTTGCTTTGTTTTTTTCGGAATCTATCTTTCTATTCCATTAGTATGTGAGCTCCTTCTGGAGCGGGGCTCGATCTACCTCATTTCTGTACAGTATAGCCATTTATTACCATTTATTACCCTAAATTACTCAAACCTCTCTACCGCGTTGCGGAATCTGTTCCGCAATGTGCGAAATTTGTAAAAATACAAATAATCAAATCGAAAAGGGAAGCTAAAGGGTCATTCTAGTACTTTCTAAGTAAATCTAAGTAATTTCTAAGTAAATCTATTCTGATTTCTGACAGATTTTAGTAATTTGAAAATACTGACTTGTTTTCGGTCTACATGGAGCAATAGTTATATGTTAGCATTTTTCAGGAGCCCCATGAACTCACCTGGTTCAGGGAGTGGGAATTGCTACAGTTTTTCTGTAACTACTAGTTAACACTGTGTTTACAGCATGCTTTTCAAAGAGACTCGTGCTACATGCTAGGTACTACATGAAATTAATAAATTAAATAATGAACCAGGATTTTAAGATTTAATGAAGTTGGCATTTGTAAACGGGAGAACCAAAGCTTCCTCACTGTCAATTACTAAGTAATATTACCAAACAGGGTAATAAATGCATGACTGCATGACTAAGATAATTTAGGATGGTGCACGATATGGAAATCAGGTTGAAAGGTTATTATTGTTGTCATCATTTATATAGCGCCAACAGTTTCCGCAGCGCTTTACAATAACCAAAGGGAACAAGACACAAATAAATAGACATAGGATGGAAACAAGAGGTGTAGAGGGCCCTGCTCATAGGAGCTTACAATCTAGAGGGATTGGGGTTGAGGAAGACAAGAGGAATTTTACTAGATAGCAGGATCATTAGTGCCAGGCGTTTGGGAATGGTGGGGCCATAGAAGCAGCTTCTATCATGAGTGAGTAGGTGAGCAGAGGGATGAGTTGCATCTGTGATGTGGTACACTAATCTGAAGTTATCATTTTGTTGTTTTTTTTTAGTGGAGCTAAACCGTTGTAAAAGGTTAACACTTCTCTCTGTTGCGTTTTCTGGCAGTTAGTAAAGGATGGTAACCCTGTGTACAGGTAAAAACTAAAGAAAACCTGTGTAAAGGTAACAATCGAGGTAAACCTGTGCATAGGTAAACCCCTCTCTCGGTTAGTTTGTTTTCAGGCATTTGGTACCATTCTTTTTCTTTGTTTTCTAATGGATTTCTGGGCAGACACATAATATACATTAACTAAATACGGTATGCTTTTAAAGAGCCATTTCACTTATTTTTTCCTTTATTTTCATTTGCTTTTTGTCTTATTGCGGATCACTGGACATTGATTGTCCCCACGATTCTTTTAGAGTCAGGGGAGGTTGCTTAATTTTATAAGTCAAGACCACTGTGAATGTCATGACAATGGATCTTAAAAATACAATCAATACTAAATAAAACATGAGGTACTATTATATAATTTTGTGTAAAACATGATATAATTTGTTTTCATGTTGGTATACAAAATAATAGATCATTTTCAGTAAAACAGACCAAAACTATTTTGCATTCCCACAAAAATAAACATAAATAACAATACAAGATTAAAAAGAATACAAAAAATGCAAGAACAGAAGTGCTTGCAAAGGTGCAAAATGTTAAATCTACCAGAAAAGGGTATATAAACCGATAAACTTGAAAATGGTACACACCGACAGAAAGAACTCTGGTAGTAAGCTGTATAAATTAACATATAATCAAAGTTTAATAACCTCCCTGCCGGTCTATTTATCCAGCAAATTCTTCACTGAAAGCAGTCAGTTCTTTTTTTTGCCCCCCCCCTAGCGGCATCCAGAGTGTGGCTCGGGGTTAAATTCCTATGTTGGAAGGGGCAACACCGTGCAACACTCGGGATGCCGCTGGATACATTACTTCTCCCTGCACTCCCTCGAAGTCCCCAGCTGCCTCCTCTGGCGACAAAGACCTTATACTTCCTGGTTTCCTCCTCATGAGAAGGAATCCAGGAAGTAAAACGCTGCGATCACTGGAGGAGGCTGCAGAGATCATCGAGGGAGCACACGGAGAGGTAATGTATCCAGTCCGAGTGTGTCTCGGGGTTACCTTTCTCAGCAGTGAAATTTAACCCCGAGACACACTCGGATAACCACCAGGGAGGTTAATAAATCAACAAAATAGCCTAAACAGGCAGCACAAAAAGTGAAAACACACAGATAAAGGTGTAAAGAATACGGATGCATTGTACCCGGGAACAGGTAAGTTATATTAATAGAATTGGTGCTATAAAGAGTAGGGTTGCACTGATACCGATACTAGTATCGATATCGGTGCCGATACCGGGTACTGCAGGAGTACTTGGTACTCGTGCAGTACCCCCGATATTTTTTTCCGATACCGGAAGCTGGCATTGAGCCGGCTTGCCGGTATCCGAGGGGCTGCGGTGGCTGTCCGAATGCTCTATTGGCATTCAGACAGGCCCTGCAGCTGCTCTCCTCACTGTTTATACTTACCTTCCTTCAGCGACGCCGGGAAAGTCTTTGCGCGCGCGCGCTCCTTGGAAGGTCCCCAGCCGCGACCATGTGGGACCATGTGATTGCGGCTGGGGTCCTTCCAACGAGCGCACGCACGGAAACTTTCCCGGTGTCGCTGAAGGAAGGTAAGTATAACAAAGTGAGCAGCTGCAGGGCCTGTCCGAATACTGATAGGCCCTGCAGCTGCTCTCTGCTCATACTTACCTTCCTTCAGCGACGCCAGGAAAGTTTCCGGTCGTGCGCTCGTTGGAAGGACCCCAGCCGCGATTGCCACGTGGTCGCGCTGGGGACCTTCCAAGGAGCGCGCGCGCGCGAAGACTTTCCCGGCGTCGCTGAAGGAAGGTAAGTATGAGCGGAAAGTGCAGGGGGCATTATCCATGAGCTGGGGGGCAATCATCCATGAGCTGGGGGTCAATTATCCATGAGCAGGGGGCATATCCATGAGCAGGGGGCATATCCATGAGCTGGGGGGCAGGATATCCATGAGCTGGGGGGCAATTATCCATGAGCTGGGGGGCATTTCCATGAGCAGGGGGCATATCCATGAGCAGGGGGGCAATTATCCATGAGCTGGGGGGCAGGATATCCATGAGCTGGGGGGCAGTTATCCATGAGCTGGGGGGGAATTATCCATGAGCTGGGGGCATATCCATGAGCAGGGGGCATATCCATGAGCAGGGGGCATATCCATGAGCTGGGGGGCAATTATCCATGAGCTGGGGGGCAGGACATCCATGAGCTGGGGGGCAGGATATCCATGAGCTGGGGGGCAGGATATCCATGAGCTGGGGGGCAATTATCCATGAGCTGGGGGGCATTTCCATGAGCTGGGGGGCAATTATCCGTGAGCTGGGGGCATATCCATGAGCTGGGGGGCAGGATATCCATGAGCTGGGGGGCAAATCCATGAGCTGGGGGCATATCCATGAGCTGGGGGCATATCCATGAGCAGGGGGCATATCCATGAGCAGGGGGGCAATTATCCATGAGCTGGGGGGGGCAATTATCCATGAGCTGGGGGGGGCAATTATCCATGAACTGGGGGCAATTATCCATGAGCTGGGGGGCAATTATCCATAAGCTGGGGGGCAGGATATCCATGAGCTGGGGCAATATCCATGAGACCTGGGGGCTTTATAGGAGGTCTGTTCTTATTGGAAAGCGTCACATGACATAAAATAAAAGTATCGGTACTTGGTATCGGTGAGTACTTGAACAAAAGTATCAGTACTCGTACTCGGTCTTAAAAAAGTGGTATAGGTGCATCCCTAATAAAGAGGTTATGAAATAATGAACAAGAACAAGTTAATGTCTACAGCTGACTTCAGAAGTTTGAGCCGCTTGCCATACCCCACTGCAACAGTAAAAAATATACATGCCTAGACAAATAACAACCTGGAGGATAGACTAACTGAATATCTGCCACGATACCTCGTTGGTGCGTGCTCCCTACTAAAGAGCACTAAAAGAAATAGATAGGCATAATAGTGGCCCTGAGTCGATGATAACCAGAACAAAACATTTATAAGACAATTAGCATCAGTACTCAACGAGTTTTCTGTCTGTGTGTACAGTTTAGTACTATTTCAAGATTAAAAAGAAATATGAAAAATACAAGTCCTCGTATGTGTCATAAGTTATCTGGAGCACAACAATGCGTATCTGTTAGACATAAGAGAGTACGGTGGACCAAATAGCTAGTGAAACTCAAAACCGCACTCGACTGAAGTATTGGTTCAATGTAAGATGTCACAAAGCGGCAAAGGAAACTATTTTCACTGAGACTAATATAGCAATTACATACTTGCCAACATTTAAAAGCAAATTCCAGGAAGTCGCATCTCAGCGAGTCACCAGGTGGCCATAGCAAAGAGTAGAGCGATGCCAACAGAAAATCTTCCAGAGAAGATCATTAGCTAAACTTATATAGCAGATACAACCTCATCAATTATAAAACAAACTATGTGAGATTGCGACAAAGATACAGGAAACGTAGAAAAACCCACTAAAATATTGAAATGCCTGTACAGGTTGGAAGGCATCTGACCATTAAACTCCAAGTTCTCTACATTTTGATGCACAGTTGCTTGGAATATAGAAAATATTGAAAGTTTTGAATTAGTTTAATTATGTAAGTCTTCAACCGAAAGGAAAACCAAAATGTAGTCATATGCCTAGATGATGACGTATGTAAATAGAGATCACAGGCTGCTAGAAGTTGTATTATGCCCTGCCAGTCATAAAACTGCATGTACCATAGCTTCCTCAATCCACCCATAACAAATCTACTATCAGTCTGATGCTATTGTTCTCACAATAGGCTTGCAGATCCTTTATTTTCTACTTATCAAAATACTTCCAAATCCAAAATTACATTATTATATTTACTCTTCTATTTAATGAAGAAAGTACCCATATATTGAAGGATAAATTAATTTTTAAGTTTAATAAATATTGTGTTGCTGATTTGTGAATGAGTAAAAGTATACTATAAATATATGTGAAATTGCTAATTATATTTAAGGATTTTATAAAATTAAGTAAATATAACATGGTAACAACGTCTATATATTTTATTTGCAAATAACCACTTTTAGTCCTTAAAGGTAAATGAATAAGCCTACATGCTTAAATAAAAAATACTAATTGTAATAGATACAGTATATATATATACTGTATCTACACATTGTACCTTCAGCATATAGCATACTTCGACTAGCTTTGTCATTATTAGAGTATTGAATCCCATGAAATGTAAAAATGCTTCAGTGTACTCATATTCCCACTGGAGAGATTGTAAAGATCATTTCAGGTGAATGTATCACTTAGGCTATGTATTTACTAGTGATCTGGCTAGATATGTGGAATAATTCTATAATTTACCATTTGAGATTTTACACCGAACATGTGATTTTATTTAAAAAAATCAAAGTTTGCCTTATTTTAGTAATTACGTTGGGCTTCCACTGCATTTAAACCTGGCAACTAGAACAAGGGATTTCATTTTATGTCCAAATGTTCACTCTCTGTGTAGAACCGTTGAGCGTTATTTTCCAGCTCATCCTGGACATGCCGTGATAATATGCAACTATAATAAGCTTATAAAGCTGCCCAGTCCACCCCCAACATTCCGCACATGGACTTGATTAAGCTGCAGCAATTCAGGCTCCAAATTACAACATAGGGAAGGTAATAGTTGAAGAAGTTGAAATTAATAAAACATTTCATGAGATAATAGTGTTGGGAAGTAGCTCTACCACCCTCTCCGCCCACCACAATATTGCAGTAGGATAGGGGCAACCAACTACAAGTTGGCCCTCATTTTTCCATTGACAGTCATCAAGAGGCAGTTTGTTTTGAGCTTCCCATCCCTTCATTCCCATATCTACTTGACATGTCTGTCATATACGTAGGTAAAGAGATGGGCTACAGACCCCCTATTAGTTATTAACCAGATAAGGTGAGTGACTTATTAAAGGGTAGACAATTCTTCTTTCCCCCTCCTATCCTCCTGTTCAAAATTTGGTGGACAGGGAGACGTGTTCCACCCGTGTTTGCGGTGGATAACGAATTAATAATGAGCAGTTGGTTGGCAGCTTTTGGATAGTAAAATAATTTCAAAGTTCAATGTTTTGCTCCGTGTATTTTCATTTTAGTATTTTGTGGTTGACAATCTTATCTTCAGCTAATTATGTTACCCTGGGACATTAAACAGGTACCTGGACTTTTTACTACCTACAGGTCATTTCCAACTTAACTTAAAACAGGCTTCGCTCTGGCTTTCTTCTACAATAACTTTCATAAAGAACGCTGCTTCTATCTTAATTATTTCATTTAATAGCACGCTGCCAAAGTAATCCGTCTGTGATGTGTAGTGTGATAGCGATATGCTCTAATTAAACAGGTGCCTTTGTTACATGGCACGTGCAATTTTCCACCTGTAGCTGGTAGATAACATTTAAATATTGCAAGATGTACTTTTTTTTATATCTTTCAATTATAGAATTTAGGATTACAATAACTTTGTTGCAGAAATTAGTTATCGAAAGAAGCTAAACTAAATTAATTGGAGGAATAAAATATATGAAGAGATTCTGAAGAAACAAGAAAATGTGATAAAATAAACAATCGGATGCTGTGTTTCACAATTTCCTCAGCCATGGACAGTAATACACGTGCAACTGTAAAGTAGAAAATCACTGTCAATTCTGACACTGTCTAAATTCCTATACTCCTTATGGAATTCTGATTTTTTTATGTACTTACAGGGTTATTCAAAGAGATCCAAATTGTGGCCGAAAAGTAACCGAACAGTGAAATTCAGCATATGGTTACCTTTCCTGGACATTCGGCTATTCAGAGAGCAGGCAGTTCGCCAAATCCTGACGAATTGCCTGCACATATGGTGAAAGGTATTTTAATATGATAGGTAGTGTGAATCCCCCCCCCCCCCATTATAAGTGTCAAACCCTGCAAGTCTTTTACTTGCATAGGATGTTAGCCTGTGGAATTTAGCCATTTCCTTTGTGTGCAGGAAGGGGTGTGTGAAAAATGTATGCTAGAAAAAGCCATCTCTGAATCAATATAGTAATTTTTGGCTCACTGTTGGTTAAACTCTGACGTAGAAATGTATCTGTATGCTGATTGGCTATAAGTTCTTTGAAATCTAATAAAAGACCTGTCTAAGGAAGGATATTTCAGACAGGACTGACGCTACATTGCTTTGTGGCTGATTTTGTTGTCTCTCATCATGGTGATGCGCCGCGCCCAGTTTTCAACTTTGATATATGAGAAGAAACTAGAAAAGGTTTATTGAAATTTCATAAATGGTAATTATTATAGGGAGTTTGTTTTGTTTGCTTTAAATCCAAATTTATCAGTTGTTGTCTGAAGTGGGATTTGCCATTCAGATGTTATTTATATTTAAGTGTATCTTTACATTTGAATATATCCTTACATTTGCTTGTTCAGATTTTGCGAACTTGCCTCCAGGTTTGGTTTTTTGTTTATTTTCCCTGACGTTAAAGCTATGGTTCAGAGCTTGTTGATTTTTTTAATTTTTTTTTTTTTTGGTGCAAGGTTGGACTCTTTGTCTTGATTTGTTTTTGTCATTTTATGTATTGTAGTAAAGGAAAATCGTTTGAGGACCTCACGTGTGTTTGAACTCGCCCGCTGCGTTGAGTATTTGTATTTGCTGGAAATTGAACTCATAAAAAAGAA
Source organism: Leptobrachium leishanense (assembly GCA_009667805.1). Lineage (NCBI taxonomy): Eukaryota > Metazoa > Chordata > Amphibia > Anura > Megophryidae > Leptobrachium > Leptobrachium leishanense. The sequence goes on along the minus strand of CM019063.1, from coordinate 423,009,651 downwards.
ACGAGATGTTTCTAGTTGTTTTGTCTCCGTTCTGTGTCTATCTTGTACTTCAATTCTGGTGTTTCTGGGTCGTCCATTATCTTGTAATTGTGAGAATTTTATTTTAACTGATTGGATTTTCTTCTTGTATATCAACTGATTTAATCTCCCATTGAGAGACAGTTTTTTTTCCTCTTAATTTTTTATTTTTATTTTCTTGCGCGCTGCTGCCATTTTTATTTTTTTATTTTGTTTATGGCCATTGATTGCGTCTGCTTATTTAAATGTTTGTCTTTACTAACTATTAATATATGTGTTTATCTTTGATGTTTTGTATTTCGTAGTTTTGATATTATGTTTTTTATATGTAATTTATGTATAGGGACTGCTTTTCGTAAACCAGGTTTCTTTGTTTCTGTGTCATTACTGCCTTGCTTCGTGTATAAAAAAAAAGAAGGGGCACAGGAAATGGAGAAGACAATAGGGCTTTACTTTTACAGTGACTTTCAAAAGCGCCTGCTAACTTTTTTTCTTATACATTCATTCTTTCTCTTTGTTCTTTTTTTTATTTAATGAAAAGAAACTCTTTATTTGTAATGTATAATGTTATTATGTGTTTGTATAAGGACTTTTTTCTTTGAATGCTAGTAGTCTTTTAGCAGTGCAAGTTGGAGAATGGAATATGTAGTTATTTTTGTTGTTCTGTGAGTATTTGGGATAATTGAACAGTATATACAAATGGCATGTGTCTAATGCTTTGAATGACTGTAGTAGCAGTTGAATTCTGGAGCTGTTAGTGCTTTATAAAACTGTAACTGTTGTGGAATTGGGCGCGGTTTGAGTGCTTCGGCGTGCGTACAGTAGTGGAACAGAAGAAAGTAATTATGGGAGCTTTATTTACTGTAAATGGATTATAAATTGATGTATGATATATATATAAAAAAGTAGTGTATCAAGGTGATGGGCTCAAAGTTGTACATTTTCCCAAGAGAGGCGTGGTCGGTTATTTTCCTCTGGTCTTTGTTTGAGTCCAGCACTAAGGGATTGACCGCACCTTAAATATAGGTTATATGTTTTGCCAAAATGGCTGACTGAGATCATTTACAGTGTTTGTAACTTGTATAATGGAATATATATGTAGGTTCATGTTTAGTTGTTTGGAATCTAAGAGGAGGAAGTGATATAAAGCTGAAGGATTTGAGTGAAAGTTTAAAGGAAAGCGCCTACAGGTTTAGTAGCGCTGTACAAAGGAATTTAGGCAGATTTCAAATAAGAGAAGGTGGTTTTTTGGGTTTTATTTTAGTTGACTAAGGGAGATGGAAGGTTGTAGTTTGGTATCTGAGTATTGTTTGATTTGTTTTCTTTTTCTGCAGTGGTAGCCAGATGTCTAGTATTATTTTTTTGCTGTCTGATGTTTTTTTTGTCTTTTGAGTGTGAAGTGCAATAGCGTATAACTTTGCCTCTATTGAATATTCTTGAAGGGAATAAACAAGATTGTAAAATAGCTGCACAAACACCTCACGTTTGAATGTTTGTTTTTAACAATATCCTTAATAAAGATTATTGATGTTTATTAAGAATCTTTTTCTCTGAGTTTCCTCTGAGAACTTTGTGCTAATTAACGCGTCAAGTTTTAAACATGCCCTTCTATACTTTCTTTCCCAGTTCATGATATTTTTGTTGTGTTTTTTTTTATTTGAATTGAAGTTCACATTCTTTTCCTAGTCTCCTCCATGTTGTCTCACTCATGACCCCTCTCTCCTCCGTGTTGTCTCACTCATGACCCCTCCTCTCCTCCGTGTTGTCTCACTCATGACCCCTCCTCTCCTCCGTGTTGTCTCACTCATGACCACTCCTTTTCTTTGTGTCCAAAAAATGTGTTGCATTGTTTTTCTCCATTTTAAAAGTATTTTAACCATATGAATTTTAAAGTTTTTGACAGGTTAATAATACATTTTTTCCCAAGTTTTTACTTTAGGTGAACATTACCCATGCATGCCAACTTTGCTCAAGCTAGATGGAAGATTATGCGATACCAATATTGATAAAGATGTTGGAATTGAAGGAAATTTACTCAAACACATTATCATTTCACATTGCAATGTTACATCAACCGGATAATAAAGAATTATCAGACACCAGGCAATAAAACAATCTGATTATCGACAACTCATCAATAAATCATGCTATTTGTAGAAGATCATTGATTTGGAATTACAACTTAAGACATGTCAGTTTTACAAAACTGTTATTTTCAACCAATAAGACAGAAGACAAAGAAAGAAGATAATGTATTTTTATATTCTGATGTCGTCTAAGTGATAATTATTTTGTGTCTTTTATTATTTTATATTTTGTTATTTTTGTTGTTTAGTTACAATCAATATTGTTCAAAATTCCCTGACACATTTAGGATTATTGAAGATCACATCCAATTAAAATTAGAGTTCATTAATGTTTTTAGGAACATATAATTTAATGCATTTGCATGAATACATTTCAGGACATATATAGTGGTAAATGGGAAGTTTTAATTCGATAAAATTAATGCGGTTTTTATTTTATGTTTTATTTCATTTGAGGATTGGTGTGTTTTATAAACGCCAGGTTTGTTTCACAACACCGAACAAGACTGAATAGGATAGTAATTACAAAAAAAAAAAAAAAACAATTATATTTAATAAAAGGGTGGAATATGCACTTCGGCTATTTCCCTTTTGAGCCAAAGTTGCGTATATATATATATATTTTTCTCTAACAATGAGTCAGAAGTAGTATAATTTTTTATTGCGTGAGGCCGACAGGCTTCGCGGGGACATTTTGAAATTTATTATCTGTGTCTTTTCTTGTGTAAATTAACATTTTTATTGTTTTCGTGCATTTGAGAGTGACAATGAATGAATGGATGTAGATGATTAGCGGGTATACCATTTCTTTTCTTTTTTATTTTCTTTATTGTTGCTGAAACCATATCACATCATCAAGAAACCTGACAGTCACAATGACTGCATATGGAACGAATCATGGACATTTTGTGTCAAGGTCAAAGGTCACAGGTAATAAGCAACCAGCGCAAAGAGACAGCTTGTTCAGGAGTCCCTATGGTGGGAGCTCTAATGACATTCAATGATTATGCGTCTCAAGCTGGGATGTTGAAAAAAAAGACCACACCCTGATCTCGCACTGTGGACTATGGTATTAGATTATGGAATATTATTTTTTTTATTTATTAATCCCCTAGATAAGTTTGAGAAAGGATTTAATTTGTGAAAATGAGAATGTATTTCTTGAATGTGTGTATGAATGCAGGTGTATATGCGTTTTGTGGAGTGAAGCTGAGCATAGGAAAACACACAGATATAGATCTGACTCATGTTGATTTATTAGATAAATGAACTTTTACATTCAAGTTATTATACTTTTCTTGTTCGGTGAATTATATTTTGGGAAATGGGAATAAATAGTTATTTAATGTCTAGATTAGGTATTTTTGCCTACGCTCCAAATGTGGTTCGCTGGAAGAGTGAATCTAGATAGATAAGTGTATTTTATGCTCATAAAGGGCATCCTTGGGGAATCCTTTTCGTATATCATACAGGTATTAGGCGAGGATACTATGGCCCCAGGTATAATTAGTTTAATTGTCTAGTTTGTTTCATCCCTTTTTGTGATCACGATTGTATATGTGATCAATGAGACGATTGAAAGGTATTTTAATATGATAGGTAGTGTGTGAATCCACCCCCCCCCCCATTATAAGTGTCAAACCCTGCAAGTCTTTTACTTGCATAGGATGTTAGCCTGTGGAATTTAGCCATTTCCTTTGTGTGCAGGAAGGGGTGTGTGAAAAATGTATGCTAGAAAAAGCCATCTCTGAATCAATATAGTAATTTTTGGCTCACTGTTGGTTAAACTCTGACGTAGAAATGTATCTGTATGCTGATTGGCTATAAGTTCTTTGAAATCTAATAAAAGACCTGTCTAAGGAAGGATATTTCAGACAGGACTGACGCTACATTGCTTTGTGGCTGATTTTGTTGTCTCTCATCATGGTGATGCGCCGCGCCCAGTTTTCAACTTTGATATATGAGAAGAAACTAGAAAAGGTTTATTGAAATTTCATAAATGGTAATTATTATAGGGAGTTTGTTTTGTTTGCTTTAAATCCAAATTTATCATATGGTGCCTGTTTGGTGCCTGTTCGAGGGCAGTGAAATCCCGATAGTGAAGCAATGCTTCGTCTATTCAGAGAACACAAACCAGCAATGAAAAGTTGCTGAATTGCCCTGCTGTTCAGTGGTTTCATTCGACAGATTTATTCAGGCGATTCCCATAGGCTTTAAAGTTAAAGATATTCCCGTTTTAATTCAATATCTAATAAACCGTTGATTATAATATTCTACAGTAAAAAGTCTCTTTATAGATTTTTTAGGATCTTTTAGGCATTTTTCAGGATTTTTTTCAGTTTTTTTTAAATAGTTTTTTTTTTAACAGGCCTTTTTATTATCATTCTTTGGATCGTATATGTAAATTTCAGACATTTTCGTTCTATAGTTTCTTTGCAAACAGCGTTTCACTTTTCAAACATTCAAGCGTACTGTTTTTTTATTTTTTTTCACTCCATTTGTCTGCGGTGTCCGGTTTTTGTGGCGGCTGTTCTGTGCTGTTATCGGAGGCTGCTCGGCTTTCTTCGGCGTGTTCGGCGGGGTTAATCCAGCTGTTTTGGGGATTTTAGTGAGTGTTCGGCTGGTTTGCGGCGGGTTTTCCTTGCACTTCGGGGACCCTGTGGTGCTTGCTGAATACACCGCAGGGTCGCCGAAAAAGGATTGCCAAATCGTGCCGAATTGAAGCGAACGAAGTGTCATTGAACGTACGGTGACTTTTCGATTCTCTTTGAATAACCCTGTATATTTTTTGCAGGAGAGTACTCTGAAGGGACACTCTGAAGGAGTGACTTCAAGAATTCTTTTATAGACCCTTTGGAAGATTGCCGTCGCTAATGGCAGATTATTTTGTGCTGAAAACTGTCGATTTTGCTTTGTTTAGCATAACAAAATGTCTCAGACAAAAGGGGCCCTATTCCCCTCTATACGTTAAGATAGCTGCTGGAGTATTTATAGATAATTTCTTTAGATGCCAGGCATCATTATTCCACTCTTTCCACAAGCTTTGCTTGCAGTTCAGTCATAGCACCTACCTTACTGTAAATTAACGTATACAAGGCATTGATTTGCGGCTGGGAGTAGAATTCTTTGGTAGCTCCTTCTATCCTCAAGCCAGTATTTCTCACAGAAATGAAAACTCTCAGAAGCTGGTGTTAAGTGATTCTGCTTTTGCAAAATAACTTAACACATTAAGGCTAATGTCAGATGAACGCAGTCAGAGCGCACTCTGCGTGCGTGCACAACGGACGGACATACTGATGGAAGATGCTGTAGACACCACGCGATCCGTTTTTCTTGACGGACGTAGAACAAAAAAGGGAATTATGGGAAACAAAATTAATATGAAAAATTATAAAAATTGGAAAATGATATGAAAAGCCATTTTGTGCGTCAAGGTGCTGGACGTCGCAAATGCACTGTGTCTGACTTTGTGTCATCACACACACAGAACACTATGCGGACATGGCACACTCTGCGCATCTGTCCTAGAGGTTTTACGTTCTTGCCTAAATTGTGTCCGTTGCCATCTGCGTGGTGCGTGCACACTTCGTGTTCGTACAGATTTTTTTTTGTCCATTATTGACTCCCTTTCCTGCAACAGCAGAATAGGTACCTAGATCTGTTTTGTCTTGTTAATATAAGGAGATCAAATTTTGAATGTTACTGCTCTTTCTTTGTTCTTGGAGAAAATGTTATCGATCTAAATTCATATTTCAAAAAAGTTAAAATATTACTTGCTTAAATTCTCTAACAAACCAGTAAAATTTTATTCTGTTGACCTGTTCCAAGTAGCCATATCACACTTTATGTGATTGCCAAAGTATGCAATTATAGGATTATTATTTTAGCCACGAGGCCAAACAGTTCGGAAATACATTTCAACATTCAAGTGTAATCTCCCAATGACGTCCAAGAATGCTAAACCTCAAATTTTAGGTTTCAGGAGACATTTATATACTGCTTCTGAATATAGTGATGCACACGCGGTGCTTAGTAATGTCATTAAATCACATGATATGCAGAAACAGGCGCAAACCTCAGAAGTCCATAGTCATCAAAAAGTAAATGAAAAAATAAATGCAAAAATGTTTAATTTACTGACGGGAACCTAAGGGAAATGTATTTTAAAAATAAGCATTCTCGGTCATGACGTTCACCATTCCTCGACTACTAAAATGTGCAAATATTACCCTCAAGAACACCGATTCAATGGATAGACCCAATTAACCTTGCAGTGTGCACCAGTAAGCAGCTCAGTCTTGCATGTTTTTATGGAAACGCAGTCACGAAGGCACTTGCGCTTGTCGTCTCTATTTTAGCTTACAAACAGCTTTGCAAATCAGCATTCGGGTTTCTTCTGTGTTTCCATCAATCAAGTCGAGTACACAGCCTGATAGAATGCGGCACAGAAAGAAAAAAAGAAAAAAGCCCCATGGCTTTGTCAAAATTTCTATATGGGCAGAAGGTTTATCTGAAGTGAAAACGATTGAAATAGCAAATAGGCCATTTTATTTCTAATGGCAGTGACACCCCATTGATTCTGCAAACTCCAATAGAGCTCGAAGCTTTTGCAAAACTAATTATACCTTGTTAGTGATTCGTAATTGCAAGACGATGACCTGTTGAATTCATGGCTAATAGTAGCTGGCTACTCACGTCCATGAAATTCAGTGCTCTTGTCTTGAGTAGTTTTTTTCCGGGGGGGGGGTTATAAGTAGAACAAAAAGGTTGCTGGGAAAGTCATTTCTCTGTAAGACTTTAAAAGTAAAGCACTCACAAGTATTTCCTAATAAGCCCCTTAAAAGCCACTTATATTAAATTCTGGAAGTTATTAGGTCCAAAGCAACCAGTTTGGAAGTTCTCTCAGTACTCTCAGTCTCCAGACAGGCTTTTGCTTATACACACGTGTCATGGAGACAAATTAAAGTTTTCAAGTTCTAGTCTAATATCTCCTACATTGAAATTGATTATATTGCTGTTTATACCATAACATTGGAAAAATAACAAGCCTCTTCAGCATTTTTGAGTCTTTTTTGAGCGCTTCTGTTCTCAGAACGTGTCGAGATGAAAACAAATCAATATTCCTGGACATGAACAGTCGACGTTACTAGGGAAGGATTTACATTTCCTGATTTATTTACACTGTAATCAAACAAAATTCTTACTTTTTTTATTGCTGGTTTCTAATTTAAGGACATATGATTCTCAGAGATTTATTCTTTTTAATTTTTTCCAGAATTACCTTGAATTTTTAAATACAAAATGCTCTATTTGTCCACATCTTATGTTTGTCACCCCTAATGCTGGTTGTCCACTGGCTGCGTAGTCATATGACCGACTGGTTGTCAGAGTATGGGCAACCGAGGTCATACGACTATGTTCGACCGAGCATTGTCCACTGGTGGCAATTGCATCAGGTATAACTCAGACACTCTGTATAGTTTTAAATTTAACCCTTGAATGAACAGGGGTCAGAGCTACAGACAGTGCTATAACCCATGGGCACTATTCCAACCCTGGTATAAACTTAACCAGAACTGTTGTAAACTTCCCAGAACCATTAATGGGCCCTATTCCATAGTTGACACTAAAATGGAGATGATAAGCAGAAAAATTTGAGCCTGTGAATTTTCCTTAATGTCTCCATTTACCGTTGTAGGTGATTTGTTAGCAACTGGCCCCAGAATAAAGCACAAAGCTGGCAGATATTAGCAACGTGCTCTATGCTGCTGCGAGTGTTCACTCATGGAGCCCATAGGACTCCATGGAGCCTTGCGCGTCCTGGTTGCACAAGCTAGCTCTCACGCGATTGTGAGAGCTGTGAAATAATTAACATCTCACCACGTGCCTGCTCGACCCCATTCCCTCACATCTAATTCCTCCCGTCTCCTACTCCCTCACTCCTGCTTTCACACACATCTTCAACCTATCTCTCTCCACCGGCTCCTTCCTATCTGCCTTCAAACACGCGCTAGTTACCCCTTTACTAAAGAAACCGTCCCTAGGTCCCATCTCTCCATCCAGCTACCGCCCTGTATCCCTGCTTCCATTCACCTCTAAGCTCCTGGAAAAACTAGTTTTCAACCACCTCTCCCTCTTCCTGTCCTCCAATTCCCTACTCGACCCACTGCAATCTGGTTTCGTCCCCTACACTCAACTGAAACTGCCCTCACCAAAGTCACCAACGACCTCCTAACTGCTAAAAAACATGGCCACTATTCTATTCTCATCCTGCTCGACCTCTCGGCTTCTTTTGACACAGTTGACCACCCCCTCCTACAGACTCTCAGCTCTCTTGGTCTCTGTGACACTGCACTCGCTTGGGTTGACTCCTATCTATCCAACAGGTCCTTCTCTGTGTCCTTTGCTGGTAACTCCTCCTCTTCATTGCCTTTATCTGTTGGTGTACCTCAAGGCTCTGTCATAGGTCCTCTGCTCTTTTCCATCTACACCTCCTCCCTGGGCAAAATCATTAATAGCTTTGGCTTTAATTACTACCTCTACGCTGATGACACTCAGACTCCTCCACCCCTGATCTCTCTCCTCCTGTACGGTTTGTCAAATGTTGTTTAATGTATTGTATCCCTGTCTATACTGTGCCTATTGTACAGCGCTGCAGAATAAAGAATAATAAATAATTGCAGAGGGAGACTAGGAACTACTGTATTTGTTGCCAGTCACCCTCTGGTCCTGGCAAGAAGAAGCAGCAGATCGCACCACTCATTTTACCACGGGATGAGAGAGGAGTATGGAATTTGCACCAAGTAGGGGATCTAGCCGAGGTCGCTGTGCCATTTCCTTGGGCTTTTGTGGTATTTTGTCTGAACCTTTGGTGTTTGATGCAGTAAATTTATCCTTGATGGACGGAATAGGCAATGACAATGAAGTAAACAGGAATATGAAAATTTTGAGGGGATCAACAGTCCCATGAGCAGGAGAGCCCGGAAATTTTGAAAAACTTAAAACCAAGAAAAAGCATGGGGAGGGCAGTAGGGCCGAAGGTACAACTGGAAATGTTGGAATCAAAATATATTTGACGCAGTCAGGGATTTCATATTTTGGAGACAGGAAAGCCTGAACAATTATAATAGTAGGCAGTGGAAAGAGGGTAGTGGGCCCAAAGGGACCTCCAGAGAAATTGTAGGCACAGCGCCTATAAACTCAGGTATGTAGTGGGAATAATGTGGAAGATAGCCAGTCTGAGATGTTGGACAACTGGAAAAATTACTGTATGCCGAGGACACTTTAAAACTGTCCAGGCTGGAATGGTGCTAGGGATATGTGCCAGTCAGGCAAACAAACGGCCCAAGTTGAGCCCACCAGGGTCAAGATTAATGGAGAAGGCCACCAAAGTACTTGGAAGTCTGCAGCTGGGTGCCAGAGGTAGCATAGCAGGAATCAGACAGCATCTGGGACCTCTCCCATTGTCCTGTTTGGCGCCGCTCAGACATTGTGGTGATTGGGTCAGGGGATCCGTGGCACTCCCCACCAAGCCAGGCCACCCAGAGGAGCTGTCCACTGCAGCCTGTGGTAAGACTTTTCATATTTGATCTAAGACAGCCCAGCCAGTCGAGCATGCAAGGAACGCACGGACTCTGAAAGGCGGTATGAATGCCCGAGCCGCTTCTCAAGCAGATTAAGGTACAGTTTATGGGTAGCACCTGCTTGAGCCAGGAGGGGGGCTGAGCACCCACTAGGGCTCGCGGGTAAGGTGCAGCCTAGTCTCAGCCTCTGGACCTTTGGGGTTCGAGTGGAGGGTGACTGCAGCACACTTGGTCCAGGCCGGAAGGTGGTGAGAGACACCCTCCAATATCGCTTGTTTGCAATTTCTAATTTTTTTCACATCCTGAGTCTGTTTTAACACAGAAACATCTAATCAGTGCCCTGCCATACTAGATGTGTTGTTTTTTTTTTAGCAAAGATCAGGTTTATGCAACATGTCACAGCCACTCCTGTACAGCTGTTTCGGGCTTATTGTACCCTCATCAGCAGGAGATAGGCAGTGACTATATATATACTGTTTATATATTCTGTCTATATAGGTGTTTGCTGTGTATAACAATGTGTGTGCTATGCATATAGGCGTGTGTGTGTGTTCGTTCTGTGTATAGTGGCAACTGGCTCAGGTCATCCAACTTGAAGCAGGAAATCCCATTCGAATGGAAGCAGTCGCTAGTCTGATGTAGTTGGCTGATGTCGTATGACTAAAGTCAGATGCAATGGTTGCCATTCATCCTTTTTCTCTGTTGGGGATTTACAAACCTAAACAGATGATTACAAACTACCAGTTAGTCGTACAATTAATGGATCCAGTGAATGACCAGCCTAAGGAGCTGCATATCATTATTAATGTTACATGTTGCCACATATTTGAGTTCCCTCATAGATTACTCTGACAGCCAAGGTCTGCATATCTTTGCACAATTTGATTCAATTACAAAAAACAAAGTCATGCTGAAAGCTAAAACGAGCCACATTAATACATTTATGCCTTTAAAAAAGTTCCCTTTTATATGAACCAGGTATATGGAAAGCCATCACTGAACATAATAGAAAGACAAGGATCTGCAGAAACATTTAAGCCACTACCTTGTCTGATAAGAGATCATCGAGAAGCTGTAAATCCTGAAAATTTTCAATTTTCATTCTAAAACTAATGGGATGAATTCCTTCCTGGAGTGTTCCTTAAATGTAAATCATTTGCTTTAGCGTGCTTTATGATCATTTCGATTAAAATGCATATATTTGGATTCAAAAGAATGGCTTGCCAGGGGTTGCATAACGTACCTGAATTTTGATCAAAAACATACAATAAAACTATTATTTCACAACAATCTTAAAACATCTCACAACAGATTATGAACTGCTACGGCTTGAGTTTCACGAAATCCAATTGTAAAACATGAATCTCGGTCTACTTTCTGGGATATTAAATAAGAATATGTCATTTATAAAGTATGCCAATTAGGCAACTTTTTCAGTAACTCAGAAATCTTCAGATTAAATCAAAGCTCGCAATCTGCTACTGGTTTCAAAACGTAGTAATAGCCGATTGTGCTGGTGAAAAATGTACTTTGCAAAAATACATGTCATTCTGGGACGGAAATGCAGCAAAATCAGGGATCAAGAAATAATAGGTATTCAAGATACTGGAAAGTTCTTAAAACTTCTTTTCATTTGTAAGTAAGATTTATAAAAAATGTACGGATCCATTGGATATCCATATGCTGCCACCAAAACTACCAATACAATGGCACCGTTGTAATTACATTGTCCAAAGATCATGGAAAATTCCAATCAGCAAGATTTAGTTACCTATGAATTCTGTCCATAATAATACTGTCATAAACACAGCTTGGTTAAAGCATAGTTTAAGGAACGTCTCAGGTTTGTTCACCAAAACAATTAACCCCTTGAGAAACTAAGCACAAAGCTGGAAAACTGGGACTGTTGGCAACTATGGTTTAGGCCCCCTGTTATATAAAAAAAAGTAATTTTCCCCAAGAATATAGAAATATATCTGAAGCACGTGCAATAAAATAAAGGACTTAATATAGGTCAGAGGACTGTACGAAAAGTTGTCTTTTTTTATGTTTGCAAAAATAAACCAGATTATCAAATGAAGTTCTGAACCAATTCTTTTATTTTGATGCTGCAAGGAGACTAACAGGGTTATTCAAAGAGAGTCGATCTGGCTCCGAAAGGTAACCGAACAGTGAAATTCAGCATACGGTTACCTTTTCTGGCCATTCAGCTATTCAGAGAGCAGGCAGTTCGCCAAATGTTGGCGAATTGCCTGCACAATATGGTGCCTGTTCGAGGGCAGTGAAATCCCCATAGAGAAGCAATGCTTCGTTTATTCAGAGAACAAAAACCAGCATTGAAAAGTTGGCAAAATACCCTGCTAGTCGGTTGTTTCATTCAGCAGATTTATTCAGATGTTCAATGTTAAAAATATTCCCGTTTTAATCCAATATCTAATAAACCATTTACTATATTCTTCAGTAAAAAGTCTCTCTATTTATAGATTTTTTAGGGTCTGTTAGGCATTTTTTGGCAAGTTTTTTTCCCGTTTTTTTTTTTTAAATCGTCTTTTTACTGTAACTGCCCTTTTTATTATCATTCATTGGATCTTATATGTAAATTCCAGGCATTTTAGTTCAGTAGTTTTTTTTGCAAACAGCGTTCCAAATTTTGAACTTTCAAGCAAACAGTTGTTTTTTTTCACCTCATTCGTCTGCGTGTCGGTTTTTTTCGGCGGCTGCTCTGCGCTGTGATCGGCGGGTAGTTGGGTTTCTCCAGCGTGTTCGGCAGGGTTAATCCAGCTGTTTCTGCGAGTTTTGGCGAGTGTTTGTCGGGTTTTGCAATGAGTGTTCGTTGGGTTTGCGGCAGGGTTTTCCTGCTGTACGGTGGCCCTGTGGTGCTTGCTGAATACACCGCAGGGCTGGCGAACTAGGATCGCCGAATTGCACCGAATTGCAGGGAACGAAAAGTCACCGAATGTGCGGTGACTTTTTGATTCTCTTTGAATAACCCTGAAGGGTTTATAGCACCCTTTAAACATACTGTTATTTGGTGGGTGGTGTGTATCTAATATGCACTATTAAATGCCTGAAGCTGTAGTAAAGGGGAAACAACACTCCCCACTCTATTAGTTCCCATGTTTGACCACCATACATTTTACTTAGCCCAAAACTCAGCATTACTTTTCTTCTACCATCACAGGAGAAAATTCTCCTGAAATACTTATTTTCCTGTTCTGTATAACTAGTCATGAATCCAAAATAATTTGCATCATAAGCAGCTGCTAGATTAATTTGCTGCATAGTGATATACAATCTAATTTATAGCTGTTAATGTATAAGACAGACTCCTGTTGACATTGGACGAATGCCCTCGAACATTGTCCTCTCCCCAAAATGTCATATTGATGGGGAAGGTTCTTTCACAGGTTGTTCTTTTTAATTTACAGTTACATGGCACAAACGCCTTGAGGCAACTTAAGATATAAAATCATCCATCAATCAGCAACCAATATTATTGGGGTTTTTTTCTTATATTATTCTTATTTATCACACTTTCATCACAAGCTGTCACGGCACAATATCACTGCACTATATCACTAGCCAACACAAATCCTGTCCTCGTGTCACTTCCATCAAGTAAACCTTGATTCATTGGGATGCAGTTTTCTTCTCTATGCATGCCTCATACAAATTACTTTTTCTACCTTCTAAATTTTAACTATGTGTGTGCTGAAGATGCATCCGATGCAATCCAAAACACTGATACTCTAACCAGTTTAGTGCTAGACTCTTCGTTGTAGACAAATATTTATGCAAATCTCCTTCTACAATGACATGCCTAGTAGGATAATAATCCCTAAGGATTAAAAAAAATTCAAACTTTTTCTACAACTGCTTTTCCATAAAATAGTCTTAAAAAAAAAAAATCTATATTTATGGCCAAACACCACACAAAAAAGACGTTTCATTTGAAATGGTCCATTTCAAGTGGGTTAGGAAATATTGTGATTTAAAAACCGTAAAGTTCTATAATGAAGAGCTCACTATTGATAAATGTTTCCCTGCACAATTCTTGACTAATCTGTCTTTGTCATTTGCTGACGATTTCTACTGCCCAGAGCAGATCTGTGTCGCCAGTTCCTCTGTAGGTTACTGCTCTGCACATGACATCAATCATGACTATGGTTTTAAGCTTCAAAAACAACCAAGTGAACTGCTTCCAAAATCGGAGCAGAGCTCACATATTTCACCAACCATGGGTCATTATTGTGATTGGGTGAATTTCAGCCATCATTTATTTGGACTTTACTATATAATTTCATAAAACCCAGGGCATTCATGGATAATTATATAACCAGTCACGCAGGACAAACAGAGTTACCTCTTGTGGTAAATTCAACATCCATCATTCAGCAGAAAAAGTCAGGAATAGACGCATCATTTATAAAGAAAAATGCCTGTAGGACCATTATGTCTTCATTATGTTCTGTTACTGGTGAAATATGAATTCAAAAATAATTGGACATACCCACCTTGTTATATACTTTTACCCTATCAATATGCTTGGTAAGTAGGTGGTGAGACTAAATATAAAAGATATATGTTTATAACATAGTACTATTCAAAGAGCACCGTAATGTATTCAAAATTTCGAAGCGCTTTCATTCAGCGCACTTAGGGGAGCTCAATTCGCCGATCCTTCAATGAATTCAGCATTCACCGCAAGGTCCCCGAAGTGCGCAAATGGATCCTCTGAATGCCGCCAATAAACTCAACGAACACACAATAGACTGCCTATAAAACACTGAACGCATCTGATAAACTGACGAACGCCACCAAAAAACCCCGCTGAATGCATCCGTTAATCCGCTGAATGCCACCAAAAAAACACCCAACACATCTGATATATCTCTGAAAAACCGCCAAACGCCTATGAGCAGCCGCCGAAAGGGGAGAAAAAAAGGTCACTTTTAAAAGACGTTTCAAACAAAAATCTTGCTTGAAAATGCATGGAAATAATATATAAGGTCCTACGAATGAAAGAAAAGAAAAAACGCCATTTAAAAAACATCAGAATAAAAACGTTTGCAGAAAAAAATTACAGAAAAATGCTTTAAGGACCAATGACATTCTAGGTACGACCTAAGAAAATGGTCACTTAATGACCTGGTACTTCATGGGCTATAAACCCTCTTCCCCCCCGATACCCACCTCTCTGGCCAGTGTCCCGCGATGGTCTGACTTCCTTGAAGTCAGACCACCGCTTTTATGGACCCCGACTGTCGCAATGATGTCATCGATGGGCGCTGTCAAGTCCCACACCATCTTGGGGCCCAGGCGACCGGCAGCGCCTTCCTCACTTCTCGCTGGTCGGCCTCCGAGTAAAGTAGGGGGTGGTCGTGGTCACGGATCCAGGCCACAGGCAGGGTGCGGCATGATGATGCGGCGCCTGCCGAGTTTAAAGTCATACGACGGAGATGTGTTCCTTGCCTGGATGTGGTTTTCACTCTACTCAGTGCATTCATAGTATTTACCTATTGCATAACCGATGTATGACTTCTGGCTTGGTTTATGATTTCTCCTGGCTGTTAACCCTTTGGCACCTGTCTGACTACCCTCCTGGCATAACGTCCCCTGGCACTTGGCTGATGATCTCTTCCGACAGAATGGATAAAATCGCTTAGACAAAAGTTGGTTTGTAAGCAGTTGTGGCCTGTTGATACAATCGTATATATATACAGTCAGGTCCAGAAATATTGGGACATCTGCACAATTCTAACATCTTTGGCTCTATACACCACCACAATGGAGATGGAATGAAACAAACACAATGTGATTTAACCCCTTAAAGACGGGAGTAATTTTACAACTTCGGCGCTGTTTCGGAAGTAGAAGTTTGCTGAGCTCATTTTGACCATTTTTAAGTCACGTATTCTTATACCACCCAGACAAATTATATATCGTTCTTTCCGTCAGACTCGGCAGATTAATAATATATCATTATTATATGTATATGTCATGCCCTGCCAAAATGCTATAACAAAAAATGTAACAAAATGTGAATTTTCAATAAAATTTCAATCTTCCACAGTGTGTAAAGTGTTTTTTTTTTTTAAATTTTATTATCCGAGGCTCTGCGGTCATATTCTATTGGGTAGATTTGTTAAAAAAATTAGAACGGGGAACCCATTTTTTTTTTGGGGAGAAATTGCGTGATTTTAGCTAAACCCCCCCAAAAAAAAAATCATTAGTGAAGCATCATTGTTCACATTATAATTGAAATGTGAACAATAGTGCTGCATTAAAAAAAACAATTTTTTTTTTATTATTATATTTATTATTTTTTTATTATTTAATTTATTATTTTTTTATTATTTTTATTTTTACTTTTTTTACACTTTTATTTTACTTTTACCATGGTCATGTTTGATATCATTGGAAAGGCCATGCTCTGGCCTTTCCAGCAATATCAGCCATGACCCCCCTAGCTGCCACCGATCAGGAGATAAAGGGGTTCAAAGAACCCCCCTATCTCCTCCATAGGAAATCCCTTTGCAGCTAGGAGGTTCCCGGTTAACGGACATCATCGCGCATGGCGCGATGAGTCAGTTGACCGGGGGGTGACCCAGAGGTGGGGGCTGCCATCCAAGATGGCGGCCCCCACCGGAAATAGGCCGCGATCGGGCACAAATTAGTGCCCGGTCGCGACCTGGCAACTAAGGGGTTAACCCCCCATACATCGCTGGAAAGGTCAGGCTGTGACCCTTCCAGCGATGCTGGCCACAGCCGCTGGGGACCAGGCGATCGGGAGATAGAGGGATCCAAAGGATCCCTCCCCTCCAGGCGCTTCCCCTGCTCCGGCGGGGGGGGACGCCTGAAACTGACGTCATTGTGCCACCGGCGCGATGACGTCACAGCGCCGGAGGAGGGATCACACTGATCTGACTCCGCGGGAGTCAGAGCAGCGTGGGAGCGACTGGAGGAGGTAAGTATTAAGCGAGGGGGGCTGTAAACGCCGAGGACGTACATTTACGTCCTGCGGCGTCAAAGCCCGCCTAATGCAGGACGTAAATGTACGTCCTGTGGCGTTAAGGGGTTAACTGCAGACTGTCAACTTTAATTTGAGGGTATGTACATCCAACTCAGGTGAACGGTGTAGGACTTACAGCAGTTTGAAGATGTGCCTCCCACTTGTTAAGGGACCAAAGGTAATGAGACAATTGGCTTCTCAGCTGTTCCATGGCCAGGTGTGTGATATTCCCTCATTACCCCAATTACAATGTGCAGATAAAAGACCCAGAGTTCATTTCAGAGAGTCTCCCCTTTTAAGCGGTGCCTGGCTTTAACCCCTTAGGCACCGGGTCGCACTTCGGCGCCGAAGTGCGGCCTAGCTCTGGTGGGGGCCGCCATCTTGGATGGACCCCCTGGGTCCCCCCTCACTGCCTGACGTCCTCACGCATAGCGTGATGACGTCAGATAGCCGAGGAACCCCTATCTGCCCGGAATCCCCTGGTGGAGATAGGGGGTTCTTTTGAACCCCGATATCTCCAGAACCGTGGAAGCTAGGGGGTCATGGAGGGTGTCAATCGAAAGGCCTGAGCATGTGCTTTCGAATGCTATCCAACATGACCAGGTAGGTATAAAGTAGAAAAATAAACAAAAATAAAAACATGTATTTTTTTGGGTGTTATTTTTTTTAATGCAGCAATATTGTTCACATTTCATTTATAATGTGAACAATAATGCTGCACTAATGATTTTTTTCTATGGTGTGCGTTTGCTAAAAATTACATAATTCCCCCCAAAAATTTAATAAGTCCCCATTTCTAATTTTTGTACAAGCGCACACCATAGAAAGTATAACCGCAAATGTTCATGTGATAAAAGGTGAAAAAAAACACTTTACACGCTGCAGATGATTAAAAATTCAAGTTTTATTGCATTTTGTGTTATAATATACAGGCAGAACATGATGTATACATATAAAAATGATATATTATGAATTTGCCAGAAAGAACGATATATTATATGTCTGGGTCGTATAATAAAATGTGGCTTCAAATCGCGTTTAAATATGATGAGCGAAAGCGGTAAAAATTAGCTCAGCACACAGCGGTGAAATGCCTCAGCAGTGAAAGGGTTAAAGGAACAGTGAGTTTTCCATAAAATAAGGGTTAAAAATAAAAACGAAAAATTCCTTCAAATATCGTGCCTAGGAAGTCCCCATAACCTGCCCGTGAAGTGGCGGATTTGTAGGATGTATGGAAACATCGCCATCACAGCACAGACCCACACACAACACCTGGCACCTCCAGTCTGCATACAATGTATCAAATTCATGAGACAGACTAATTAGAAGCACATGTTATTTCCAAACACTAATTAAACACCTGTTGTTTACGCCGTTTGAGAGCACAGGTCATTTAGAGGTGAGAATCTTTGCACGTAGACATTATTTTTTAATTCAATATCTAATAAACCGTTGCTTATAATATTCTGCAGTAAAGAGTCTGTTTATTACTAGATTTTTTTGTATTTTGTAAGCATTTTTTATACTTTTTTCACAATTTTTTTTTTTTTCGAACCGAACACGCCAAAAAGTTCAAAGTTCGCGAACTTGCGAACGGCCAAAGTTCGAATCGAACTCCGAACTGATCGAACCGAACAGCTCATCCCTACTCTTCATTGCCATATTATGTTTGGTATGCTTTACTAGTGGGTCTTTATTCTGTACCCTGGTGGTATTACTTTGTATTTTTGTCTTATGACAGTTCTTTATGGCAATGTATATATATCTATTGCTTAATGTCAGGTCCTTTTTCTCTTGAAAACTGTAGATTTAATTTTATTGAAAAGAAAATACAAAACACACAGATTACTCTCTGTTGGTGTGCATCCAGTCCTTTTTTCTTTGTTATTATAAGAGATTTTAACCATGGAAATAAAAGTAAATTTTACCTAAAAGGGCTGAAAGCGAGAGATTCTCCTCATAAAGAGGAGGTGCTTTGTTGCCAATATATGAGTGTTCAATCACTGGTCTCTCTAATCATCAAGTTCTCTGTATGTAGGGACGGGCTTCGTTTGGGAAAGCTAACCCTATCAGGGTTATTCAAAGAGATCCGAATTGCTTGTGAAAGGTAACCGAACGCTGAAAATCAGCGTTCGGTTCCCTTTCCTGACCATTCGGCTATCCAGAGAGCAGGCAATTCGCCAAATCCTGGTGAATTGCCTGCACATACGGTGCCTGTTCGGTGCCTGTTCGAGGGCAGTGAAATCCCCATGAAAAAGCACTGCTTCGGCTATTCAGAGAACACAAACCAGCAGTGAAAGGTTCTCGAAATGCCCTGCCATTCGGTGGTTTAATTCGGCAAATTTATTCAGGAGAATCCCATAGGCTTCAATGTTAAAAATATTCCCGTTTTAATTCAATATCTAATAAACCGTTCATTATAAAATTCTGCAGCAAACAGTCTCTTTATTTATAGATTTTTTAGGATACTTTAAGCATTTTTCTTAATTTTTTTTTTTTTAAAAGTCCAATTTTATTTTTTTATTTTTTTTCAGTTTACTTATTTTTTTTGTAACAGCCCTCTTTATTATCATTCCCTGGACCTCCTGTGAAAATTTCAGACATTTTCGCTCAGTAGTTTCTTTGCAAACAGCGATTCATTTTCCCAGATTCATACAAATGGTTTTGCTAATTTATTCACTGCCTCCTCTACGGACTTCGGCTCTGTGTGATTCGGCTCCTGTTCGGCTCCTGTTCGGCTCCTGTTCGGCTCCTGTTCGGGTTTTTCGAAGGTTAATCCAGATGTTTTTGCTGGTTTTCAGCGTGCATTCGGTTAGTTTTCGTCAGGTTTGCGGCAGCTTTTCCCTGCAATTCGGGGACCCTGTGGTGCTTGCTGAATACACCGCAGGGTCACCGAAATGCAATCGGCAAAAGGAACCGAATTGAAGAGAACGAAAAGTCACCGAACGTGCGGTGACTTTTCGAATCTCTTTGGATAACCCTGTATATAAAATTCATTTCGACTGGTATTAACCCTTGGTGTCTGTTCGGTTTTGTCCACGTGTACCTCTGGTTTTATTTATTTGTGGAAATAGGTACAATTACCAGGCACTTAAAAGACTAGCAGTGTAAATCAGTTTTTCTGCGTAAAGGGATCAGACATTATATCTAGGAGGTACGTGACAGGCGCAATGTCAACGGTTTCAGACCCCCCTGCAGCAGCGGAATCAGTTAGCACCAGCTCTAAACTGTAGCAAACTTTTTTAGTTAGTGACAGCTGCATGTAATTAGCATTAGGACTATGTTATCCTAAAGCTAGTTACTCTCTGCTTACACTTTGCACTCCCCTTGTTAAGCATTGTATAGCATGTAAGTGTAGCATGTAAGCATATTATGCAAAGTACAGTAAGCACGCGCTAAAAAGCGCTAATACTGATTCCCTAACAGGTTTTTTAACATGTTAGCAATCAGGAGCTGATACAGGCAAAAACGTTATCACCTAAATTAACCTAGCGCTAATGCACATTTATGTGAGCGCTAGCGTTAACGAGGTGATAGTGCCCATAGTCATGTGTACCTGCATTTTATGGTCATATAAGAACATTAGTTCCTAAGCCTGGGACTCCATTATTATGGATATTCAAACATAGAATTATGGTAGGTATCAGGACTTCAAATAGTAAATGGGCATACAAAAGGTAGCCTTATTTGTAGGAACATGAAAAAAAGAGAAAGGTCAACTGAGAAAATTCCATCGTTACATCAATGTCTAGATTGGGCAAATTAGCAGACTGGTGAATTGATATGTGAGAACTCTTTCGTCTGTTGGTCTACCTGCATGATTAAATAAGCTGTGATTTATTGAGCCGAGGATGGAACTTTACCAGCGAGAGAGATCTTTTGATATCCCAAGTTTGACCAGCTACCCTAAAGCCCAATCTAGGCCTGGTTACATCTGTCACATCTCATTAAATACTCCCAGACCATGATTCTAATGGTCTAAATCTAAGAACATCTCAACCACTTATTTAGGAAAGTCCCCAGTTCCTGAAACAGATGTAATACAGCCTCCATTTAGTACTGTTATAGCATAAAAGAGCATTTCAAATGTTCCTTAAAAATTTGAATCAGAACTTATTAACTGCATGTGTCTTCTATTATACTACACGTTAATAAACAAGCTCAGGTTTTCCTGCTTACTATCTCCATGTAGCGTCCACAATCAAATAGGGCCCTCATTTTGTTAAAATTTATCAGTATGCATTGACCCTTTGCTGCTGGGTGGGTTATGTTTGGCGGGATGGCTTTAAAGCCGCGAGACTTACTAGTACGCCCTGCTTGCCGACTGCTGTGGAGGGCCCCTCCTCCGGCCACACAGCTGGCGAATTGGCTGCAGGGGGACGGCCTGAGTTTAGTCGGTGCCAACTGGTGGGCGGAGCTAAGGTGGCCCATTGAAGCTAGCAGGGCATATTAGGCCGCCCTGCAGCTTCAAGGCCCACCCGCACTGAGATGGCTTAGTACACCCCGTGGCGGGAAAGGGTTATTCCATAATAAATACAAGAAATGCACATTATATTTTCCATGTTGGTTGAATGGGATTTGAAGAAATTTTCTTCTAGATACATTCTATTGATTTCAAAAGTATTTTCTCAATTTGCATTTACATCAAGTGTGAGGCTGTACTCTTTTAAGTCACTTATAATTGACAGAAACACAACATCACAGCTGCCCTTTTAAAAGGTTAATTGCTCGTTATATGTAATTACCTCTTTTTAACATTTTGTTTGGTTTTCACAGCTCATTAAAAAAGCAGGAAATTATGCAAATCTACACATTACAAGAAAGGAACTGTAATATTCTTGATATTGTCAATTGTTATACATCAGATATTCCAATAGAGTTTGCTTTCTCAACAAAGCATTGTTGTAAATCGAGCCTTTATTGCAAATAGTGACAGGCTAGGATATTGGGAAATTATTTTTTATTGAAAATATATACATTTTTATTGTAAGTTACAGTCAGTGGGAAACATGAGTCTTATACTGGACCAGACTAGTTTTTTTTGTAACACAACAAACCAAGTGGATGGCCCACTTTTATAAATTTCACCATATAGGCGGATTGATACTTTATGGTTATTAGGTCAATCCTATATCACAGTAGCCAACAGACCTGGTTTTCCCAGGGTGGTCTCAGGTTTATGCTCAGTGTCCTGGGGTTAATTTGTACAGAGTTACAGTCACGGACATGGATGTCGTGAAGGGTAAGGATAGTTCATAGTCCCAGGATGACATTCATAAACCTAGAACTGTTCCAGGAAATCTGGGACCTTTGACAGCTATATAACATCTATATATATATAAAATGGTTTCTGTCCCTCGCTGTCATGGATGCGCGCGCATCCACAGCTGGACCCTTCCAATCGGCTGCGCGTGGAACTCACGGGGACCCGGGCAAGAGGTGGCCGCAGTCCCCGGCCCTAGCGGCAGAGCAGGGGCAATCATCTGTCCCTCTGGGATAGGGTGACCATTCGCCCCAGATTTCCGGGGACAGTCCCCGGATTGAGGAGACCGTCCCCGGACAAATTATGTCCCTGGAACTTAAATAACGCTAATTTATTCACTGCTGTGAAGAAGGAGCTGCAGTTCCTTGGATCACTGCTAGGAGTCTCATGCTGAATGGGACTCCCAGTGGAGAGCCATTATTTAAGTTTGGGGTGAATAGTCACCCTAGTTTAGTGTTCTTAGCTGACTTGAGTGGACACGCTTGCATGTATACAGATGTGCACAATCTCTCTGTATAAAACAATGTACACAATCTCTCTGTATAAAACAATGAGCACAATCTCTCTGTATAACACAATATGCACAATCTCTCTGTATAACACAATGAGCACAATCTCTCTATAACACAATGTGCACAATGTACATAATGCTCTCTGTATAACACAATGTGCACAATCTCTCTGTATAACACAATATGCATAATGCTCTCTGTATAACACAATATGCGTAATGCTCTCTGTATAACACAATGAGCATAATCTATATATAAAGCCGTTTGTGTCCATCGTGGATGTGTGCGCATCCAGCACAGCTGGATCCATACGCAGCCCTACCAGTCGACTGCACACGCATCCAGCCCAGATGAGCGCGGGACTCAAAGGGACCCGGTCAAGAGGTGGCTGTGGTTCACTAGCCGCAGAGCAGAAGCCATCATCTGTTCCTCTGGGAAGGCTCTGCGTGGGGAGCACCGAGCAGCCAGATCATGGGGAGCACCGAGCAGCCAAATACTGGGGAGCACCGAGCAGCCAAATACTGGGGAGCACTGAGCAGTCAGATCCTGCAGCCAGATCCTGGGTGCGACAAGCAGCAACATCATTGGGAGCACTGAGCAGCCAGATCCTCTACAACAATAGACTGCCCTCTGGGCAGGCTTAACACCTAGTGGTTAATAAATAAGATCTGGAAAATAGCAAACACTAATTCGCTGCCACAGGAAAGGTGTCTAGTTTCACACACCCTATATTTGTGGTGTTCAAATCTGCCCATTTATGTCCATACTTAGTCCTGAATAATAATCTCACCTCCCATTGTGCCTCTGCCCCATCCCTCTTAGTCTCATTTTGGTGCCAAAGTTAACCTTTTACTTAACATCTTTAGGTGCAAGGGCCTGGAGCTGTAGCTACACTAACCCAATGTTAATCTGACCTTTCCACACATTTAGGGCAATATTACAAAGCTGGTGCTTACTTAGCCAAAGCCGTTGTAAACTTACCAGAGCCATCAAAGTCTATGGAGTTGCTAAATTTACAACAGCTCTGGCTAAGTTAGCACCAGCTTTGTTATACTGCCCTTACTCTTTAGATGTCCCTTATCTGGTTCATGAAAAAAAAGTATGTAAACAGACTGTAGGGGTTATACACAAAGCACTCTAATTTTGCACTTCGGTGCACTTTGACTAATTCCGTTTTGCCGACCCTTTGGTGACATCACTATTCACTGCAGGGTCATTGTAGTGTATCAAAGAAAGAGTCACCAAAGGTCGCTGAACTGGCCGCCGAAGATCGCCGAACTGCAGAAAAAGAAACTCTCCTAGTCTCATAATAGGTGTTTAAAACAATACAAATGTCTTAAAATGTGTCTGAATAATAAAAAAAGGTCCTTTAAAAAATAAGAAGGTCTGTTACAGAATTAAACCCCTTTGCTGCTGAGCCACACCTCTGTGTGCTGAGATAATTTTATAGGTTTGTGCTCGTCATATTTAAACGCAATTTAAATTCATGTTTTATTGTATGACCCAGACAAATTATATATCCTTCTTTTACAGTAGACTTGGAAGAGTCATAATATATTATTATTCATAATATATTATTTATATATGTATATGTCATCTCCTGTCAGAATGCTATAACAAAAAGGAAAAAAAATAGAATTTCCATTAAAATTTCAATTATCTACAGCGTGTAAAATATTTTTTTTCACTTTTTATCATCCAAGCCTTTACAGTTACATATTCTAAGGGGTATGCCTTGAACAAAAAAACGACGAGAATAGCAGTCACCTCTCACTACAAGGGGAGGTTAGTGAGAGCACCCTGGTATTCAAAAGGATTAAACCTATACACTTTTAGCAAAACACAAATTACCACCATGAAGTGAATCAAAAACCACAGATTCACCCCATTCACCAGGAATTTTATTATAAGGGATAAAAGACATTCATGGGCAAAAGCTCAAAAAAAAAATCAAGATAAAAACATCATCAGACAAAATAGGAAAAGAAAAATTGTCATCATTGACATGAGACAAGGGTCAAAATGTAGTCACCATTGGACTAGACTGTAGACAGAAAGCATTCTATGAATAAGATATCAGGGGTTCAAATCACTCCACCTGGTAGCTACAATATAGCCACAAATATATATATATATATATATATATATATATATGTGAACAAAAGGTGTAGTCTATAGACAAAACACTGACCCTATCCGTCTCCAGATTTCTATACTTTCCCTCACATAGAAACGTCAGACAAACACATACTAAAATCAGAGCCTGCACATGCTCAACACTAGGGATGAGCCGGACACCCCCGTGTTCGGTTCGCATTCGAACTCGAGCAATTTCAAAAGTTTGAGTTCGAACTCGAACTCGAACCGAACTCAATGCAAGTCAATGGGACTCAAAAGTTCGATTTTTAGAGTTCCCTCCAAGAGGGCATATATGCAAGATATTTGCCATAAAAGGTGTATGGGGGTCCTGGTAGTGCCCTGGGGGACAGGAAACAAGAACAAAAAGTTTTAAAAAAACGACGTTTTTAAAGGAACAGTGAGTTTTCCATAAAATAAGGGTTAAAAATAAAGAAACAAAAAATTCCTTCAAATATCGTGCCTAGGAGGTCCCCATAACCTGCCCGTGAAGTGGCGGATTTGTAGGATGTATAGAAACATTGCCATCAGAGACCCACACCAGACACCTAGCCACCCTTAAGGGGTTAAAATGCACAGGGACTGGCTACTATCCTGTTAGATGAGGGAATGTATTAGGCCCCGTTCACACTGTGCGATTTATCGAGCGGATTTTGCCATGTCGTCGCAGCAAAATCCACGCAACGTCGCACTGTCTAGCTTCTCCAATGCATTTCAATGGAGCTGTTCACATCTTGCCGCGCGACGTCGCGCGTCGCGGTAGCATGTCGCTGATACATTAACCTTTTTTTGAGATTTGCTATCTGCGATTTTGCGATTTGCATTGGTGGTGCTTTGCAAAAATCGCACAAAACCGCGACATCGCGTGACATTATCGCACTATGTCTCGAATATGAAAATCGCGCAGAAAATCACGCGACTTTGAAATCGCACAGTGTGAACGGGGCTTTATATGTATAAAGCAAGGTATATATGACAATGGATAGTCAGAGACTCTAGGGACTCAGCCTGTACGCTTTATGATAGACATTTCTAACACAATAATAATTGTATGCTCACATAGGTCCTTCGGGAGAGGTACATGACATACAAATACTGGAATATTACGTTTAAATCTAAGGAGTGTGATAAAGATTTTATTAAGCCCTTGATGACAAATGACGTAACATCTACATCATTAATGATTGGCTTTACAGAGCCCTGGTCCTTAAGGGGTTAAACAGCATATCAGAGAGGATCATATAGTAGAAATGAACACTTCTTAGAATACAAAACAAACTGGTTTGTTCATACATGTGCAGGCCACACCCAGTCTGCAAGCAATGTATCAAATTCTAATTGCTAATTAGAAGCACATGTTATTTCCAAACACTAATTAAACACCTGTTGTTTACACCGTTTGAGAGCACAGGTCATTTAGAGGTGAGAATCTTTGCACCTATAGTAGATGACATTAGGTAGTTTTTTATTTCAATATCTAATAAACCGTTGCTTATAATATTCTGCAGTAAAGAGTCTCTTTATTTCTAGATGTTTTTGTATTTTTTAAGCATTTTTTATACTTTTTTCAAAATGTTTTTTTTTTTCGAACTCGAACCGTACACGCCAAAAAGTTCGAAGTTCGTGAACTTTCGAACTGCCAATATTCTAGTCGAACTCCGAACTGATCGAACCGAACAGCTCATCCCTACTCAACACATGTTTCGTTGGTAAACACCCGACTTCAACAGGAGCAAAATGGTGACTAAAGATATAATCTTATTGTGCCCAATATATAGGGATACAAAGAGTCTGACCACCAATGAGCTTAGAGATACCCAGCAGCTATTCATTTCGTAATTACCTTTATTTGATGAATAGATTAATTCTCCACTCACCCTCCAGCAATCTGGAGGAGAAAGGGGCCAATCGTATGAATGAACACCCATGTGACCAATGATCCCCCAATCAAATGACTCCCAATGAGTCATAGTGTATCTGCACCTAACAAAACCCCCATCTGTATTCATCATATCAAACCTCTGTAATAAACAATCAGATGGCTCGAGTGCCTCTATGCTGAAATAGAGCGCCACCTATACCGCCACCATTTCTATCACAATGATCAGACGGAAAGTACACCACTGAAAAGATCCCAGCGAGATGTTTTACACCAGACTGTACTCTAGGGTCTATACAGTCTGGTATAAAACATCTCGCTGGGATCTTTTCAGTGGTGTACTTTCCGTCTGATCATCGTGATAGAAATGGTGGCGGTATAGGTGGCGCTCTATTTGAGCATATAGGCACTCGAGCTATCTGATGGTTTATTACAGAGGTTTTGATATGATGAATACAGATGGGGGTTTCGTTAGGTACAGCTACACTATGACTCATTGGGAGTCATTTGATTGGGGGATCATTAGTCACATGGGTGTTCCTTCATACGATTGGCCCCTTTCTCCTCCAGATTGCTGGAGGATGATTGGAGAATTAATCTATTCATCAAATAAAGGTAATTACGAAATGAATAGCTGCTGGGTATCTCTAAGCTCATTGGTGGTCAGACTCTTTGTATCCCTATATATTGGGCACAATAAGATTATATCTTTAGTCACCATTTTGCTCCTGTTGAAGTCGGGTGTTTACAGACAAAACACGTGTTGAGCATGTGCATGCACTGATTATAGTATGTGTTTGTCTGGCGTTTCTATGTGAGGGAAAGTATAGAAATCTGGAGACGAATAGGGTCAGTGTTTTGTCTATAGACTACAACTTTTGTTCACATATATATATTTGTGGCTATATTGTAGCTACCAGATGGAGTGATTTGAACCCCTGATATCTTATTCATAGAATGCTTTCAGTCTACAGTCTAGTCCAATGGTGACTACATTTTGACCCTTGTCTCATGTCAATGATGACAAGTTGTCTTTTCCTATATCGTGTGATGATGTTTTTATCTTGATTTTTTGAGCTTTTGCCCCTGAATGGGCCATATTACATAGTTGGTGCTAACTTAACCAGAGCTGTTGTAAACTTACCAGAGCCATTATAGCCTATGGAGGCTTTAAGTTAACAACAGGTCTGGTTAAGTTAGCACCAACATTGTAATACTGCCCAATGTCTTTTATCCCTTATAATAAAATAAGCAATATTCCTTTTTTTTCTGACATTCCTGGTGAGTGGGGTGAATCTGTGGTTTTTGATTCACTTCATGGTGGTAATTTGTATTTTGCTAAGGGGTACGCCTGTTAAGAAACTAGAAATGGGAACTCATTACTGTATTTTTCTGAGAAAATATGCGATTTTAACTAACAATTAAAAAAACTAAATTTTTCGTTCGTGCAGCATCAATGTTCACATTATAATTGAAAACTGAGCAATAGTGATGCATTAAGAAATTTTTAAAAATTAATAAAAGTTTATTATTATTTTTTGTAAAATGGTTTGTTTCATGTAACCTGATCATATTTGGTATCATTGGAAAGGCCATGCTCTGGCCTTTCCAGGAATACCAAATATGACCTTCTAACTGCCAATGATCAGGAGATATGGGGGTCCAAATGACCCCCTATTTCCACCATAGGGATTTCCATAGGAAATTTCCAAAGGAAATCCCGTGGCAGCTAGGGGTTAATTTCCCCAACTGGCATCATCACACCCATGCGCGATGAAGTCAGTGGGTAGGGGGAGGCCCCAGAGGTTTGGCTGACATCCAAGATGTTAGCCACCTCAAGCAGAAGTCCGCTGACTGGCACCCAAGAGGTTAAAGAGAGTCGCTGGAAAGGTCAGACTTACCTTTCCAGCGATGCCTCTCTTTAAGCTTGATCTTCTCCCGATTGGGAAGGAGAGGGGTCCCCCCCTTTTAGGCGCTCTTCCGGAATTGCCAGAGGGGCATCTGAAACTGACATCAACGAGTCCGTCGCGTTGACATCAGTGCATAGGGAGAGGGTATAAAAGTGGGGTAGGACTTCAAGGAAGTCAGACCGCCGCGGGACCCCAGAGAGAGGGGTGAGTATTCCTCAGAATACCTCTATTACCAGATGACGTGTGATAAACGTCCTCCTCATACCCCATGAAGTTCCCCTCATGTCGTCCGCATCAAGGGGTTAAAAAAAAGACTTTTAAAAAAATCATGAATCAAAAATAAGAATAAATGTGTTTTTTATTTTAAATTAAAAATGATTTTTTTATTTTCCATCAAAACCTATGAGATTCACCTTTTTAAACCTGTCTAACTAAAACACAGAAAATCAGGGCATTTCGTGTGCAGTTCGGGGTTCTGTGAATAGATTATTGATTTCTAACACAATTAATCTCCTCCCCCACTCGCATTAATATGAAAAGCCCTAACCACACCTTGCTGGACTGGATTCTCTCCTCATGTCCTGATCGAATACAGGAAGCAGGCGTTCTCACTAACAGTTTCAGTGATCACTGCCTAGTGTACTGTGTGCGCAAAATAAGGGCCACACAATGTCCACCAAAGGTAATAATCACCAGGGCTTTCAAGAAATTTAATCTTGAATCCTTCCTAAATGATCTCAAACAGCTCCCATGGTACAGACTAAACCTAATCCCAGACCTGGACTGTGCAATTGAATACTTTCAATCCGAGCTCCTGAAAGTCTGGAACACCCTTGCCCCACCGTGCAAAGTGCAAGTAAAAGGGGCCCAACTCCCCTGGGTTACAGCTGACCTCATGCATATGTACCAGTTTAGAGACTCCCTGTGGTCAAATTTCAAGAGTACTGGATCCATTAACGATCACTGTGTATACCGAAAATGCCGGAATGCATGCACAAAACAAACAAAAATGGCTAAAGTCCAATACTTCAATGAAAATTTAAACAATAACATATCAAACCCTAGAAATTTTTGGAAAATCATAAGTAACATACAAGCACCCCCCCGTCCACTCCCAACCGGCTGCTGTCAAAGTAAACAACCAAACTGTACAACACCCCCTAGATGTAGCAAATGCGTTTAATAATTATTTTATTGGATGCGCCACCACCCTGATTGCTAAGCTAGGAAATGACACGCAATCAGAAAGGCCGCACACAGGTCAGGCCCCACCAACTGTGCAAAGACCCTGTAACGCAGAGAAATTCAGTTTTAGACCAGTGCCTGTCAGTGTCATCACTAAACTTCTCTGTAACCAAAAAATGAAATACCAGTCTGGACCTGATCAAATCCCAGCAATGCTGCTGAAAATCAGTGCGCCAGCAATTGCAAAACCTGTCACAACCCTAATCAATGAATCACTGGCGACTGGATACATGCCCAAACTCTGGTAGACTGCAAGGGTGGTACCTATCCATAAAAGTGGAGACAATACTTTGGTATCCAACCACCGCCCAATAGCTGTAATGTCAAAAATTCTGGAAAAATGTGTCTACACTCAATTACGTGATTATTATCAGTATCAGAACTATTTAACCCCAGATCAATCAGGCTTTCGTCCAAATCATTCAACTACAACTGCCCTTTTAAAAGTTTGTAATGATATCCAAGCGGGCATGGAACAAGGAAACCTAACTGGAGCCATCTTCCTTGATTTTGCCAAGGCCTTTGACACAGTAGACCATGGCATCCTATTACAAAAACGTAAAAACTCCGGTATTGGTGATAGCAATGTGTCTGATGTCATATGTGTCTGATCGGTCGCAATATGTGTCCATTTCTGACAGCACTTCCCTTCCACTCCCAGTCACGTGCGGTGTACCCCAAGGCTCGATACTCAGCCCCCTGCTATTCACAATATTCATAAATTATCTGCCCAATGTCTGCAAAGCCTCAACTGTACACATGTACGCAGACGACACTGTAATCTATACCAGCAAACCAAATCTCCCGCAGCTGGATGTAGTGCTGCAAGAACAATTCACAGGGGTAGAAAAGTGGATCGCAGATAACAAACTTTTTCTAAATACTGACAAAACTGTTACAATGCTC
The DNA here is from genome assembly GCA_009667805.1 of Leptobrachium leishanense. Classification (NCBI taxonomy): domain Eukaryota; kingdom Metazoa; phylum Chordata; class Amphibia; order Anura; family Megophryidae; genus Leptobrachium; species Leptobrachium leishanense. The sequence continues at coordinate 422,979,100 of CM019063.1, read as the reverse complement.
ATTGGAACCGCACCTAAACTACACAAATTGCAAACACCCCATCTATGTGTGGGGACAAGATCAAATGACACGCTGACTACAGTCACTTCTCTCAAATAGGTATGTGGTTAGACCCAAATCTATCTTTTGGCCCCAACATCGAAAAACTCTCATCTAAACTCTACCCCAAACTAGGTGCCCTGTACAGAAACAAATCCTGCCTGAGCCCCGCGGTAAGAAAGCAGATTGTACAACAAATGCTTATGCCAGCCATTGAATACGGAGATGTAGTGTATACAGCTGCCCCTCAAACACACCTCCGGAAACTTACTACATTATATAACTCATTCTGCCACTTTGTGCTACAATGTAACTACATGACCCACCATTGTGACATGTTAAAAGAACTAAACTGGCCATCACTGGAATCTAGACGCACCCTTCACCTTTCCAACCTGGTGTTTAAGAGCTTTTCTGGGAAGCTACCACCCTACCTGAATAGGCTGATTGCCCCAGCAGTTCCCTCATCTTATAACCTCAGATCCAGGACCAGCACCTTACTTGCAATACCGCAATACAAAAAGAAAGTGGCTCAATCCTCATTTTCCTACAGAGCAACGCAAATATGGAATAACCTCCCAGACGTCATCAAATCCTCCCCCAGTCTAAAGTCCATTAAGAGTTCCCTATTAACATACCTCAATACGGAATGCACCTGTAAACATGTAACTGTCACGTTCCCACGTTCCAACCCTGTCTCCCTGCCCTCTGTATTCCTTATGTCTGTGTTTCCCTGTGCTGCTTTCCCTGACATGCAGCTCAGGGGTTAAGTTCTTTGCTCGTTGAGCTTCTGCTGGTGATATGGGCTGATTACTCCCCTATTTAAAGCCATGGGCCCATATCACCATGCTCTTGCATCCTGGTTCACTTCAGTTACAGATTTGTTCCTGAGAGCTCCCTGTTATTCCGCCCTAGTTCTATTTCAGTGTTTCTCCCTTGTCTGAGTTTTATGTTCTGATTGACTTCCTGGTATTGACCCTCTGGCCTGGCTGACGGATTTTCTCTGGTGCTATATCCCCGCTTTGACTCAAGGTATACGTTTTGGTTTTGACCCCTGGCTTATTTATTAACGACTCTTCTGGACATCCATAGCTGTTCTGTGCATATTGTATTATTTGTTGTGTATCCCTGTAGACCACGGCTTTTGTATATTGAAGTCCTTCCCTGCAAGTTGTTGAGTACACTCCTTCAGGTGTCTGTGTTTTCCCCAGGACTCTGCATGGCTACAAAGGTAACCTTTTTCTATTAGTGCAGATTCGGCCACTCTAAGGACCGATCTATCAGTATAGGGCTCCTTCGGTATAGCCGTTCAGAGGTCCCCAGTGTCTCCTGTGGTTTATTCACATATCCTAGATCATTGTGTCACGCATCTCTGCATATAGCGGCTTTTCCTCATACCTGGGCCCTACTTGGCGCATGCCGGGTACCGCCATAGTGGCTGAACGTGACAGTAACAATGACTTCATTTCCTACATATTTATTTTTCTGTTAATCTGTTTATTTGTTTTTGTGTTAATATCTTGCATTTTACTATTTTGTATTTCTGTAACCACTCAATGTTCTTGAACCCAGGACATACTTGAAAACGAGAGAAATCTCAATCTATCCTTCCTGCTAAAATCCTTTATAAATAAATAAATACTTCTCTATGGGACATTTCACTGTCACCAAAGATCAGCAAAGGTCACCGCTCTGCAGCAATCTGCGGGGAATTCACTGTGAATTCACTAGTATTTGGTGAATTTACAGTTTAGTGAATAGATGAACTGACCCAAAATTGCACTGTATGGCAAAATTCACTGTTCGGTGCAATTCAGTGGCAAATGCGCCGCTTAGTGAACAACCCCTTGTTTCCTCTGTATGCATTGGATTACTGATAAGGAAAAAATACCTTATATGGTTAATTTTCAGAAAAATTATAGAAATAAGCAGTGAACACCAGTGCTAACATTTTCATTATTGCATCCTCAAGTATGACATGCAAGAAAAGGAAGTTTGGTGCTCCCAAAACAAAGCTGCTTTCAAATCTGCTGTCAGAAAAGGCATCTCTGCACCAGAATGGCTGCAAAATACATAAAGATAATTTAATGGCCTGTGTGTTTTTGGTACCTTTTGCCTGAATGTCATGTTAAATATTAGTCTTGCTAGTTTAGTTTTAGCCCAAACATTTCATTAAAGTAAGCCTATCAGGCGCTATTAAAAATCGCTGCTTATGAAAAGCACAGTTAATTTTGTTTTAAAATCAACAGCAAGAACATCCATTAAACTGCACGATAAGCACTTGCTAATGAAAACCATAACCATTATGTAGGTTCTTTTTATTTTATAAGCAGATGTTAATGAAACGCTCAGCCGAGCAACAGGCCAAACGCATAAATAAGGAAACTGCCATTCAAAACAGTTAACATTGATTTAATTAGCTTGCCTGATACTAAAAATACAAGTTTTGGTAGTATTATAGGACCTTAAATAACTGATTATTTGTTCAGAGCAATTTGATTGTTTGTTGTTTAACAGTACATGCACGTACACCACTCAGTTTCTGAATATTAATACTACGTACATACATGTGGAAATGTTTTTTATTGAAATAATATCCCAATGTAGCAAAGTATCAGATAATTATATTACACAATAAACAAGAAAAAATAAGTATAGATCACATGAATATATCTATGAAGCTGTTTAGTAAGATTGGTTTTATTAGGGTTGGAGTGATGACCTATGAATAAGGTTTAAAAAAAATCACATTGGCTTCAATGCAAAGAGAACAAAGTATCACTTGATGGTCAACATTGTTATTAGAAACAAAGAAAAGCTAAAGACTAAAGATAATGTTTGATAGAAGATATAGCAGAACTCCACATCCATACAGTATACTGGGAAGGCATTGCTTCTTAGAACATTTTCTCCAGATATAAAAAAATATATCAACCAGTGAACAGTAATGGATCACATTGCATAAAACATTTTGTCAAAGATTGTAAACCAGTGATATTTTCCATGAAGGTAATATTAAAATATTAAAATTTTAAAGTTTTTATTTAATCCATATGGCCTGTCTAATGAGAAACGAAAATGGCACATTGTGGGCCCTATTACAATCTTCACGCAAACGTTTGTGCCGGCGCAAAAACGCATTAAGGCGAGGGGTAAAACCCTTTGCGCTGAACGTTGTATTACAATGTCAGCGCAACAAACAAGCGTATACGTCTACAGTGGGTGAACATGCGCGAACGCTGCACGAGCTTACTGTGCGTTGCGCGTCCTATACTTAACATTGTGAGCGGAAATGTGTTTGTGCGCTGGTATGCGGATGGTATTACAATCTATGCGCAGTTTGTAACGCACAACCTTTGCGCACATAATTTTAGCAACTCCTAAAAGCTGTTGTTATTGGCAAATTCTATCAACATGGCCGAAACCAAAAACACCAGCCCAAAAAAAATACGCAGCAAAGTATAGTTACACGTTATACTCATACCAAACCAATGAATTTGACAAGTTGCATGTGCATTTATTATTGCTGCAGCATATATGCTCAGATTGACTTTGGCAGGCGCAAAAACTTAACGTGAGATAATTGTGTTGTGATTCTTAATTCTGATTGGCTGAATTGCGTGAAAAAAAACAGTCCGCACACTGATTTCTGCACGCAACGTTGCTGCGCGCCCATTTGTGTGCGTCCGTTTAACGCGCGTTATTGCTTGACGGATGAAAAAATGCGCGAGGATTGTAATTCCAGCGTTGATTTACCCACGTTAATGTTTAGCGCTTGGCGCACAAATTCCCGCATTCCCGCGAGCGTTTTAACACAAAGATTGTAACAGGGCCCTGTATCTTTTGCCTATCGCTTGTATTCCAAAAGTGGAATAATTAAAAAATTCTAATATTAGAGCTCATATTACAAAGAGAACTAGTTGGACACTGAAGTCACAGATGTGCCATTAAATTCACTTATAGAGCGCAGGATGGGGAGCCACCATCCAGTGGAAACTTTGGCAGAGTGCACTGAAATCAGGAACATTGTAGCTACTGTAGATATACCTGACAGCTCAAATCATTAGACCCCGCATCTCTCTACTGCACTCCATCTGCTAAACCAAGTGTGCCAATGTGCGGACAAGGAAGCCCACAGCATGGTCTTTTTGGTAAGAGAAGGAACACTTACAGGTTATTCAGAGAGTGGTGAAAAGCAGGAGAATTGAAAATTCTAGCAGGGTTATTCAAAGAGATTCGAAAAGTCACCGCACGTTCGGTGACTTTTCGCTCTCTTCAATTCGGTGCAAATCGGCTTTCCCATTTCGGCCACCCTGCGGTGTATTCAGCAAGCACCACAGGGCTGTCGAAGTGCAGGGAAAAGCTGCCGAAAACCCGACGAATGCACGCCGAAAACCCGCAAAAACATCTGTATTAACCCGTCGAAGACGCCGGAAAAACCCGAGCAGGAGCCGATCACACGCAGTGAAGCCTCCGGAAAAAGCCAACACCGAAGAAGGCAGTGAATAAATTAGGAAAACATTTTGCTTGAATGATTGAAAAGTGAAACGCTGTTTGCAAAGAAACTACTGAGTGAAAATGCCTGAAATTTACATATGAGGTCCAATGAATGATAATAAAAAGGGCTGTTACAGAAAAAATAGGTAAACTTAAAAAAATTAGACTTTTTTTTAAAAAAATGCTTAAAATATCCTAAAAAATCTATAAATAAAGAGACTGTTTACTGCTGAATTTTATAATGAACGGTTTATCGAACAGGCACCGTATGTGCAGGCAATTCGCCAGGATTTGGCAAATTGCCTGCTCTCTGGATAGCCGATTGGCCAAGAAAGGTAACCGAACACTGAAAATCAGCGTTCGGTTACCTTTCTCCAGCCATTCGGATCTCTTTGAATAACCCTGCAGGTCAAAATTGCCAAACCAGAAAAATTCACCCATTCGTCTCACTTTCCAAATCGGCCATTTTGACGTAGAATTTTCACTTCTCCAGTCATTCTCCTGGTTTTCACCTCTCTCTGAATAACTCTGATAGTTTTTTCCTAGTCAGGTCAAAACTATCCCAAAATGTTTTGCTTCCTATTTTAATCTTATTTTGTCCCTGTTCAATGACTTTTCCACGTACATGCAAAACTACCTGTAGTGGAATTATTAACCGCAACTGAAACATTGACATCTTATTTAAATTTATTTTTTGGGATGAATCATACAATGGTGCATAAAAGAAATACAATTACGAACGTAAAACTACAGAATTGTATTCACCTGATTTGCATATATGAAATCATATTTTGTATAATGTATTAGCTTATCAGTCTGGCTTCTTGTTTGTTCTTTTATGTTCAATGTAAAAACCATGAACGAAAGTAATTTAGTACAAATCTGAGAGTGTGAAAAGTCAATAATACCCAAAATTTTACAGGGAGTGATCTCAGACCTGCAAATAATGATTTTGGCATTAACTAGAGAAACAGAGCAAGTGTATTTACAATTAATCTGACAGACATTTAAAATGCTAAAAATATAAATATTATATTTTATTTGAGTGATTCTGTCTCCCGCCTGTAGTATTTCTCTGTGATCTTTACAAACCTTGAGTAATAAAAAGATAATAAAGGTGTTCTGCTTAACCCCACAAATTCATTGATTTGTGGGGTTTCAGGATTTATGTATGCGTTATATAGATATACTGAAACTATACTCTGTTTTATGGTTTTGTGAACCAACATAAGAGATGTTTATTACTGAAGAAAATGGGATTCACTTCAATAGTATATTTAAATGTCAAATATTTTATTATTGTAAGGAAAAAAGGAAAAATCTATTCTGCTTCTGTGTTTTTTTCCCCCTCGCACTTTTTTTGTAGTTTTATGTTGTGTTGTGTGTTGTGTTGTTACTTTTACAATTAGACAAGTCACCATAACTATAGTACTTTCAATTATAACAAAACCACCCATGTTTATCATTTATTCTTAATTTGATTCTTATCAGGCATCTATCACCTCCTTAACTCTAACGCTCACATAAATTAATGCTAGATTAATTGAGGTGATAGTGTTAGGCCCGTATCACCACCCAATCGCTAACGGGTTATAAAACCTGCTAGCGAACTGGTATTAGCGCATTTTAGTGCGTGCTTACTGTACTTTCCTCTCCCTATACTTAACATGGGGAGCGCAAAGTGTAAGCAAAGAGTAACTAGCGTTAGGATCACGTAGTCTTAAAGCTAATTACAAACAGCTTCTGCTAACTAAAAAAGTTTGCTGCAGCTTAGAGATGGTGCTAATTCCAGTTCCGAGTCAGTTAGTTGCAGCTGTACCCCCCCCTCAAAAATCAAATACTCCCCTCTCATCCCGTGGTGTCACGAACGATGGCCCAGTCCTCCGCTTCTGGCAACCGGGAGCAGAGTGAGACTGGGGAAAAAAGTCCCCAGTCTCCCTTTGCAATCACTCCGACCTGCAGGATCTTGTGAAAGGCATGTGACCTGGCAGGAGAAGCCTAGGACTCCATGGAGGGGATGCTCGTGATGGCGCTTTAGCGCTGCCACGAGCATCGAGGAGCCTAGCCATTGCTACGGGGCAGGCACTGGACTCAGCGCCTGCTCTGTAATCCACTGGGAAATCGGCGATGCTAAAAGGGAGATTAGCAAAGAGATTGTCCCCTTAGTGCCCCTGTTTTAGCTGTAAGGATATGATAGGGCCCCTATGTTCCTCAATAATGGAGTTGACCTCCTTCAAAGTTAAACTGGGTAAAATTGCATCTCTTCAGGGTAGACAAACTGAAGAGGGCATGCAGCAACACATTTGGAGTTCTGTTTCCAGTGGTGGTGGACATGTTTCCACACCAGTACATCAATACTTTGCTCTTCAGATGAGTGGCTTGCTGCCCTGCCCAGCTTGTTGCACTTCAACATAAAATCCAGGATTATCTAATTTTTCCCAATAGAGTCCCCGTTTTAGCTACAGGCACATTATAGTTCCCGTGGAATCAGCTCCCAAATATACTTGCACAAATGAACATTGTTTGAGGGATTTTTGGGTGGGGAGAAGTTGCACAAAAAGGGTCTTTAACAAGGACCAAATAGTGATGGCTAGATGACCGGAGCAGAGTATAAACAAATCGGCAAGTCTTGTGGGGTGTTCCCAGTATGCAAGGGTTAGCATCTACCAAAAGTGATGCAAGGAAAGACAATCGGTGAACTGGCATCAGGGTCTTGGGCGCCCAAGTCTCATTGATGCACGTGTGGAGTGAAAGCTAGCATGTCTGGTCTGATCACACAGGAGAGCTACTGTAGCTCAAATTGTTGAAAAACATAATGCTGGCCATGAACCATCAACCTAGAGATTGTTGCAAACCGTGTACACCTCTTCATGACAATGGTGTTCTCTAATGGCAGTGTCACATTCAGCATAATGCATCCTGCTACACTGCAAAAAATTTTCAAGTATGGTTTGAGGGACAGGACAAAGATTGCAAAATGTGTCCTTGGCCTCTGCGTTTCCCAGATCTCAATCTGATTGAGCATCTGTGAGATGGGCTTGAACAGCAAATCTCATGCCAGATACTTCAGGACACAGAGGTCTTGAAGAGTCCATGCCTCGACATATCACATCTGTTTTGGAATCACAAGGAGGACCTACACAAAAATGAGGATCCTGCTCCTAATGGCCCTTACATTCTAGAAAGGAAATGTTGTTATAGAGGCTAGATAAATGAAAGGCAGGTGCATGGCCATTGTTGCTTTGAGTAGAGTTTAGTTTGTTTTGACTTATGGGAGATCGTTGGGAGTTATCATTACTTTCCTTTACTTTTATCCATCCAGCATCCCTGAGATCCAGATTGTGCGACCCCCCCCAGAACTGTCACCCCCCCCCAAAAAAACACATCTGTTCACCCCAATTGTGAGACTGAGCTAAATGTCCAGAGACTCAGAGTCAAGCAATCAGCATTCAGAGGTATGTCCATCCATACAGACTTTAATATTATGTTTCATAGTCTATGTATCAAACAAATTCTGTTTTGACAAAGCTCTAAAAAGAAACATGAATGATTGTACGAAGTGCAGGAATCACATTGTCAGGAAGGAATTACATCAGTTACTAAGAATCCATATATACATAATACCTAATGCACTACTTAGGGTACATCTGCTAGTCATCCTCAAAATGTTTTGTCAAAATCACTGTGCTACCTCATCAGGACCCCTTTTTTGTCTACAATAACAAATGATGTGGTCTCCGGACCTCTCTTCCATCTGGTGGGAAAACAGCAGACATGTTTCAGTTCTCTTCTATTATGACATGTATATACAGTCAGGTTTCAGATGATATCACAACTCATAAAAAAAATGAGAACTAATGGTCTGCAGCTTCTATATGTGATGCCACTATTCTGCTAAATAAGGGGAAACGAGAAACTCTGCTGAAAGAATGGGATATTTACCTATATGTTAATAAAGTTACTATATTAGTGGATAAAAATCCATTCAAAATGTTAACACTATAATTGAATCATATCTCCCTGTTCTTCTAACATTGGGAGCAATGGTTGGGGACATAGGGGGGACTTGTCCAGAAGATAGTGTGGCCCTATCCTGGCCTCATCATCAAGGAGACAATTAAAATTATTTGTAAAGCAATCTCACTTAAACACAGAAAAATAAAGATCTCTAAAAATTCTTTACTTTCCTATAATCCCACAGTGAAGAGGGTGGCATGATCTGCTGTTTCCTCTCACCATACACAGCAGAAGACTGGGAATATATACGTTCCGGTGTTCTTCCATGTCCCTGCGCAACCCCACTCTCGCGAGTTCACTGCAGGGTCGCTTTTGGCTCCATCGATTCCTATGAACTTCAGTGGTCTCTGCAGGTCTCATTCCAACTTGAGACGCTAATACAGAGGCAGAGTCAGAAGAGACTATCAGGGTTATTCAAAGAGAATCGAAAAGCCACCGCACGTTCGGTGACTTTTCGTTCTCTTCAAGTCGGTTCGATTTGGAGATCCCATTTCGGCGACTCTGCGGTGTATTCAGCAAGCACCACAGGGCCGCCGTAATGCAGGGAAAAGTCGCAGCAAACCTGCCGAAAACTCACTGCAAAATGAGGGCGAACGCACACCGAAACTCACAAAAAAAAATCTGGATTAATTCGCCAAAGACGCCGGAGAAACCCGAGCAGGAGCCGATAACAGTGGAGAGCAGCCGCCAGAAAAACCCAACACCGCAGACGAATGGATTGAAATAAAACAAAAAACGGTACGCTTGAATGTTTGAAAAGTGAAACGCTGTTTGCAAAGAAACTACTGAGCGAAAATGTCTAAAATTTACATATAAAATCCAATGAATGATAATAAAAAGGGCTGTTACAGAAAAAAAGATTTAAAAAAAGTTTGCAAAAAAATCCCAAAAAATGCCTAAAAGGTCCTATAAAATCTAAAAATAAAAGGGACTTTTAACTGCAGAATATTATAATGAACGGTTTATTAGATACTGAATTAAAACGGGAATATTTTTAACATTGAAGCCTATGGGATTCGCCTGAATAAACCTGCCGAATTAAACGACCGAATGGCAGGGCAATTTGGCAACTTTTCACTGCTGGTTTGTGTTCTCTGAATAGACGAAGCATTGCTTCTCTATGGGGATTCACTGCCCTCGAACAGGCACCGTATAATTCGCCAGGATTTGGCGAATTGCCTGCTCTCTGGATAGCCGATTGGCCAGGAAAGGTAACCGAACGCTGATTTTTCAGCGTTCAGTTACCTTTCTCCAGCAATTTGGAGCTCTTTGAATAACCCTGTATGAAACAGAAAGCCGGAGAGCGACATTGTCTCGAGCCAATTGTTTTCCTTCCGCATCTCCTTGTTACTGGTAAGAATGAAATAATGCCTTAAGTGTGGAAAATGAACTCTCCAAGAATTCTGCTCCCCAATAATCCATTATCATCTTGCACTTCTAGCTAACACCCCTCACTTAATTCCGATATAATCAGGTTTTATATATAAATATGAGCTGGATTTCAGAATAATAATCATAATAAATATGTCATGTGTGTAAACATAATTGAAACTCAAATAACAGCTAAACAATGTGTGGGCCAATGGGATCTCTGTTCCCCATGCAAAAATAGTGGAGAGACTGTTTCCAAACATTCCCGCTCAAGTTGATCTATGGGTATACACACAATTGGTATCCCAGTCCCAAACTGGGTGTAAAATGGTAGTGCCCTGGATCTATTTTATATAACATGGCAGACAGGGTTATTCAGAGAAAGGTGAAACTCTGGAGGACTTTTGGAGAAGTGAAAATTCTAGGTCAAAATAGCCAAACCAGAAAAATTCTCCCATTTATCTCACTTTCCAAATCAGCTATTTTGACCTAGAATTTTCACTTCTCCAAAAGTTCTCCAGTTTCGCCTTTCTCTGAATAACCCTGTGCATTTATTTGTTAGATTGTGTTGTACTCACTGGAGAATTTCCTCAGAATAAACCACAGAAGATATGATAGTACACCATTAAATCCAGCAAACCCAGAAGGCAGGACAAAACAAAAGAATTCAGTCATCCAGAAAATCTGGTCATATTTCCAGACATTCAGGAATGTCATGCTTTCCATATATCTACGTATACTGAATATGCTACAATATGGTGACCTAAGGTGATCGTATGCCAGAGGACCATATAGTTGTAACAAGCAGGTCAAAATATGTAAATGACCACAGTCTCAATTACCATTTTTGTTACTTTAGCCATGAAATCAAGCCACATGTTAATTTTGTTTGTGGCTTATAATGTTTGCATTTGCTCTACAGGCCTCTACTTTCTTTTTTACTACTTGAAAGCTTGATAGCCTGAGACTGTGCATGTGAAAATCGAATCCTGGTGATGATGTGTAAACGTTTCTGTGAGGAAAAGAACTAAATCTCACTCTAATGTCCTTTGACATTTGTTCCTGACAAAAACATACACAAAACGAACAAAAATGGGTTGCATATGGAAAAAGTATTAAAGAAGTGACAATGACTGTCTTTGTCTGTAGTCTGGAAGGTTGATGGGCATACCAGCACATGTAAAAAGAGATTCTTTTTTTCCTTTGTTAGTTTCCATAAGGGCGTTTGTATTGCTAGACTTACACAATATAGGCATTTTTGGAGATTTGGTGGAAAATATGGAACAGATTCAAAACACTTTTGTCTGTTAATGCATTTTTGCTGAATAAACAAAATAAAAGACATAACTCTGTATACATCTGAATATATATACTGTAATATATATATATATATATATTATATATATATAGATTAGGTAGGCCGTATATATATAAAAATACACAGAAATCTATTTCTGTCAAGCAGTACACAAAAATAAGCTTTCTGATAATATTAAATGGACCGTTTACCAGTGTATCAGTCTTTAAAATATTGTAATAAAGTGACATGATTAAAAAGTTGTTTAGAGCATATATGCTATTATCCATTATTCTACCCTTACATGAATTGTCTTACTAGTACAATAAATCCGCTTTTTTTTTTGAGAAAAGATTTTACCAGGAAGGATACAGTGAGATTTCTCTCGTTTTCAAGTATGTCCTGGGTGGCGAGTATGTACCGTTAGGTGTCTTGCCAAAGGACACTTACTGGAGAGGTGCCCTTGCCGGGATTGAACCCATGTCCCCACAGGCTCTCTCCAAGCAGAGCAGTGATGTTACCTCTACTTCACCCATCCGGTACATCATCTTCTCCTTCATTTGCACTCATCATTTTATACATTACAGTTCTCAGAATGATACATGGATTCGACAATAAAAATGTCAGATGAGGTTTCCAGTTGTTCTGATACAATCTTTCCTGGTTTAAATATCATAGGCTAGCAAAGGGTTATTTTTTTGAGTGAAGGTGCATCATACTTATGTATGGTTGGAAAATGTGTCTGCTAAAGAGCAACGGACAAGTTGTTATTGCTACTAAAAAGGAATACCATTTATTATGTTAAATGATTGTGCAATCATAGGGAGGGAGGGGACGTGGAGCCTTATCTGTCACCGCCCTACTATCCTACTGTTAAAGAGACAGAGGCCAGGGAAAGCGTATCCTTAACCTCAGCCTCTCAATGCATGTTCAACTTGTCAGAAACTGTATGGAGCACAGGGACGTGCAGTCACTATAGACAGAGCCTCACCTGTCACAAAACCCAATTGCTGATTATCACAGTGTGAAATGGGGAGGGGGGCATAAAATGAAATGGGGGGTGCCAAAATGGATCGTTACTTGTCATCATTGCCCACTACTCATCTCCCAGCCATTGCCTCCCCAGCATTGTCCTCACCACACTTCCTTGCATCTGGACTACTTTTTGTTTGCAACATTTTAAGGGGGGATATGGCAAATTGTCACAATAATGAATGTAATATAGCATGGAATGTACCTGCCAGTTCCTCTAGTGCACATTGCTCAATGTGATCATTCTACTTTTTGAGCTCTGCACCACTTTTTTTGTATTTTCGCATAGCTGCACTATGGAAGAATCTCATTAGAATTATTTAGACTCCTCACCATCTGTCACACATCACTGACATGACATACCGAACACCGGATAAAACCAATTTCCTCTACTTATGAACCCTCATAGTTGTCAGAATCTCAATATAAAACCCTCATCGGTGAGGGAACATTTGTCATTCTGCTAGTCAAATAGGTAATGAAGACCATATTTTATTCTGCAGAAGTTATATTGGATAGTTTAAGAAAAGGGTAAAAAGTGAAATTCATATGTTTGTACAGTTAAGCAAAGGGAATATCAATAATCAAGAAGGTGATGCTACAGTATACCACAAAACCAAGCACTGCCAAGAGAAGGCTGGCACTTAAAGGAAAGTCAAGGTGGGAGCATTTAATAAGGAATTAGAAACTATAGATGTGCAAGTGTTATTCTACTATATACTATGTTCGTGAAAACTAGCTATGCTTCAGCAGGGGTGGAGTTGAGCAGGAACATGTGGAAACAAAGCCCCCCTACTATTTTTACAGGAGAAACAGAGTTCCCTTTAGTCCCAAGTTTTGTATTTAGGAATTTAAACATGTGTTTCCTTGATAAGTGATAATATATTATTTATTGTACATTTTCCCTAAGGCTAGGGTCAGACGAGCGCATTCTGTGCGGACTGTGCGTGCGTGCACAACAGACGTACTTTCTGACTGACGACAAGGTACTGGCCACACGGTCCGTTTTTGTGACTGACTTTTTTTTGACTGATGTAGAAGGGAAAATAAATTAATATGAAAAACATTTTGTCCGTCAAAAATGCTGGACGTCAAAAATGCAGTCCGTCTGACTACGTTCCATCACTCACACACAAAGCTATGCGGATGTGGCACACTCTGTGCGCCCGTTCTAGCGGTTTTACATTCTTACCTAACTTGCGTCCGTTTGCCGCTTCCGTTGTGCGTCCGCACTTCTGTGCGGACATACTTCGTGTGTGGTCTCTATTGATCATAATTGTATGCTACCACGGACGTTAAACTGTGCGGCAACACGGACGTGAACACTGTGCTCGTCAGACCCTAGCCTAAATCTCCGCCAATATATCACACTGTGACGTTTCCAGCAATGCCTTACTTGTCCCTCTACCCCTTACCGATGGGGAGATAGAGGGGTCCAAAAAACCCCTCCCTTTCAAGCACTCACCTGGCTCTGCTGGGGAGGAACCCAAAAATGACATCAGTTCGCCGGGAGGGGTCTAATGTGACGGTCTGACTTCAAGAAAGTCAGACTGTCACGGGACCCTGACCAGATAGGTAAGGGGCTCCCCTTGGCTGCGGAATCCCCATGATGTGTGAGGGACGTCCTCCACACACAGCAGGGAAGTCCCATGATGTACCGCACACATCATCCACAACCAAGGGGCTAAAAGTCTTTTTATTGTAAACTATTGTTTACCAATATAAATAATAAAGCACAAAGTCTGATTTATATGAATTTTCAGTGCTTAAATGTTTATTTAAAAAAAAAAAAAGTAAAACATTTCTTTTGTGCACTTACTGTTACATTTTTTTGTTACTCTCGGGATCTTTTTTATGAAAGGAACTTACCCACAACTATGTTCTGTGAAGTTTTTAAACAGTACTTTCTAATACAGCATTGAGGATTTTGATAAAGGTACGGCATCATCTAACAGCAATGTTGTGCTTTTGATTTACTGGCCATAATACCTTAAAAACAATGCCATGGAATATGATTTAGCTGCAGTATCCGCTCATAACAATGCTGGAGAGCTTGACATAGTGACACTCTAATAACCTGACATTTTATTTATAACTCCTGAAAATGCTGAGCCAGTAGTCACGATGTACGCAATATATGTCCCTGAAATCAGATAACCACTATTTAAGTCTTAAGGGAGATGGTATGTCTTAAATAAATTATCCTGTCACCTAGCTATATTTCAGTTTATAGGCAACGGAACAAATTGGATACATTAGGTTATTATAGAATGGTATAAAAATGGAAGAGTTTGGATGCATAACAGAAGGTCAAGGAATAGGAGCACAAGAGAAAAAGAGAATGGAGAACGAGAGAGGTAAATGCAGGAACAAGGAGAATGCGAGAGAAACAGAGGAGGTGGAATGAAACAGGGTGTCAGGTGAGAAACAGTCAAGGAGACTGGAAATTGGAAAAGAAAGGCATAAAATGGAAAAGGGATAATAGGTGATGGTAATGGGGGAGACAACCATGAGATATGGAAAGGGTGGGGGGTGAAAGACAGACCAAGATACAAAGACGTACTGAGGGAAGGGCTGATATTGTCACGATCATGGCGCAGGGAAGCAAGAAAACAGGAGGGTCTACTCACATGGAGCATGTAATATAATATAGGTAGGGTTGAGCAAAGAAGACAAAAGAAATCAGGTAGTAAATGCACAAGAAAACAAAGGCCTAGCCATGCATCTGGCAAGGCATCTCAGGCTAGGGGTGCTCCCTTAAATAGGAAGCACACACATTAACTCATTAGAGCCTGAGGTCTCCGTCAGGCAAGGCGGGGCAGATGGAAAAGTCAAACAGATGCAGCACGAAAAGTACTGCCGCAAATCAATCTACAGCAGATCTGGCTTTGCGGCAGGTCTTTTTCCTGCGCCTGCAAGTCTCTGGATCTGGTCCGTGGCAGGTACATAGGTTGTGTATCCAAAATTCCAACATCTCAAATAGCAAAATCCAAAAACACTTCTGGTTCCAAGCGTTTTGGATAAGTGATACTCAATGTTTATACTGATATTTGATACCTGAAGGTAGACAACAAAGCTGTCAAACAGACAAAAATAAAATAAAACATTGACTATGAAATAACAGCTGAAAGTCGCTATTCATATAAGAAGTCACAATTCTGCATTTAATGAAACCAAATTCTGCATCCTGCACAGAGGACACACTTTATATACTGTTGCTGTGCTATTTATACAGGCATTAGTACAGGCAGCAGCATTGGGGGCCTGTCCTACTGTGGGTGCCTGCTCAGATCTCATAAGGTTTTAGCTATATGCTAATCAAACTTTTATCACCCAGAAAGGAGGCCAGTACCGATATGCCAAGACTCTTTCCTGAACGAGCGACATCAAGCCCGTTTCAGTTGCAAGCTTGACAAATGTTCCGGTGGTAAACAAACTGTTGCACCATGTTTCCACAATAAACCAGCTCCTTATTTATCGCACCTAGAAGTGACAGGTTTTTCTTTTCTACCTGGTAGGATTCTTAATGAACTGATAAGAGGCCGATCTGTATTACACTCAGAACATTCAATGAACCTATAAGTGGAAGACCAACAAAGCCTCACAATGTTGGACTAAAATTTGAGATATGCTTTTTTAAATGGTAGCCTAGACTTCCTACCATCACAAATCATCAAAGGCAGAGAGGGAAGGGGTCAATGTCCTCCCTGCTGAACCAATGTATGAATGCATGTGCTCCCATCATCTAGGAACATTGTTGACCCACCTAGAGATACCAGACCTGGACTTATTAACTGTCATGTTGGACACAAATGAAGACCAGCTGTCTGACCATTTGCCATGAAAAGAAGACCTCCTGGGCATTCATCGTCCCAGTCCACTTTGGTTCTCTTTAACGGCATAACAAGTTTTGAACCAGAGGTTTTCTATCACAAAACAGTCTTCTTCGCCGTCTTTTTTTCGTGGGGTTTAGACAGAGGTAAGCAATCAGAAGGCAACAGAAAGATTAGTGTGTCTGAACACAATGCAACACAGAGGGGTTAGTAACCCTTTTGTGGCTTCTCGTAACCCGGTTAAGAGAACACTGCAGTGTTGTTAAGGAGAAAATACTTTGGCGCCAAAACAAAAGGGGAAATAAAAGGATGATTTGATTTGACGAAAACAAGTGTTCTTTAATAAAGACGTCAATTACCCCAAAGAACTTTGAACCTGCTGCTCTCTATGCATGATCTATTATTAGCCACTCTATCATTGGGTGATTAACATTTATCATAAGAGTGTCTAAAAGCCATCTTCAGAAATATAACGCTCTCCGCAGCCGATAAGAGTGTGATTCTAAGCCACTCTTTCAACAGACACTTCACCGATCTAACACGGAGGTAAACACACAGAGCACAGCATCAGCATCTTAACAGGAACTGCTGAAAATTAATGATTCATGTTTAAAGAATGACACAACAACTAAATCCACAGACTGTATACAGCCATTATTTCAGATGTGCGTCCCTGCTTTGCCATTTGGAAAGTGCCAATTAGATATGATATTCATTTCAATTTCTTTCGTGAAATCCTCTCTGCTGGTCTATACCAGTTGGAGGTTATCAGAAGAAATATTTTTTTATATAGGAGGATAATAAACCAATTAAATAACAAAGTGGGGGGGGGATATAGATATTTATTGTCATAAAAAAAATCCAACTTTTTAGGGATACCAGTGATTTACCCAGGATTTTACTTTAATTGATATTTTAAACAAATGTATTTATTTATTTATAAAGTATTTTACCAGGAAGGATACATTGAGATTTCTCTCGTTTTCAAGTATGTCCTGGGTTCAAGAACATTGAATTGTTAAAGTAGGTACAGAAATACAAAGTAATAAAATGCAAAATATTGGAAAACAACATCAATATACAGATTAACCACTTCAATGCTAAGGACGCGCTCAGCGTGTCCTCAGCATTACCGCTGGTGTGCTGAGGACGCGCTGAGCGCGTCCTCAGTTTGGGGTCAGCGTTCGGCCGGGTTCCGGCCGATCGCTGGCCCCTCCGGTGCGGGCTGACATCCTGGATGTCAGCCCGGCATCCGGACCAGCAGCCGCCAACATTAGGTGTCATCGCGGGGGCGCGATGACACCTAATTCAGGCGCCCCCCCCGCATGTGCGGAGGAGGCGCCTGAAAGAGGAGGGGGGGGAGGTCCTTCGGACCTCTCTCCCTCCCGATCGGTGGCACACAGGGGCTTAACCCAGGCATCATTTGGAAGGGCACAGCCTGCCCTTCCAAATGATGCCTGGCATTAACCCCTGGGGAGCTGGATCGCAAATCGGCGCTGAAAAGCGCCGATTCGCGATCCTTCCCAGGAGCTGGCCGACATCTTGGATGTCGGCCAAGCTTCCGGGAACTCCCCCAGAGGACTGGCGTCATTGTGCGCAGCACGATGACGCCAGTCCTACAGTTAACCCCTAACTGCCACCAACTGTGGAGATAGGGAGTTCCAATGAACTCCCTATCTCCCGATCCGTGGCAGCTAGGGGTTAAATTTTGATATCGTTGGATCGGCCAGAGCATGGCCGTTCCAACGATACCAAACATGAAAGTTAAAAAAATTAAAAAAAAAAAAAAAATGAAAAATAAAAATAAAAAAAATTAAAAAAAAATTAAAAAAAAAAAAAATAAACACTTTTTTTTAATTTTTTTGGGTTTGTTAATGCAGCAATATTGTTCCCATTTCAATTATAATGTGAACAATGATGCTGCACTAACGATTTTTGTATGCGGTGCGTTTGTTAAAAATAGTGTCATTTTCCCCAAAAAAAATGTAACGAGACCCCATCTCTAATTTTTTTTAACAAGCGCACCCCATACAAAATATAACCGCAATTGCTCGCATGTTAAAATGTGGAAAAAAAACACTTTACACGTTGTAAATTATTGAAAATACATATTTTATTGCATTTTTTGTTATTAATATACAGACATGACATAACGTATACATATAATAATGACATATTATGAATCTACCGAGTCTGACGGAAAGAACGATATATAATATGTCGGTGTCATATACTAAAATAAGCCTTCAAAACACGTTTAAACATGATGCGCAAAACAGGTAAAAAATGACCTCAGCACAGGGGCGGGAAAAGCCTCAGCAGCGAAAGGGTTAACACAGAAAATAAATATGTAAGAAATATAATCCCTATGTTACATGTTTACAGGTGCATTCCGTATTGAGGTATGTTAATAGGGAGCTCTTAAGTGACTTTAGACGGGGGGAAGATTTGATGGTGTCTGAGAGGTTATTCCATAATTGTGGCGCTCTGTAAGAAAATGAGGGTTGAGACACTTTCTTTTTGTATTGTGGCACTGCAAGAAAGGTGCCGGTCCTGGCAGAAGCATGGTCTGAGCTGTGAGCACTAAATAATTGGAGTAGAGAACGAGGTGGTATGGGAGAGGACAGTGTGGCATTATATTTTTAGAATGTAATTGTACTGAAAAAGAAAAATATTAATTAGCAAACAGATGCCATATATAATCCAGAGCAGTCCAGGAGTCACCCTAAGAAGGTAGTAATTTGGGCTAATTGTTGCGGATTGTAGCGGTGATGTGTTATATCTCAACCAGTCTCCATAATGTAGAGTGATGTGGTCAAATGAAGGCAAGACCTCTGGTTTCCATGTCGAGGCAATATCAAGTGACCAAGCAAATGCAGAGATTAGGTT